>LR738563.1:8211393-9411393 GCA_902685375.1 Neostethus bicornis
TTATTATGGGCCAAATTTTTTTTATTGAGCTTGAAAGTTGGCTATGGAAGCTATGAACTTTGGATGCTATGTTAGTCTATGGACTATGGAAGCTATGTTATAGTAGTCATTTTCAGAGATGAATTATTCCAAAAGTACAAAGGATGCAAGCCTGATTTTTTGTATGATGATAGTATAAGTGTTAGAGAATATAAATGCGTTAGTCTGGTTTATTTATTATGGGCCAAATTTTTTTTATTGAGCTTGAAAGTTGGCTATGGAAGCTATGAACTTTGGATGCTATGTTACAGTTTATGAACTATGGAAGCAATGTTATAGTAGTCATTTTGAGAGATGAATTATTCCAAAAGTACAAAGGATGCAAGCCTGATTTTTTGTATGATGATAGTATAAGTGTTAGAGAATATAAATGCGTTACTCTGGTTTATTTATTATGGGCCAAATTTTTTTATTGAGCTTGAAAGTTGGCTATGGAAGCTATGAACTTTGGATGCTATGTTACAGTTTATGGACTATGGAAGCAATGTTATAGTAGTCATTTTGAGAGATGAATTATTCCAAAAGTACAAAGGATGCAAGCCTGATTTTTTGTATGATGATAGTATAAGTGTTAGAGAATATAAATGCGTTACTCTGGTTTATTTTATTATGGGCCAAATTTTTTTTATTGAGCTTGAAAGTTGGCTATGGAAGCTATGAACTTTGGATGCTGTTAGTCTATGGAAGTTATGTTATAGTAGTCATTTTCAGAGATGAATTATTCAAAAAGTACAAAGGATGCAAGCCTGATTTTTTGTATGATGATAGTATAAGTGTTAGAGAATATAAATGCGTTACTCTGGTTTATTTATTATGGGCCAAATTTTTTTTATTGAGCTTGAAAGTTGGCTATGGAAGCTATGAACTTTGGATGCTGTTAGTCTATGGACTATGGAAGTTATGTTATAGTAGTCATTTTCAGAGATGAATTATTCAAAAAGTACAAAGGATGCAAGCCTAATTTTTTTGTATGATGATAGTATAAGTGTTAGAGAATATAAATGCGTTACTCTGGTTTATTTATTATGGGCCAAATTTTTTTTATTGAGCTTGAAAGTTGGCTATGGAAGCTATGAACTTTGGATGCTATGTTACAGTTTATGAACTATGGAAGCAATGTTTTAGTAGTCATTTTGAGAGATGAATTATTCCAAAAGTACAAAGGATGCAAGCCTGATTTTTTTGTATGATGATAGTATAAGTGTTAGAGAATATAAATGCGTTACTCTGGTTTATTTATTATGGGCCAAATTTTTTTTATTGAGCTTGAAAGTTGGCTATGGAAGCTATGAACTTTGGATGCTATGTTAGTCTATGGACTATGGAAGCTATGTTATAGTAGTCATTTTCAGAGATGAATTATTCCAAAAGTACAAAGGATGCAAGCCTGATTTTTTGTATGATGATAGTATAAGTGTTAGAGAATATAAATGCGTTAGTCTGGTTTATTTATTATGGGCCAAATTTTTTTTATTGAGCTTGAAAGTTGGCTATGGAAGCTATGAACTTTGGATGCTATGTTACAGTTTATGAACTATGGAAGCAATGTTTTAGTAGTCATTTTGAGAGATGAATTATTCCAAAAGTACAAAGGATGCAAGCCTGATTTTTTGTATGATGATAGTATAAGTGTTAGAGAATATAAATGCGTTACTCTGGTTTATTTATTATGGGCCAAATTTTTTTATTGAGCTTGAAAGTTGGCTATGGAAGCTATGAACTTTGGATGCTATGTTACTGTTTATGGACTATGGAAGCAATGCTATAGTAGTCATTTTCAGAGATGAATTATTCCAAAAGTACAAAGGATGCAAGCCTGATTTTTTGTATGATGATAGTATAAGTGTTAGAGAATATAAATGCGTTACTCTGGTTTTTTTATTATGGGCCAAATTTTTTTTATTGAGCTTGAAAGTTGGCTATGGAAGCTATGAACTTTGGATGCTATGTTAGTCTATGGAAGTTATGTTATAGTAGTCATTTTCAGAGATGAATTATTCAAAAAGTACAAAGGATGCAAGCCTGATTTTTTGTATGATGATAGTATAAGTGTTAGAGAATATAAATGCGTTACTCTGGTTTATTTATTATGGGCCAAATTTTTTTTATTGAGCTTGAAAGTTGGCTATGGAAGCTATGAACTTTGGATGCTGTTAGTCTATGGAAGTTATGTTATAGTAGTCATTTTCAGAGATGAATTATTCAAAAAGTACAAAGGATGCAAGCCTAATTTTTTTGTATGATGATAGTATAAGTGTTAGAGAATATAAATGCGTTACTCTGGTTTATTTATTATGGGCCAAATTTTTTTTATTGAGCTTGAAAGTTGGCTATGGAAGCTATGAACTTTGGATGCTATGTTACAGTTTATGAACTATGGAAGCAATGTTTTAGTAGTCATTTTGAGAGATGAATTATTCCAAAAGTACAAAGGATGCAAGCCTGATTTTTTTGTATGATGATAGTATAAGTGTTAGAGAATATAAATGCGTTACTCTGGTTTATTTATTATGGGCCAAATTTTTTTTATTGAGCTTGAAAGTTGGCTATGGAAGCTATGAACTTTGGATGCTATGTTAGTCTATGGACTATGGAAGCTATGTTATAGTAGTCATTTTCAGAGATGAATTATTCCAAAAGTACAAAGGATGCAAGCCTGATTTTTTGTATGATGATAGTATAAGTGTTAGAGAATATAAATGCGTTAGTCTGGTTTATTTATTATGGGCCAAATTTTTTTTATTGAGCTTGAAAGTTGGCTATGGAAGCTATGAACTTTGGATGCTATGTTACAGTTTATGAACTATGGAAGCAATGTTATAGTAGTCATTTTGAGAGATGAATTATTCCAAAAGTACAAAGGATGCAAGCCTGATTTTTTGTATGATGATAGTATAAGTGTTAGAGAATATAAATGCGTTACTCTGGTTTATTTATTATGGGCCAAATTTTTTTATTGAGCTTGAAAGTTGGCTATGGAAGCTATGAACTTTGGATGCTATGTTACAGTTTATGGACTATGGAAGCAATGTTATAGTAGTCATTTTGAGAGATGAATTATTCCAAAAGTACAAAGGATGCAAGCCTGATTTTTTGTATGATGATAGTATAAGTGTTAGAGAATATAAATGCGTTACTCTGGTTTTTTTATTATGGGCCAAATTTTTTTTATTGAGCTTGAAAGTTGGCTATGGAAGCTATGAACTTTGGATGCTATGTTAGTCTATGGAAGTTATGTTATAGTAGTCATTTTCAGAGATGAATTATTCAAAAAGTACAAAGGATGCAAGCCTGATTTTTTGTATGATGATAGTATAAGTGTTAGAGAATATAAATGCGTTACTCTGGTTTATTTATTATGGGCCAAATTTTTTTTATTGAGCTTGAAAGTTGGCTATGGAAGCTATGAACTTTGGATGCTGTTAGTCTATGGAAGTTATGTTATAGTAGTCATTTTCAGAGATGAATTATTCAAAAAGTACAAAGGATGCAAGCCTAATTTTTTTGTATGATGATAGTATAAGTGTTAGAGAATATAAATGCGTTACTCTGGTTTATTTATTATGGGCCAATTTTTTTTTTATTGAGCTTGAATGTTGGCTATGGAAGCTATGAACTTTGGATGCTATGTTACAGTTTATGAACTATGGAAGCAATGTTTTAGTAGTCATTTTGAGAGATGAATTATTCCAAAAGTACAAAGGATGCAAGCCTGATTTTTTGTATGATGATAGTATAAGTGTTAGAGAATATAAATGCGTTACTCTGGTTTATTTATTATGGGCCAAATTTTTTTTATTGAGCTTGAAAGTTGGCTATGGAAGCTATGAACTTTGGATGCTATGTTACAGTTTATGGACTATGGAAGCAATGTTATAGTAGTCATTTTGAGAGATGAATTATTCCAAAAGTACAAAGGATGCAAGCCTGATTTTTTGTATGATGATAGTATAAGTGTTAGAGAATATAAATGCGTTACTCTGGTTTATTTATTATGGGCCAAATTTTTTTTATTGAGCTTGAAAGTTGGCTATGGAAGCTATGAACTTTGGATGCTATGTTAGTCTATGGACTATGGAAGCTACGTTACAGTAGTCATTTTCAGAGATGAATTATTCCAAAAGTACAAAGGATGCAAGCCTGATTTTTTGTATGATGATAGTATAAGTGTTAGAGAATATAAATGCGTTACTCTGGTTTATTTATTATGGGCCAAATTTTTTTATTGAGCTTGAAAGTTGGCTATGGAAGCTATGAACTTTGGATGCTATGTTACAGTTTATGGACTATGGAAGCAATGTTATAGTAGTCATTTTGAGAGATGAATTATTCCAAAAGTACAAAGGATGCAAGCCTGATTTTTTGTATGATGATAGTATAAGTGTTAGAGAATATAAATGCGTTACTCTGGTTTATTTATTATGGGCCAAATTTTTTTTATTGAGCTTGAAAGTTGGCTATGGAAGCTATGAACTTTGGATGCTATGTTAGTCTATGGAAGTTATGTTATAGTAGTCATTTTCAGAGATGAATTATTCAAAAAGTACAAAGGATGCAAGCCTGATTTTTTGTATGATGATAGTATAAGTGTTAGAGAATATAAATGCGTTACTCTGGTTTATTTATTATGGGCCAAATTTTTTTTATTGAGCTTGAAAGTTGGCTATGGAAGCTATGAACTTTGGATGCTGTTAGTCTATGGAAGTTATGTTATAGTAGTCATTTTCAGAGATGAATTATTCAAAAAGTACAAAGGATGCAAGCCTAATTTTTTTGTATGATGATAGTATAAGTGTTAGAGAATATAAATGCGTTACTCTGGTTTATTTATTATGGGCCAAATTTTTTTTATTGAGCTTGAAAGTTGGCTATGGAAGCTATGAACTTTGGATGCTATGTTACAGTTTATGAACTATGGAAGCAATGTTTTAGTAGTCATTTTGAGAGATGAATTATTCCAAAAGTACAAAGGATGCAAGCCTGATTTTTTGTATGATGATAGTATAAGTGTTAGAGAATATAAATGCGTTACTCTGGTTTATTTATTATGGGCCAAATTTTTTTTATTGAGCTTGAAAGTTGGCTATGGAAGCTATGAACTTTGGATGCTATGTTAGTCTATGGACTATGGAAGCTATGTTATAGTAGTCATTTTCAGAGATGAATTATTCCAAAAGTACAAAGGATGCAAGCCTGATTTTTTGTATGATGATAGTATAAGTGTTAGAGAATATAAATGCGTTACTCTGGTTTATTTATTATGGGCCAAATTTTTTTATTGAGCTTGAAAGTTGGCTATGGAAGCTATGAACTTTGGATGCTATGTTACAGTTTATGGACTATGGAAGCAATGTTATAGTAGTCATTTTGAGAGATGAATTATTCCAAAAGTACAAAGGATGCAAGCCTGATTTTTTGTATGATGATAGTATAAGTGTTAGAGAATATAAATGCGTTACTCTGGTTTTTTTATTATGGGCCAAATTTTTTTTATTGAGCTTGAAAGTTGGCTATGGAAGCTATGAACTTTGGATGCTATGTTAGTCTATGGAAGTTATGTTATAGTAGTCATTTTCAGAGATGAATTATTCAAAAAGTACAAAGGATGCAAGCCTGATTTTTTGTATGATGATAGTATAAGTGTTAGAGAATATAAATGCGTTACTCTGGTTTATTTATTATGGGCCAAATTTTTTTTATTGAGCTTGAAAGTTGGCTATGGAAGCTATGAACTTTGGATGCTGTTAGTCTATGGAAGTTATGTTATAGTAGTCATTTTCAGAGATGAATTATTCAAAAAGTACAAAGGATGCAAGCCTAATTTTTTTGTATGATGATAGTATAAGTGTTAGAGAATATAAATGCGTTACTCTGGTTTATTTATTATGGGCCAATTTTTTTTTTATTGAGCTTGAATGTTGGCTATGGAAGCTATGAACTTTGGATGCTATGTTACAGTTTATGAACTATGGAAGCAATGTTTTAGTAGTCATTTTGAGAGATGAATTATTCCAAAAGTACAAAGGATGCAAGCCTGATTTTTTGTATGATGATAGTATAAGTGTTAGAGAATATAAATGCGTTACTCTGGTTTATTTATTATGGGCCAAATTTTTTTTATTGAGCTTGAAAGTTGGCTATGGAAGCTATGAACTTTGGATGCTATGTTACAGTTTATGGACTATGGAAGCAATGTTATAGTAGTCATTTTGAGAGATGAATTATTCCAAAAGTACAAAGGATGCAAGCCTGATTTTTTTGTATGATGATAGTATAAGTGTTAGAGAATATAAATGCGTTACTCTGGTTTATTTATTATGGGCCAAATTTTTTTTATTGAGCTTGAAAGTTGGCTATGGAAGCTATGAACTTTGGATGCTATGTTAGTCTATGGACTATGGAAGCTATGTTATAGTAGTCATTTTCAGAGATGAATTATTCCAAAAGTACAAAGGATGCAAGCCTGATTTTTTGTATGATGATAGTATAAGTGTTAGAGAATATAAATGCGTTAGTCTGGTTTATTTATTATGGGCCAAATTTTTTTTATTGAGCTTGAAAGTTGGCTATGGAAGCTATGAACTTTGGATGCTATGTTACAGTTTATGAACTATGGAAGCAATGTTATAGTAGTCATTTTGAGAGATGAATTATTCCAAAAGTACAAAGGATGCAAGCCTGATTTTTTGTATGATGATAGTATAAGTGTTAGAGAATATAAATGCGTTACTCTGGTTTATTTATTATGGGCCAAATTTTTTTTATTGAGCTTGAAAGTTGGCTATGGAAGCTATGAACTTTGGATGCTATGTTACAGTTTATGGACTATGGAAGCAATGTTATAGTAGTCATTTTGAGAGATGAATTATTCCAAAAGTACAAAGGATGCAAGCCTGATTTTTTGTATGATGATAGTATAAGTGTTAGAGAATATAAATGCGTTACTCTGGTTTTTTTATTATGGGCCAAATTTTTTTTATTGAGCTTGAAAGTTGGCTATGGAAGCTATGAACTTTGGATGCTATGTTAGTCTATGGAAGTTATGTTATAGTAGTCATTTTCAGAGATGAATTATTCAAAAAGTACAAAGGATGCAAGCCTGATTTTTTGTATGATGATAGTATAAGTGTTAGAGAATATAAATGCGTTACTCTGGTTTATTTATTATGGGCCAAATTTTTTTTATTGAGCTTGAAAGTTGGCTATGGAAGCTATGAACTTTGGATGCTGTTAGTCTATGGAAGTTATGTTATAGTAGTCATTTTCAGAGATGAATTATTCAAAAAGTACAAAGGATGCAAGCCTAATTTTTTTGTATGATGATAGTATAAGTGTTAGAGAATATAAATGCGTTACTCTGGTTTATTTATTATGGGCCAATTTTTTTTTTATTGAGCTTGAATGTTGGCTATGGAAGCTATGAACTTTGGATGCTATGTTACAGTTTATGAACTATGGAAGCAATGTTTTAGTAGTCATTTTGAGAGATGAATTATTCCAAAAGTACAAAGGATGCAAGCCTGATTTTTTGTATGATGATAGTATAAGTGTTAGAGAATATAAATGCGTTACTCTGGTTTATTTATTATGGGCCAAATTTTTTTTATTGAGCTTGAAAGTTGGCTATGGAAGCTATGAACTTTGGATGCTATGTTACAGTTTATGGACTATGGAAGCAATGTTATAGTAGTCATTTTGAGAGATGAATTATTCCAAAAGTACAAAGGATGCAAGCCTGATTTTTTGTATGATGATAGTATAAGTGTTAGAGAATATAAATGCGTTACTCTGGTTTATTTATTATGGGCCAAATTTTTTTTATTGAGCTTGAAAGTTGGCTATGGAAGCTATGAACTTTGGATGCTATGTTAGTCTATGGACTATGGAAGCTACGTTACAGTAGTCATTTTCAGAGATGAATTATTCCAAAAGTACAAAGGATGCAAGCCTGATTTTTTGTATGATGATAGTATAAGTGTTAGAGAATATAAATGCGTTACTCTGGTTTATTTATTATGGGCCAAATTTTTTTATTGAGCTTGAAAGTTGGCTATGGAAGCTATGAACTTTGGATGCTATGTTACAGTTTATGGACTATGGAAGCAATGTTATAGTAGTCATTTTGAGAGATGAATTATTCCAAAAGTACAAAGGATGCAAGCCTGATTTTTTGTATGATGATAGTATAAGTGTTAGAGAATATAAATGCGTTACTCTGGTTTATTTATTATGGGCCAAATTTTTTTTATTGAGCTTGAAAGTTGGCTATGGAAGCTATGAACTTTGGATGCTATGTTAGTCTATGGAAGTTATGTTATAGTAGTCATTTTCAGAGATGAATTATTCAAAAAGTACAAAGGATGCAAGCCTGATTTTTTGTATGATGATAGTATAAGTGTTAGAGAATATAAATGCGTTACTCTGGTTTATTTATTATGGGCCAAATTTTTTTTATTGAGCTTGAAAGTTGGCTATGGAAGCTATGAACTTTGGATGCTGTTAGTCTATGGAAGTTATGTTATAGTAGTCATTTTCAGAGATGAATTATTCAAAAAGTACAAAGGATGCAAGCCTAATTTTTTTGTATGATGATAGTATAAGTGTTAGAGAATATAAATGCGTTACTCTGGTTTATTTATTATGGGCCAAATTTTTTTTATTGAGCTTGAAAGTTGGCTATGGAAGCTATGAACTTTGGATGCTATGTTACAGTTTATGAACTATGGAAGCAATGTTTTAGTAGTCATTTTGAGAGATGAATTATTCCAAAAGTACAAAGGATGCAAGCCTGATTTTTTGTATGATGATAGTATAAGTGTTAGAGAATATAAATGCGTTACTCTGGTTTATTTATTATGGGCCAAATTTTTTTTATTGAGCTTGAAAGTTGGCTATGGAAGCTATGAACTTTGGATGCTATGTTAGTCTATGGACTATGGAAGCTATGTTATAGTAGTCATTTTCAGAGATGAATTATTCCAAAAGTACAAAGGATGCAAGCCTGATTTTTTGTATGATGATAGTATAAGTGTTAGAGAATATAAATGCGTTAGTCTGGTTTATTTATTATGGGCCAAATTTTTTTTATTGAGCTTGAAAGTTGGCTATGGAAGCTATGAACTTTGGATGCTATGTTACAGTTTATGAACTATGGAAGCAATGTTATAGTAGTCATTTTGAGAGATGAATTATTCCAAAAGTACAAAGGATGCAAGCCTGATTTTTTGTATGATGATAGTATAAGTGTTAGAGAATATAAATGCGTTACTCTGGTTTATTTATTATGGGCCAAATTTTTTTATTGAGCTTGAAAGTTGGCTATGGAAGCTATGAACTTTGGATGCTATGTTACAGTTTATGGACTATGGAAGCAATGTTATAGTAGTCATTTTGAGAGATGAATTATTCCAAAAGTACAAAGGATGCAAGCCTGATTTTTTGTATGATGATAGTATAAGTGTTAGAGAATATAAATGCGTTACTCTGGTTTTTTTATTATGGGCCAAATTTTTTTTATTGAGCTTGAAAGTTGGCTATGGAAGCTATGAACTTTGGATGCTATGTTAGTCTATGGAAGTTATGTTATAGTAGTCATTTTCAGAGATGAATTATTCAAAAAGTACAAAGGATGCAAGCCTGATTTTTTGTATGATGATAGTATAAGTGTTAGAGAATATAAATGCGTTACTCTGGTTTATTTATTATGGGCCAAATTTTTTTTATTGAGCTTGAAAGTTGGCTATGGAAGCTATGAACTTTGGATGCTGTTAGTCTATGGAAGTTATGTTATAGTAGTCATTTTCAGAGATGAATTATTCAAAAAGTACAAAGGATGCAAGCCTAATTTTTTTGTATGATGATAGTATAAGTGTTAGAGAATATAAATGCGTTACTCTGGTTTATTTATTATGGGCCAATTTTTTTTTTATTGAGCTTGAATGTTGGCTATGGAAGCTATGAACTTTGGATGCTATGTTACAGTTTATGAACTATGGAAGCAATGTTTTAGTAGTCATTTTGAGAGATGAATTATTCCAAAAGTACAAAGGATGCAAGCCTGATTTTTTGTATGATGATAGTATAAGTGTTAGAGAATATAAATGCGTTACTCTGGTTTATTTATTATGGGCCAAATTTTTTTTATTGAGCTTGAAAGTTGGCTATGGAAGCTATGAACTTTGGATGCTATGTTACAGTTTATGGACTATGGAAGCAATGTTATAGTAGTCATTTTGAGAGATGAATTATTCCAAAAGTACAAAGGATGCAAGCCTGATTTTTTGTATGATGATAGTATAAGTGTTAGAGAATATAAATGCGTTACTCTGGTTTATTTATTATGGGCCAAATTTTTTTTATTGAGCTTGAAAGTTGGCTATGGAAGCTATGAACTTTGGATGCTATGTTAGTCTATGGACTATGGAAGCTACGTTACAGTAGTCATTTTCAGAGATGAATTATTCCAAAAGTACAAAGGATGCAAGCCTGATTTTTTGTATGATGATAGTATAAGTGTTAGAGAATATAAATGCGTTACTCTGGTTTATTTATTATGGGCCAAATTTTTTTATTGAGCTTGAAAGTTGGCTATGGAAGCTATGAACTTTGGATGCTATGTTACAGTTTATGGACTATGGAAGCAATGTTATAGTAGTCATTTTGAGAGATGAATTATTCCAAAAGTACAAAGGATGCAAGCCTGATTTTTTGTATGATGATAGTATAAGTGTTAGAGAATATAAATGCGTTACTCTGGTTTATTTATTATGGGCCAAATTTTTTTTATTGAGCTTGAAAGTTGGCTATGGAAGCTATGAACTTTGGATGCTATGTTAGTCTATGGAAGTTATGTTATAGTAGTCATTTTCAGAGATGAATTATTCAAAAAGTACAAAGGATGCAAGCCTGATTTTTTGTATGATGATAGTATAAGTGTTAGAGAATATAAATGCGTTACTCTGGTTTATTTATTATGGGCCAAATTTTTTTTATTGAGCTTGAAAGTTGGCTATGGAAGCTATGAACTTTGGATGCTGTTAGTCTATGGAAGTTATGTTATAGTAGTCATTTTCAGAGATGAATTATTCAAAAAGTACAAAGGATGCAAGCCTAATTTTTTTGTATGATGATAGTATAAGTGTTAGAGAATATAAATGCGTTACTCTGGTTTATTTATTATGGGCCAAATTTTTTTTATTGAGCTTGAAAGTTGGCTATGGAAGCTATGAACTTTGGATGCTATGTTACAGTTTATGAACTATGGAAGCAATGTTATAGTAGTCATTTTGAGAGATGAATTATTCCAAAAGTACAAAGGATGCAAGCCTGATTTTTTGTATGATGATAGTATAAGTGTTAGAGAATATAAATGCGTTACTCTGGTTTATTTATTATGGGCCAATTTTTTTTTTATTGAGCTTGAATGTTGGCTATGGAAGCTATGAACTTTGGATGCTATGTTACAGTTTATGAACTATGGAAGCAATGTTTTAGTAGTCATTTTGAGAGATGAATTATTCCAAAAGTACAAAGGATGCAAGCCTGATTTTTTGTATGATGATAGTATAAGTGTTAGAGAATATAAATGCGTTACTCTGGTTTATTTATTATGGGCCAAATTTTTTTTATTGAGCTTGAAAGTTGGCTATGGAAGCTATGAACTTTGGATGCTATGTTAGTCTATGGACTATGGAAGCTACGTTACAGTAGTCATTTTCAGAGATGAATTATTCCAAAAGTACAAAGGATGCAAGCCTGATTTTTTGTATGATGATAGTATAAGTGTTAGAGAATATAAATGCGTTACTCTGGTTTATTTATTATCGGCCAAATTTTTTTTATTGAGCTTGAAAGTTGGCTATGGAAGCTATGAACTTTGGATGCTATGTTAGTCTATGGACTATGGAAGCTACGTTACAGTAGTCATTTTCAGAGATGAATTATTCCAAAAGTACAAAGGATGCAAGCCTGATTTTTTGTATGATGATAGTATAAGTGTTAGAGAATATAAATGCGTTACTCTGGTTTATTTATTATGGGCCAAATTTTTTTATTGAGCTTGAAAGTTGGCTATGGAAGCTATGAACTTTGGATGCTATGTTACAGTTTATGGACTATGGAAGCAATGTTATAGTAGTCATTTTGAGAGATGAATTATTCCAAAAGTACAAAGGATGCAAGCCTGATTTTTTGTATGATGATAGTATAAGTGTTAGAGAATATAAATGCGTTACTCTGGTTTATTTATTATGGGCCAAATTTTTTTTATTGAGCTTGAAAGTTGGCTATGGAAGCTATGAACTTTGGATGCTATGTTAGTCTATGGAAGTTATGTTATAGTAGTCATTTTCAGAGATGAATTATTCAAAAAGTACAAAGGATGCAAGCCTGATTTTTTGTATGATGATAGTATAAGTGTTAGAGAATATAAATGCGTTACTCTGGTTTATTTATTATGGGCCAAATTTTTTTTATTGAGCTTGAAAGTTGGCTATGGAAGCTATGAACTTTGGATGCTGTTAGTCTATGGAAGTTATGTTATAGTAGTCATTTTCAGAGATGAATTATTCAAAAAGTACAAAGGATGCAAGCCTAATTTTTTTGTATGATGATAGTATAAGTGTTAGAGAATATAAATGCGTTACTCTGGTTTATTTATTATGGGCCAAATTTTTTTTATTGAGCTTGAAAGTTGGCTATGGAAGCTATGAACTTTGGATGCTATGTTACAGTTTATGAACTATGGAAGCAATGTTTTAGTAGTCATTTTGAGAGATGAATTATTCCAAAAGTACAAAGGATGCAAGCCTGATTTTTTGTATGATGATAGTATAAGTGTTAGAGAATATAAATGCGTTACTCTGGTTTATTTATTATGGGCCAAATTTTTTTTATTGAGCTTGAAAGTTGGCTATGGAAGCTATGAACTTTGGATGCTATGTTAGTCTATGGACTATGGAAGCTATGTTATAGTAGTCATTTTCAGAGATGAATTATTCCAAAAGTACAAAGGATGCAAGCCTGATTTTTTGTATGATGATAGTATAAGTGTTAGAGAATATAAATGCGTTAGTCTGGTTTATTTATTATGGGCCAAATTTTTTTTATTGAGCTTGAAAGTTGGCTATGGAAGCTATGAACTTTGGATGCTATGTTACAGTTTATGAACTATGGAAGCAATGTTATAGTAGTCATTTTGAGAGATGAATTATTCCAAAAGTACAAAGGATGCAAGCCTGATTTTTTGTATGATGATAGTATAAGTGTTAGAGAATATAAATGCGTTACTCTGGTTTATTTATTATGGGCCAAATTTTTTTATTGAGCTTGAAAGTTGGCTATGGAAGCTATGAACTTTGGATGCTATGTTACAGTTTATGGACTATGGAAGCAATGTTATAGTAGTCATTTTGAGAGATGAATTATTCCAAAAGTACAAAGGATGCAAGCCTGATTTTTTGTATGATGATAGTATAAGTGTTAGAGAATATAAATGCGTTACTCTGGTTTATTTATTATGGGCCAAATTTTTTTTATTGAGCTTGAAAGTTGGCTATGGAAGCTATGAACTTTGGATGCTATGTTAGTCTATGGAAGTTATGTTATAGTAGTCATTTTCAGAGATGAATTATTCAAAAAGTACAAAGGATGCAAGCCTGATTTTTTGTATGATGATAGTATAAGTGTTAGAGAATATAAATGCGTTACTCTGGTTTATTTATTATGGGCCAAATTTTTTTTATTGAGCTTGAAAGTTGGCTATGGAAGCTATGAACTTTGGATGCTGTTAGTCTATGGAAGTTATGTTATAGTAGTCATTTTCAGAGATGAATTATTCAAAAAGTACAAAGGATGCAAGCCTAATTTTTTTGTATGATGATAGTATAAGTGTTAGAGAATATAAATGCGTTACTCTGGTTTATTTATTATGGGCCAAATTTTTTTTATTGAGCTTGAAAGTTGGCTATGGAAGCTATGAACTTTGGATGCTATGTTACAGTTTATGAACTATGGAAGCAATGTTTTAGTAGTCATTTTGAGAGATGAATTATTCCAAAAGTACAAAGGATGCAAGCCTGATTTTTTGTATGATGATAGTATAAGTGTTAGAGAATATAAATGCGTTACTCTGGTTTATTTATTATGGGCCAATTTTTTTTTTATTGAGCTTGAATGTTGGCTATGGAAGCTATGAACTTTGGATGCTATGTTACAGTTTATGAACTATGGAAGCAATGTTTTAGTAGTCATTTTGAGAGATGAATTATTCCAAAAGTACAAAGGATGCAAGCCTGATTTTTTGTATGATGATAGTATAAGTGTTAGAGAATATAAATGCGTTACTCTGGTTTATTTATTATGGGCCAAATTTTTTTTATTGAGCTTGAAAGTTGGCTATGGAAGCTATGAACTTTGGATGCTATGTTAGTCTATGGACTATGGAAGCTACGTTACAGTAGTCATTTTCAGAGATGAATTATTCCAAAAGTACAAAGGATGCAAGCCTGATTTTTTGTATGATGATAGTATAAGTGTTAGAGAATATAAATGCGTTACTCTGGTTTATTTATTATGGGCCAAATTTTTTTATTGAGCTTGAAAGTTGGCTATGGAAGCTATGAACTTTGGATGCTATGTTACAGTTTATGGACTATGGAAGCAATGTTATAGTAGTCATTTTGAGAGATGAATTATTCCAAAAGTACAAAGGATGCAAGCCTGATTTTTTGTATGATGATAGTATAAGTGTTAGAGAATATAAATGCGTTACTCTGGTTTATTTATTATGGGCCAAATTTTTTTTATTGAGCTTGAAAGTTGGCTATGGAAGCTATGAACTTTGGATGCTATGTTAGTCTATGGAAGTTATGTTATAGTAGTCATTTTCAGAGATGAATTATTCAAAAAGTACAAAGGATGCAAGCCTGATTTTTTGTATGATGATAGTATAAGTGTTAGAGAATATAAATGCGTTACTCTGGTTTATTTATTATGGGCCAAATTTTTTTTATTGAGCTTGAAAGTTGGCTATGGAAGCTATGAACTTTGGATGCTGTTAGTCTATGGAAGTTATGTTATAGTAGTCATTTTCAGAGATGAATTATTCAAAAAGTACAAAGGATGCAAGCCTGATTTTTTTGTATGATGATAGTATAAGTGTTAGAGAATATAAATGCGTTACTCTGGTTTATTTATTATGGGCCAAATTTTTTTTATTGAGCTTGAAAGTTGGCTATGGAAGCTATGAACTTTGGATGCTATGTTACAGTTTATGAACTATGGAAGCAATGTTTTAGTAGTCATTTTGAGAGATGAATTATTCCAAAAGTACAAAGGATGCAAGCCTGATTTTTTGTATGATGATAGTATAAGTGTTAGAGAATATAAATGCGTTACTCTGGTTTATTTATTATGGGCCAAATTTTTTTTATTGAGCTTGAAAGTTGGCTATGGAAGCTATGAACTTTGGATGCTATGTTAGTCTATGGACTATGGAAGCTATGTTATAGTAGTCATTTTCAGAGATGAATTATTCCAAAAGTACAAAGGATGCAAGCCTGATTTTTTGTATGATGATAGTATAAGTGTTAGAGAATATAAATGCGTTACTCTGGTTTATTTATTATGGGCCAAATTTTTTTTATTGAGCTTGAAAGTTGGCTATGGAAGCTATGAACTTTGGATGCTATGTTACAGTTTATGAACTATGGAAGCAATGTTATAGTAGTCATTTTGAGAGATGAATTATTCCAAAAGTACAAAGGATGCAAGCCTGATTTTTTGTATGATGATAGTATAAGTGTTAGAGAATATAAATGCGTTACTCTGGTTTATTTATTATGGGCCAAATTTTTTTATTGAGCTTGAAAGTTGGCTATGGAAGCTATGAACTTTGGATGCTATGTTACAGTTTATGGACTATGGAAGCAATGTTATAGTAGTCATTTTGAGAGATGAATTATTCCAAAAGTACAAAGGATGCAAGCCTGATTTTTTGTATGATGATAGTATAAGTGTTAGAGAATATAAATGCGTTACTCTGGTTTTTTTATTATGGGCCAAATTTTTTTTATTGAGCTTGAAAGTTGGCTATGGAAGCTATGAACTTTGGATGCTATGTTAGTCTATGGAAGTTATGTTATAGTAGTCATTTTCAGAGATGAATTATTCAAAAAGTACAAAGGATGCAAGCCTGATTTTTTGTATGATGATAGTATAAGTGTTAGAGAATATAAATGCGTTACTCTGGTTTATTTATTATGGGCCAAATTTTTTTTATTGAGCTTGAAAGTTGGCTATGGAAGCTATGAACTTTGGATGCTGTTAGTCTATGGAAGTTATGTTATAGTAGTCATTTTCAGAGATGAATTATTCAAAAAGTACAAAGGATGCAAGCCTAATTTTTTTGTATGATGATAGTATAAGTGTTAGAGAATATAAATGCGTTACTCTGGTTTATTTATTATGGGCCAATTTTTTTTTTATTGAGCTTGAATGTTGGCTATGGAAGCTATGAACTTTGGATGCTATGTTACAGTTTATGAACTATGGAAGCAATGTTTTAGTAGTCATTTTGAGAGATGAATTATTCCAAAAGTACAAAGGATGCAAGCCTGATTTTTTGTATGATGATAGTATAAGTGTTAGAGAATATAAATGCGTTACTCTGGTTTATTTATTATGGGCCAAATTTTTTTTATTGAGCTTGAAAGTTGGCTATGGAAGCTATGAACTTTGGATGCTATGTTACAGTTTATGGACTATGGAAGCAATGTTATAGTAGTCATTTTGAGAGATGAATTATTCCAAAAGTACAAAGGATGCAAGCCTGATTTTTTGTATGATGATAGTATAAGTGTTAGAGAATATAAATGCGTTACTCTGGTTTATTTATTATGGGCCAAATTTTTTTTATTGAGCTTGAAAGTTGGCTATGGAAGCTATGAACTTTGGATGCTATGTTAGTCTATGGACTATGGAAGCTACGTTACAGTAGTCATTTTCAGAGATGAATTATTCCAAAAGTACAAAGGATGCAAGCCTGATTTTTTGTATGATGATAGTATAAGTGTTAGAGAATATAAATGCGTTACTCTGGTTTATTTATTATGGGCCAAATTTTTTTATTGAGCTTGAAAGTTGGCTATGGAAGCTATGAACTTTGGATGCTATGTTACAGTTTATGGACTATGGAAGCAATGTTATAGTAGTCATTTTGAGAGATGAATTATTCCAAAAGTACAAAGGATGCAAGCCTGATTTTTTGTATGATGATAGTATAAGTGTTAGAGAATATAAATGCGTTACTCTGGTTTATTTATTATGGGCCAAATTTTTTTTATTGAGCTTGAAAGTTGGCTATGGAAGCTATGAACTTTGGATGCTATGTTAGTCTATGGAAGTTATGTTATAGTAGTCATTTTCAGAGATGAATTATTCAAAAAGTACAAAGGATGCAAGCCTAATTTTTTTGTATGATGATAGTATAAGTGTTAGAGAATATAAATGCGTTACTCTGGTTTATTTATTATGGGCCAATTTTTTTTTTATTGAGCTTGAATGTTGGCTATGGAAGCTATGAACTTTGGATGCTATGTTACAGTTTATGAACTATGGAAGCAATGTTTTAGTAGTCATTTTGAGAGATGAATTATTCCAAAAGTACAAAGGATGCAAGCCTGATTTTTTGTATGATGATAGTATAAGTGTTAGAGAATATAAATGCGTTACTCTGGTTTATTTATTATGGGCCAAATTTTTTTTATTGAGCTTGAAAGTTGGCTATGGAAGCTATGAACTTTGGATGCTATGTTACAGTTTATGGACTATGGAAGCAATGTTATAGTAGTCATTTTGAGAGATGAATTATTCCAAAAGTACAAAGGATGCAAGCCTGATTTTTTGTATGATGATAGTATAAGTGTTAGAGAATATAAATGCGTTACTCTGGTTTATTTATTATGGGCCAAATTTTTTTTATTGAGCTTGAAAGTTGGCTATGGAAGCTATGAACTTTGGATGCTATGTTAGTCTATGGACTATGGAAGCTACGTTACAGTAGTCATTTTCAGAGATGAATTATTCCAAAAGTACAAAGGATGCAAGCCTGATTTTTTGTATGATGATAGTATAAGTGTTAGAGAATATAAATGCGTTACTCTGGTTTATTTATTATGGGCCAAATTTTTTTATTGAGCTTGAAAGTTGGCTATGGAAGCTATGAACTTTGGATGCTATGTTACAGTTTATGGACTATGGAAGCAATGTTATAGTAGTCATTTTGAGAGATGAATTATTCCAAAAGTACAAAGGATGCAAGCCTGATTTTTTGTATGATGATAGTATAAGTGTTAGAGAATATAAATGCGTTACTCTGGTTTATTTATTATGGGCCAAATTTTTTTTATTGAGCTTGAAAGTTGGCTATGGAAGCTATGAACTTTAATGCTATGTTAGTCTATGGAAGTTATGTTATAGTAGTCATTTTCAGAGATGAATTATTCAAAAAGTACAAAGGATGCAAGCCTGATTTTTTGTATGATGATAGTATAAGTGTTAGAGAATATAAATGCGTTACTCTGGTTTATTTATTATGGGCCAAATTTTTTTTATTGAGCTTGAAAGTTGGCTATGGAAGCTATGAACATTGGATGCTGTTAGTCTATGGAAGTTATGTTATAGTAGTCATTTTCAGAGATGAATTATTCAAAAAGTACAAAGGATGCAAGCCTAATTTTTTTGTATGATGATAGTATAAGTGTTAGAGAATATAAATGCGTTACTCTGGTTTATTTATTATGGGCCAAATTTTTTTTATTGAGCTTGAAAGTTGGCTATGGAAGCTATGAACTTTGGATGCTATGTTACAGTTTATGAACTATGGAAGCAATGTTTTAGTAGTCATTTTGAGAGATGAATTATTCCAAAAGTACAAAGGATGCAAGCCTGATTTTTTGTATGATGATAGTATAAGTGTTAGAGAATATAAATGCGTTACTCTGGTTTATTTATTATGGGCCAATTTTTTTTTTATTGAGCTTGAATGTTGGCTATGGAAGCTATGAACTTTGGATGCTATGTTACAGTTTATGAACTATGGAAGCAATGTTTTAGTAGTCATTTTGAGAGATGAATTATTCCAAAAGTACAAAGGATGCAAGCCTGATTTTTTGTATGATGATAGTATAAGTGTTAGAGAATATAAATGCGTTACTCTGGTTTATTTATTATGGGCCAAATTTTTTTTATTGAGCTTGAAAGTTGGCTATGGAAGCTATGAACTTTGGATGCTATGTTAGTCTATGGACTATGGAAGCTACGTTACAGTAGTCATTTTCAGAGATGAATTATTCCAAAAGTACAAAGGATGCAAGCCTGATTTTTTGTATGATGATAGTATAAGTGTTAGAGAATATAAATGCGTTACTCTGGTTTATTTATTATCGGCCAAATTTTTTTTATTGAGCTTGAAAGTTGGCTATGGAAGCTATGAACTTTGGATGCTGTTAGTCTATGGAAGTTATGTTATAGTAGTCATTTTCAGAGATGAATTATTCAAAAAGTACAAAGGATGCTAGCCTGATTTTTTGTATGATGATAGTATAAGTGTTAGAGAATATAAATGCGTTACTCTGGTTTATTTATTATGGGCCAAATTTTTTTTATTGAGCTTGAAAGTTGGCTATGGAAGCTATGAACTTTGGATGCTGTTACAGTTTATGGACTATGGAAGCAACGCTATAGTAGTCATTTTCAGAGATGAATTATTCCAAAAGTACAAAGGATGCAAGCCTGATTTTTTTGTATGATGATAGTATAAGTGTTAAAGAATATAAATGCGTTACTCTGGTTTATTTATTATGGGCCAAATTTTTTTTATTGAGCTTGAAAGTTGGCTTCGGAAGCTACGGACTATGAAAGCTACGTTACAGTAGTCATTTTCAGAGATGAATTATTCCAAAAGTACAAAGGATCCAAGCCTGATTTTTTGTATGATGATAGTATAAGTGTTAGAGAATATAAATGCGTTACTCTGGTTTATTTATTATGGGCCAAATTTTTTTATTGAGCTTGAAAGTTGGCTATGGAAGCTATGAACTTTGGATGCTATGTTACAGTTTATGGACTATGGAAGCAATGTTATAGTAGTCATTTTGAGAGATGAATTATTCCAAAAGTACAAAGGATGCAAGCCTGATTTTTTGTATGATGATAGTATAAGTGTTAGAGAATATAAATGCGTTACTCTGGTTTATTTATTATGGGCCAAATTTTTTTTATTGAGCTTGAAAGTTGGCTATGGAAGCTATGAACTTTGGATGCTATGTTAGTCTATGGACTATGGAAGCTATGTTATAGTAGTCATTTTCAGAGATGAATTATTCCAAAAGTACAAAGGATGCAAGCCTGATTTTTTGTATGATGATAGTATAAGTGTTAGAGAATATAAATGCGTTACTCTGGTTTATTTATTATGGGCCAATTTTTTTTTTATTGAGCTTGAAAGTTGGCTATGGAAGCTATGAACTTTGGATGCTATGTTACAGTTTATGAACTATGGAAGCAATGTTTTAGTAGTCATTTTCAGAGATGAATTATTCCAAAAGTACAAAGGATGCAAGCCTGATTTTTTGTATGATGATAGTATAAGTGTTAGAGAATATAAATGCGTTACTCTGGTTTATTTATTATGGGCCAAATTTTTTTTATTGAGCTTGAAAGTTGGCTATGGAAGCTATGAACTTTGGATGCTATGTTACAGTTTATGGACTATGGAAGCAATGTTATAGTAGTCATTTTGAGAGATGAATTTTTCCAAAAGTACAAAGGATGCAAGCCTGATTTTTTGTATGATGATAGTATAAGTGTTAGAGAATATAAATGCGTTACTCTGGTTTATTTATTATGGGTCAAATTTTTTTAATTGAGCTTGAAAGTTGGCTATGGAAGCTATGAACTTTGGATGCTGTTACAGTTTATGGACTATGGAAGCAATGCTATAGTAGTCATTTTCAGAGATGGATTATTCCAAAAGTACAAAGGATGCAAGCCTGATTTTTTGTATGATGATAGTATAAGTGTTAGAGAATATAAATGCGTTACTCTGGTTTATTTATTATGGGCCAAATTTTTTTTATTGAGCTTAAAAGTTGGCTTTGAAAGCTATGAACTTTGGATGCTATGTTAGTCTATGGACTATGGAAGCAAAGCTATAGTAGTCATTTTCAGAGATGGA
Source organism: Neostethus bicornis (assembly GCA_902685375.1). Lineage (NCBI taxonomy): Eukaryota > Metazoa > Chordata > Actinopteri > Atheriniformes > Phallostethidae > Neostethus > Neostethus bicornis. The sequence goes on from LR738563.1 coordinate 8,232,668, forward strand.
TTATTCCAAAAGTACAAAGGATGCAAGCCTGATTTTTTGTATGATGATAGTATAAGTGTTAGAGAATATAAATGCGTTACTCTGGTTTATTTATTATGGGCCAAATTTTTTTTATTGAGCTTGAAAGTTGGCTTCGGAAGCTACGGACTATGAAAGCTACGTTACAGTAGTCATTTTCAGAGATGAATTATTCCAAAAGTACAAAGGATGCAAGCCTTATTTTTTGTCACGTGACTTATTTTAGGATGATAGATTACGCGTTGGTCTGTTTTTTTTTTAAAAAAAACTATGGTCATTATGTATTTATTGAGAATAAAGTTGGCTACCGTAATAAGTTGAAAAAGGGCGCACAACGGTTCCAGCGTGAACCGCGGCGAAGTAAACCCCGGCTCCCTTGACCGCGGTTGCTTAAAAGCATCCAAAATGTTATTGATTAGTTTATAAAGACTGACTGAGGAGATTAAAACAACACATCGCTTAGATTTTGTATAATGCAGATGTTTGGGTTAACGTTAAACAAAACCTGATATGTATATATATATAAAAATTTATATATACTGTCTCTTAAGTCCCGCCCCTACTGATTTCTTTCTGTGTTTCTTAAAATCTTATTTCCCTGGTTATTTTTTGCCTCCTGTGTGTTTCCTTCACTCCCACTGCCTTACGAGTGCATGTAAAGGGTGTTATTTTGTTAATGGGCGTGGTTTTAAGGGGTGTACGATAATTTATTAATTATCATTCATTATTATTATTTTTAATAAGTTATTAATTATTATTCATTAATCGCATTAATGGTGAATATTATAACAACATTATTTAAAAGAATAAATTCAGAGGCTTATTATACTGACATTTAGTTGAATTCACTTTTAAAATATATTATATGGCTCTCACTGAAATAATTTTCCAAATATTTTGCTTTCATGGCTCTCTTAGTGAAAAAGGTTCCCGACCCCTGCTCTAATGCCTCCATTAGTGTTCAATCATAATGCTAGCTACCAAATGACAATTTGTTTTCCAGTTCACTTCACTGATTATTAGTTTGGTGGGACATAGTGTCTGTATTTAACAGTTTACAAAGTTTACTAACCATCAGCCTAAGTGAATAGATTGTTATAGGGAGCATAGTTTTCTCGGACGTTTGCTGTAATCTGATCTCCCATTGCTCACACAAAATAACGACCCCTGCCTCACAGGTAGCCTAAGGGGTGAAATTGTACATTCCACTGGACAGATCGCAAAATGACATAATAGTGAGCACTGGAATGTTAAAATCCTCATTGCTTGTTTTGGTATCATGAAATCCATCAATAAGGATCAGCAACATATTTGCTGATTACATTTTGTAAGAGTGAGATATTGGCTGATTTTTCTTGGGTTGAAATTGAATTGTCTTTTACGTCAGGATGGCCTTCAGTTCTACTGTTGTTTTTCTTAGATTGGCTTTCTCCAAATGTTCAGGAAATCTGCCCGGGCATTTCTTCCTCATAGACAAATCTTTTCAGTTATTCAGCTCAATTTGATGTGTTTAATCATTTCTCCACTTGATCCCAATGTTTAACGTGTGAATATCCTGAAACCTGAAATCTTTTTTTTTTTTTTTTCCCAGCAGCTGCCCGACACGACTGACTGTCTGCTTCAGATGAACTTCCTGAACCCTGCAGGTCTCATCTGGCTGAAATATTTGAGGTGACTGACAAACACACAATCAGCCCACATCAGGTTATACACTCCATATTTACCCCAAAAATGTGAGGATAGAATAAGTTTATCTAAGCATGAATCTGCTGCTAAAAGATCTTTTAAAAACTGAAACCTGTAAGAGCGTGAATGCAGCCCAGGTTCAAAGTTTTTTTTCTTCCCCCAGCTGTCCTTGTTAAACTACGTCTATTTGAATCAAGGTTATCTTCTCTCTCTAAATCCACTGCAGCAGTGTCATGACGTCTTTTCCTCAGCTGATGTTGTCCGAGCCAGTCGTCTTCCACCTTTCTCATGCTATAAATGATGATGCCTCAGGGCAGCAAAAGAGGGTGGAAAGTCTTGTGCTGCAGTTAAAATAAGGGTGGGGTTTGATTTAAATCCCCTCCTAAAATCCCAGCTGAAACTGTCTGTGTGAGATCCACACCTGCTCAGTACGTTTTAAAAGAACACAACTCGCTAACTTAACAAAAGTAGGTTTTATTAGAAGTTTTGTGGACCGTCCCTCGGTTTAAATGCTCGATTTGTTTTTACTAGAAAAAAACCTGTAGAGACATTTAATAATTAAACAATTAGTGGTTTAAGATCTTTAGTTAGTCATGTCAATTACACATAACGAAGCTAGAGAAAAATTCCAGTTTGGAAGATTTTTTTTTTTACTGGGTGAGAACCTGTGTTTGTTTCTGACTGATGGTCGCTTTGCTTTCCATCGTCACTGGGAAATAATTCAAATATTTCTTTCCAGGGAGACTAAACAATCCCAGAATCACCCTCTGTGTTGGGTGGAGTGTTTTTTTTTTGTTTTGTTTTTTTTAAATCTGAGAACACAGATAGTCAGTGTGAGCAAACCGATGTAGTCGTGCAACAACATCAGGTGGAACTTTGTGTTTGATCTTTAATTGTTTTATGAATATTTCAGTGTCTCTTCAACTTCAGCAAACTTCAGCTTTTCATTGCAGAAAACACAGATCAGCAGTCTGATTTTTCTCTTAACACAAGATGAGATTAATCTGATTTATCTAATTAAATTTGTGTTATAATGAAGTCTAGAACATTTAAACTGATCATGGTTTCCACTAATGATTTTGTTGTTTTAGTGCCCTCTTGTGGTTTAAATACTGAATAACATGCAATAGAAACATTGATGACACTTTGGTTTAAAAAGTTAAAAAACAAACAAAAAAGAAAGTTCATATTTACTTTAGTTTTGCACGACACGGTCTCTTCTCTGTTTTATGTTTTAAAAGAAGCCTGAATCAGATCCAGTTTAAAATAAATATATTTTTGGGGATTTAAAGTAACTAAGTCAGCTTTTTGACAGGATTATAAGGAATCATGAGCAAGACATTAAATATTACAAAGAAATCTGAGACAAAAAAAATCCATCAATTTATCTCCGGATGGAGTCACTGCAGAGCTTTTGCGTAAAAATGTAACTTCAACTAAGAAGTAGGAGGAAAAAAAAGCTTGATTGATGGACTTTGTGTCCAAATGTCATGAAATGTGGAATTTTAGTAAATTCTTCTTTTCTTGTTGGACGAGAGAAAACGTCTGTTTAGACTGAAAATTAATGTGAAATCTGGTTCAAATATCTCATCTTCAATTCTTTGGAATTAAAGTACCGTATTTTCCGCACTATAAGGCGCACCTAAAAACCTTAAATTTTCTCTAAGGTCCACAGTGCGCCTTATAACCCGGAGCTCCTTATATATGGATTAATATTGAGCTACAACAGGTGTCGCAACTGTGGTAAGCAGCCGCCAACTGCATTTCCCCCGTAGAAGAAGTAGTGTGCGGTGCATGCTGGGATACATGAAAGGGCGTCTCATTTCCATTTGTCTGTTTGTGTAAAGACCCGGAAATGGCTTCTGCCAAGAGACACTGTTACACCGCAGAGTTTAAACTGAAGGCGATCGGTCACGCAGTAGAACACAGGAATAGAGCCGCAGCCAGTGGTGAGATCGGACCTAAAAAATCCAGCCCGACCCGAGCCCGTGGATAAAATTAAAAATTATATTATGTATAAAAATGTATAAATTGGAACATTTTCAAAAACACGCCTTTTTAATTAAAAAAATCACACTATAGGACCCCTAACACACTTGTCTGTGATGTCCTGCTTAGCGCGAAGAGGAGGGACGGTCTTTGAAACAAATGATAAAATAGCGATCATCACTTTTGCCAGTCCAGCTGTTTAAATGCCCGCTCAGCGTCAAGGTGCCAGTCTTTTTGGTGTCGTATGAAAGCAATTTAGTTTATCCTTAACTTCTTACTCCTGCATATCGGGGATATCAGTTCAAAATAAATAAAATAAAGACGTGCGCAGGGGAGGATTACCAATTTAAGAGGAGGCGTTCACGTGCGCAGAGGATGAGCTGGCTCTGCGGATCCTGTTTAGTAGTAAAACATTACTTCTCTGTTTTATCCAAATTAATAATTTTATAACAAGTATTCCTTAGTTTAGTACACACACATTGTTTTAGTTTACATTTTATAAACATATATTTATTTAAAAAAAAAAAAAAAGTCAGCGAGAGAGAAGCCCGACCAACGTAATGATGGACAATTTTAGGCCCGACCCGACCTGAATTTTGGATCGGGCTCAAGATCTTACCTCTGGCCGCAGCGAGAGAGTTTAACATCAATGAATCAACGATGAGGAAGTGGAGGAAGCAAGAGGATGGGCTGCGCCAAGTAAACAAGACTAAACAGAGTTTCCACGGTAACAAAGCGAGATGGCCACAGAGGACAAAGTTGAACAGCCTTTACTGTAGCGCCTTATAATGCGGTGCGCCTTATATATGGAAAAAGTTTTAAAAATAGTCATTTATTGAAGGTGCGCCTTATAACGCAGTGCGCCTTATAGGGCGGAAAATACGATAGGTTTTACTGTAAATAAACTGTCACTGCTACATGTTTCAACTTCTTTCTTTCTGTTCAGAATAAAATTTGATTCATTGAAAGGCAAATTTAGGCTGACTAAAATTTAGTATCTCTTGCTTTTCTGGTATTTTTTAGCACGTTGTTAAGCCTGTAATCAATAAGCAGAGCCTGTTGGAGCTGCTACCCCTCCCAAAGCGCTGCATGTGTCTGCGTGGAAAATGTAGTGTGTGTAAAAGAGAGAAAAAGAGAGCGAGTGGGAGAGAGGAATTTGTCTGTTTATTTGTGTGTTTGAGAGATCTCAGTGTGTGTGAGTGTGTCACGTTAACAGGACTGGTAGAGCTCAGTGTGTGTGTGAGTGTGATGCTATATGTCTGCAAACTCAGCTCTCAATTCACTTCATCAAGGCATGTTTACCATAAACTCAATACACACACACATACACAAACACACACACACACACACACACCTACAATAACATCAAAGTTGAGTCAATGTTCACTTTTCTCAAATTTGACTGAGTGTAAAATAAATATTAATCCTGATCAAATGAATCCAAAAAAGAGACTGAAATCAAGTTATTTATTCCGATTTTTATTATTTTTTATATCCCAAATATGAATAATCGTTATTAAAGTTACATAAATGATCAATAATTGCCTGAAAAAAAGAGTTGTTTTAATTCTGGATGAAAAATAAGACGTATTTTAAAATAAACTTAGTTTATTTTCAAACAAGTTTCATTCTATTTTAAAAATATTAAAATCAAAATTTAAATGTCAGAAGTATTATTTATTTTATAAAAGAAAAATATGTTAACAAAACTGACTTTCCTGCTCTCATTTATGCGTATCTAACATAAACTCAGCAGTAAGCCTAACTCCTTCTGAAAAACATGCGCAGAGTCAGGATGTAGCGTCCAAGCTCCATTTTAATGACTACTGTATGAAAAAGATGTCTTCAGAACAGAGTAAAACTGTAAAACAGAAAGAAAATATACACTTAATATAGTGCAAAAGTATGTTTAAAGTAGCTTATCACCATGAAAATAGGCCTACATGCGGTAATAAACATACAAACTAGCAGTAGCAAAATACACACTTCCAAGCGTCCTTTCACACAAATGAGACATTAATATTGTACTTTATGAACATATAAAACAAACTTACAGACTGTGATGTCAAAAGGGGATTAGAAAAAATAGACGAAAGGCGGTGGATAACTGGTAGCTAGCTAACTGTTATGCTAACTCACTAGCGGAAGCAAAATTGCTGACTTCTCCTCACAACTTCCTGTTTCTAGTTCAGCCTTCAAAATAAAACACAGGAAACGGCCTTCAAAATAAAAGACAGAAAACTTAAAGAATGTAATCTAACTCTGAAAATAAATATTCCGCACAATTATAAAGGGCAAGACACTCCCCGCCTGGTGTCTGTAAAGATGCCATATAAACCTAAAACATGCATTCAGTCCTTTGATTTCAGAAGAAGAATGACCTCGGTGACGGGCCGAAGGAATGTCTTTGTAGATCCATCTTTGGTCGTTTTAATCTCGATTTTTCGGACCTTTCCATCGCGTCCTGGAAAGGTTTTAGTCACAAGAGCCATGGGCCACTCATTGCGGCATGTCTGGGTGTCTTTCAGTAAAACAACATCACCTTCTTCGATGTTGGGACTTGACGTTTGCCATTTATGACGTACTTGTAGTGTATGCAGATATTCACGTTTCCAACGACTCCAGAATTGGTCTGCAAGCCTTTGTACTTGACGCCACTGTTGCTTGAACAAGTCTTTGTCGGTGAATTTCCCTGATGGAGGTGGAACACTCTGTTTCCGGGTGAGAAGCATCGCAGGGGTAAGTATTTGAGGAACCTCTGGATCAGAAGATACAGAAACCAGGGGTCTGGAATTGATGATGGATGTCACTTCTGCCATGAGAGTGCACAGGACTTCATTGGACAAGCTTGACGAGTGAATTCGCATGAGCATTGAATCTAAGATCCTCCTTGCGACTCCGATCATGCGTTCCCACGCACCACCCATATGTGAGGAGTGTGGTGGGTTGAAGTGCCATGAACATCCTTGATTGTTTGTGTACTTCTGAACGTCTGATCCCTTCATCACTTTGTGAAACTCCAACTCTCTGCAAGCGCCGACAAAGTTGGTTCCACAGTCTGAGTGAAGCTGTTCAGAGGGGCCACGGATAGCAAAGAATCTCCTCAAGGCGTTAATGAAAGACGACGTGTCCATCGACTCTATTACCTCTATGTGGACAGCACGTGTACTCAAGCATGTGAAGAGAACGGCCCAGCGCTTGTTTTGTACAACACCTCCTCTTGTCCGTCTGGCTGTCACAAGCCAGTGTCCGAAGACGTCCACACCAGTGTATGTGAAGGGAGATGAAGTGCTCAGCCGCTCTTGAGGGAGGTCCGACATTTTTTGGTTCTCTCTTTTCTCACGGAGCTTTCGACAGGTAACACATCCATGAAGAATGCTACTTATGCGTCTTTTGCTACTGATCAACCAGAAGCCGGCAGCTCGTACAGCGCCTTCTGTAAAGGTACGGCCTTGATGTTCCACTTTGTCATGGTAGTAGCTTATGAGCAGAGTGGAGACGTGATGTTTGCCTGGCAAAACAACTGGATGTTTCTCCTGATCGCAGAGATCAGCTTGCTTCAACCGGCCTCCGATTCTCAACAATCCATCTGATCCAAGGACTGGATTGAGTTTTGACAGTGGACTTTTCTGGTTTACGTCAACTCCTTTTGAGAGGGCAGTGAACTCTTCATTAAAGCAGTCCTTTTGTACAGCAAGAAGAATCACTGAAGTTGCTTGAGATAGCTCGTCCGCTGTGCGAGGTTTGCTACACTGATGCCAGCCAGTACAATCTATAACATTTTTGTTTGTTGACTTGAAACAACGAGCTACATGGATGAGGTTTGCAACCGCTCTTTGCAATGACTTCCAAGTTGAGAATTTTTCGAATCTCTTCGGATTGAGCGACTTATCATCGTGGCTGGTAACGCAACTTGTCACTTGCGGTCTGACATCAATGTCCGACTCTGGATCAATAAGCTCAAATGTTTGTTGCTGATCACATACTGTTTGAGGCTTGTGAAGGAATGCTGGACCTGTGAACCAGTTTGTTTTGGTGAGCAGAGAGGCTTGAACGGATCTGGATGCATGGTCACTTGGAGACTTGGAAGGAAGGGGGGCGACCCAACTGTTAGATTCATTCTGAAAAACTTGTTCATCCATGACTTTGATAAACTGTTCGTCCTCTACAGAGAAGGCACGTTTCTCATCATTTGCAGTTCTAGCAAAAACAGTGAGCCCGAGGGAGTCAGCGTCCATGTGCAAGCGACCGTTTCTGTGTCCGTTTGTTTGGCTTGGACTGATTACTTGGTTAAGATGGACGTGACTTGTGCATGGCTGAAAAAGTGTTGGTCTGCCATCTCCCAGTATGTTTGTTTTGTAGCTGTGAACTGTGGGCTTATGGACTTTTCCCAAACACACATCACCGACCAACACCCATCCAAGGTCAAGTCTTTGAGCAAATGGTGTATCTCCAGGGCCATTTATCTGTTGTCTCACTTTATGTGCGCGAAGAATGTCACGACCCAGAAGTAGAAGGATCTGAGCATCATTGTCCAGAGGTGGGATTTCTGTGGCGAGATCCTTGAGATGGCGGTGGTGGAAGGCAGCCTCAGGTGTTGGTATTTCCTCACGATTGTCCGGTAAGTCCTCACATTCAATCAGTTCTGGGAGTGAAAAGCTTATTCCACCTTTAATTGCTTCAATCTGAAATCCAGTTGCTCTTCTGCCAGATGTTGTGGTCAGTCCAGTACACGTTCTCAGAGTGTATGGATAAGTGATGGCTTCGATTTTGAAAACATCGAAAAACTGCGACCTGGCTAGAGACTTGTTGCTCTGATCGTCGAGCATTGCGTACATTTTCACTGCTTCATGTGGGTGGTTCTTTGGGTAAACCTTGACAAGACAGATCTTCGCGCAAGATTTTGACTTCAGAGCGTCTCCGCAAACCTCGGTACAGAGAGGACTGACTACTGAATTTGCCTCTTTTTCTTGCTCCCCGCCGTTATCTTGTGGGGGGTTTGACTCTTTGTTCGCCCATTTAGGCGGGCCAGGGTGAAGGGCCGATATGTGACTTTCACTGTTACACTCATCACATTTCACCGTGACTTTGCAATCCCGGGCGAGATGAGAAGAAGATGAACAACATTTGAAGCAGATGCCTTGTTCTTTTAGATAAGCCTTTCTGTCTTCGAGAGTCTTAAGTCTGAATCCTCGACATTTCTTTAGGGGGTGGGGCTTCTTGTGGATAGGGCACTGCTTGACTAAATCGTCTTTAGAAGGCACTTCCGTTGGACTTTCGTCGTTTGTCACCTTGGTCTTGTGCACCGAAACCGCACCTCTTGGACTAACTCGCCTCTGCACAACCTGTTCTGAACGAACGTTGTTTCCAGAATATGAAAAGCTGGGATCGTTCCTTATTTTAGCTTGGTAGCAGACGAAAGAGGTGAAATATGAGAATGGTGGATAACTGACTCGAGACGTTTCTTTGTACTTAGATCCCTGGTTGAGCCACTTTTCCTGTAGGCTGTATGGCAACTTCTCCACAATTGGCTTTATACCACGTGCGGTATCCAGATATGACAAGCCTGACAAGTATCCATCTTCTTTAGCTGCGAGCACCTCGTTTAGTAGATCTCCGAGCTCTCTCAACTTGTAGTTTTCTTTATTAGAGATCTTTGGAAAATTATCAAGCTTCGAGAAGAGAGCACTCTCGATGACTTCTGGAGCACCGTAGCAATCATCGAGCCTTTCCCACGCTGTTTGTAATGCGGCGGCTGGATTGGCTATATTGACCGCTCTGAGACGTTTGACGTGTTCACTTGATTCTTTTCCCAGCCACTTCAAGAGCAAATTTATTTTTTTTTATTTATTTATTTATTTATTTATTTCGGTCACAGTGCAACCTCATATCAATGAAATAAAGAAAACAACCATATTCCAGCAAAGGACCGAAAAGGTAACGGCTGAAGCAAACGCTTATTACGCCGACCCTTTTTTTGTTTTTTTTTTTTATGTCATAATAAAAGCAAAAAGACATAAGTAAATACTAAGTCATCATAATTGTTATAACACATAACATAATAATATCATAATACATCATAACATAATCATAACACATCATAACATAATCATAACACATATTTGTAACACATAACATAATCATAACACATCATAATTGTTTACTTTTTATAGAAGCTTGAATTTAACCATCAAGACTTGCATATTTTTTAAATATTAATAACTTAAATTTCTTTTTTAAACATAAAAGATTTAAACACAATTTAAGTTCATCATTACAATTATTCCAAAGATCCACACCTTTAATAGAAATACAGAATTTTTTAACATTTGTTCTAAATTTATTTTTAATGAACATATCATTTCCTCTTAGTTCGTATGGACTTTTCCTAATAATATACATATTTTGTAGAGAGTTTGACATCATGTTTTTTTTTATCTTAAACATAAATTTTAAAGTGTGTAATTCCACTAAATCATAGAACTTTAATGTTTTTAAATTTATAAATAGATTATTGGTAGGTTGATTATAAGATGAGAATGTTATTGCTCGTATTGCTTTTTTTTGTAAAATATAAATTGGTTTTGTGTTAGTTTTATACGTATTTCCCCAAATCTCGATACAATAAGTTATATATGGAAGTACTAATGTATTATATAACATAAACAAACTTTTTTTATTTAGGACAAATCTGAATTTATAAATGATTGCTATTACTTTAGACAGTTTATTTTTTGTATAATTTATGTGTGATTTCCAGCTTAATTTGTGATCTATAATCATTCCAAGGAACTTACTGTCGTAAGCTCGTTCCAATAGGGTGTTATTAAGCATAATTTGAATTTGTTTAGGTACTTTTAATTTTGTAAATACTATAAATTTCGTTTTTTCAATATTTAATGACAATTTATTTATGTCAAACCATATTTTTATTTTACTCAATTCTCTTTCAACTGATTGTATTATTTGGTTCAGGTCTTTTCCTGAAAAGTAAAGAGTAGTGTCATCTGCAAACAGTACATAATTTATTAGTTTGGATGTGTAACACAAATCATTGATGTACAGGATAAAGAGTTTAGGCCCCAGCGTTGAGCCTTGTGGAATTCCACATATGACTTTTAATAAATCAGATTTTTCCTCCTTTATTTGTACATATTGATATCTATTTTCTAAGTAGCTCTGAAGCCATGTATATGCAGCTCCTCGAAAACCAAATCTGTCTAGTTTGCTCAGTAATATATTATGATCTATGGTGTCGAAAGCTTTCTTAAGGTCTATGAAAATACCGATGCCATAATTATTTGAGTCTATTGATGTAGTAATATTTTCTATTAGTTCTGTAACAGCCATATTAGTGGATCGGTTTTGTCTAAACCCATATTGTTTGTCACTAAGGAGCTGGTGTTTCTCTATAAATTTATCTAATCTTATTACAAATACTTTTTCTATTATTTTTGAAAACTGTGGAAGTATGGAAATAGGCCGATAATTTGAAAATAATTGTTTATTGCCATTTTTATAGACTGGAATAACTCTAGTTATTTTCATTTTTTCAGGAAATTTACCGATTTGAAAAGACTTATTGCAAATATATGTTAGAGGCTGTGCAATATGTTCTATTGTATTCTTTATTAAATTCATATCAATGTTAAGTGTATCTTTAGATGTTTTTGATTTAAATTGCTTTACTATTTTAATTATTTCATTTTCATTTGTTGGGTTTAAATAAAATGTAAAAGGATTTCTGTTTACAGCATCACTTGGACTTATGTTATGCTTCTCAATACTTTCAGCCAAGGTATTTCCTACATTAACAAAATAATGATTAAATCCTTCTATAATTTCTTTTATATTTTCCAGCTTTGAGCTTTTGTTCATGAATTGTTTTGGTATTTTATATTTTTTATCTTTTATTTTAATTATTTTATTAATGACATTCCATGTTCCCTTAATATTTTCTTTTTGTTCTTCAAATAATTTATGAAAGTATTCTTTTTTGGTTTTCCGCAAAATACTAGTCAATTTGTTTTTATAATTTTTATATTTTATTTCAGATTCCTTGGTTTTGTGTTGAATAAACTTTTTATATAACATATTTTTCTTCTTACATGCATTTTGTAATCCACTTGTTATCCATGGCTTTATTTTAGAATTTTCTTTAAGTCTTACCTTTTTTAATGGGCAGTTTTTATTGTAGATTTCTAAAAACATGGATATAAAAATTTCATACGCTTCACTTGGGTCAGTTTGGTTGTAGACCTCGTCCCATTTCTGTTTTAATAAGTCTTCTTTAAGTTTATTTAGAGTTTGGTCTGTCACTCGCCTAATATATCTGAATGTTTCAGAGTTTTCTTTGTCATCAGTTATAATTTTATTTTGAAATATAGCAAAAACTGGTAGGTGGTCACTTATATCACTGACAAGAAGACCACCAACAATTTTAGCTTCAATATTGTTTATAAAAATATTATCTATTAGAGTGGAGGAATCAATAGTTATCCTGCTGGGTTTATCAATAATTGGTAGTAACATATTTGAATGCATCATATTTATGAAATCAGTTGTTTTCCCATGGGTAGTTGCTTTAAGCAAATTTATATTTAAATCTCCACATATTATTAATTCCTTTGTGGAATATCCATTTATATTTATAATTTCATTCATTTTTTCATTAAATGTATCAATCGGTGAACCAGGTGTTCGGTATACACAAGTAACATGTACATTTTTTGTTTTTTTAAATTCAATTTCGACAGTGATTAATTCCATTATATTGTGAACAGATACTGATTTATCTTCAATGATTTTACAGTTAAAGTTTGAGTCCACATAGAGGGCAACTCCACCTCCTTTTTTGTTGTTTCTGGTGACTGTAAATAGTTCGTATCCCTCTATCTTTACTAGTGTTAGAGGGTGCTTTAGCTCGTCCAGCCACGTTTCAGATACGGCTATAACATTAAATTTACCGTACATATGCAGTAGGTCTTTGATTTTTGATATGTTCTTCCAGAGACTCCTAATGTTAATATGTAGCACTGAAAAGTTTTTCTCCAGTTTAACGTTCTCTTTAAATTGTTCGCTTGTGTAATAGTCACAGCTTAAGTCCAAGTTATTGTAGAAATATAATTCTGGATCAAGTTGTTGATCAATACAAGTCATAGTTTGTCTTGTGTTCAGTGCACATATGTTCACCTGTCTCCTTTTCCGCGATGCGTAATCCGTGCATCATCAAGCGCTCTTTACAATCTTCCGAGAAATCATAATCCTTTTTTAAAGTAACATAATCCAAATAATTATTCATACGGATTCAGGTCTTTCAGCTCTCTTATCGTGATCACTTTCGCTTCTTCTGGCGTACCATTGAGTTTAATCATCACTTGCCCGTTCCGAGTCCACGTAGCTTGTATTTTTTTCTGTTTTCGCAAGTTTCTTGCATGTCTTGCGATGTCTGCACGTCTTTTTGTTAAGTGTTCATTCAGATATACTCCCGTGCCTCTTAACTTCTTAGCTTGTCGTAATAGCTCTATTTTGTGTTTCCTGTTAACAAAACGCACAATAATATTTGGTTTTGCGTTTTTTTCCTTCTTCGGAAGTGTGTGACAAGCGGATATGTTCTCTGGATCAACTTTTATGTCTTTATTTGCCAGAAATTGAATGACTTGCCTCTCCAGAGTTTGTTGCTCCTCTGGCGTCGCGTTCTCCTCTTCGGCCTGTGCTGTAGCGTTAGCATAGCTGCGGTGTCTAGTTTCCAGTCCACTCACAATAATATCCTCCATCCGAGTATACTGTTCCAAGTCATCAACTCTTCGTTCCAGTCCAGAAATAACGGCGTCTTTCGTCTTTATTATTTGCTTTAATTCTGCCACTTCATTCATCAGGGCTATTAGCTTCTTTTGCTGCTGAACTACTGTAGTCATTTCTTCCGACATAAAAGTCAGCGATTTGCGGATCTCTTGTAATTCTTCGTCAATGGCAACTTGTGACTTGTGACTTTCTTGTGACTTTCTTGGTGCCATAATTTCAGAAAATCAGGAGCAAAAACACACAGAATTGGTGGCCGCTAAAAGCTTAAGAGCTAATAGGCTAATAGCTAATAGGCTAAAAGCTAATGGGCGCTCTCTTTATCTGTGTCTCTTGCGTTTCTTTCATCCTTTCTACCTCCATATGTAGATCCTTTGTATACCCAGTCTGGTTATCCGTGAAGATTCTATCTTAGAACCACTTTAAACGTTGTTTAGAAAAGTTTTATAAAAAAGAAACGGAGAAAAGTTTGATCTGCTGTCTTCCTGCTCAACCGGAAGATACCGCCTGTTTACCTGTTCGCCTGCTTACCGCCGAAATCCAACTGTTCACTCGCAGACAGATCCACGTCTCTGATCGTGTTGAAAAACGAGGACTTCCACGCCCTATATGTTTCGGGCCGGTCATCAAAACGTGATAGGCCAGTGCATACGAGTTCTTTACGAGCTAAATATTTTGCCATATCCATCATTACTGAAGATTCTGCTCTACGTGTGTGGGATGCGTCCGCGTAGTTTGGAAAGCTTGACTTGGGTTTAAACTCTGTCTTTACACTGCTTTGAGTGGGGTTTTTAGTGTGCTGTTGTGGAGACGGATGATAGTTGAGCGCCATCTGGTGGGGGTGAGAGGGTACTGTCCTTTGTGGACTTTGAGATGATGCTGACCAGGAATCTATCACAACATAGTCCTGTGCTCTGAAGATGTGTGGTGTTGGGGGGTTATACTGGGGCTCAATACATTGCTCTGGGGTGTCCTGACGGTAGACTGGAGCAGGCCTGTCGTCAAGGTGACCATTTTGTTGTTCGACGTAATGGCTTACACGTTCATGTGTATTTTGGGCTGGAACAGGGGAGCTTCTCGTGCTACGGGTTTCTCCGTCCTCTAGATCTGCTGCTGCTTCCAGTGCTTCTGCTTTGGCGTTAGCGGCTGCAGCCTCTCTTTCATATTGTAAAGCTTCCAGATCGGCCTCCAGATCGGCTACCAATTTGGCTTTTTCAGCTTTTATGGCTTTTTCTTTTTTAGCGAATGCTACACGAGCGCGAGCGGCTTCAGCATCTGCTCTGGCTTTAGCTGCTGCGGTGCTCACAGATGAACGATTGGAACTGGAGCTTCTGAAAGTCTTCACTGACCCGCCATCTTGGGAGTTATTGTTGGGTCTAGAATACTGAGTAGGCTCCGGAGTGAATTCCTGATTTACTTCGTCCATGTTTGATTATGTGCCGTGCTGTCCTATTTTGTTATCCGATTGCGTAAGGTCTCTTTATTTTTTCAAGTCCTTTTTACTGTTACAGTCTTTTTACTGTAACAGTCCTTTTTTCTTCTAAAGTCCTTTTACAAAAAGTCTTTTTACTTTCCTGCTCTCATTTATGCGTATCTAACATAAACTCAGCAGTAAGCCTAACTCCTTCTGAAAAACATGCGCAGAGTCAGGATGTAGCGTCCAAGCTCCATTTTAATGACTACTGTATGAAAAAGATGTCTTCAGAACAGAGTAAAACTGTAAAACAGAAAGAAAATATACACTTAATATAGTGCAAAAGTATGTTTAAAGTAGCTTATCACCATGAAAATAGGCCTACATGCGGTAATAAACATACAAACTAGCAGTAGCAAAATACACACTTCCAAGCGTCCTTTCACACAAATGAGACATTAATATTGTACTTTATGAACATATAAAACAAACTTACAGACTGTGATGTCAAAAGGGGATTAGAAAAAATAGACGAAAGGCGGTGGATAACTGGTAGCTAGCTAACTGTTATGCTAACTCACTAGCGGAAGCAAAATTGCTGACTTCTCCTCACAACTTCCTGTTTCTAGTTCAGCCTTCAAAATAAAACACAGGAAACGGCCTTCAAAATAAAAGACAGAAAACTTAAAGAATGTAATCTAACTCTGAAAATAAATATTCCGCACAATTATAAAGGGCAAGACACTGACCTTTACTGATGAGAAAACACACACGTTTAGAAACATTCATTAAATACAATTTTTTCTTAAGCCAAATTATTTTTCTACAAAATGTTCATCTTTTAAACTTTTTTTCTGTTTGTTTTGATTTAAACTTGTGTTTCACGTTGAAACGGTTTCCTAAAAAGAATCTAAAACCTCCAGTTCTATATTTTAATTCTAAAGAATTTCTACTGATTAAATCCAGGTCAGTTTATCGGTAGATTTAATCAAAACTTGTGAAATGAAATCAGTTAAAAGATTTAAAGAATACGACCGAAATCAATTTTATATTTTATTTCAAGAGCAAAATGAGTTGCGTTGAGTTTGGTGTGTGTTTAGATTATTTTTGCGTCTCGTGAGGACCGCTGCGTCAGTCTGAATGTGAGGATGTTTCTGGCTGCGTTTCTGAACCAGGGATAGAAGAGGGCGTAGATGAGAGGATTCATGCAGGAGTTTAACAGCATGATCCAGGACAGCGCGGCAAAGTAAGACAGGTTGTTAGAGGTGTTCTCGCCAGCAAGCGAGGGGTAGTAGTACGGGCAGAAACACATGAGGAACACCAGGACCACCACGCCGAGTGTCCGGGCCGCTTTCCACTCAGACCTTCTCACCAGTGAAACGGCTCCTGGCGTCCGACTCGCTCGCACCTGTGACACGGCCACGACGAACACCCTGAAATACAAAACCACCATAACGGCACACGGCCCGATAAAAGTGATGAAGAGATCAACCATTCCTGATGCCTGGTTGATGACCACCACACAGTCTCCGTGGCAGACGCTGTGTTTCTCTGGCTCTCTGAGATGATCCTGCAGAATCAGCCCGTTGTAGAGAAGAGAGCAAAGCCAGCACAGAGCAATCAGAAGTTTAACTCTGCTCATGGTGATCCTGCACGGGTACAGCAGCGGGTCGCAGATGGCCAGGTAGCGGTCCACACACAGAAGCACCATGTGGCCTAACGAAACGGAGGCCAGGCAGTAGGAGGTGTACGGAGTCACAGCGCACAGGATCTTTCCCAGCAGCCAGCAGGTCTCTAAGTAACGCAGGCCTTCGACAGGCATCACCAGCAGCCCCGACAGCAGGTCGGACACAGCGAGCGAAAGCAGCAGGGCGTTGGTCGGCGTCTGCAGTTGTCTGTAGTGAGAAATAGAGATGATAACAATCAAGTTTAACATGACAGTGAGAAGAGAGACGAAGGCCAAGAGAAGGTAGAAGAGAGAAGTCTCCGAGCGGCTCTGAGGCACACGTCTACAGGAGCTGTTAAGGTTTTGGAAGCAGAGAGAGGGGTCTCCTCGTCCGTCCATTAGAGAGAACAAGACGATAAACTTGGCTTCATATGCTTCTTTTTATCCCCCTGAACCACACCCCTCCCTCTGGATGGCTGATGCAACTTTGACTCCTCCACTCACCCTCTGCACGAAATGATTGGAAATCAGATCTTTAGAAGTTTTAATGGGTTTAAGAATAAAAAACATTTTAGTTCTTATGTTTTATGAAAGGAACCGATAGGTATCGTTGTTGTTGTTGCTGCTGGGCTAAGATCAATATTTCTCATTAATATTTTCACAAGAAGAGCTCTGCCATCTGGAAGAAGCTCGGAGTAGAGCTGCTCCAGGTCAAGAGAAGCCTGATGGGGTGGTTCGGGCGTCTGGTTAGGATGCTTCGCAAATGCCTCGATGGTGAGATGTTTTAGGCTCATCCCACCAGGAGGAGACCCAGAGGTAGACCAGAACCTGCTGGAGAGTTTATGTCTTACAGCTGGACAAGGAGCACCTTGGGATCCTTCCAGGTGAGCTGGAGGATGCAGTCGGGGTGAGAGAAGCATGGGTTTCCCGTCTGAGGCTGTTGTCTCCTTGACCTAACCCCAGATAAGTGGAAGACAACGTAACAAAAAAATAAGAGCCGGTTAATCATAATATTGGAGAATGAGCACATGTATCAATAAAGAAACCATCCATTGATTGTTGAGTCATTAAATCTTTTTAGTCACTCTGCTGACATCAAAGGTCAGTGCTTACAATTAATTTGATCCACTTCAACGACCCCAGATTGCCCCGCCTAGGCTTAGTTAATCTTCTCAACCTGTCGCACTAGCAATAACTATTTAATTCTGGGCATATATGCACTCAGCCCTCATGCAGAGGTGGAAGGTAGACAGATTGTTACCTTTCCATTTTGTTATTCAAAAGAGCAACTGGAAATACATCAAGGCTGGTTGTCCATGAGCGGGGTTCAACCTGTTCTATTGAATGTAGATAAGAATGATGAGAGTTTAGGAGTCAGTGTAAAGCAAGAGGTAAAACATATTCTTGAGGGGAAAAGAATGCAGGTAATGAAGGTGTGATGTCTAATATCCTCGGTATGCCTCACAGGTAAGATGTGAAAATTTAGACTCTGGTCAGACCTCTATCACTTGTAGAGCAACTTGATGCAGACTTCAATGAACATGATGAGGCATTGATGGGTTTTAAAATGAGTAGAAAGGGTTACTGTTGTGAGCTGTGAAGTAGCGAACATTAAAAAGTAAGAAGTGAGGAAGGAATTAAAGAGGAGGTAAAGGAGAAAGGCTCTTAGTCCTCACTCTTGTGTGAGGCAATGGCAGCAAGTGAGATTTTTAACTGGATCTGAGTGAGACGATACCTATTGAATGGAGGAGAAGTGTGATAGTGATTAATGAGAAATAAATTATGCAGATGAGACAAAGTCTTTATGGGGTAGAGTAGTCAAAGCTAGACTCAGAACAGAAGTGTCCAGCAGTAAGGTTAAATACATCAGATACACAACATCTGATGCTGTGTTTCTTTGAGGATGTTGCTGGGAAAGGTCAGAGGGAGCTGCATTGTAACTCCTGGGATTTTGAGAGGGAAAGTAGAACGGTAGAGAAGTATGTTAGAAGACGGTGTGAGGTGTGCTGTAGGTGTGACAGAAGAGTTCAGTGTGGGCTGGGACTGTATCAGCTTTGACTTCTTTCTTCTTTATGGTGATGGATGGGCCGATAGAGGAGGTCAGAAAAGAATCTCTATGGAATAAAATGTGTTAGTGAGAGCAAGGAACAGGAAAAGAACAGCCGGAGAGGTGGAGGTTTGAGAAACAAGAGGGACAGAGAAGGACCCAGTTGGTAGAGTGAGGTTACAAAGACAAGAGATAAAGAAGGTGGAGGGTTTGAGTTCTTCAGAACATTGAAGAGTTGCAGGCAGCCTGGAACTGTGGAGAAAAGTGTGTGTGTCACTGAGGAAAAGACAGGAAACAGAGATGAAGATGCTGAGGATCTCTCTGGGAGTGACCAGGATGGACAGGATCAGATGAACGGCACATGTTAGAGGTTTTGGAGATAAAGTCAGAGAGACCAGACTGAGATGGTTCAAACGTTAAATTTACATGTTCTAAAAACCGTTGTTTATTTGGCCAGCAGCAGTAACTGCTCTGATTAAAACATTCATTTATTTTCTTTAATTCAATTTAATTTCTTGAACAGATTTCAGTCTCTGATTCCTAGTTATTCCCAAACGAACACAAGATAAATTTTTTTGTTTTTGTAAAGCTATAGTGTGGTTTTTACAGCTACCCGTCTTCATTAAAATGTAAAAAACAAAACAAAACATGCCGTTCTTTAATTAGGTAACAAGTTTAATTGTCTAAAAAAACTAGATGCATTCAGGACTCATGATGACTCCATGTTTGACCACGCAGATTAGTGATTAATCTTTTTCAAATTAATTCATCGTCATGGTGAGCCTTATGACGAGCTTCATGCACTGATTTTATTTAAGTCTAAATGAGATGATTGGAGCTCAACTAACGAGATTTTATGTGTGACACAAAATCTCTAGAATGAAGTCAGAATAACATGAAAATATTTTACTCTATCAAACTTTAGATTTTGTATGATGTGCAGAGGCTTTTTTTTGCATAAAAATCTGGTCCTGTTGCACTCTGGTGACCTTCCAGGGTGTACCCTGCCTTCTGATTGAGAATATCCTAGATCTCATTCCGCCCCCTTATCCTGCCTGAGGGGGAGAGTGGGTTTTTTAGGATGCTCCTCACAGTTCTTGTTCAGGGCTTAGTATATCTATGGTTTTTGAGGCCAGAGTGAACACACTCCATCACACTGTGATCTTCAAAAAGTTGGTGAAACTTTAAGTGTGTAGAGAGGTCGGCGGGGCTGGAGGACATGTTGTTTGTGGTCATTGCCGTGCAGGATGAACGTGTACTGGTTCATCAGGAATTCTGTGGAAGGTTTCAACAAGAGCAGAGAGAATCCAGTAAAGTACAAACCCATTATTTTTAATGATATTGTTGCATCATTGTTTTCCAACACGTCTGATGGTCTGGTTCCTTAGTGGGACGAGGTGTTACCTTCCTAATGAGAACCAATCAGACTTTTTTCTGTTGGATCTAATTTGATCTCAGAGGAGTTTCTTTGTTTTTATCTTCACACAAAAAGTTTTTATGGAGTTTTTTCGGACGTTTTGATTTTATTTGTAGAAATTTACCAAATTTTCAAGTGTGATTGGCACACTTTTCTTATAATAAATAAATATTTTTGGTGATTCTAATTCTCAAGCTCATTTGTTTTAAACTAGTGTTCGACAACTTTAACTAAAATATTAATATATATTATTAAAAGTAATCAAAAGCATTTTTTTAGCTAATTATTTCATTTAAAGATTTCCAGCGTTTAGAACATGAATTTTTTCAGTTATGGTTGGCATCTTTCTGTCTAGAGAGAAAATAGAGTCTGCACCTTGATACTTATGTATTGGTGCCATGTTGGCTGTGGCTGAATGAGCCGATGTGGGAGCTGCAGCTCCTACCACACGGCGTGCTGATGGGATAGGGGTTATGGGTCACAGGGGGAGCAGTAGGGACTGACTATTTTAATTTTAGTTCTAAAAAGACATCAACGAACAACATTTAATTTAAAAAGAACAACGAATAAAAGTCGTTTTCTAAAAGATTAAAAAAAAGACTGAAATGGGTTTTTTGTTTGTTTTTTGGCTTAACAAAAAAAACCATCAGTAATAAGAGAATATTGGATTCTAACCTGATAAAAATAAGATTAATTATAAAAAAAAATACAAAAGGTCTAAAAACGACGAAGATGAAGTTTTATTTGAACGATTTAACGTCATCCTGTTTTTGATATTTTACATACTAACAAATGAATTTAATTAAAATTTGAATAAATCATTTTAGTTTTTGTTGAATTGATTGTTTGACATAAACGAATTAAAGAATTAAATATATTTTAATCTCATATTTCTTTTTTGATCAGTTTAATCTCAACGCGCTGCGTCATGTAAAACGTAGCACGTGACGTCAGCACGTTTCTCTCGTAAACCAGGAAGTTTATACACGTGCGCACCGTTTGTTTACAGTAAACATACTGACAGTGGTTTTAATAAGTTATTGTTCCGTTCCAGTGAAACATGTCCAGTTTCCCCACGCCGATTTACTCCCACGCTGGACGAGGAGACTTCCGGGATGTTTACGAACCGGCGGAGGATTCGTTTCTGCTGCTGGACGCGTTGGAAGGAGATGCAGAGAAACTCCAGAATATGAGGTTCTTATTTTATAAACCACTTTAATTCTTCATCGATGAAAATCCTGATGTTTGGTTGTGTTTTCAGGCCGTGTGTGTGTCTGGAGGTGGGGTCGGGTTCTGGAGTGGTCTCTACTTTTCTGGCTTCAATAGTTGGACCTTCTGCTGTTTACTTGTAAGTTCTTTTAATTCTGACTCATAAAAGAATGATTGTTTCTCATCAGACTCTAAAGATGAAGGAATCTAAGAAGAAAGACTCTGGTTTAGTGAGAGCTGGATGAAGCATCCTGTTTTTGAACAGAAATAATCCTCAAACGCTTTAAATCCAACCATTTAATAACGTTTTAACTGAAAAAGAAGAGTTTTTTTCCTGGTTGCTTTGTTTGCACATTTACCTAAGAGTTTAGATTCGGTTTTAAGAGTAGAGATGATCCAGGTCGGGTGGTTCGAGCATGTTGTTGGGTTGCCTCCTGGACATGTCACAACCTTTCTTGTGGCTCTTCTTCAAGTCTGATCACTTGATAATCATAGATTTTATTTACATAGCGCTTTTATAGACACTCAAAAACAAAACATCAAGAAAATATATGACTGTAGAAAGAAATTCAGTAAAATATAGAACAATTAAAATATTGAAATGTTAAAGTTTTAAAAAGATGACTTTTCAGGAGTTTTTTAAATGTGAAGAGTTCAGTGCTGTCTTGAATGTGTCGGGGTAGCTTGTTCCAGAGGTTGAAAAGGCTCTGTCTCCCTGGTTCGGAGCTTAGTCCTGGATGGTAGGGACAGGAGGAGCGAAGAGACGGGGTGTACCAGGTGAGCAGATCAGTGAGATAAGACGGAGCCAGGTTATGTAGGGCTTTGAAGGTGATGCGCTGAGTGTGTTGAGAGCCAGTGGAGATTCTTGAGGACAGGGGTGATGTGCTCGTAAGCAGACAGGCAGCAGAGTTCTAACTGTATTGATGTGTATGGAGTGTTTTGGAAGGTGTTCCGTACAGAATGCGTGTACAGAATGAATATAATGAAAGTGTGAGTGTTTCAGCAGCAGAGAAAGATGGGGATGTGAGGAGACGTGCAATGTTTTTGAGAAAGAAGAAAGCAGACCGGGTTATTTGGTTAATGTGGTGTTCAAAAAAGATCCCAAGATTACATATGATAGGTGAAGGTGAGAGAGTGGTGCTGTCAAAGTTAAACAGAAGATTAGGCCTGATTTTGTAATATCAGTTTTGTCAGAGTGGACCAAGCACCGAAACCTTGGGGAACACCTTGCAGCAGAGGAGCGGTATCGGATGAGCAGTTGTTTCCCACAATGTACTGTAGTCGGTCTGTGAGGTATGACTGAAGCCAAGACAAGGCAGACCGCTGATGTTAAGACAGTTTTTGAGACGGGAGAGGAGGACGAAGTGACTGATGGTGAGAGATCCAGGAGAGTGAGGATGGAGAGCTGACCTGAGTCGGAGGAGAGGAGGATGTCACTGGTAACCTTAAGCAGAACAGATTCGGTGCTTGTTCATGACGAAAACCAGATTGTAAAGGTTCATACAGATCAAGGTTCAAATGAGATTTCAGCTGGGCTGCTACCACACACTCGAGTATTTTAGAAAAGAAAGGCAGGTTGGAGATGAGACGGAAGTTGGCGATGTCATCGGGGTTCAGACCAGGTTTCTTTAGAACAGGGGTGATGGCTGCCAGCTTGAGAGACTGGGGCACGGAGCCAGAGGAGAGAGAAGAGTTGATTATTGTTGTGATGAGATGGTGTGGATAGGATCAAGCTCGCAGGTGGAGGTTTTGATGCCTGTCAGAAGTTCTTTTTGGGGGAAATGAGAGAAAATTGTGATCATTGTTGGAGGAGAGGACCAGAGGGTCAAGGGGAGGGTCCACAGAGGGAACGAAGGAGCTGGAGATTGTATTGATATTAGATTGAAAACTTGAGAGGAAAGTGTTGCACTTAGCCACGTTGAAAGATGTTGAGGAGTTATTGTTGGGCTTGAAAAGTTTATTTATGGTGGGGTTTTTGGAGCTGGTGTGAATGATGTTAGAAAAGCAGTCTGAGGGCGTTCTTGTATCATTGAATGTAATCATTGTACATTAACAGATTCAGTTCAGCCAATTCGCGATGGAGTCTCTCAAGTTGGCGCTTGTGAGATTTCATGGTACGGAGTTCAGAGGTGTACCAAGGTATTTTGTGGGTAAAGGAAACAACTTTAGTTTGGGTAGGAGCTGATTGGTCAAGACAGGAGGACAGTGTACTGTTAGATAAAGAGGGAGGAGACAAGAGAAGCTGGGAGGGCTGCAGAGAAAATGGATTTAAGATTTCTGAAGGTTATTGAACGTTTAATTTTGCATACGGGGAGAGGACAGTCAATGTCCAGAACTATGGTAAGATGGTCAGATATATGGAGGGTAGATAGAGGATGCAGATCGGACAGATTCACATGTGCTTTGTTGAGATGACGTAGTGAAGCAGCCAGAGGGCGGCAGTGTGACCAAATGATTGTTGAGATCCACGATGTTAAAGTCGATGTGAAGCGGAAGAAATCGGAAGGAACAAGTTGCTATGGTGGCGGATAGAGGTAAGCAACGTTGCAGCGTTATGCTCAGGAAGGCAGGAGCTAGCACAGGGCTAACTCTCATTGTAAAGTCCCAACAGTTTGTGAAGAACAGATCCAGTGGACCAGGAGTGAGATCTACAGTAGAGGTGGCATAACAGTCTGGAAGGCTAGAGGAGAGATGGCTGCAGAAGTTGCAGCAATTCAGCTGCTGATGATAATTCACTGAGGCTAGCTGGCTACCTAGCATGGACTGCAAAAAGTATAACTCTGGACACTTTCAGACACAGTTTAGAGTACATAGAGTAGTTTTTGTGGTGCTCCTGTCTTACCTGCCCTGATAAGACTGTAGCATAAGCAGCAGGTTGTCTCTTGTCAGTGATGAGCCACAACATCTAGACCTAAACTATTTTTAAATGTTCAGTGTGACAGGTGTAAGCATCACCATATTTTTCAGAGTGTAAGTTGCATCAGAAGAAAAAAAACATTTATAAGTTGCATTTTTTTTTAGGAAATTTATTTGACTTAAAAAAACAACTTATCTTGAAATGTATTTTAAAATAAGTGTACAGTATCATGGTTATGAGCTGAGAACGTGCTAGCTGGTATATTAATGTAAAATATTAAGAGTTATTCAGATAATTATAGCATAAAAAAACATGTGAATAAGTTTATCCAATTAAATCTTCATCCTTGATATGACTTTTAAAACCACTCCTCCAAACTCGGAAGTAAACAATGCTCCTCTAACTTCACGCTTCTGGATCACCGTTTTAAGCTGCGTTGTTCTCTACCTCCTACTTGTAATCTGTAGAATATCATTTTATTTTTTCTTCAGTTCGTCTAAGTTGTTTTTATAAGTTACAGGTAAAGTTGAAGTAGAGCGCCCTCTTGTGGTTTAGTGTGAAATGATGGTTTTACATGTTTCTAATTTCATGAATAAGTTCCCTGGTTATACTGAGCTGTTTAACAGGATATTAGAAAGTGAGAAGATGCCTGATGAATGGAGGAGAAGTGTGCTGGTTCCTATTTTTAAGAACAAGGGGGATGTGCAGAGTTGTGGTAACTACAGAGGAATAAAACTGATCAGTCAAACGATGAAGTTATGGGAAAAAGTTGTGAGCAGCAGTATGATTTAATGCCTAAAAAGAGCACTACAGATGCAGTATTTGCGTTGAGGATGCTGATAGAGAAGTACAGCGAAGGTCAGAGGGAGCTGCACTGTGTCTTCGTAGATCTAGATTAAGCGTGTGACAGGGTACCTAGAGAAGAACTATGGTATTGTATGAGGAAGTCTGGTATGACGGAGAAGTATGTTAGAGTGGTCCAGGACATGTATGAGTGCTGTAAGACAGTGGTGAGGTGTGCTGTAGGTGAGACAGAGGAGTTCAGTGTGGGGGTGGGACTGCACCAAGGATCTGCTCTGAGACCTTTGCTGTTTGCTGTGGTGATGGACAGGCTGACAGACGAGGTCAGACAATGATGTTTGCAGATGACATTGTGATCTGTAGTGAGAGGAGGGAAGAGGTGGAGGAAAAGCTGGAGAGGTGGAGGTTTGCACCAGAAAGAAGAGGAATGAAGATTAGTCAGAGTAAAACAGAGTACATGTGTGTGAATGAGAGAGACCCAAATGGAAAAGTGAGGTTACAGAGAGAAGAGATAAAGAAGGTGGAAGATTTGAAGTATCTAGGATCAACAGTCCAGAGCAATGGAGAGTGTGGAAAAGAGGTGAAGAAAAGTATCAGGTGTGATGTGTGATAGAAGAGTTTCACCTAAAATGAAAGGAAAAGTGTACACAACCGCGGTGAGACTGGTCATGCTGTTTGGTCTAGAGACAGTGGCACTGAAGAAAAGAGGAAGCAGAGATGAAGATGCTGAGGATCTCTCTGGGAGTGACCAGGATAGACAGGATTAGAGGAACAGCACATGTTAGAGGTTTTGGAGATAAAGTCAGAGAGGCCAGACTGAGATGGTTTGGACATGTGCAGAGGAGAGAGAGAGTACATCAGAAGAAGGATGTTGGGTTTAGAACCACCTGGTCTGAGAGAAAAAAAAAAAAAAACTAGAGGAAGCAGCAGATAGACTTGCTGTGGCGCCCCCTGAAGGGAAATGCCGAAAGAATAAGATTTCATTTTAAAATGAGAATGTCTGTAGTTAGTTAGACTCATGCTGAAGCTTCTGGGAATGTCCTGGTGAAACATGGGTGTGTTTCTCTCTACAGCTGTACAGATGTGAACCCTGCTGCCACTCACTGCACAGCTGCTACTGCTTCCTGTAACGCGGTCTCACTGCAGCCGGTCCTCACCAACCTGGTAAACCTCAGCAGTGTGTGTGTGAGAGATGATGTGTTACTTAGTGTGTGTTTCTTGCTGTAAGGTGGACAGTCTGCTGCCCCGGTTGGATGGAAAGGTGGATGTTCTGCTCTTTAACCCCCCCATGTGGTCACACCATCAGCAGAGGTTTCCAGTGGTGGGATAGAAGCTGCGTGGGCGGGAGGCCAGCGGGGCAGAGAGGTGACGGACCGCTTCCTGCCTGTCGTTCCACATCTACTGTCCAACAGAGGACTCTTCTACCTCATCACCATCGCTGAGAATGATCCAGGTAAAGATGGACGCTGTTTATTTACCAGAGGAGATCATCCAGATGTTGGAGCAGAAAGGTCTGACTGGAGGCTGCTGCAGGTCGACACGAGCCAGAAACGAGCAGCTGTCTGTTCTACGATTCTACAAGAACCTTCCAACCTGAGACGTCCTCTCACAGGTAAGATGGAATGTTTTTTTTTTTCAGGTTCTCAGAGTTTCTCCATCTTTAAAGTGTCTGTGATGAATGGAGATGTTTACTAGTGAGTCTTATCAGGTGAAACATGACTCTAGTTTCACCTGATAAGAGTCACTAGTAAACATCTCCATCCATCACAGACACTTTAAAGATGGAGAAACTTTCTGCTCCTGAGGGTCTTCAACATGTTGGAGACCCTCAGGAGCAGAAGGAAAGAGGCAGGTTACAGCTCAAAGGAATTTATTGAAGTAACACATGTTCTCATTTCCACTCTAGGTGACCATCGTCTCCCAGACGGACGACACCACCGGAGACCAACTCCATGGCAGCAGGGTAGGCCTTGTGTTCTGCAGCTCTGATCCGCTCCGAGAGGACCTCCTCCGTGTCCCCCTGAAGGATAGGCACAGCCTCCTGGACGATGATGGCCCCTGCATCCACTTCCTCCTAAAAAATAAAGTCAGAAATAGAAGTTTTGTGGCTGTCTGCAGCAGTTCCTGTTTTAGCTCAGTGGGCAGGGACATGGGTTCCCACCTGGATGTTCCAGGTTCAAATCCACCTCAGAGACACTGTGTCTCTTTCTGCTCCCCCCACAGGTAGACTTGGGTATTACACCAGTCTCTCATGGACTGGAGTTTGACACCCTTGGTTTTACAGGAGTGTCAAACTCCAGTCCTTGAGGACTGGTGTCCTGCAGGTTTTCCATGTGTTCCTGCTTCTACACACCAGATCCAGATAAAGTGAAATCAACAGCCAAAAAAAATTGGCCCATTGACCCACTACATCTGGATCAGGTGTGTAGAAGCAGGAACACACAGAAAACCAGCAGGATCACCCCTGAAAAAAAAAGGCATTTACTCACCGCTACAAAGTGGACGGTGCAGCCAGTCAGACGAACACCAGCCTGTAGAGCCTGTTTCTGAGCGTTGACACCTTTAAAGGATGGAAGCAGTGAAGGATGGATGTTCAGAAGTTTACCTGAAACACAGAAAAAAAGAAACATTTCAAAATGTGTCTGACAGAAAAAAAAAAAAGTTCTTACCGTTCCACTTCTTCACAAAGTGTCCAGTAAGAATCCTCATGAATCCTGCCAGACAAACCAGTTCCACACCAAACTCCTCCAGGACACGATCAATGGTTCCATCAAACTCTGACCTGCTGCCGTACAGTTTATGATCCACCACCTGGAGAAAAATATTAGTTTGGTTTGAGAATTCCCTCAGACGGAGTGATCATGAACAATATTAGTATTTAAAAAATACTGTTTATTATTTATAGATATTAATCTTTTTCACCAGCAGGTTCTTCACATTTTTTTTAATTAAGTCAGACTGAAAACTGTTGTCTGTTAAGATTGAATCTAATTGTGTGTATTTAATTTTATTAAAAGCTTTATGATGATCAATAAAAAGCATTTATTTATCTATTTTATTTGTTACGTCCTCAATGAGTTCCATCATGAATCCAGACGAACTGGACCAATGTGTGTTTAAACACTCACTCTGGTCTGAATCCCTGCCAGTGATGCTCTCTTCAGTCCCTGGACTCCAGGTCGGTTGGAGATGACCAGTACTATCTCTGCACAGCTGGTTGGATTCCTGGTCTGCTCAATCAGAGCCTGCAGGTTTGTTCCTGAAATGTGTCCGACATCAGTGACGCAGTTCAAGTTTTGAATGTTTTAAAAACGTACCTGTTCCAGAGATCAGAACCCCCACTCTGGTCTTCTTGTGTGGGCTTGAACCATGGCAGCTACCATTTGATTCAACTGAACGGTCTCCACTGGAAGAGACGTCAGCTTTCAAAAGACTTTGTTTGAGATTACAAACCACGACGGCTTCTCCTCCTAAAAAAGAAAAAAAACCAGATCAAGTCACCTCTCTGGACTGGACTGAAAACAAGAACCACAGAAACTCACCAGGCTGCTTAGACACTAATGAACCCACAATCCAAGCTTCTTCCTGAGCCTCAAGCTGCTGGAGGACTGTTTGAGCGTTCTTAGGTGCAACCACCAGCACGGCACCTAGACCACAGTTAAAGGTGCGGAGCATCTCTTCTTCACTCAGACGACCTTCTCTTTGCAGCCAGGAGAACAGCGAGGGGACGGTCCAGCGTGAAGCATCTGTTCCAACGAGAAAAACCTGTATGAGGAAGGTTTGCTTCTCATTAAAACCCAGACTAATGATGAAACCTCACCCAGATCCACAGCGAGCCCCTGAGGGAGAACACGGGGAATATTCTCCAGGAGACCTCCACCTGTGATGTGGCTGTAAGCTTTAATAACACCAGAGCGAAAAAACGGAAGCAGCAGACCACTGTAGATCTTAGTGGGAGTGAGGAGAACATCACCTGGAAGCATGTGGTTTGGGATTAGCCTCTAAACAAGCTTCAGAAGTTTTCCTTGTGACCTACCGACTGTCTGTCCTGGTCTCCCAAAAGGAGACGCTGAGCTGTAGCTGAGCTTAGCTCTCTCCAAAATTTTGCGGACCAGGCTGAATCCATTGCTATGGAGACCAGAGGAAGCCAGCCCAATCAGAACATCTCCTTCTGTGATCTCCTTCAGCCGGGGCAGCAAATGTTCTCTCTCCACGGCGCCAACACAGAACCCGGCGAGGTCGTACTCGCCTGGAGCGTACATCCCCGGCATCTCCGCCGTCTCTCCTCCTGGGGCAGAATACATCACTGTGAGCTACAGCCGGACTGACATCTAAATTTGATTCTTGAGTAGGACTTGTTTCTTTCACCCAGCAGAGCGCATCCTGCCATCTTGCAGGCTTTAGCAACGCCACCAATCACAGAGGTCGCTACGTCAACGTCCAGCCTGCTGCAGGAGAAGTAGTCGAGGAAGAAGAGAGGCTCGGCTCCCTGAGCCAACACATCGTTCACACACATGGCTACCAGATCCTGCCCCAGACCTCCATGTTGACCACATGCCTGCGCCACCTAGTGGAAGAAACATGAGGAACGGAAAGAAAAAAAAAAAAATCAAATCACGCAACACAAACATGTTAAAAATCAAACCTTCAGTTTGGTTCCAACTCCATCTGTTCCAGAAACCAAGATGGGATCCACAAATCCAGCAGCTTGAAGGTCAAACAGTCCAGCAAAGCCTCCGAGCTCCGCAGAACAGCCTGATAGGATAAAAAAAAAAAAAACAGTCAGATGGGGTCTTTCTTTTACCTTCTTAAAGAGAATACCAGGAGTGACCTGAACGGGAGGTGGTTTTGGCCAAAGGTTTGATCATGTCCACCAGCTTGTTGCCTGCGGCGATGTCCACCCCGCTGTCTTTATAGGTCAGACCTCTGTGAACAAAAAACACACACTGTAACCATGTGTACGCTTACAGTATTGTTTAAATAACACCTGGTGCTGTACCTGTGCTGGTTGAGGTGGGCGATTGCACGGTGGCCAATGTCCCGCCGGTAGACGGCTCCTGGAAACCCGATGGCCGCCACGCCCTGATTGGCTGCTTGCAGTGCCTTTTCCAACGATGGACGTACGGCTGTAACCGTGAGCACTCGTCCACCGCTGGATACCACACCTCCATCCTTCAGGGCGGTGCCTGCGTGGAAAACCTGTAGCCCCATGTCGCCAGCCAGAGACAAACCTGATTGGGATGAAAGGTTAGGAAAGTAAACATGACAACGTGAGGAAACCTGGTGACTCTACCTGTGATGTTCACTCCTTTCTTGTAGGAACCAGGATAACCAGCGCTAGCCATGACTACTGTAACTGCAGAACTGTCCTGCTGCCACTGGGGGGCGCTGGAGGCCAGCCTGCCGTTCATCGTGTCTAAGATTAGAGTGTACAGGTCGCTCTGCAGCAGCGGGAGCAGCACCTGAAGAAGAAGGACAAAGAGTTGTTTTAGAAAGAAACCCAGAAGGAGCAGCTAAAGCAGGGGTGGGCAAACTTTTTGACTCGAGGGCCACGCTGAGCTAACATTTGAAAAGAGAGCCGGAACAGGATCAGATGGATGACAAACTTTAGTACCGATAGACCAATAGAATGGTGCGTTAGGTTTGAAATCTAAGCGCTTGATCTAACATTTAGCTTGATTTAACATCTTATATGCTTGTGTACGTGCGTGTATTGGGGTTGTTGCCTTTCCATATCTGTGCACATTGTTTATTTTAACAGTGTGCATGTCACAAAGACACACACATTTTAGTGGGAGCAGTGTTGTTGTATCTTTGGCGCCATCTAGTGAGGGAACATCAGAAATGCAAGAGATATAAAACATTAACAAGGTTGATTTATTTAATTTTTCTAAGTTTGGCGGGCTGGATTAAAATGTTTGACGGGCCGCACGTGGCCGTAGTTTGCCCATTCCTGAGTTAGAGTGACCACAGCAAGGCAGACCTGACATTCCGGATCCCCGAAGCGACAGTTGAACTCGAGGACCTGCGGCCCTCGCTTTGTTAGCATTAACCCAGCGTACAGCACACCTGGAAACACACACAAAAAAAACAAAACAAATGTTTATTTTTTCCTTGAGGTAGGAGATAATATCACAATAGATGATGAAAAATATTTCTTGTCGTAACAATTGGTGAAACAGACAAAAAAATAAAAATTTAAATCTTGTTGTCATATATTGTTCTTTATCTCAAAATTTGAGATGAATAACTTTTCCCTCGAACAGGGCGTTAGCTTTTATACATGTGTCCTCTGACATGCCAAGTGGGATCAAAATACACAGAAAAACAACACCATTAAAAAGTCCACACTCTAAATTTAAATGCTTTATTGGACAGAATTTATGTGTCAAAAATGTTTTGTTCGTTAGCAAAGAAGCTAATTCCGCTGGTCAGAATTAAGAGGAGGCTGGAAAACAACAAAGTAAGAATGTGTCCGGTACAATAGAAGAATGTCGGTGTTTAGAATCACTTTTAGTTCTAAGAGTACATTGTTCTTAGATGGCGGCTCCGGGAACGACTGGAGTAGTAATGATTCTCTTCATTCACTTATAACTTTATCAACGTTGGCATCGGCCCATCATCACGATTAGACTCTTACTTCTCTAAAACGACATTTTTGTTTCCTGACCAGCGAATCTCAATCCAAGCTCACAACATTTAGGTTTTGGCAAACACACCCTGGCCTCGATGTTCATTCACCCAAACCTCTTTGGCCGTTTATCAACACAAACTAAAACCACAGCAAACCCATCAAAAGGCTTATTCTGAAGCTCTCACTTCAGCCAGGTCCCAATATTTCTCCCAGAAAATTTCAATCATCTCTGGTAAAGCTAAACACTTATTCAAAACAATCCATTTTTTTGCTCACATCTCCCTCCCATCCCACGGACCTCAGTACAGATCAGTGTAACAGGTTTATGAACTTTTTTACAAATAAAGTAGCCTCAATCCGGTCCAACCTTCCCACAACAACCCAGCCTCTCTCTGAAATCACTCCTCTGAAGACATTAAACACCTTCTCTGTTTTCTCAAACGTTAATCTGACACAAGTAGAGAAGGTCATGAAATGCATGAGGACCTCCACATGCTCTCTGGATCCTCTACCATCAGTCCTTTAATCACTGCCATCATAAACCAGTCACTACAGTCTGGCCAAGTTCATACAGCCCTTAAAACGGCAGTTATACACCCCCATCTGAAAAAGTCCTCACTGGATCCTGACATTCTTACACCCTATAGACCTGATTTAAACTTACTGTTCTTATCTAAAGTCTTGGAAAGCACAGCTCTCTGTGCTTTCGGTTTCCCTGATGGAGATAATGACATGGATGTCTGAAAACTTTCTCCAACTCAATAGCAGCAAAACAGAAGCCGTTCTCATCGGCACGCCTCACCAAACCCAGTCACTTTCCCCCATTTTTGGACAAAGCATCCCTCTGTCATCCTCTGTAAAAAACCTTGGAGTCAAAATGGATTCTAACCTCACCTTTGACCCCCACTTCACCATCTCTGCAAGGTTTCCTTCCTCCATCTTAAAAATATAGCCAGGCTACGTCCATGTCTTTCCAAACCTGATGCTGAGACGTTGATTCACGCTTTCATCTCCTCCAGGCTGGACTGCAATGCCCTCCTTGTAGGGATCCCATGCAGGGGCTTACAAAAGCTCCAGCACATTCAGAACTACGGTGGATGCACCAATCAGTGCATACACGGCACTGCACCTGTTTACCTCCAACAACTCCTAACCCTCCACACCACTGTCCGAGACCTGCGCTCCTCCTCCTCCTAATGCCTCCACCAACCAAGGACCAAACTCTCCACTATGGGGGACAGGGCCTTCCAGGCAGCTGCTCCAAAGCTCTGGCTCCGCAAAGCGTCAAGGTTTTTAAAAAAAGACTGAAGACATTTTTATTTCAAAAGGCTTTTTAACAAAGTTTTTAATGTTTAGATGTTTTGTACTTTATTTTTTTTTTGTTAATCATTGTAGAACTTTGAGGTGAAAATGTAAAGTGTGTTATAAATAAAATTCAATACAAGAATTTCTTGAAATAATTTTTTTAGTCCACGTCATCAGGTAACACATACCGACATAAGGAGCTCCTTCCTCTCTCATCCCGTCCACAGTCCTCTGTAGAACTTTCTCTTTGATCTCCTGCAGCTGCTCCGCGCTGACCTGCACCAATCACAACAAACAGTTGGTAGTGTACATACTGCTGCTTGTGCACCCCGCCTCACCCTGTCTGTACCTGAGGTGTGGGGCAGTATGCTCCCATCCCTCCTGTGTTTGGCCCGAGATCCCCATCCTGCAGACGCTTGTGATCCTGTGCTGGAGGCATCGGGGATACACACGTCCCATCACTGAAACACAAACACTGGTGGGAACATAAGAGAACGTTATTATGTTATTAAAGTGAGAATGATGATAAAAACTACTTACAGATACTTCCTCTCCTTCTAGAAGCTCCTCCACTACCACCGTCTCTCCAGCTGATCCAAAAGCTCGGTCCTGGAACAACAAAAATAAAAAGAATAAAATGACCGCATTTGAACTAGTCTATCTGTTCAGCTTCAATCTCTCCAAGCTGCTGTGATCAATGTGTATGATCACACATTATGCAGATGATACTCTGTTTTATGGATTTAATCTCACTACATCAAACAGATCAGAGTGTGAATGACAAACAACCTTCTGCTAGAAACACAATAAAACAATCAGTCCACAATAAAAAAGTTGTCTTTGCTCAACTAGAACTTTGTCCTGTCTTTTGGTTGTCAAAGAGATTTAGAGCAGCTTAGATTTTGGAATCTCAGCAACACCTCCATGACTAACTCTACATCTTCTTTCAGCATTTTCCTTCAGGGGTCGCCACAGCAAGTCAGTTTCTTCCATCTAACCCAGGGGTGCGGCAAACTTTTTGACTCACGGGCCACATTGAGTTCTAACATTTGACAAGCGGGCCGGACCTGGAGGGGTGTGCCCCCCCTCTCTAGGTCGACAAAAAAAATTTGTTCTTACTACTTTAATTATTGTAAACTTCTGTTAAAATATGCACCAAAATGCAGAAAAATTACTTATTTTTCAAAAAGGTTCGGGGGGGGGGTAGATGCCCCCAGACCGCTCTATACTGGCGAGGACCATAGGTGCGGGTTTTGTTTTTTTGTCACGGGGACACACACATTGTAATGAGAGCAGTGTTGTTGTATTTTTGGCGCCATCTAGTGACAAACAAAAAAAAAAAAAAATCAAACTATTTTTTTAAAAAATTTTTTCTAATTCAGCGGGCCGGATAAAAAACGTTTGATGGGCCGTAGTTTGCCTGTGCCTGATCTAACCCTATCTGCTGCATCCTCTTCAGTCACACCAACTATCTTCATGTCTTTCTTCACTGCGTCCATGAACCTCCTCTTTGGTCTTCCTCTAGGCCTCTTTCCTGGTGGTTCCAAACCCAGTATTCTTCTGCCGATGTCGTCACAAGAAAATTTATTAGCTGCGTCTTTATAACATGGAAACATTCTCTCTGCTCAAACGTAATCTGGTTGCCTTGGTAACGGTTAACATACCTTCAAAATAAAGGACATCACAAAAACAAAGTGAAAAAAATATCAGTCTCCTCTCAGTAAGACTAGATCAGAGTTCTGAGTTTGTTTTGCTGGAACCAGACAGTACCATCTTGACCTGAAACTTGAAGAGTGTTTCTAAAGTCCAGTCTGCTTTGTAACTCTGTATCCGGGCACTTTTCAAATTAAAATCATCAAGAATCAAGAAAACCTTTAAAATAAAGGCTCAAATAATAAACCAAACGGAAATAATGGAAGTTATTATTTCTTCATTCTATGCGGCCCGGTACTCGTCCGCAGCCCGGTAGTTGGGGACCACTGCACTACAGTAGTTGGTGCTTTTTGAATTTCAAGTTAATTGATACACTACTGACCCGTCCACGGTACGTTTGTGGGTTTTTGTTTTTTCTTCACTCATAAAGACACTTATTCTTTGTTCAACTCCACTAAGTTATACCTCGTTTTAAAGCTTAGACTTTCAAGAAAACGATCATAGCATCCATTCTTATGTTTTCACTAGTTTCAAGAAGAAATAGCAAACTATTCGCAAATAAAATCAAACTGTTTGGAGCGCATTTCTCACCTATGATCCAGTCGTAATGGGCTCAGACAGGTTCAATCTTCATCTGATTGGTCTCATTTTGTCCGTAACAATCCACAGAATAACTATATAAAATTGTATTTTCTCAAAAGTAAACCAGTTTGGAGAAAAACTCCAGAAAACGTGATTTTGTTTTCTGCGAGAAATAGTAGCGGTCGCGTTCCAATCTCCATAATAACTGCCTAGCTGTGTTTTTAAGTTCATCCTGGGTATGTTTCTTTTCTTTACGAAGTTATCTACAAACTGAGACCGTTCGCAAAATATTCCGATAAAGAGTTTGGTTTTTACAAGGCTTTGAAAGAAGCAAGCGCTTCTCCTTCAGCTAACAGCACTGCTAGCATGTTAGCTTCTAGCAGGCTAACGACGTCATTTAAAAATATATGATTAGCCAATAAAGAAAGCTGATACTTCCACCTTCAAAACGAGGGGATTGGTTCAAAACCGGACCAATAGAATCGCGTGTTATTCAACTGCGTAACGGGAAATTTTATCAAAACAAACGGCGCCATTTTGTGCGTCATGACGCGAATGAGGAGCAGACACTGAGTGAGTGAGGTGATCACAGATAGAAAGATTTTTTAGTTTATTTTCAACTTTTTTTTTTTAGCAAACTATATTTCTGGGGTTTTGGAACATATTTTTTATCCGAAAAATTTTTATTGTGCATGATTTTTATGAAAAAAAATTATAATTACAGCAAAAATTATGTAAATAAAAAAAAATAATAAAAAAAAAAAAAAGGAAAAAAAAAGATCTGTGGGATGTTTTTAAAGTCACAGAAACACTAATATGCATTTTTTATGACTAAAAAGGTGATAAAATGGCAAAAATTCAATTTGTTGCTTGTTCAGATTAGACATTTTTATACTAAAAGGTCAATAAATCAAAAACTTTTGTACCTAGAGATCTGAAACTTTACACAGTTGTTGTCATACACAACATATCATTTATCCAGTTGTATATTTCATTTCTTGTGCATAATTTTTATGGAAAAATTTATAATTACAGTAAAAAATATTAAAATATACATTTAAAAAATTATGAAAAAAAAAATATCTGTGGGAGGCATTCAAAGTCACAGAAACACTAATATGCATTTTTTATGACTAAAAAAGTGATAGAATGGCAAAAATTCACTTTGGCACATTTTGGCACATTTTGGCACAGATTTGGACAGCTTGTGCCGAATGGACACTTTTTATAGTAAAAGGTCAATAGGTCAAAAACACTTGTACCTAGAGATCTGAAACTTTACACAGTTGTTGTCAACAAGATTTTTGTCATACAAATGGAAGGAATTATGCCTACTAAGAAGTATGTCTTGGCTAGGGACATTGGAAAATGAAAAAAATTAGGCGAGGCTAAAATTCTACAATTTTTTTTATGTTTGAACTACTGTAGGATAGGCTCTGAAATTCTGACACTCTCCATGTACATATCTACAGAAACTAGAAGGTCTAAGCTTTATTTTGATGTATAGTACAAGCATGTGACTTGAAAGATGCTGCTGTAATAAGCAATGGCATTTGGGTATGTCCAACTATTGTGCACAGCCCGAAAATAGGTGGGTGTTAAGAGGTTAAATCTTTTCTGTTACAGACTAAAAAAAAAAACCAACATTAATAAAGTTGTTCTTTTTCTTTTTTTTGTTTTCTTTAATGTTAATGAGGATACAATGTTATGCAGAGGTGTACTTAAAACAATTTCATAGACAAATTATATTAATTATAGTCACGAGGTAGAGTAGGGGGCGGCGTGAAATATTTTTTTCTTCCTGGGTCGGGGGGGCGGGGCGCAACAGGAAATAATTGAGAAGCACTGCTGTAGACCAATCAGCATGGCCGGTCTCACCACGGTTTTGTACACTTTCCCTTTCAGTTTAGCTGAAACTCTTCTGTCACACATCACACTTTTCTCCACGCGTTCCAGCCCGCCTGCACACGCTTCTTCACCTCTTTTACACACTCTTCACTGCTCTGGATTGTAACCTCACTTTTCAAAAATGATATAACGTAAAAAAAAAAAACCAACAACAAAAAAAACAAAAACATGCTGGTTTATTTGCTAAAATTGAAGGAATAAATAAAGTATTAATTATCTGAATGAACACGTAAATTTCAAGTGTCTCACTTTCACTCCGTACCTCGCCACAAAAAACAGGAATTAGACCATCACATTAAAACACATGTGCACTGCAGCTGCGTTAGTTCAACATCACTGATTTAAAGTGATCATTTTTATGATGTTTTATTTTGGAACATACAGTTTATGCAGTTGCTTTCATTTGTGTTTATGTTGGAGAAAAATGGGTGAGTGTGGACCGAGTGCAGCGTGTGTGAAATGATTTCTAGGGCATAAAACACATCAGAGGAAAAAATACCAACAATTAGTTTAAAAAAAACACTGAATTATTCTAAAAAACACTTTGGTGAGAAAAATAACGCCCGCATTAATATTAGCATCTATGCTAACCATTACATACAAACAGCTGTTTATCTAAAACAACACATTCTTGTTTAAATTGATTTTGAGATCAGAAAAGGTCACATGATCACAACGGTAAAATAAACAGAACTACTCATTTTTTAGCGTCTCTTACCTTCATAATTTCCACGACAGCCCGACAGGCCTCAGTTTTATCTTTAGCCACAATCACACCTTTCCCAGCAGCCAGGCCGCTAGCCTTCACCACCAGAGCAGGAAAGTCCGCGCTGCAGAAACCAAACACAGACAGTAAGGCATCTATAGATTCTGTTCAGTCATGATGGGCTTGTTTAAAACGTACGTGTTGATGAATGCACACGCCTCATCAGGGTCGGTGAAAGAGCCGTATCGAGCTGTTGGGATTCCATGGCGTTCCATGAAAGCTTTGGAGAAACTCTTACTGGCCTCCAGTTGAGCTGCTTTGGCTGAAGGACCGAAACATAAAACTCCTGCTGCAGACAGGTCATCCACTATACCTGCAGGACATGTTCCAGGTCAGAGAGGAACGGAGATACATACCTCAGGAAAAAACAAGACGAAGTACCAACCTGCTGCCAGCGGAGCCTCGGGCCCAACCACCACCAGACCCACATGGTGGTCCTTACAGAACTGAGCCAAGATGGAATGGTTGCTCACAGAAACCTCTGCAGGAAAAAAAACAAGCCCAGCTTTTTAATTAAAATTATTCCATGTGAATCTAAACAAAAACCCTCAATTATGATTGTACATAAAACTTTTATTTTATGCTGAGGGAAATACTAGATTTGTTTTTTTTCTACCATATACAGCGGGGAAAATAAGTATTTGTCAGCATTTTCATCGGTTATGGGATTTCTAAGTTGCCTATTGACACATAATTTACACCCGATTGAGCCATCAAACCAAATATTGGGTTCATGCAAAGAAATCAGAACATTTAAGTAAGCAGATAGAGTTATGATAAATAAAGTGAAATGACACAGGGAATAAGTATTGAACACATGAAGATAACAGGGTGCTAAATTCCATGGAAAGCCAGGAGATCCCCTGAAATCTGCCAGTATTGAGAGAAAAACCCCGGCCTGTCTCAGTATCAAATGATATTAGCTGGTTTAGTCCCAAGTGATGGCCTTTAAAAGGCTTCTTATTACCCAGGATGCACACAGAAAAGACTCCTTGATGGGTAAGAGCAAAGAATCCTCTCAAGATCTTCATAAGCTTATTGTTGTGAAGCCTTTTGTTGGGAATGGCTATAGATGCATTTCCAGAATGCTGAATGTTCCCGTGAACACTATGGAGGGGCGTTATACAGAAATCAAAAAGCATCAGTTCATCACAAACCTGCCACGATTGGGTGCTACATGTACGATCCCTGAACGTGAGATCCAAAGAATATTTTTCCAAGAGCCAAGAACCACTCACGTAGAACTTCAAGAAGACCTTGCATAAACAGCTACCTTGCATCAACAGCAAACAAGCAACAGCTTGTTTAAAAGAAGACCAGAAGCAACACACTGAACCGCCATGTCATCCATGCTTGCTCACCAAGCTAGACTCCATTGCTTACAAAAGGCATGTTGAAGCTCAGTTAAAGTTTGGAGAAGCCTGTGGATTATTGGGAGACTTTATTATGGTTGGATGAAAGCAAAATTAAATTTTTGGCCTTCATTCGACACACCCTGTTTGGAGAAGAAATGCCACTGCTCAGCATCCTAAAAACAGCATATAATCAGTTAAGTTTGGTGGTGGAAGCATTATGGTCTGGGTCTGCTTTTCATAAAGGGGTATTGACAGAGTTCATACTGTTGAAGGCAGGATGAATGGAGAAATGTATCTGGACATTTTGGATAAAAACCTGCTGCCATCTACCAGAAAGCTGAACATGAAAAGAGGGTAGACATTTCAGCAAGACAACGATCCCAAACACAAGGCCAAGAAAATAATGAAGTGGCTTCAAAGAAAGAAAATAAAGTTGCTTGAATGGCCTGGTCAATCACCTGACCTCAATCCCATATAAAATCTATGAAGAGAACTGGAGATCAAAGAGCTCCAAAAACCTTTAAGATTTAAAGACCGTTGATGTGGAAGAATGGGCCAAAATTACTCCTGAGCGATGCAGAAGACTGGTCTCTCCATATACAAGGTGTCTAGAAGCTGGAATCACCAACTAAATCTATTCTAGAAAGTATTAAATGAATTGTGTTCAATACTTATTTCCTGAGTCATTTTACTTCATTTATTACAACTCAATCTGTTTACTTACCGTATTTTCCGCACTATAAGGCGCACTGCATTATAAGGCGCACCTTCAATAAATGACATTTTTTAAAAACTTTTTCCATATATAAGGCGCACCGCATTATAAGGCGCTACAGTAAAGGCTGTTCATCTTTGTCCTCTAACTGTGGCCATCTCGCTTTGTTACCGTGGAAACTCTGTTTAGTCTTGTTTACTTGGCGCAGCGCATCCTCTTGCTTCCTCCTCTTCCTCACCATTGATTCATTGATGTTAAACTCTCTCGCTGCGGCCAGAAGTAAGATCTTAAGCCTGAGCCCGACCCAAAAATCAGGTCGGGTCGGGCCTAAAAATGTCAATCATTACGTCGGGTCGGGCTTCTCTCTCACTGACTTTAAAAAAAAATATATATATATATGTTTATAAAATGTAAACTAAAACGATGTATGAATCAGAATATACTTTATTGATCCCACACAGGGGAAATTTGTGTGTCACAGCAACAACTTCCTATCTGCTAAGTGAGTCGGTGTAGAGCCCGATCACGTACGGTAAGAAAGTATGGGTACTAAACTAAGGAACACTTGTTATAAAATTAATAATTTGGATAAAACAGAGAAGTAATGTTTAAGTACTAAACAGGATCCGCAGAGCCAGAGTATGCTCTGCGCTTGTGAACGCCCCCTCTTAATTTGGTAATCCTCCCCTGTGCACGTCTTTATTTTATTTATTTTGAACTGGTATCCCCGATATGAAGTAGTAAGAAGTTAAGGATAAACTAAAGGCAGGAGAACTGAAAATACACACATGCACCTGTAAGGGTGAGGTGTGGAAAAGATTCAAATTTGTTGTTCAAAATGCTACAGAAACTCGCTTTGGCTTCACTGAGTGTAGTCAATGTAGCGCATTGCTTTCAAACGACACCAAAAAGACTGGCACCTCGACGCTGAGCAGGCATTTAAACAGCTGGACTGGCAAAAATGATGATCGTCAAAGATCTATTTTATCATTTGTTTCAAAGACCGTTCCTCCTCTTCGCGCTAAGCAGGCTATCACAGACAAGTGTGTTAGGGTCCGATAGTGTGTTTTTTTCTTTTTCATTAAAAAACGTGTTCTTGAAAATGTTCCAATTTATAAATAACCCTCCCCCTCCCGAGTCCTCACAAATAAAATATGACATTTCGGGCTTGTTTCGGGCTCGGGCCCGCAAATCACGTTGATTGGTCGGGCTCGGGCCGGGTTTTAATATTCGCGTGGTCGGGTCGGGCTGGATTTTTTTATGCCCGATCTCACCTCTGACACAAACACACAAATGGAAATGAGACACCCTTTCATGTATCCCAGCATGCACCGTGCGCTACTTCTTCTAGGGGGGAAATGGAGTCGGCGGCTGCTTACCGCAGTTGCAACACCTGTTGTAGCTCAATATTAATCCATATATAAGGCGCTCCGGGTTAAAAGGCGCATCGTGGACTTTACAGAAAATTTAAGGTTTGTAGGTGCGCCTTATAGTGCGGAAAATACGGTAAATGTTCTGATTTTGGTTTGATGGCTACATCTAGAGTCAACTGTGTGTCAATGGCCGACTTGGAAGTACCCTTACTGATGAAAACGCTGACACGTCAAATACTTATTTTCCCTGCTGTCTGGCCTGCCTTTGTGATCCGAGGGCCAATCAGATTTCTGACATCATACAAACAAACTAAACTACAGATATAATTAGTTTAAAAGTAGTTTAGTTAAGTAGAAAATATACACGTCTGGATACTTCTTTTGTTACTACTTATTTTATTTTAATCATTCAAAAGTGTCTTTAAGTTTAATGTGATCCCCCAGCTGCAGTCTGTAACTTACAGCTGCATCACAGAGTATATGTTCCCCACTACTATCTAAACCCATAACAATATAACTTTTGTCTCCATTAATATTTAAAAACACACCTTTTTGTTTTACCCTTCTTATCCCACTACTCTGTAAAAACACACCGTTTGTTTCTACAACTGTATAAATAAAACAGACAGGACTCATATTCCCCCTGTAGACACTGGTAAAGTCTGCTGGAGTGTCTGTCCATGTCTGACAAGTAAAATATAAGTCTCTGGTTTTGTTCTACAGTCAGCACAGATTTAGGATGAAGATTAATAACTTTTTATCTGACAAGTTTTACAACTAGTAAATGTTTAAGCTTGTTTTAAATAAGAAACATTTTTGAACCTCCAGGCAGGAGGCCCAGAGGGAGACCAAACAAGATAGTTTTATTTTCATTCAGATTTACCTGAATTACTGATCTTCCCACAGTTATCCGTTCCTGCGTTCCCAGGGGCAACCAGGACCTGTTGAACCTTCGGAGATTGAGCCAACTTCCAGGCTAGAGCGTGCTCCCGCCCGCCACCGCCGATCACCAACACTCGTTCTGCCATGACACCTGGAAGAGAGAACACCAATGAACCAGACCATTTTCAGTCTGTAATTAGATTCATAAACTGACCTATAGCAACAAGGTTACTGATCTGTGAAGAAGCATCGACCTTTTCCTCGAGCCTCGCCTTTTCTATCATCATATTTTATAACATTAACGAAGATCTGATCAGACAGAACTAATTAATCTAGTGCCACCATTTGGACTGGAGTTCATTTGCATATTTAAAAGCTAAACAGTTACTATGGCGATAAATAAACATCTACAACCACTTTGACCTTTTCAAAAACAGACCACAACATCTGGATTCTTTGAACCAGAAAGAATCCAAACATCAGCATTTGATTGTTTTTGATCAATAAACAAAAAAATGTGTTATTTATTACACTGAACAACTTTAAATATTAAAACATACTTAAGTGTTTTTTAAAGCACTTTTAATCAATCAGTTCATTTGAATTGATTTAATCATCTAAAAAAATCTGTGGAATTTAATCAATTTACTCTTCTCTTAACAGTTTGTCTAAACATTTAACAAAGACTTGTGTCCCCCAACAAGTCAAACAAGCAGGGGTCAGTGGTCACCAGAGGTCCCAGTATGGATCTCCATGTGAGTTAAATTAGTTAAACTGGTTAAAATCTCTTCCCATGTGACTCACATGCTGCACATCATGAGTTAAAGAAAACTAAATTTACTTAAAATCATTTTACTTTTACATGGAAATAAGTTTAAAATCAATAAATCATGCATTGAATGTAAATTTTATTATTTTGTTGCAGAAAAACTGCTTTTACGTTAAAAACACAGTAAATTTGTAAACATTCCAGCTTTAAATTGCATTGAATCAAGTTTTTTTTAGTTTTTATTTTAAACTTACCTTTAAAGTTCTGATCTGCAGTGAGATGAAGAGTCTGGAGAACAAACCGAGTCTGAATGCAGCTGCAAAACGATTTCAACCCCAAACACACCACGTGGGTTTAATAAAAACTGATGGTGAACCCAGAAACTACAAGTCCAACGATAAACAAAGAGCAGAAAGAGTGAAAAACAGAGTGAAAACACACTAAAAACAAAGCGGAACACTTTCTAACGCTTTGTTTTCCATCAAACAAATCCGACTGACTCACATTTCAAAAGATTTTTTGGGAATTCCTCAACTTCCTAAAGGGAGTGACACTGCGGTGCATTGTGGGAAGTGTAGTCAATTCGCTAGAAATCAGCAACGAGCTAAATTATATTAAAAAAATATTCTTGTTCAAATAAAAAATACTTAAAAATAAATATTTAAATGTGGACTAAAAAGTTTTTTTTTTTGAAAGAAGAACGAGATTTTTTAAAATCAATGCAAAAATTACATTTAAAAATCAAACATCTAGTATTTCTAACAATGAAAACATTTTGAAGAATTTATGAACATTTGCGGGCTGCATGGCGGCCTCACAGCAGGAAGGTCAGGGGTTTGAGTCCTAGGGTGGAAGTGAGGCTTGACACACT
The DNA here is from genome assembly GCA_902685375.1 of Neostethus bicornis. Taxonomy (NCBI): domain Eukaryota; kingdom Metazoa; phylum Chordata; class Actinopteri; order Atheriniformes; family Phallostethidae; genus Neostethus; species Neostethus bicornis. The sequence goes on from LR738563.1 coordinate 8,276,386, forward strand.
GGTCTTTCTGTGTAGAGTTTGCATGTTCTCCCTGTGTATGTCTGGGTTTTCTCCCACCCTCCAGAAACATGTTTGAAATTACCCCTGGGAAAGAGTGCGTGGTGTGTGTGTCTGGCTTTGGAACAGACTGGTGACCTGTTCAGGGTGTACCCTGCCTCTCACCTGAGATTAGACAGGATAGGCTCTGCTACAGATATGCAGTTCAGAAGAAAACAGAAAACATTTACTTTCTATTTTAAATCATCAGTGTTTCTGGTGGTGGTGACACTGGTTTTCTACACAAGTAACGAGACTTTTCGAGCCATAAAAGAGGATCAAGGTTGTGGATTAGAACTTCTCCCTGTTGGTACAGATCAGCTCTGAAATATGAGCCACGTCGCTCCAGAGTTTATTGATTGATTTATTGATTAATGATCTATGAATAACTGACAGCTAGATTTTAGGTCAGGTGTCTCAAAGCAGCAAACACAATATCCCAAAAGTTTTCTTGCCTCGTTTCTTTTATTTTCTATCTGCTTCAGTGAATCACTTCGTCATCTCAGTCTTAGTTTGATCGTTTTGTGACCACAGAGAGAGTTCAGGAGCGTTGAGGAGCTCTCTGGCCAGCTCAGAGTCTTGAAGAGCAAACAGTGTGATACCCGAACTGTACGCTGCAGGGATGGTGATGTGTGTCGTCTTATATGGATTCTCTTCTTCTTCTGACACCATTTGCTTGACTTGACCTTTAAACAAATAGAAAAATGTTAAGAATGCATCATACGGGACCCTCAAAGACTCATTCACTCTATCCTAGCTAACCACAGCTGACCTGGGGCAGACTGACAGAAGGTATCAGCCCTTCAGACCCTCACCAACCAATCACACACTAGATCCAGACTAGGCAATGCCCACGGACACAGTGACCATGTTTCTCAACGGCCATCTCACTGAGACCTGGGGTTCCAGCGGTCTCCCATCCAAGAACAGCCCAGGCCCAGCATGTTTAGCTTCTGAGGTCTGACGGTATCAGGCACTGACAAGCTGATATGGCCACAACCAGCCTGTCAATGTGGGAATGAACGTTGAGAAAGTTTTACCTTCAACATCCAGGGCCTGCCACCGTGGCTCTGACAGGTCAGAAAGGGAGGAGCCAGCGGTCACACGCTTCAGGACGTCTTCTCTTCGTACCAGCAGCACAGATTCACTGCAGAGTCTCTGGTGCACCTCTTCTTCTCTTACTAAAACCCATATTAAAGGAAGGAATAAAGCCTCCTGTTATTTAACTTGACGTTTAAATCTCTGCTTTACTTACAAACATCTAACGGATTGGTCAGAAAAACAACTTTTGGCGCGACTCCAAAAATGAGCTGATGGTGCCAGGCGTCGGGCACCTCCTCGCCTTCTGGTACAGCCCGCTGCATGTTCATGGTTGCCACGGGAACAGCACCCTTCCTGATCCAGCCAGCCAGCCAGAGAACCAGTTTGATCCTCCGACGAGGATGGAGGTGGAAGAACCGGCCAGTGACCTTCCCACGGCTGGCCTCTAGAGCTCCGTGGATCAGCTGAGCGTGGGTCGCACCTATTGGGTCGTACACACACAGAAGTCATCGTTTCACCCGTCCTGACATATAATGCATGAGCTTCATCAGAGACTCTCCATCCAACCATGTAATGGATGAAGGTGACATCTTGAATGTCAACTCCATGGTTTCAGGACATTTACCAGCTTCACTTCGAGACAGCAGGTAGTCAGGCAGGGGAGACTCGTTCCTCCTCAGACGAGTCTGAACACAGCGATCAACCTCTTGTGGTGTCACATCCACACCTAGAGCCTTCAGCACGTCTACTACAGCTGTGGCTCCACAGGCAGACACTCCAATCTGAACAGTCTGTCTCTCCACTGCTTCTTGGAGGGACCAGAGCATGGCTGCACCTTCAGCTCCTGTCTCCTCTTCCTTCTGCTCACACAAGCCTTCCATCTGACTCAATCTGAAACAACAATCACAGCATGAAAGGTGCAGCTCTGAAGCAGAAAGTGTTTTAAAGTCAGCAAAATAAAATATACTTTCAGAGTTGGTTCTGTGTGTTTGATTTTTTTTTTTTTTACTGAATACCTACTTTATTTCAGTAAAATAACCACAGTTTCTTTCATATTTTCTTCCTTAAAGAAACTATAACGATACAGCATGTTTGTAACAACACTGCACTCTGCGCATGCTCAATACACCACTCTGCGCATGCTCTTTACAACATGATTGTTTTTTTTTTTTTGCAGGACAAAGGAGCTAAAATAACTCTGTCGCCATCTGCTGGTGAAATAAAATCACTACACCTAAAATTTTAAAGAAAGATTTGGGGTATTTAGTCTCTAAAATAATCTAGTTTTCAAAAAGTATATATGAAAAAAATTATATTTATATCTATTGATCTATCTACACATTTTGGTGCATTATGACACAATCTAAATGAATGTGAAACATGAGCTTTGCCCTAAATCCACACTTCAAAAAAGTCTTAGATGAGAACTACAAATCTTAACAAGTCGGTTTCTGATCATGAATAAAATCACACTAAAAACACTAAAAAAAAATTCTACCTGCAGTCTTTTTTGTTTTTTTTGTAGTTGCAGTTCTCTTTCCAGCCAGGGGGTGGCAGTGTAGCTGCACATGAAGAGACAAGATATTTTTAATTAAAACTGTAAATAATTGTACATGTTTAATCATAAAACTGATTTTATATAACACAGACTTCACAAAGATAGAGAAAAAAATCTAGAGATTACAGATCATATAGCTTTAAATTATTTAAACTTCTCCTTTCACCATTTCCCTCCAGGGGGCGCCACAGCAAGTCAGTTTTCCCATCTAACCCTATCTCCTGCATCCTCTGAGATCACATCAACTATCTTCATGTCCACATTCACTGCTTAAAATCATTTAAATAAGGATATTCAATTAAATCTTGTAGTCAAAACACAACCGAAATACTTTTAATCCCAAACAATGTTCAGAATTCTTTGTTTGACAGCTTCCTCATTCTGTCAGTCTTCATTTTGATCGTCCCTACTGTAACTAATCAGAGTGTGTGACACTAAACTCCTTCACCTTCGTTGGTATTCCTCTCACCTCTACATCTCCTTAGTTACAACACTGTCTGTTGGAAACACGTCCAGCATCGTGGAGTTAAAAGTGACAGTGCTCTGCGTTCGATGAGGCTGCTGATATATGTAAAACAAGGAGATAGAGGAAAGACAACCTCCATGTGTGAGAAATGGACGACCACTGGAACAGCTGTGCTATGTTTGGTCCATGTGGATGTTTACAGAGCCTAAAAAAAGCAGATGATATGTTTGAGTTTACTAATTAAAAACGTTCCACTCTGTCGGCTTGATATGATGGAGAACGTTTCTTTTCAGAGATTTTAGAGGCAGGTATGAACCTGCTTTAGGTTTAGATCAACGGTGGTCAAACTATGGATTGTAGGCCACACGAGGCCCGTCAAAGACATTTAATCTGGACAGCTTTTACAGCTGTGGTGTCAAGTTGGGCCTCCAGAGTCATTTTGTTTGGGGCCATTACAAATGACTATTAGAGCAGACCACTGGGGTGTAGTACCACAAAACCCACAGCACATGTGGCAGTTACGTTTAGTTGTCTTCCACTTCCCATCCTGGGCCGAGTTGCAGGGGCAACAGTGTCAGACGGAAAACCCAAGCTTCCCTCATACTGTCTGTTCCTGCAACTCACCCGGGAGGACCTCGAGGCATTCCCTGTCCAGCTGTGAGGCGTAGTATCTCCAGTGGGTCTAGGGCAGGGGTGGGCAAATCCGGTCCTTGAGGGCCGGTGTCCTGAAGGTTTTCCATATGTTCTTACACCTTCACACCTGATCCTGTTAATTGAGTCACTTTGTCAAATTTTATTGGCTGTTGATTTCACTTTTTGTGCATCATCTGTATTGAACCAGGAACACAATGAAAACCTTCAGGACACCGGCCCTCGAGGACCAGATTTGCCCAACCCTGGTCTAGGGTCTGCCTCTTAGTCTCCTCCCAGTGGGACATGCCCGAAACACCTCCCCAAGTGAGGCAATCGGGGGGCCAGGATCTGCCTTTGAGTATCTTACTAGTGGGACGTGCTACGAACACCTCACCAGTGAGGTGTTCGCGAGGCGTCCTAACTAGATAGCCAAGCCATCTGGCTTCTCTCGCTCTGGAGGAGCAACTCTACTCCGATTATCATCCCTACGCAACCAACCAAGAGAACCAACAGAGTGCTTTTAATAGCAGATGGTCTTCCACCAGACAAACATGGGTATAAGTTTGTTGTTTACCTCGACCTGTCTGTATAGATGAGAAGAAGAAGAAGAAGTCTGTATAGATAAGAAAAGATAAACGAACAGAGAAGGTTGGGTTTAATTATTTTGTCTGAGGCGTTCCACCTATCAAGCATCTGCTCAGGTCTTCAGATTGATTGGGAGTGGAAATGTTTGCACATCCCCCCGTTCAACAGTAAGGAAAAGGTTTTCACTCTGCAGCTGACTTAATGGGGGACACTCCTTTGAAGCGGCTCTTCAAACTTCCGATTCCAAACCTCAACACCACTGGGTAATCCAGTTGATTTTTTTTTTCCACCTGCTGGGAACTTGGAAAATTCCATTTCTGAGTTCAAATGGAACTCAGTGCCTTCTTCCATTTTCCGAGCATTTGAATTGTGAAGAAGATGTGACAGAACCTCATTCGCTGGACATCCAGAACTAATCCTGCTGGAATGACCCTCTTCCAGGTGGTTTGTAAAATTCATGACACAAACTCGGTCTTCACATTCCCCAAACGAGCTATTCTTCTTGTTTCTTCAGCTCTAGCTTCATGTCTAACAAGCTAGCAGCTCAAGGCCCTCTGGGATTGCCCCCCCCCCCCTATCCATTTCGTTCCTTCTTATGCGTTCAAGAAGAATGAGACGTTGATTCTGATGGTTTCCTGCATGACTTCATGAAGACGTTTTGAATTAGTCCTGTGATCTTCAGCCTTCTGTAATCTGGACGTCCAGCAGAACATCAGCAGACTTTATTCAAACATGACCTGTTAGTGCCTGCCTGCCTCGTCTTTATGGAAGCCGTTACAGCAGGAACCCATCCAACGAGGAATGAAACCTCGCTGAATTCTAAAAAGAAGGTGCATAAATAATACGAGAGAACAGAGAACCGTCTCACACACACAGGAGGTTTTACCCTCCAGGATGTCGATGGAGCTGTATTCAAATCACATAAATCTTGATTCGGCCGGTAATTAAAATGATACAAGTCTTTTACCTGCGAGCGCAAAACAAAATATGATTTTCTTTAAGGGAATTATTTCAAAGTAAGTTTTCCGTTTGGTCAAAGAAAAGAACAGATTGTTCTTTCAATGCTTTCTTTTATCACATCACAGCTTGTAGGTGTAGAACTATCAGACATACGCCTTCAGTTTATTTAAATTTACTCTTCTTCTGAAGAGAAGAAAAATATTTGAACAAACTGTGGACATGGTGTGAAAAGGGAAACCTCAGCCGATCAGTTTCATAGAGCGGGCAAAAACTATTGGCCCCGCAGCCTGTCAATAACTACTACTTTCTGGATTTGGCAACAAGTATCTCTATTGGTTGGAAACATGAACCGAAAGGAAGCCAGAAAAGATCAGTTTTCCACTTTTTTTTGAAGCCAAGGTACATTTTTTATTCTAAAAAAAAAATCTGGAGGCAAAACACCAGCAACAATGGCGGAGTGGGTTGCTATGGTTACAGTAAGCAACCTATGCCTGTCTGTAAATAAAAAGAGGAAATACAATACTGAGAAATCAAAATAAATACACAAACACCATGAGATTGACCAAAACAATCGATGGGGAGCTACTGGTAGATCGCAATCTATTTACTAGGTGAAATAAGATCCAACGATCATCTGACGATCTCTCACGTTGAACACTGGTTGAAAAATGCTGCTCTAAATGGTTGCACAGAATTCACAAAGAGTGGCTCGGCTGTCAGTAATGGAAGATTTTCTGTGCTGCTTTAACGTCCACAAGAAACCCACGTGACCAAAGAAGACGTGTCCCATCTCACATAGAGAACATACGGAGAACAAAAACCTCCCGTATCCTGGACATGATGGTTGCTATGGTGTCTAAGCAGGATCTGATCCCACATGTACAACAACATCTAACTGCCAAAACAAACTGTCCTCAGCAGATAACGCTCCATCAAGTTCCTGCCGGTTTTTATTCTCCTCCGCCAGACGTTTGTCAGACTCCAGACACCAGCAGACTCTCTTGCTTTGTGCTCGTACATCACAGCGTTAAAGGTGATGAGCTCTTCTCTACAGCCGTCATCGCTAAATAGCCGTGCTGACATTCTGAATCGCACATGTAACATTCAGGTAGCGACAAGCTAACTTTCAGTTGGTGCTGCAGCGCGGTCGGGCTCCAGCGGGCTCAGGTGGCAGGTGTGACTGAAAGGTGCTCTTTAGGTTTGAACACTTGGGCAGGCAGCCTGGCATTAAAGTAGGAGTCTGCTGTGCTACCTTGTCACAAATGCTGACATTTTCCACAATTCACTCGTGTTTGTTTTGCTGCATTTCAGCCTCTGATACACCATCACCACTGCCAGCTGAGGTTACAGACTGGTTTAGATAGGAGCTCCTAAAAACATGGAGGAGTCTATTCTTTCACACCAGGTTTTTGTTGCTCAGGATTCGTTTCATCTTGAGGATCTCTATCACCTATAAGTCATCTGAGATTTTTAGCCCAGATCTGTGGAATCGTCCATGACTGAGTTTTACATCATCATATAATAATTGAACATCTAAGAGCTGGGATTCAAAATCTCATAATGTGAGGAAATATCACAAGTTTTATTCTTTCACGCTTTTAGTAAACATGAAGCTCTGCCTTAGATCTATGTCTCATCACGTCATCTCTTCAGACTTCCCTGAGAAGTGATCATTGTTCTGAAGTGATTGGACCTCAGAGGAGCTTATATATGTGTGTGTGTGTGCCACATAAAGAGAGAGAGAGGAACAAAAGAACAAGAGTGTATTTTAGAGTCCATCTTCTGATCCAGAAGCAATTTCTATGCAAATACCAAGCGTAGCTCAGGATGAAACCACCTCTGCTGAATGGTGGAGGCCTGAGGTGTAGCACTCAGCGGGTCGATGAGTAAAGTGTCGTCCTCGCTCATATTTCCCAAACTGACAAAGCGGCTGCGTGATGCATTTTGGCGCAGCAGCTAGCGATGCTTCACGCCGGCCTGACAAACAGCTACAGCAGAGAATTGCACCTCACGGGTAGAGGAGGCCAGCAAACTAATGGAGAGACCGTGGGGAAATGTTCCTCTTACCCAATGGGCCAGAAACCCTCTCGCTCACGTTTCTCAGACACGACATCAGACCCAGAAGCATCATCCAGGTAGCACACATCACCTGCTTGTTGGGTCGCTGGGTGCTTCGTCATCACACAGCAGATGGATACGTTTGCCCACAGAGACTGCAAACATCATCCATCTGAAAAGTTGTTTAAAACTATTATATGTATTCTGGCTTTTTGATTGGCTTCACAAAGCTTTCTTTTTACAAAAAAAATAGAATATAATCCCACAGTGCAATGGCCCAAAGATGTGGAACAGCAAAAAGTCTGATGGGACATGTTCTGCAGTCATTTAGCTTCAATCTTGCTGCTTTTTTTCTCCTTATGTGTAGCTTTTTAACTCGCTAATACTTCCGTTGAGGCTCCAGTGATCAGTACGAGGATGAAAGGATCACAGAAGTACAGAAAAATTCAAATAAAATGAACCGGCTGCCAAAAACGACCAAAAACCTCTTATTGACGGGTACAAGCAACTAAACAGTACTTTGGGATTCAGTATATTTGTCTAATAGAAACATAAAAAATACTTAACAGAACAGCTTTTATGCTCATTTATATCACCGAAAGGGAATTTTACAACCAGAGAGACACAAGGACGACTCAGAAGATCTCAGATCCCTAGCATTACAGCTTCATTCACCTCCCCTTCTGGTTAAAACTGAATAAACATCTTCTGTGGCAGTCGGAGACCATGTGACACCTTCAATAAAAAATATTCCTTATCAATATGCAACCGCGCGGAGAGAAAAAAGTTTTGTTCTGTTGGCATCAAAGCCAGCGAGCGGGTCCAACTCCTTCAGCTAATTACGTCCTCAGATGGTCTCGCTGACACATGCTGATGTAGATCAGTGGTGCTCAGCGTCCCGCTGAGGGGCCACTTCCAGACTTCTGAGTGGCCCTTGAATATTTTCCAGTGAACGTCGTCTATTGTGGACGGCTCTAGCCTCTCTCATTAGGAACTCTGGGATCCATTATTAATGTCATATAACCTCATCTGCAGTTCAGCCACATGAGTGGCTGGATAGATCTTTGTTTTCTGTTCTTTGGTGATGATTCCACATACAGATATGAATAGATCTAGAAATGTCTTTCTATATGAATGCATCTTAAGAGGATTGAAGTGGCAACTGTGAAACGTACAGCAGGAATCATTCCCATGACTCTGCCATCACTATCTTACTTCCTGATGATTCTCTCTGTTGTTTTAATTAGTTTGGAAAACTAATGATTCACATGGCGTGTGCTACATAACTTTATAAACATGGAATGAAAAGAAGACTTTCATAAAATTTTGTACATTTTATCCCCTGATGTTTTTAGTTATTTTCAGTCTGAATGCAAAGTTTAATTTGTGGCTGTTCATTTAAAAATTGAATTCCGAATCAAGTCAAACTTGTTTCTAATTACCACACACCAATGTTGCAGTACAATCAAAGATCTTTACCTTTTACTCCCCTGATTCACGTGATACACCGCATTTTTCGGACAATAGGTAGCACCCTCGGTCAAACTATTAAAACTGCTACTTATACTTTAAAAAATACTTCTTAAGTCCATCTTGAACCACTGATCAGAGAACTGTGATGATAGAAAATAAACAAGATTAAAACAATTTCTGTAGCTATCTAATTGTAAAGCATGGCAGTGGTACTATCATGATATGAGCCTGAAAAGTACAGCGTGCATTTGGGATTTAATTAATCAATTTGAATGACAAACTGGACTTTATTCAACTCATTAATTTCCTTCTTTTGTTTTGTTTTTTTTGTTTAAATATGAACGTCTGAAGGAGTTGAGCTAAATTTGCAAAGCTTCCAAATTCTTTCCTCATTAATGCTTCTTTTCAAACACAAACATCTGATTACATGGTGAACATTTGTTTAAGCCTTTGAATGGTCAGAGAAAAAGAAAAAAAAAAGAAAACATTGGGCTCCTTCATGTTCCATTTTGTACAATCTGATAAGAAAGTTCAATTACAGGGCTTGGTTTTTGTTCCACAGAGAGAAATCCATAAAGGATTAAAGGCAAATTATTGGAGCTGTGGATTTATTCAGTGTAAGGGACATGCCTGGTTGAGCACAATTCCATTTAATGTCATGCGTTAAGAAACATAAAACAAATAACCAAGAAGCATTAGAGCGTTTAAGCAAAGCGTGAAAAGGAGTCTGACATTTTGAATTTACACGTAAACCCTGGCTGGTCATAGAGGGCAGGTTAAGGGTTAGATGACACAAAATAGTCAAACATGCAGTTTTTTTTATGCTTTAGTTTTTTATGCACTTGGGAATCATTTTACATTTTAAAAAAGGAGAAAAATCCAAGTTCAACTTCTTCTCATAACTTTCTATCAATCATCAGAGGAATCTTCAGCACTTTATCAGGAAACCACAGATATCTCCTCTCTTGAATCTCCGCTCATTCCACCTGCCGCAATCTCCCAAATTCTGGTTTCCTCTATCCACACGGATCAGAAATCACACCCTCCTGCTGATTGCTGCTTCTGAACCACTCAGCGCCGTTAACCTCATTTCATTCTCAGGATTAATAAGCATGAGAGAAGCAAAGCCCCCCACTTTGCTGCTGAGATCTTTGGCTCAGTGGAAGATAGCTTCAGCTCCTCTTTCTTCTCACTTTGTGTCTTATTACAGGGACCAGGTATGATGGCAAACTCGTCTCTCCTCGTTATTAAGCTCACTTTCTCTACTAACGAGACTGTCATCACAGCAGAAGGAAGGTCATTTACATTAAATTTTATTTAGATTTGAACTTTTGTGAGTTCTGTAATCTTCTCCTATGACACAGAGAGGGTGTCAATGAAACTTTTCTTTTGGTTGTGATGTATCTACTGTAGCTCTAAAAATCCTGCCTTGTAACAACAGTTAAAGGTCTCATCTCATCTAAAATAACTTTTCTCATCGTGTCTTCTACAAATAAGTTACGACTTCTAACAGCTAAGTTGTAAATTGCACCATTATATCAATCAAATTGTCCCAAACGTTGTGCATTTTACCTTCACCTAACCCTACCTTCAAGAGAGAATTTTTAACATCATGTGGACAAGTATACTTTACAGTATGAAGATTATCCACAGGAGTAATACTGCATGCTCCTCTATGGGAAGCCCGCCACAGGAACACGGCCAATTGGACGACCTGCCCTGCAGTACAAAGATGCCTGTAAGAGGGATCTGAAATCAACATCAACGCAGCAGATCGCAAGTCAGTGACCTCTGACCGCTATAGGTGGCATGTATCAAGCAGGCCAAGGAGAACAGAGAGATACAGCGCGAGACCACAAAGACCCGGAAACAACAAAAAAGTCAGCCTGCTACTGCTCCCCCCATGACTCATACTACCTATCACATTAGCATTAAGTGTAGGAAGAGCTGCAGCTTCCGCATTGGCTTATTCAGCCACACCCGATTTTGCACAAACAGATAAGTATCCAGGTGCAGATTCCATTGTCTCTAGAGACAAAAGGATGCAAACAACAACAATAATGCATTTAAATGCTTCTTTCTTTTAGATGAACAATATGGAGACACTAATCGTATGAAAAAGGTTTTGAATTTGTTTTATAACTGAATGTCAACAGGTGTTGTTTATCTGTGGAGGGAATAAATAATGTGAAGATTCTCCATTAAGAATCCATTTCTATTAGTAAGTAATCACACTTTTTTACAAGCACAATCTAATCGTTAAAAGCTTTAAGGAAAATGGAAAAGGTGTATAAATTGGTCGGGGCAATTTTGAAAAGAGTGGAAAAATGAAACGGCAACATTTGTTGCTTTGCATCAGAGATTAGGCTTTTCAAACATAATTTATAACCCTTTTCTTTTTTACAAACATGCTAATATCTGTTTATATTTTGACAAACCTAAATTTCTACCTCAATTTTAAGCGTGGCTGGTAGGTAGGAAATGGAAATCTTTCTAAACTTCTTTTGTTACTTCTTTTGTTACTTCTTTTATTTTCATCATTCAAAAGTTTGTTTTTTTTTTTTTTTTTTAGTTTAATGCGATTCCCAAGCAGGTTTTCATTTGCGAAACAATAAAATTTCCTTAAAATAATTTGCTAAGCATCTGATTGTGTAATTACAAAAACCACGACAAAAAAAATGGCTACAAACCCGACAAATTAAAAATCTACTAAAATTATGTCTCTAAACAATAAAAATATTTGGGATCATATTTAGTGATTACCACAGACTTTACAATCTGCTGGATCTAAAATTTCCCCATCTTTATTTCTACAGTAAACTAGCGCCTGGTTTGCAAAAGTTACGTTGGAGAAAAAAAAACCTGCAACAAGCAAAATCTGCCAAGTATGCAACTTTTTTTTCATTCTAGATGTTTTGAAGTTGTAAAACTTTTTAGACGTTTTACTGATTTTTTTTCAGACAGACACCGATATTTTCACACTTCTATTTGTGGTCCAAACAGTCAAATTCAGGAGTGAACATAATAACAATTTTAAAGGCACTATAATGGCGTACACCTCCATGTATGTGGAGCAAAGCCAAATGGAAATTTTGAAACTATACTGTATATTTCGCACTAGAAGCGTTATCAAAATAAAAATTTAGCTGCAATTTATTCAATTTTATATCAAAACCAGGAAAAAAAATTGCTATATTTTTTCTAAAGGGCAAATTCGGCAGTCACGTGACCTTAAGCAAATTTATAGAAAAAGACGCAGTTGGCTGGGAGGGTGGAAGTTTTCCATCTAGTCTACTAACCAATCAGCATGCGGTTCACAATGTCTCAATTGGGATCAAGAAAATAATGCATTAGAAAACAAATAGAGCTGCAAATTTACACACAAACCCCCTTCAAAAAAACCTCTAAACAGGAACACTGCAAAAGATGAAACCACTGTAAATCAAGATGACAGAAGGCATCTGTAACATGCTAAAGGAAAAAAGAGCAAAAAATAAATAAGGTGACCAGTGGCCAGACCTTCCTTTATCAGAAAGGTCACAGGTTCTATTCCAGCCCACGGTGACTATACATCCATCAAAAGCTGTTGATCTTCTTCAAATGTCCTCCAGCGACACACAGAGAAGCTTCCTGCTACGCCGGCTCCTCCTCTGACTGACAGTGGCATATCTACGCATTTAAACATCACCTGTGACCTACACACACCTCATTTCAGCAAGAGTGAAACTTCGAAATGAGTCACCAGTGAGCCTGGAGCTCCTAGTGTACACCATTTAGCTGACAGAGAAACCAGTAAATCTCTCCCATCCTCTGAGACTGTAACTGGATGACAATGTTTGTAAAGACAAAGAGAAAGAAGCAAAGAGGGATAAAAATGCTTTATGATCCTCTCTGTAAGGTCATGTTTTTAATTAGCTTCCATCCAGCTCGGAGAGGGACTGGACTTGGGCTCCTTGATGGTGTGTAAATCATTTTATTTGGAGTCTTTACAACAACACTTTCTCTAGTTATTATTTTTTCTATAAAACGGAGGGACTCTTTTGTCTTCTTGGACCTCATTGGAGCTGGTCTGGACGCCAGCCATGTTTCAGATTAATAATCCTAAAGCGTCTAATAGAATAATGTGATTTTTTTTTTTTGCCCAGAGTGTTGTATGGCAGAGACTTAGGGAGACGCAGAAGGATAAATAGAATTTATTCGTCATGAGCTGTGGGGTATTTGCAGGGTTTTTGTTCCACGTCTGGGAAGAAGGTGATAAAATGACTTCACTGCAGATAAACTTTATTGTTCTGTTGTCTGAAAGTGATTTTCATATTGAGAAATCCTCATTGCAGCTCCAGCAAGCTGTCGCTCAGAGTTTTTATGATCTATGTACAAACTAACACTCATCAAGGTCTTCATCTACTAGAGACCCTGCTACTTTAAATCAACCTGTTGGTGATCAAGTTTTAGAACAAAGATGAAACAACTAATAATGAAGGCAAACATCTTTTAAAAACACGTCAGATCATCATCCCCTTCTGTTCCATTCTCTTCCACTTATCTGGAGCCGGGTCACATAGGCAACAACCTCAGAAGGGAAACCCAAGCTTCACCACAGCTACATCCTCTAGCTCACTCGGAAGAATCGCGAGGTGTTCCCTGTCCAACTGTGAGACATAGTCTCTCCAGCAGGTCCTGGGTCTGCCATCGGGTCTCCTTCTGGTTGGACGTGCCCAAAACACATCATCAGAAAGGAGCTCAGGAGGCATCCTAACCAGATGCCCCTACCGGCCTTTCTCTCTTTGAGGGAGCCCAGCCAGCCTGCGGAGGAAGCTCATCTCAGCTATTTGTATCCAGTCTCTATTTAATCAGTTTAATTAATTTGTTTTCTTCTCAAATTTATGTTAATTACCCTTCCTTTAACCTACCAAAAAGAAGAGGTTTCATTTTCAGAGAAAGCCGCTTTGTGCTTGAGTATTCAGTCTATACGATTCTAGTCCTTTAGGAGGACATTGCTCAATTTTACACACACAAACACACTTTCTGTACTCAAACACACATGCATGTGCTTGCAGTCTTTCTGTTGATCGTACGTTTAATTGATCAAATCTATTTCTTGTATTTGGAATGTGTTTCTGATGATAATATGCTTTGTTTATCCACACAGGGTAAACGTCTTTATAGTTGTGGAAAAACAGAGTTTTAGAAGAGATTGCAATTGATTGGCGTAAAGGCACATTTAGCATCCATGGTAACCAATAGATGACCAGTCCGTACATCCAGCGATCTAAAGAGATGAAAGATCTGAGAGAAACCATCTCACCAGGCTCAAAGCTACATTACAGAATAAAGACCATGTGTACCTGACTTGTTTCAGAAGCACATCGACATTCATCATGCACTTTCCCAGCCATGAAACGCTCATGGAGCTCCTGGGGGCTCTGATAGTGTTCATCTCAGTTCCTGTTTCAGCCTGGTGACTTTCATAGGAAGAAATGTGTTTGCCTTTGGGGTGGTATGATAACAAAGCACTGAAAGGCACGAGTTAAAAGACAAACAAATACCACATGATGGACAAACACTGTGGCAAAGAAACCTAAGATAAAGCTCAATAAAGCAAGACATCGGGAGAACAATTACAGCGTGCATAGAAGAACGAATTGACCACAACTCATTGTTTATACCATTCCTGAAAACTCACACTGAACCATCAATCTGCAGCCAGTTCAAATGTTTGGTTGTTTTTTTTTTACCAATTTCAGATCAAAGTGTTGGATGAAAGTAAGAGCTGGATTTAATCTTGTTTGTTTTAGTTTTTTAAACATTTCAGCTCACCTATCAGTTTCTTTTTGATCAACGACAGGCTCGGCTACCCGCGGGGTTTGATTAATGCGCCACAGCGTGGCCCCTGGTTTTGATCAACACGCTTCGCCAAACAACGATAAATTGCTACAATCAGCGCACACACTGCCCCTTTCACACCGACACCCCCCCAAAAAACTCCCATTCGCTTTGCTTGATTATGAAACCACAGATTGTTTTTGAGATGAAACAAAACTCCCTGATTTACAAGTCAATCAGAAATAGTTTGGAGGTTGTCATAGAAAACAGGAAGTAAATGTGTTTGGGTGGTTTCCTGCTACATCTATAACACAGAAAGGTTTGACATTTTTCTCCTCTTAAGTGATCATTCTAACAGATTTTTCTACAGTCTCTTTTAAAATGACAGGAGTAGCCTAAAAGCAAACAGTATAAAATCTATCTGACATATTGTACCAACTCAAAGTATGTCATCTTTGATTTAGATGAACTAGTCCACCATTTTCAACCTTTTATAACCCAAAGTACCTTTTTGATCTAAAACAAATCTAAAGGCACATCACCAGCAAAATGGCAGAGTGGGTTGCTATGGTTGCAGTAAACAACCTATAGCAGGGCAGCCTTGCCTGTTTGTAAAAAAACAAAAACGGGAGATATCATATTTAGAAAAATAAATAAATATGCTTTATCCATTTTTCTTTCCACAAACACCATGGGATTGACCAAAACATTCTTTGGGGGCTACCGGTAGATTGTGATTGACGCTCAGATCGCAATCAACATATTTGGTGAAATAAATTAATTTTCTACGGCACACCAGACGATCTCTCATGGCACACTAACACTGGTTGAAAAACGCTGAGCGACTCTTCCCAGTACACTCTGCCTATGTTGGAAGAGACGGAATCTCTCTTCGAACTGGGACTCCATTGTTCCGTTCCATCGCCTTCTGCTTATCCGGGGCCGGGTCGTGGCCTTAGACGGGAAGCCAGGGCTTCTCTCCTTCTAGCTGCATCCTCCAGCTCACCTGGAAGGATCCCCAGTCGTTCACCGGCCAGCTGTGAGACATAGTCTCTCCAGCGGGTCCAAGGTCTATCTCTTGGTCTCCTCCCGGTGGGATGTGCCCGAAACAACTCATCAGCGAGGCGCTCGGGGGGCATCGTGACCAGATGCCAGAACCACCCCATCTGGCTTCTCTCAACCTGGAGGAGGAGCGGCTCAACACCGAGCTCTTCCTGGATGGCAGAACTCCTCACCTGATCTCTGAGTGAGAGCCCAGCCACCCTGTGGAGGAAGCTCATTTCAGCCGGTTGTATCTGCGATCTCGTTATTTGTTTACCACCCACAGCTGGTGACCGTAGGTGAGGATGAGAATGTAGATCGACTTGTAAATCGAGAACTTTGCTTTTCGGTTCGGCTCTTTTTTTACCACAACGATCTCCATCGTTTTTTTTTTTTTTTATATATCTCCAGGTATGTTTTTGGGAGTCTTTTCTCCCTGAGGGGGATCTAAGAACAAGGTTCCCTTAAGTCAATTTAGTCAGAAGATTGAGGAAATCAATTGTATTGCATTTGATTTCATGTTCATGTTCGAATAACTGAGCGTGAAGCCCTTTGACGTGACCATCGTAACATCGACTATCATCCAAAAGTTTATTTTATCCAGCTTTTTGTGTCTAATATCTTTTTTACGAACACTAAGACAAACTTTTCCGACGTCACTAGTGCCGTTTTGAATGCTTAACATCCCTATTGTCATTTTGATTTATGTACCTTACAAATTTCACACACTCTAGTGCGACTGAAATTGTTTTGTTTACAGCTGCGCTGCTTTTTTATCATCCACAGCTGAGGAAAAAACATTTCAGTCAGGATGGCCCGAGTTATTCACCCCTCCACGAAGCATGAAGAGGTTGTTGATATGGTGGCGCTCCAGCGATCCAACACGGTGTTCAGAGAAACACTGAAACTGGAGTGCAAACAGGCATTGAAGGGGTAGAACTTGCTTGTGTGCATGTGCTAAGATATTTACCAATGACCCATGACTCAGGCTGAGGGATAACGTTGGAACAAACTGCTAAAGATGGTGCCTTGGAGGTCTACGGGGTGATATGAAACTAGAATGAAGTGGGCGCAGATTGAAATGGAAGGGAAGCAAAGGGTTAGACCCCATTATAGTAGCAAATATGACGTCTATGTGAAGATGTCAATTTACCGGGGTGAGGTAGAATGGAACACAAAGCTGCTCGCTCACAACAGAAAATCTCTAAATTGCAGTAATCACATCTTTTGTCAGAAAGCAGATTACAGAAGCAAATAAGTAGATCCTTCAATTGACTTCAAACGGCAAAAACACCTAATTTATTCTGCGGAACAAACACCCACATCTCTTTTTAAGAGCACTAGATAATAGAGACGCTACCTCATCACCATGCTTTAATCACTTTTCCTTCGAGGTACATTCAATTTCAAACTGTGGATTTTTATCTTCATGATTCTTGTCAAAGAAATGAGGTTTTCCCCTCTGTTCATTACGTAAATCCACCGTAAACCAGAAGCCGATTTCTTCTCTGACAATATAAACGAGGAAAGATTAGACCTTCATTTCTTAAACTCGACAAGTCCTTAAAGCCCCCATTCAACAATAAATACAAACTGTCAAAACTCACATATTATGTTTTGACTTTCTTTTTCTTTCACTACTTAAAACTGTTGTGTTTAAGCTACACTTTATTATAATGTGTACTCTATTTTACTAAATAAAAGTCAGAGGCACCTTCGAGAGGCTCTTGACAGTGATTATAGGTAGTTAGATGCAGCAGAAAGCACTTAACCTAACCACCACTCACAATTACAGAAAATCTACAACAAGAACAGAACCTGGTCTGAATGTTTAAAACAAACTGATCCTCGTTACAGCAGGATTCTGAAGATTCAGGTTTTTAGACTGGAAATGGAGTTGGTTTCCAAACACCTCATTTTTTAAATGTAATTTTATTTTAGTTTCTGTCAATTGAAGATTCACTAAAACCAAATATAATAAAAATAAGACAGAATGGTGACCTATTGAGGTTGCACCCCTCCTTTCAATTGGTTTTGTTACTTGTTCAGTTTCACTATATTTGTGTCCATTTGTACAATTGTTTTTACTTCAGGGTCGGTGATCCAGTAATGAACTACGCAGGTTTGAACATTAGGATTCCTTTTCCCTGATGCTGTGAGCGACTGGTACTCTAACGTAGACGTCCTGACCCAGACGAGCATGTCCTGTATGTTCGCCATCCTCTCCCAGAGGCGCCTGCACTGGTTAGGCCATGTATGCAGGATGAACGATGGCTGCATCCTAAGGAGATCCTCTATGGGAAGCCCGCCACAGGAACACTGCCAATTGGACGACCTGCCCTGCGGTACAACAATGCCTACAATTAGGATCTGAAGGCGTGCAACATCAACGCAACAGATCTCGAGTAAATGACGCCTGACCGCTATAGGTGGCCTGCGACTGTCAAAATTAGTATCAAGCAGGCCGAGGAGAACAGAGAGATCCAGCGCAAGGCCACAAAGACACAGAAACAACAAAAAGGTCAGTCTGCCACTGCTCCTCCCATGATTCATACCAGCTATCACATCAGCACTAAGTGTAGTAGAAGCTGCAGCTCCCACATCGGCTTTTTCAGCCACAGCCGACGCTGCACAAACAGATAAATATCCAGATGCAGAATCCATTGTCTCTACAGACAATTTATGTGGTGCTTTTCTGGCACAACACTATAAAAACTTTGACAAACAGATTTAAAAATAACAATAAAATACATTTAATTCACTAAAATATAGAAGTAGCACAAGTGCAGATTCCTGATCAGTCATTAAAGGTAGAAATAATCACAACTTCAAATGAGCGTTCAACACATTGTTGGCGCGATAAAGTTCAGGTGTTTAGACAAAAATGTGGTTTAGAATAATTTTGCGGATTCTGTTTGATGTGGTTTTGTTTTAATTGTTATGATAACATAAGAACTCTATTCACCGTTCATTCTAATTGCCCTTTTTTATTGCTTGAGTATGAATTTTGTAATTTAATATGCTACTTAAATATTTCTTGCAAAACCCAGAAATCCATTTTTTTTTTTTACTTAAACTTCAAATATTCAATGTGCGATACTTGAAGAGTAACCCTATCCATAAAAAAAAAACAAAAAAACAACACATTACTGGTAATGTTCTCGGTTACCATGGCAACAGCACATCCAGTCTCACCTCAGGGAAGTGGTCCATCGTACATTTTGCTCAACTCTCACGTTCCTCCTTTCTTTGTCCTATAAGTTTGTTTCGCTGCCTCCATCTCTTCCTTCCATTTACTTGTAGATCCCAAAACAGAGAATCTAATGAAGCATCAAATCATATGTTGCTGGATTCCTAAAGGTGACATTGAAGCCTTTTTTTGCATTTTAATAATCTTTGCATACCTGCTTCACTTTAATGGTGTAAAAGTTAAACAGAATAGTTCAGGCTGAAGGGCATGAAGGAGCACAGATTTAACTTCTATTTAAATTTACAACTTTCTCTCAGAAACAGTAAATTCTGGCTTTAAAACACTAGAGAAACATTTAGTATGTTTTAAATGAAGAGCAAGGCCCAACAATAAAAGATTATAAGATACTGTAGATGTGAAAATCTAATCAAAAACAGAAACACACAATACGGGGAAGGTCAAAAAGTCTTATTACTCAGAAAATGAATGCATGTCAAAATTATGACTGATCATAATCCAATTAACTGTGGATTACAGCTCCGTCCATTCTGTTGTCTTACACTTATCCGGGGCTGGGTTGAGGGGGCAACAGCCTCAGATGGGAAACCCAGATTTCTCTCACCCTGGCTGTATCCTCCAGCTTACTTGGGAGGATCCTGAGGCGTTCCCAGGCCAGGGACAGTAGGGTCACCCAAGGGAAACAGGTCATACTTGAGGGTCCAGACAAAGTGCAGGCGGTGGCTCAGTGGTAGAGTGTTCGCCCACGGACCGGAAGTTAACCGAAAGTTTGCGGATTCGACTCCCACTGAGTTCACGTCTAGGGTCCTTGGAGAAGACACCTAACCCCCCCATTCTCTAACCACTGGCACCGTCATGGCAGCCTGCTGCGGTGTGATGCAGCGCACAAATTTCCCCGGTGAGGAATGAATATAGTATTAAAAAAAAAAAACTATGAAGAGATCAAACATGGCCATGTTTTTCTTGCCTAGATGCAGGTCACCGAAGGGAGTCCCCCTTCGGAGCCAGGCCCAAGGGTGGGGCATGAAAGCGAGTGCACAGTGGCTGTGTTTTTTACCCATGGGGCCTGGCCAGTCTCAGCCCATACAAGGGACATGAGCCGCTGTTCCAGTGGACTCACCTCCTGCCAGTAGGAGGCGCCGTAGGGGTCAGGTGAAGGAGGAGATGGGCGGCAGCCAACGACTGGGACCTGGGATCGGACCTTCGGCTGCATAAACTAATTCTAGTGGATTATAGTCAATATGCTTATTTAATTACTCAAATCAAAATGAGAACCCAAATGATCAAAACCACACCACTCTGCAACTTCTCAGATGAAAGTTTGGAGTTCTCAGTTAGTTACATTATTTTTTTCCATCCAGATGAGTAAATTATTTGTCACTACCAATTTCCATCCACAAAATAACCGAAAAGGGCAAATAGCTACAAAATTGTTCCTAATAGCATAAAAAACTTTGACAAGTTGCTTCAGGTAATTTAATAAAAGTTGTGAAACGACATCCTCCTTTCAGATCCAGAAAGACGGAGGTCAGCATGGTGGAAATAATGGGATGCATTGATTAAAGGTGCTTATTACTGCAGAAACCAGACGAAGAGTTTTCCCACCTTCAGCTGGAGTCGTGCGTCAACAATACCGATCGATGTTGCGCATTACGACACTCTTCTGCCAGGCTGCACGGACAAGGTTCACCTAGACAACCAGTCCACAGTGAAGTTACAAGCTTTCACAACATCAATAAGTGGAACACAAACTTTCTTCAAGGGACTTTTTTTCCCTCTAAAGTCCCTTTTCTTTATGCCCTAAGAATTCAACACTAAACTTTGTCCTGCCCTCTAGTGGTTGCCAAGGCTTACAATTACACAAACAAAAAACCCATTGGAGAACAATGAGAATGTTTATCACTGATCTATCAATTTTAAAAGTGGAGGATAAATGAGTTTTAAATTACATTGAAAACAAAGAGATAAAAGGATCTCACGCACCACCATGCTTTTAAAACAATCATCCAGTTCTCCATCTTTGTTAATACTCCATAACGATTTACACATTTGGTTTGGGGACAGAAACGGGCAAATAAACTGACTGGAAAACCAACGCAAAACATACGTGATTATGAATGCCAACTGAATACATCGTGTTTAGTTTGATAGCGTTGTACCACAGAAAACGTTGTCTCAAGCGTCAGATACAAAATAAAACACATAATCAATACAATTTATTACTGAACTAAACAGTCAGGACAACCCTGTACTTAGGCCCTCATTCACAGGGAGAAAAAACAGACAAGACCCAGATGTTGGGAACCATAAGAAACCTAGTAGAGACTATGTCGAGAGAAATCTCTGTTATGATTGATAACCAACATTAACCTGAAACTATTAAGAAATAAGCTCATTGGAATCTTTTTCATTCCTCACGTAAATTGCTTCAAATTATAAGTGTGCAAATAACATGTAAAATGATGACAATAATGCATTACTAATTTCACACATGAGTCGCTCCACAGTATAAGTCGCACCCCGGGCCAAACTATGAAAAAACCTGCGACTTATACTCCAAAAATATGGTACAGGAGTGCCTTTTTAAGACGTGCATGAAACACGGCTTGTAAAGCCAGTCAAAATAAAACAAAATAGAGAAACGGAATACTTTCACAAATTTTCTAAAGCTCGCAGCCTGATAGCAATTATAAAGCAAATTCTGTGTTTGGTCACACTGAAGTTGTGCTAATCCTAAGAGGAACATAAATAATCATCTTAGATGTGGAGACTACCTCAGTCTCTTTAACCTGAGCTAGTAGTTTATTAAAGCATGTAACGCTAATTATTAAAGGCATAGCAGGAAGTAATTTATTAGTGCCTCAAGAATGACATCACATCAAATAAATGACCAAAAAAATCTCAGCAAAATCTCAGAACTTTTTATCAAAATGATAGAATGTAGTGAAACCTTTTCCATATTCTTTCTGGAGTCAGTCCCAGTTGCTAGATGGCAAGAGAAGTGGAAGTGGCATATCAGCATTCCTTCACACAGCTATCAGAGCTGAAATCTAACCAGGAACCCTGCTGGTTTGAGAAAACAACGATAACAACCACACTGCTCTGCATAGACTGAAATGAGGAATAAAAAGTAGTAGATTGACATAAACTGGGTCTGATTCCACAGTGGTGTGACAAACTGCAGTGACACAGCTGATCATGGCCTTGTTAAAGCACTGGGAGACATTCATCCTTACTCAGTCTGCAATAACAAGGTGTGCACAGAGATTGCTAAAGTTGTCATTACTGGTTTTAAACTGCCTCGAATACCTACACCGAGAAAAGCAATTCTGCAAGGATGGATGGGATTTAACTGGCAGCATTATACACCATTAGGTAACTTTCAATATCCAAACTTTGCAAAGCACCTCTAAGAGAAGCCTGTCACATTTCAGCAGTAAACACCGAGCTAGTCTTCCACCGGCTTTTTGTTTATAATTTCTCTTCAGTTCTGCTCTTATAACCACAATAGATCTCATAGCGTATTGGCTCTGCCTGGTCGTTTGTCATGCGTTGTCAGCCGGTCAGGTTTCCTGTCTTTATGACAGACATTTAGAGGCCAGGTCCACACATCAGCTCCATGTCTATACATCAACAGCAGTCACTTCATCGAGTTTGGAAATGAAAGTCTTCATTATTGATTTTGGCTCTGACTGTACATCCGTCTCCAATTTGTACCCCATCCCTCCTTGTCCAAAGCACACTCCATTAAATCAGGTATTCATCTTCGGGTTGTACGCACGCGAGTGTGCGCATTTTTTAAAAATTTGATTATAAGTCTTAATGTTCCCATGAGTGCAGAATACCAATGAACAATTCACCTCGAGGACAATGAGAGATAGCTTACAATTTTTATTGAATGTAGAGCCTATACCACCCATCTCTAAAAGGACTTTAGACAAGTAACATGTTAGAAGAGGGTTATTTTTATACAGGAAGTTATTACCAGAAAGATCTGTGTTTTGCTTCAATAAATAATTCAAACACTTGAATGAGGTGATTTTACACTCGGAATGTTGTAGACTTCTTCGCAGGGACCTGTGTATAATGATGGAACCCAATGAGGACAGGCTGAGTGGATTTTTATAATGAAACCTTATTAAATTATAAAATACATGACACAACACGATATATGGCTGACCTCTGGTTTGCAAGGCAACAGCAAAATCTGACTTAAATCTAAACTAGCTTGTTGATAAATTAAACTGTAGTAGAGATCTTTACGTTCATTCATTACAACTGCACAGATATGATGGAATGATAGATTTCAATTAATTCTGCCAATTGACAAATTGGGGATGTTTTAGGGATGCTTCAATGGTGCCAAATTTTTGGAGATGCAATAAGCACAATCAAAACTCCCTAATTTTCAACAAGCTAAAAAATAGAACAGGTAAGGCAAAACGCCAATACAATGCATGGTAGTTTAGTTCAGTGTTTTTCCAACCAATGTTCCGCATCACAGAGAAATGGAGCAATGGAGAGTGTGGAAAAGAGGTGAAGAAGCGTGTGCAGGCAGGCTGGAATGGGTGGAGAAAAGTATTAGGTGTGATGTGTGATAGGAGAGTTTCAGCTAAAATGAAAGTGTACAAAACCGTGGTGAGACCGACCATGCTGTTTGGTCTAGAGACAGTAGCCTTGAGGAAAAGATAGAAAACAGAGATAGAGGTAGCAGAGATGAAGATGCTGAGGATCTCTCTGGGAGTGACCAGTATGGACAGGATCAGAGGAACAGCACATGTTAGAGGTTTTGGAGATAAAGTCAGAGAGGCCAGACTGAGATGGTTTGGACATGTGCAGAGGAGAGAGCGAGTACATAGGAAGAAGGATTCTGGGTTTGGAACCACCAGGAAAGAGGCCTAGAGGAAGACCAAAGAGGGGGTTCATGGATACAGTGAAGGAAGACATGAAGATAGTTGGTGTGATCAAAGAAGATGCAGCAAATAGGGTTAAACGGAAGAAACTGACCTCCTGTGGCGACCCCTGAAGGGAAATGCCGAAAGAAAAATAAGTGTGCCTCAAAATATTTTTTATGATGGAAAAATGTACGTTGGCATGGTAAAGGTAAAAAAAAACCACTTGTCATAGTGTGAATGCCAGACCGTAGACATCCGTCTGTGTAAATTACTGACACTCAGTGGTAAAAATGAGCAAATACAAATTTCTTATTATACTAAACAATGGTGTGAATGAACACTAGCAATCAGTATGAGTATCACTCCTAACAGCTGGAATGTTCTCTAGTACCTTCTGCAATTTGGAGAATAAAAGATTACAGTTTTCTGTCCCTGATCTATGGTTTTGTTGCATACGGCATTAGAAACTCCAACATTAGCCACGACCAGTGCTTTTAATATTGATCAGATAAATCTGTAAAATAGTTATCTACCTATTGCATCTGTGCAGCAGCCACTAGTTAAATTTCATTCGTTTGTTCTCACCTTCTCTGAAAATCTGAGGAAGGTTTTGTAAATGAAGCATGAAGAAATGATGTAGAGACTAGAAGATTTTGTGTTTCTAGCCGCAGTGAGGAGAAGCAGAACCAGCTGGGATGACAGATTTTGCTTAATTGCACCAATCGTTTGTGGTGGATTGGTGAAAAACTGCTGCTCGTTTCGCCATCTAGTGAAACACGAACGCTTTGCTGTGGAGGCATTGTACCCAATAGATTGTTGTGGAATTAAACAGACCTGATTTACTTGAACCTAATCTCTGGCCAATCTATACATTGGTGAAGTACAGCCATGCTAACGAACGTCTAACTCAAGCTGATCTTGATTTAGATCACATTTCATAGTGCTTAAAGATGAGTTTGGAGACTCAAGTCGGTATTTTTGTGTTGCTGAATTGTACTTCCTTCAAACTATTTTCTTCATTTGTCTCAAACCAAAACTCGATAAATCATTAAGTTATCCTGATGTCACAGAGTAAAGACCCTTCCCTCCACCTGTACGGCTTGTTTACTTTGTGAATATTTATGTGTGAGTGTCTGTCTGCTCACGAAGCCCAGCAGTAATTTGTCAAAAGATTCCCATCAGTGTCTGGAGCAATGTGGTCATTATTGGTTCTGTCGCTCAATCAACTTATTTTTCTCCCTCATTTGAACACTTCTCTGCCTTAAACTCACCGTAATTGCTTCCCATGTGGCCGTTGCTTCACTCCTCACCAGCTTGTGGGGGAATATTATTGGTGCCGAGGGTATAGAGACAAAGACAAGAAGAGGGAGGGAGCTGAGGTTGTATTGCTGATTTTTAACTTCCCTTCAAAACAAAAGAGCTAGAAGGGATTAACCTCATCGGATGTTTCCCCCAAACTACACAACATCATATTTTGTTTATGAATGCATGGCACTTTTTTCCTCCTCTCTCTTTAACGCAGAGGGAGTTAATGGAATTGTTGTGATGGTGATGTATGGGGACCGGGCTCGGAAACAGATGGGGAAATGTAATTACGGATGTTTCGGGGCTTCAGGGAGAAAAGAAAACTTGTCACAAAGGAGAGTTCAAGAAACAAAGACAGCGCCATTCGTCATGTGAGACAATAGTCAGAAAATTTAATAAGCTCTTTTTAAAAAAAAATTAAATAAAACCACTTCCTGTAAAAAAGAAATGGATTTCTTTTTCACATTAGAAAGGTTGCTTTGGAAAGCTATACATTACACATCAACGGATGATCTCTAAGAGTCTTTATCTGTAAACATTACATTTGTTTACAAATCGCCAGAACGAAATTCTTTAACCGTTGCATAAACACAAAATTTTATGTTGTCTGATCACTGGATTAAGAATATTTACAAGGATTTTTGTACACCACTATCTGAAGAGGAGAAAATCCACTGAGCAGCAGCAGCCTGGAGAGAAAGATCACATCAAAGTAAAGAACAGGATGGACAGATTGGTTGGAGCCGATGGAAAGAAAGGATTAGCTCAAGTATTTTCTGGTTTTAATGAAGATCAGCAATCAAAACCCATCCTTACTCAAACAGCAAAGTTGAAGAGCCAAACCTGTGAGACGGAGGAAACTATTTCTATTCTCATCAAAAATTAACAATTGAAATTCAATAAACCAGCAGATATTTTTAAACATTAATTTTTTTCTTTTTTTTTTAGATGAAATGATTAAAATTTGTTTATCAACAAAAAACTTCAATCTTCAAGCTTAAGAACTTGAGCAGGTGTCCTAAATCTTGTCCACACGTAGCCAGGTATCTGATAAAACAAATATATTTTTATCCATTTTGGCCTGTCATCTACAGGCCCCCACAGGTTTTTGTCTCTCAAAAAATTGTGCTTTTGAAAAACTCCAACCAAAGCGAAGATTTTGGAAAATTTCAGTTTTGCATTTGCATGGGAACATGCATAACCGGAGTTTTGCGTTTTTAAACGTCACTACCTGAGAGAATTAATGCATAAACATCATTTGTGCGTCCTTGTTTTTTATGTCAGACGGCACTTAGAAGCGCATTTATATGGGTTCGTGTGGAACAGTTATGTGTGTACGCAAGACTTTTTCTAAGATGGAGGACAGCAGATATATGTTTTTGAAAATACCCATCTACGTGTGTACATGGCCTTACTATCAACATCCCACCACAGCTTTGCTGAGTTTTACTCATTACCAAACCCACGGATTTCTTCCTGCAGGATTACGCGTCATGTTACTACATTCATATCCGTTAAGGATTGCGAGCTCTAACATGACAGCAGTTTTTCTAATCTAATGATACACATTGTGTTTTTCGGCATTTGTCTTTAAATTTTTGTTTCCCCACAATTTAAGTCAAGATGAACCATTAACAGCAGCGTTCCTGCTTCTTTGCTGGAATCATTTTTAGACTGCGTATTATATTAAGATGCATGCTCAAATACTCTGATATGGGTTTGTTTATGTCCGCATTATTTCTGCCTATACGTGGTGTCGAAATGATGCCACCTGCAGAATAGTCGGCCTGAGTTGCTCCTGTTTTAGTGGTGTAAAAATATTGTGATGTTGTTTTGAGTATGTGCTTGTTTGCAAGCATTGGTTTTATCACAAAAGTTTTCTTTGTTTGCCGAATGGATGATAGAGAATGTCTTTAAAAAAAAGTCTAGGAAAAACGCTCTACCTCAAACAAATCCTTCGTAAAAACAAAAAACCAAAGAACTTGCTTCCATTGCATCTTAAATAATAAAAAGACTTGAGTTTGGAGTGCTTTTATCAGAAGAAAGAAAAAGTAGCATTTCAGGAGCTGCTGGTGAAACAGCTTTAACATGACGAATAGCAGCGAGCCGTGCAACGGGAACAAAGACAGGGTCATGACACCGAGTGTCCAAACCTGTGGGAAAGCAGTCTCCCACTGAACTAATGACCACAGCTATGCCCACACAAGCATTAAACATTTTCACTTCCTCCTCTTCTTCGCTCCCTCACCAGGACAGTTGGTCAATCTCTCCGCCAAGTCCTTTTAACCTTTGATCGGACATGTTTCACGGCGTGAGTAAAGAGGCTGTTGAAGGTGTGGGGAGATGTGGGTCACAGAGGGGTTGCCAGGTTACGTAGAGGACGAGCTTTTAGGTAAAGGTGTTATTTTACTGGATGCTAGAGCAGCTGTGCCTCCATCTGTTTAACTCTACATCTTATGCTAGACTTCCAGATAAATCAGGGATTGAAAGTGTAAAAGCAGTACGTGATGACACGCTTCAGTACTTTCCTCAATTACCATTTTAAGTTGGACTTTAACACAGGTTTTCAATCTTTCTGCTGCTTCGTATTGAGCATGTTCGTGCCCCGGCAGCAAAATTATTTGTGAACAATCGGAGTAATAAAGCCGATGATAAATGTATTGAAAAAAACTAAAACCAACAGTTAATTTATCAACACGGGTTTGGTTTAAACCTGGAATATTTCATCCCTCCGAGGCATGGAACTCAATCGCTGAACAGAAAACAATTAAAAACACATCAGTGAGTGATGGCGTTGTAATAGATGAGGCCTTCTTTCATTTACATTACACACAATGCACAGCAGGTTAGTTTCACTCAGGCAGATCAGACCCCTAAACAACATCTTTTACACTATTAAATTATCCATGGAGAGCAGGACTGGTTGCAGGGTCGATTTCAGTAAAAACATCTCAGAAGAGAAAAGATAAGCAGTAGAAAACATAAACTGTACTTTTGATCTCAAACAAACATGCTCAGCACGGAGCAGGATAAAGATGCAGGGTGGTGTAAGCAAAATCAAATTGGGATCAAAACAGTCTATCCTGGCTGATTTCAGGGGAGATTGTACACCCCGAACAGGTCACCAATCTGTTGTGGGGGAACACACTACCAACCATCCACACACATGCACACACACACAATTTGGTAGTGGACGATTAACCGAACATGCATGTTTTTGGAGGGTGGAAGAAAACCTACGCATACACGGAGAGAACATGCAAACTCCACGCAGCAATGCCGGTGATTCAAGCCTTGCCCCCACTCTAGGATTGGAACCTCAGACCTTCTTCCTGGGAAGCCACTGTGCTAACCACTGCACCGTCGTGCAGCTCTAAAAAGTAAAATTTTGTACATGAAAGAGAGTTTGTGCGAAGTCTTTAAACTTTGTGGGAACAGAGTTTTGCTGCTAAAGCAGTCCACACCACAGAAAGTATTTTTCTGATAGAACCAGTAGGAAACATAGCAGCAGCATGAAGTTAACGCTGCCTTTTCCAGCTGAGCGATTTGAGATTGTGCTGCCAAGAATCCGTCCTACTGAAGTGCCCCTGAACAAGGCAGCGATGATCAGCCAATTAAATCCTCCTTGAAAATGTGCAAGTGCGAGATTTGAGATTTTCCTCGAATGTTCCACCGGCTGGTGTTTGACTTTTGTTGATGTATCTGCGTTTAACCTCCGCTTGACAGTGTATTTTCCCAAAGCAAGGGTAAAGAGGGATCAATGAGGCTCTTCATGTAGATGGTTCATCAGCTGCTGGGAGTAATGGGGCAGAGAGCGTCACCATGGCACTGCAAACCATTCCCTCTAAGACAGATGAGGAATGAAATCATTTGCCATCATTTCAGCTCCATCATACTCAGTTCTTGGTCACTTTGCCAAGAAGACCAGTGGGATGTGACTCGAGCTGCACAGCCGGGACACACACATACACACACGTCCACAAACACTGCTGAGAGCGGGTGGAAAAAAAATTCTGCACCGTTTAAAGAAAAGCCATGCTAAAACTGAAGTAACTCATCGATGCGTATTCTTATCTTCTATCTTCCGCAGACAGCGGGTGATTCCGGGGAGATCAAACTGATTTGTAACTTTCACCTTAAACCCACAGGAAAGAGGGACGGGAGACTTAATTCTGCCCAGAGGCACCACAGAAGAAGAGAAGTATGTTTCAGAGTCACGCCAGGTCTCATTGGGATTCAGCGCATTAGCATGGGACCCAGCCCAGTCGGCTGCATTTATGTATGAACAGAAGTTCTGCTCAGGTTGAGAAAGAGAAGCAGGTCAGTGGTGAGTAACTACCGGATGGGTATCTTGCTTTCTTTCACACAATGCCCATGATCTCCTCCCAGGTCGGTTACATGTTTGTTCCTATGTAGATGTGAGCAAGAGAAACCCGCTTAGCATAGCTATGCTTGGTGATGCAGTTTCCCTGGCTTTTCTGAGAAGAAGAAAGGAACATTAAATCTTAACCCTGTGGGAGGAGCAGTGGCAGACGACTGCAAAATCCATCTCTGTCTTTTCCCCCCTGAGAGCTGAAAGGTCACAAAGCTGTCAGGAAGTAAAATTCAATACCTCAACCTTTCAAGCATGTCTCTATCCTCTGTGTTCCCGTCAGAGCTACACAATCCTCTTCTGATGAGTCTGTGACAGGCTGGGTCCTGCTTGTATGGGGGACTAGTGTTCACCACCCCAAATATTCACAAGCTCACTGACAGCCTCGTCCATACGTCAAACCTATGATAGGTTGCACTGAAAAAGATACGAAACGAGCAAAACATTTCATGAAGCAAAGGAGATATTTCCAAAAGAAATGTTGGGTTTCCTTAAATACATAGTGTTTTTACTAAACAAAATATCCACCAAAGGAGAATTTTTAGGTTGGAATCAGTTTCTGAAAACTGCCGACCAAGTTTTCAAAGAGATGATTACTTTATTTTTCTTAGAAAACTAATCCTTGTTACACCAGATCACTGTCCTTTGCTAGCTGGCCTACCAAGCAATTTTGAAAATCAATCCAATAATTGTTTTATACCAGGCATGGAAGAACTACGGCCCACGGGCCACATGCAGACTCTTAAACAGTTCAATCCGGCCCGCCGAACTTGAAAAACTTAAATAAAAAAAACGTGTTAATGTTTATTTCCTCTGCAATTCTGACGTTTCCTCACTAGATGGCACACTCTAGATATATTGGCTTCGCTGAGATTACAACAACACTCCTTCCATTAAATTGTGTGTGTCGCTGTGATGCGCACATTGTCGAAATGAACAGTGTGTGCAAGTAGGGAAAGCCGTCGGGGTCAATACATGCACATCAACAAGCACGTTAGATTTCAAACCTATATTTTAAACCTAGCACCCTAGATGCACATTTTTTAAGCGCTAGCATATTTGATTTAAAATTTAGCCCGCTTGATGTAACATTTAGCGAGCTTATTTACATGCATGTAGTGGCCCCAACGCTTTCTATACCCAGATCAAATGTAACGCGCCCACAAACTGACTTGCTGCAACTCTTTGGTCCTTGCATTTTGTTGTAATGCTTTTCTTCATTTTCATTGAAAATTAAATCACGTTTTCTCCAGATCCCAAGATGTGTATTTTTTCACCAATGAGGTGAGGTTACCAAAGCATGTCATCCATCTGCTCCTGTTCCAGCCCCTTTGTCAAATCTCAGAACTCAATGTAGGCTGCTAATCAAAAAGTTTGTCCACCCCTATTCTAAACCCTTTCTTTTAGACATGTTCTGAACAAAGCACTGAACCAGAGAGAGGTGTTGATCTCCTGAGACAAATCAACGCGTTTCTGTGTGTTCTTCACGAGTGGTGGCTGATTTTGAAGGTCTCTCTCGTTCTGTTGTTTAAAAGAGTGAAATGACAGCAGCACAAGAGCAACCCAAAGCTTTGGTTGCTACTCTTTGATTGCCAGCCCTGACGGACTCTTTTCATCCCACTTCGAAGAAAATGGTTAGCCAGAAAAACTATGACGGTGGAGTTTAAAAAAAAGAAAAAGAAAGGACACAAACATCATCACTGCAGACTTGGAGTCCATCTGCCTGGAAAAGAAATGTCACCATAGAGGTGTTCTGAAATAAATTTGCAGTCCAGGCTGTATAGTCTGAGGCCTCTGAACATCCGTGAGTAGGAAAGTTTTTGAAGGCACTCTTTGTGTCGACATTACACATGCAGCAGGTCTCTACATCTTTCATTCAGCACTTTACTGTGAGCTCACATCAAACTTCTACACAGAGAAACTCTGCAGGTTGAAAAAACATGAAGGAACATGGAGGAATTTCACTCAATAGATGCAAAACTTAGTGGACTATTGAAAGTTTACCTCATGTTCTAAAGAAAAGTTGTTCAACAGTTGATGGAACTGATCGAGACTGAATTTTCAGTTCAAACTGACTGCATTTCAATATGAAAAACGTGGGTTCTTTAACCAAACTTTTTTGTTTGGTTAGCAAATGAGACTTGATTATCTCAACAATTAAAACATTTGACTTAAACTATTTAGAATTGCTTTTGTTCATCTTAAAAGTTCTCAGACAGGATAAATTAAATGTGATTTATTTTTGTAAGACATTTTGTTGGCCACTCTATTCATGTTCCCGCCATGAAAACCACTTTCTGAGTCTGGCTTTATCATATTCTGCTGCTTTCTTTAGCCTTCGGTTCCATAACCAACCTTTTAGTTCCAGTGCTATTTTTCGCTGGCATGGTCTCAAACACTTAATTACAGCACTGCCTCTCAGCTGACGCCTACATCCCTTTGATCCATTACCACGGTGGAGCCATAACACTGACAAGCAGCCATCCTCCGTCCATCCGGCCCCATGGCCATCTAATCAAACCGCTCACTATCTCTTTATGGACACGGCGCTGGGAGGACTGGTGGGATAAGCCTATTGGAAATCAAGTCTCTTTCTACAGTCGCTGGGACAATGGAAGGAGGCCTGCGGATCGGTCAGAGCAGCTTAAGAACCACTCAAAGCTCTGTGTGTGTTTACATCAATACCGCTACAGCAGGAGGAGGAAGAAAAGAAAGAAAGGACAGCAAAAAGAGCTGGAGAAAGAAAGGACAACCAAAAGAGTGAGCTCATGTATCAGAACATTAGAAAAGGTTGGATAGGGAGGCAGGATAAAGATGCGAAGGGGCGAAAGAGGGATTGTTCCTGGGGAATGAATTTGATGCTAAAGATGAGGGAGGGAATGAGATTGAGTGGAATTAGCAGGGAGGAAGAGAAAGGAAGAGATGAAAGGCTGTGAAAAGAAGAGGATGCCCATGGTGGGTGGTAGTGGGAAAGGAGAAAATAACACCAAAAGAAAGGAAGAATTCTTCCAGGAAGTGAGCCAGTTCAGAGGAACAATGGGAGGGCTGATTAGGGTGGTGAGGTGGGAGCGGACAATATGCTTACTGCTGCTCTCCATCCGGACTCTCAGAAAACCCTCCATGCTCTACAAGGCACTTTCTCTCCAGCCAGGACTGCCGACAATTAACCCAACCACCTGCTGCTCAACGGCAAATTACCTCTAGTTGTTGCCAATCCAGCTTCAATGGAAAAGAAAAGCAGCCAAGTTAAAACATCAAGAAGCAGCTCAAAACACAACCGACACTTTGTCTTTTCCCCTCAGGATGCACATAACTGGAAGGTGTTAGGAGATTTATTGAAGAAGAAACATGGGATATACCGGAGTAAATAGACCACAAAAGATGTCTTTAGTCCACCAGGTTTGGAGCTTAAAAGACCCAAAGACAGTCAATCTACACATGTTTAAGTTGAGATTCAAACACAACAGTTTAACTACCAACCAGGACACAATGGGTTTAAGATTTGCCAAAAAACACCAAGCCTGAAAAGTCTTCACGCCCAGAGTGGGAACGATTGATACCTTTCTGATTCAACAGATGGTGTTTAAACTTTAAGCCTCTGAAACCTCAAAGTATCTTAAGCCACTTCAAATAATTTATAGTGCAAATAATGCAACCAAAGCAAGCAGTATGATACCAATGAACACCACAAGCGATGGACTAATTCTAAGTCGCACTTGCGCAGGAAGTCGTTAAAACCATTCTCAACAGCCATCTTTATTAATAACGTAGTGATTCTCAGCATAGTATCCTGATTAGGAACATATCAAGACATAAAAATTTATTTTCTGATCTTTTAGGATTCTTCCTTTGGATCAGAGCAATCTCGGGACGCCTGGAAACGTAGCCCCCTAGATTATAAAAAATCTTTGCGTAAAGCTAGAAACCAGTACTATTCAACTTTAATAGCGAAGAATGAAAATAATCCTAGATTTCTTTTTAGCACTATAGCTAGGCTGACTAGCAGTCACAGCACAGTAGAGCCTTCTATCCCAGTTACTCTAAGCTGTGAGGATTTTCTTACATTTTTTAATGATAAAATCTCAAATATAAGGCATAAACTGAATGAACTTATTCCTATAATTAGTCCAGAGCAGGCTGAGGCTGCAGAAATGAAAGCTTCTCTAAAAACTTCTGTAACATAAAGATTGTTTCACTGCTATAGACCAAACTGAGCTAACAGATGTTATTACATGCTCCAAAACATCAACCTGTCTTTTAGATCCAATTCCAACTAAGCTTTTCAAAGAAACGCTACCTGTAATTAACAAACCTATTTTAACTATAATAAATTCCTCCCTAGAAACAGGATATGTTCCACAGTTATTTAAGCATGCAGTTATTAAACCGCTTCTAAAAAAGACCAATTTAGATCCCAGCATTCTGGCCAACTATAGACCAATATCAAATTTACCTTTATGTCTAAAATTCTAGAAAGAGTTGTAGTTAAGCAGCTGAATCGTCACCTGCAGGAAAATAGTCTTTTTGAAGAATTTCAATCAGGGTTTAGATCACACCACAGCACAGAAACTGCGCTAGTTAGAGTGACAAATGACCTTTCATTAGCCAAAGAAAAGGGACTAATTTCAATTGTAGTTCCCTTAGACCTTAGTGCAGCCTTTGACACAATTGACCACAGCATTTTACTTCAAAGATTAGAATATGACTTAGGGATCAGAGGCGCAGCTCTTCAATGGTTTAAATCTTATTTATCCGATAGATACAGGACTAATGTGATCGTATTTTCTAGTTCTTGTTAGGACTCGAGCAGCAGCACTTTGAATAAACTGCAGCTGTTTTAAAGCCTTTTTGTTCAGACCAGTGAGTAGACCGTTGCAATAATCTAACCTACTGGAAACAAATGCATGGATAAGAACCTCTAAGTCTGTTTTAGAAACCAAACCTCTGATTTTGGCAATGTTTTTCAGGTGGTAAAAGGCTGCTGATGTAATTGATTTGATGTGACTGTTGAAGTTAAAGTCTGAGTCCATTATTACTCCCAGATTTCTAACTTGATTTGTCGGTTCCAGAGAGAGAGATTGAAGGTAACTGATGACACTTTCTCTTTGTTTCTGTGGGCCAAAGACAATGATTTCAGTTTTGTCTGAGTTTAGCTGGAGAAAGTTGTTTTGCATCCAGACTCTGATTTGTTGAATACAGTGACAGAGTGAATCCACAGGTCCAAGTTCACCTGCTGTCAGTGACACATAAATCTGAGTATCATCTGCGTAATTATGATAGGACACGTTATTACTGGCTATCAATTGCCCTAACGGCAGCATGTAGAGGTTAAACAGCAGGGGTCCAAGAATTGACCCCTGGGGAACCCCACAGGTCAAAGGCATGTGATCTGACACACAATTTCCAATTTCTACAAAATACTTGCGTCCTTCTAAATAAGATTTAAACCAACTAAGCGCAGTACCAGAAACACCAACCGAGTTCTCTAACCTCTGTAGAAGGATCCCATGATCTACAGTGTCAAACGCAGCACTCAGGTCCAACAGGATTAAAACAGAGACTTTGCCAGCGTCAGTGTTCATACGAATGTCATTTGTTACCTTGATCAGAGCTGTCTCTGTGCTGTGATGAGGTCTAAAACCTGACTGGAAGACATCAAATGAGTTGTTCATTAAAATAAATTTTGTCAGTTGTTGGTAAACAACTTTCTCAAGAATTTTTCCTGTAAACGGTAAGTTTGAAATAGGCCGATAGTTTTTAAGTACTGTAGCATCAAGACTACTCTTCTTTAAGAGTGGCTTGATGACCGCAGTTTTAAAGGCACTTGGGAAGGTTCCGGTTTGAAGTGACACATTGACTATTTGAGTGATTGGTGCCAACATGCTGGTTAACACAGATTTTAGAAATCTGGTGGGTAATATATCAAGAGAGCAAGTAGATGAACTCAGACTAGTGATAATTTCTTCAACAGTTGTTTCTGTTACTGAGGTGAAGTCATTTAGCTTTAACAATCTGGATGGTGGTAAGATTGTCATTTGAACCGTGGCTTTGATGGAGTTTTTGATGTTCTGAACCTTATCATTAAAAAATACAGCGAACTCATTACATTTTGAAGTCGAAACCAATTCAGCGACGATTCGAGTTGGGGGATTTGTTAATCTATTTATTGTTGCAAAAAGTACACGTGAGTTATTATTACAGTTCCCAATTATTTTAGAGAAATACATCTCTCGAGTTTTAAGTAAGATCTGATTGAAGACATGTAAGTTTTCTCTATAAATCTCGTAGTGAATCTGGAGCTTAAGTTTGCGCCATTTACGCTCAGCTTTCCTGCACTCCCGTTTTTGTGCTTTGACTGACTCATCGTTTCTCCAAGGTGCTTTCTGCTTATTTTTAACTGTTTTCACCTTCATTGGGGCAATGGCATCCAGAACATTCATAACACTAGACTGAACAGAGGTAACCAAATCGTTAACATCAAAACTCGAGAAATCTTCAAAATGAACCATTTCCATGAACTGTAAACGTGTGTTGTCATTTATGTGTCTGCTGTGAATAACTGCCGGTCCAGTCAGTGGCCTGGGAGCGACAGTGAGGTCACAGAAGACACAGAAATGATCAGATAAGGCAACGTCAGACACAATCACATTAGAAACATTAACTCCTTTAGTAATGAGGAGGTCCAGTGTGTGACCTCTGCTGTGGGTGGGATCTTTCACATGTTGAGTCAAACCAAAGGTTTCTAAAACACTGTTGAGTTCTTTAGCATTTTTGTCATTGATGTTATCAACATGAACATTAAAATCACCTGTTATGACTAAACCATCAAAATCTGTGCATATGATTGAAAGAATTTCAGTAAAATCATCAATAAAATCTTGGCAGTGATGGGGAGGCTTGTACAGAACTAGGAATAGTATGGCAGAGGATTCTTTTAGCTCAAGCTTAAATGACAAATACTCAAAAGATGGAAATGTCCCAAACGAAAGCCTCCTGGTGTTTAGGTTATCTCTAAAGATCGCACAAACTCCTCCCCCTTTTTTCTTTTCTCTTATTTCAGATTCAAAATTAAAATTAGGTGGAGCTGCTTCTACTAGAACTGCATTACCTGTATTTTTATCAAGCCAAGTTTCTGTTAAAAACATAAAATCAAGATTAAAAG
Source organism: Neostethus bicornis (assembly GCA_902685375.1). Classification (NCBI taxonomy): domain Eukaryota; kingdom Metazoa; phylum Chordata; class Actinopteri; order Atheriniformes; family Phallostethidae; genus Neostethus; species Neostethus bicornis. The sequence goes on from LR738563.1 coordinate 8,313,002, forward strand.
AAGAGATAAAATTATTAATTAAAAATGATTTGTTACATAAGGACCTGACATTGAGCACAGCAAGTTTCACTTTAGCTTCAGTAGGACTAGCTGTTATATTCTTACAGGGAATTTCAATTAAATTTCTGTGTTTGGACAGTCTTCTTGTCCTATTGCGATGAATTCGATTGGAGATGACTGTAGTTATAGCACCCGCAGACTGTTCTCTGTCACAGGGCCCCAGCCTGAGCTGAACTTTATCAAGACTGTGTGTCCTGAGACAGCAGAGGCCCAGTGCATCCTAGCTCTGAGGAATGGTAGCTTCAGGAGCAGGTGGGGGAGGGTGAGTGGGGAGGAGTTTGGGGGATGATGTAGGTGGATTTGGAGCTCGGTAGAGTTTGGTTGAGATAGGTTTGGGGCGAGGAGGCGGAGGTGCAGGTGTTTTTTTAGGAAAAGGCACAGGAGTACATGGCGTCATCTTGATACCTTCATTAATCAGGTTTTCCAAGTGACGGGGAAGAGCCAGTGGTGAGGGTGGAGATGAAAAGGAGGAAGAGTCTTTTGTAGGGGTGGATGTAGCAGGGAGGGGCTGTCCAGTGGCAAAGGGGGAAACATCCAAATGTGAGCCCTCTCTTGGAACTGCAATAGGGCTGACAACCTGAGGTGGAGACTCTCGTATTGAAGGTGTTGATCTCTGGGTAGGTTTTGGTGATGGTGATGCTGGCACGGGTTGTTGTTGTTGCTGTAGAGCTGATGCAGTTGCTGGAACACCGGCTAGGTCTCCAGGTTTTCCAGGAGCACATTTTCCACTTTGATTCCTTCTCTGTTTAGGCACCTGCCTCAGCCTTTCATTGATCCTCAGAGCATGGAGGATGTTCTTCTTCAACATTCTCACTCCATCTCTACTCAAGTACGGGCTCTTTCCCTTGAACAGGTCCTCTCGTTTCCAGAACAGATCAAAGTTCTCAATATAATTCAGTTCTCTCAATGTGCACTCTTTGGAGAGCCATGTGTCCAGCTGGAGTAAGCGGCTAAACTTGTTTTTCCTTCCATCAATGTTAGGAAGAGGTCCACTGATATAAACTTTAGCCGGTACTCTTTGCAACTCATTAAAAAGTTCACAAAAATCTTTCTTCAAGAGTTCTGATTGTTCTCTTTTTGTGTCAACCGCTCCCACGTGTACAATTAACTGCTTTACTCCTTTAAGCACTGTATTTTTGACTAATTTTGTAATGTCCGTGACTACCGCCGAAGGGCAGCAGAGCACTTGGAATCTCTTATCTCGTATTTGGGCTACGCACCCATCGCCAAGAAGAAACACTGAGTCTTTGGCCTTGACTTGTGGCACAGATTCTCTGACTTGCTGCCTGGTATCAACATTTGATATGGCACATTCCGTTCTCTTATCTCCCACATTTTCAAACTCTAACTGTGAAAGCGCAGAAAATCTGTTTTTAAGTGGAATTGTAGCTGCGCTGTTTCTACTTCTAATATCTTTCTGTTTCTTTGTAGCACCATGTTGGTCCTTAAAGAGTTTCGGAAAACTAACTGTATCATTCAAACTAAAGTCGCAGTCATTCTTGTGAACAATGGGTTCCTTACCCAAAGGTAGCGTCTTGTCCAGTTTGTTCATGTAAAAGATCAGTCCTCTACTTCTACCAAAGTTAGTTTTGGTGTCCCTCAGGGCTCAGTTCTTGGACCTATTTTGTTCATGCTCTACATGCTGCCTCTGGGAAACATAATCAGAAAACACAGTATTAATTTTCACTGTTACGCAGATGATACACAATTGTACTTATCAGTCAAACCTGACCAGAGTGACCATATAGAAAAACGTAATACCTGTATCAGGGACATAAAGACTTGGATGACAATCAATTACCTCCTTTTAAACTCAGATCAGACTGAAGTTATTATAGTAGGTCCTAAAAATCTGAGAGATGTTTTTACTGACCAAGCAGTCTTCTTCGACGAAGTAACTGTGGCCTCTGACCTCACCGTTAGAAACCTTGGAGTTTTATTTGATCCAGATTTATCATTTAAAGCTCACATAGCTCAGACTTGTAAAACTGCATTCTTTCACCTTCGCAACATTTCTAGAATCCGAAATATCTTATGTAAAAGTGATGCTGAAAAACTCATCCATGCATTTGTTACATCGAGATTGGATTATTGTAACGCTTTGCTCGTAGCATGCCCTAAGTCTTCCCTAAAAAGTCTTCAGCTGGTTCAAAATGCAGCAGCAAGACTATTAGCAGGAACTCATAGAAGAGATCATATTACTCCCGTGCTAGCGTCTCTCCATTGGCTTCCTATTGAGTTTAGGATCAAGTTTAAAATCATCTTACTAACCTACAAGGCCCTAAACGGCATGGCTCCATCCTACATTAGTGAACTTGTAGTACCTTATCAACCAAGCAGAACACTCCGCTCACAAAATGCAAGGCTGTTAGTGGTTCCTAGGATTTCAAAAAGTACAGTTGGAGGTAGAGCCTTTAGCTACCAAGCTCCAGTTTTATGGAATAAGCTCCCAGCTCAAGTGAGAGAGGCAGACAGTGTACATTTAAAGGGAGGCTTAAAGTATTCCTGTTTGAACAAACTTATCAATAGGCCAGATAGAAACAGATTCAATTAGCTGATATAACTATTAGTTGGCTGCTAGATAGTTAAAGCTGGGGAAAGTATGGTACATTGGGGTTCTGTCCTCTATTTCTATCTACTATTCTCTTCCAGACTGCCCTGGCTCTTTCCCCGTACCCCCTACTCTAACCCTCTACCCTAAACCCCTGGCTTTCTATCTCATTCATTGTTCTCAATTGTCTGTTTATTTAGAATTACACTGCTAGTTGGTACAATACAATTCACATGTTGTCCACCTCTCTCCCTCCTCTCTGGGAGAGAGCCCCATTCAGGACTCTGCGTTCCTGTCCTAGGCATGGCCACACCGAGGAGACCTCCGCGCTTCTTCATCCCCGCTCCATCAGGATGAAATCCATCTACTCATCCACGCCCTGGGCATCGCTGGGCTGAGGAGTCTCCCGTGTCTCCAACAGGATGAAGAACATCTACTCATCCTCGTACTGGACATCTCCAGGCTGAGGAGTCCCCCAGTGTTTCCATAAGTATGAAGAACATCTACTCATCCCCGTACTGGACATTTCCGGGCAGAGGAGTCCCCCGTGTTTCCATCAGGATGAAGAACATCTATTGACTTCTTTAGATATTTTGCTGTAGATTAGATTAAGCTAATATTTAAACAATAATCTGTGACACATTGTTTGCTCGTCCCGGGGGAGGGATCTCTCTTTCACGTGGATCCCCATGAGGTTTCTTATTTTTTCCCCACTGATGTTTTTTTTAGGAGTTTTTCCTCACCGAGAAGGAGAGTCTAAGTGCATAAATGTGCTAGTCTTGTTTAGTTAGCATTTGTTAGTTATTTTTCTTGTTGTGTATTTGTGTTGATACATTCCTCTTTTTCTTGTGAAGCCCATTGAGACGGACATTCTGTGATTTTGGGCTATACAAATAAAATTGAATTGAAATTGAATTCCTTTAAATAAAAGTCTAGTTATTTTTTCCTTTTGAATGTCTTGCAGAAAATGTGAGATTTCATTAGAATCCGCAAGTTTTCTGCTTTAAACCACAACCTAGATTTTCTATGAATGTCTCAAAAAAATGTAAAAAGTTGAATGGAAGAAGAGAAGAAAATGGGAAGGATGGACAGTAGTATGCAACAAAAAGCAGAGAAGAGTGGGTTGCTATGGTTACAGGAAAGCACTGCCAGTCTTTAAATAATAGGACTTCAGTGATAAACATAAATATGTTAAAAATGCGGATCTAAAAGAACCACTGAGTTATTCATTTAAAACTAAGATTTTCTATGAAAATAGCACAGAAGACTGTTCAGCTCACCTGGAAACTCAGATGGTTTGTAGGTCATAACTTCAGTTCTGTTGTTTGAACCTCTCAAAAGCTGGGGTCTTAACTAGAAACAAAAGAAAACAAAAGCACAGATTTGTTGCAGGACCTCAATTATACAGTTTAATTATTTATTATTATTTTTTTTTTTGTAGAGCAGCACAGTAACGTGTTTCTGGGAGGCTGACAGCGTGAAACAACTTGGAATGCTGTAGCTAATTTCTTTGTTCTTTTTTGGAAACTTTGGACAAAACGAATGAGTCTCTGGCAACACGTCATGCCTCATCAGAAATAATTAAAATAATGAAAAACGATCTCAACTTTTGAAGTCAATGTTGTGTAAAAGAGCAACTGTGAATTACTTTTTGGTCTAAGATCAGAGACAATGATCAAAGTGCACAATCTTTTTTTTGTAATCTGCTAATAGTCTTTCTTTTAATGAGGAAATGTTGGAGTAATGTAGAACCTCATGAATAAAATCCTCATTGTTTTCATTATTTGCTGAGATGTTTTAGATTTATAGAGGTGAACGCAGTGTGAGAGCTGTTTTCCGGAGCATTTCCACGTTCATTAACTCCTCCTTACGTCTTCTAATTAATGCTGCATAGCAAACAAATATCATCTCACTCACATCCACGGAGCTGTGGGGCAGGTCAAGCAATTTGTTAGCACTCATCTTGGTGTCAGATGATGGTAAAAAAAAATTAAAAAAGAAGCTCTAATCATCTGGACAACAAGACTTTGATGGTTCTTAGTTTTACTGCATTTGCCGTTTTTTTTTCTATGCATTATTTACCTTTCTGTGTGAGCAAAGAACTTCGTAGCCAAATCTGATCCTGATCCATCGGTAATTCTGGATAGAGAGAAGAGGATAAAAGTCAGACTTGAATGCTAGCCAGGACTTCCACTCAGCGGGCAGGTGTTTGAAGATGGTGCCTGCAAAGTTCAAAGAGTTAATGTTGAAAAACATGAAGGAGATCACATGCAAGGAAGGTGGTGTAAAAGGACATTAGTGAATTCCATCTTTTCAGGGAGTCAGCATGGAGCAGAGGTGGTGGAAGATGGATGGAGGATACATCTCTTTTGCAAAATGTTGCCTAATAAACAAGGTTTGTATCCAACAGTATGATGCCCATTTGAAGGAATTTTTGTGTAATTTCTTCAGTTTATTTTGTACTAATGCTACATATCTGATGGCCTTTTTTTTCACCGGCAGACCATATGATCGCCAGGTAACTCAGTCTTTGTGTTCTTTCAATGGACATATTGTATGTCTTCTTGTTGAATGAATACTTGTCGTTACGTACTTCACACAAAGTTCATCTTCATGAGAGATGTGTTTGACCAACTTCCGGGAACCATAATACTTTCTACATCAAACCTAATACTTGGCTCAGTGCGATAAATGAGTACTGCTGACCTGGAAACTCGCAAACCCAGAATTGTTGATCAAATTAGCGTGTGAGGAAGTCCAGAGAACATCTTCATTGTCTTTGAGCCCATTGGTGGTGTGCTGTATACTTCTGGATCTGACATCTGATGATCTATGGCTTGGATGCTACTGGTTGCTATGGAGATCCATTTTACTGAGCTTTGTGCACACTATTCTTGTTGTAATCTGAAGGCCAAGAAAACTTTGAAGGTCTGTAGGAATTGATTCTGAAAAGATTTGACAACCTCTTCACCGAACACTCATCAGCAGCTGCTGAGTCAACGATCACTTGCTTGCATAGTTCATGTCATTCCACTTCTTAACAAAACAAATGACTTGGGTATATTAGCAAATTTCAAACCTGAATTTATTGCAAAGGTGAATACAACAGAAAATCAATGAGCAGAAATTCTTTTGCAAATATTTGCTTGAAAACACAGCAGTACTTCTGAATTCTTGGATCTTCTCTTGAAAAGACAGAAGAAATGCAGTGAGGCAAAACACCACGACCAAAGACTGTTCTAAACTTTATCTGCTGACAAAATCCAACATTGGAATTGTTTGTAGAAAACTTAGGAACTTCTTTCTTGAAAGAATCATTTTGAGATTGAACCATTAAAAAAGTCTCACTTCATAAGCAAAAGAAACTCGTTTGAAATACGTGTGATGCAGAAAATTTGAGCAGCTTTATGAGCATGCCACACCAATCATTGGTTGAAACACTTTCAGCTCCGTCCACTGCTCTCATGACATGAATAGCTAGGTTTGACTTGCTTTTACATTATTTACAAGAAGCCTTATGGATGCCAACTGGTAAAAGTTAAAGCGTTTGTCCGTCAGAACACCACCCGCTAGCTTCACTCTGGTGGAAATGTTTGCCTCTTGCGCTCTTTATCTCTTTTGTGCAGTCTGTTGAAGCGACCTTGTTCACACCTAGGGCCATACATGAGTGGACAGCAGAAGAAAAGAGGTTGATTTTTAAATCCAATATTACCAGCACAGTGGCGCTGCAGTGGAAAATTACTGTTTTTTTTCCACATGAAGGAGATCAAAGTCATTGGCCTTCTTCTGCCTTTGGTGTTTGGGATTAAAGTTACCTTCTTTCCACGGACATGAAGCATCAAAGCAAGCGGCAAAAGCATCAAAATCAGAAAAAAAACATTCATCCACATGTTTATTTGATTTTTTTTTTTTCAAATTCTGAAAAAAAGGGTTAGGTTTGCTTCAAATGGTGGCGAAATAAAAACTTTCAGGAAGTTGGCAGGTGGTGCCATTTGGTCAGCTTCTCTGAAGGCTTAGCAAAGATCCAGTTGGCAGCAAAGCGTCTCTGCAGAGCACAGATGGATTAGAAACCAGCAGTCCAGACCGTGCTAGCAGACGTCAGAATGACAGATGTGTCGCTAAGGCCCAACACATGCTTTTATGAAGGTTTTGGATTAGCCACAACTCTCCAGCTTACACAGACTTGTGTGTATTTTGTGTTGAGCAGGATGTAAACTGTGATTCCTTTATGCACGGATGAGAAGAAAAAAAAAGAAGTGTGAACACGGGCTATGTGGTTAATTTCCTTCTTAAAACAAATACATTAATCATGTGTTATTTACAGCCAATCTGGTGCAATGTTTCCGTCATCTTCCATGGGTTCCATTAAAAAGGGAATATAGGAGAGCTGGTGGAGAAAAATGCTGTTCTACGGTTTAAATGTGGAAAAACCATTTATTTCTGATGAGTGTGAGAGGTGAAATGAGTTTTTCTATCCTGTAGTAAAGCTGCTGGATGGGGGTGTTTAAAGGAGAAGAGTTCAGGTGGAGAGATAATTACTAGGAATGGTTTTAAAATTTTGAAAAGAAAAAAAAAAAAACGCAAATTGCTGTAATTTAAGAGGCGAAAATGCGGGGAAATAAATGCAAATGGAGAAAGAGAAAATTAGAAATGAGCAAGCAGATAGTAGAAGCAGACTTTATCAGTATACGTCCAGAGGAATGAAGATGGTGGTCAGAATGATCAAACGCTGCACATGTGGTCTCACCAACTGTGACCCTCTGGATTCAGCATCACTCATTAGTGGTGTCCTCTCTCATTATCAGACATCTGTATCTTAATTAGCCGAAAGCAGAAAAATAGAAATGCACGTCGCTCAGGTGCCTGTTTCTCTGAGTTTTAACAGGATTTTTACCTCTTCATGGATCACATGAGTAAAACTACTAATCTAGTTTATAGAGTTTGTTTTTCTTTATTGGGAAGTGACCAAAACGAATAATTTAACCTTCACCGGACCCCCCAAGAGACTGCTCCTTGCACATCCTTGACCTTGTGATGTTGGTCTCTTCCCTCGGTGACATCTGGCTGCAGCCGCATGAATATTAAGATTTCAGTCATCGCTGCAGCACATGCTCAGATTAAAAACCTGCACCTCTATGTTTTTTCTTGTATAACATGGAATGGATTTTTTTTGCATTTGTACATGTTTGTGTAAAAACTCAAAAAAAAATTCCCAAAGCTTTAAGATATAGTTTAAATATCAGAAGAAATTATTGGTAACATCAAAGCAGAAATGTTCCCATGTATTTATAGCAAAAGGTGTGGCGAATTTTTTGCTATTGAGTAGAGGCAACTATGTGTATTTACCAATCATGTGAAGACATGACTCGGTTGGAGCATGACCAGCTGGTATTTTGATCATTTCTAGTCTCCAAACTCCAACTAGCAAAAACATACTAAAAATGCTCTTATGATATTTTTACATCTACAGTATTGATCCCATATTTGATTTGTATGTAAAGATACATATGAAAAGGCCGTTTTTTTTTATTTTCTTGCCAACCAGTTGACCCATTATTTTTGTTCCAGACTGTTCAGGTTTCAAACAAAAACCCAAATATATCACGGTATTAAAAAACCTATTCGCTACAACCAACTCCCTCAAGTGGAGGAGTTTAAGTATCTCAAGGTCACGAGTGGGGGAAGGATAGAGCGGGAAATCAACAGACGGATTGGTACAGCGCCCGCAATAATCAGGAAGCTGCATTTGTCCGTCGTGGTAAAGAAAGCGCTGAGGAGAAAAGCAAAGCTCTCGATTTATAAGTCGATCCATGTTCCTACCCTCACCATGGTCAACAGCTCTATCTGGGGACAGGTCACAGGGGCAACAGCCTCAGATGGAAAACTCAGGCTTCTCTTGCCCTGAATGCATGCTCCAGCTCACCTGGGAGGTTCCAAAGATGTTCTTTGTCCAGCTGGTAGACATTGTCACTCCAGCAGGTCCAGGTCCTGCCTCTTGGTCTCCTCCCAGTCGGGCGTCCCTGAAACACCTCACTAGCGAGGCGTTTGGGAAGCATCCTAACCAGAAACCTGAACCACTCCATCTGGCTTCTCTCACTCGGAGGAGCAACAGCTCTACTTCGAGCTCCTCTCTAATGGCAGAACTTCTCACTCTATCGCTGAGTGAGAGCCCAGCCACCCTGCAGAGGAGCTCATTTCGGCCGCTTGTATCTGCAGTCTTGTTTTTTTTTGGTTACTACTCACAGCTGGTGACCATAGGTGAGAGCTTTGCATTCCAGCTCTTGCTTCACCACGACAGAAGGTTGAAATCACTGAAGCAAAATATAACGTTTTCAGAGGTTATTTGTGTACAAATCTCAATATTAGATCACCAGAAAACTACATGATTGTAAAGCTTTAAAAATTTTAGGCAATGTTTTATCCCAGTGAAAAAAACCCAAAGTGAGTGTAACGTGTATCTTACCTTTAAACACGTTCTGTAACGCTATCAATGTCTCCAAACCCGCACTCCGTTTGTTCTCTCAACCTTGCTTCTTCTCCTTTAACGGCCCTTAATAATCCTTAAAAAACAAAGAAAAAAACCCATTGTTTTTAATTCAGTCGGAGAAATATTAAGACACTTTTTCATAAAAGTGCATAAAATCTTATTCAGGCAATTCTTCCTGGTTGTGTACCGTGTTATTTTTTTAGCTAACATAGTTCCTTTTTTTCTAAATCTAAAATAGATCCACCAAACCCAGTCTTCCCCTCTTGATTAGCTTTCCTAAATCAATCCATGACTATCTGAGGACAGAAATAATGATCTTATAGTGCTTCCTTTAAACGTCTAAGTTGATCATTTCTTATCTCCCATCAGCAGAAGCCATGTTGCTGCCACCTGCATGATGAAAACACCCGTTCAATAGAATTATGAGTATCTGTTTATGTTTCATGAAGTTGATGCACACACACAAACTTGCTGCTGAGTGATATTCATCATATCTGAATGACGCTCTGGCTGTCTCCCAGTCATCAGTCCTGGCTGCATTTGCATCCCCTCCTTTCTCTTTCCTTTCCCCCCTCTCCCTGCTGTACTCCTCTATCGATATTCAGTCATCGTGACTGATGCTTCAGTCACCTGGGATTAAAAAAAATGAGGCTAAAGTGATAGATCACCAGCTTTGTGCAAGGTACGCTCTCTAAAATGTCTCATGGTTTTCTAAATGGCAAGCAAACCACAATCAAATTTACTGTAAATTGGAGGCAAGCTGCAGAAATTTTACATCATGTAGCTTTTAGAGAGAGTCCGACTGACGGAGAACTTAACAGGCCCGACTTGTGGTGTGTGAAATAGGCCTATTTCTTTATGATTTCAGACTCTTTCAGCAAAATGGGACCTTCAGGACAGTTTTTTTCCGAGCATATAAATGAATTTTTCAACTTTGAAACCAGCAAAGACTTTTACTGGTCGTTACTTTTGGTCTTTTCATCCTCTTTTTACTGTGAGCCATCTAATAAAGCAGAAGCAGTATGATAATAGTCTTTACGAAGACAGTTATACGGGAACAGCTCAGAGTAGTGCAGTCGAAGGAGATTTTGTAGTGAATCTGCTTTTAAAAGGTGGATTTTTGGCATTTAGAATGAGAATTAAACAGACACTGGTTTTATTTCTATTTCTCCACAAATAGAGAAATTTGTGGAGAAACTACATGTACACAGACCCCCACCATTAATGAACAGAAATAATTATAGAGATAGAATAACCCTTTAACGGGCAAAAGTTTTTCACCTTTCTTACTCCGGCGCACACGCTTTCAAGGTGGTTTCCGATTTGTTTTGTTCCCATGTAACACTTTTGGGATAATCTCAATTTCTAACGTAACTTGCCTCGTTTTGTCTGATAACTAGCTCTCTGTAGAAGGTTAAAAAGTTGGAAAAGACGTTTTTGCTTTTGTTCATTTTTATATAATCATGTTCTAGAGTCACAGGTTCTTTGGATACCATGTGGATTCACTTTGACATAAGATTTATTGTTTGAAATTTTTTTTTACATTTCTGTGCTGCATTACATCACAGCAGGCTACCAGGATGGCGCCAATGGTGGGAGAAAGGGGGTGAGGGGTTTAGGTGTCTTCCCCATGGACACTTAGGCCCCGTCCACATGTAGCAGGGTATTTTTGAAAACGCATTTCTTCTGTCCTCCGTTTTAGGAAAACACTCGCGTCCACACGTAACCGTTTTCAAAATATCCGCGTCCACACAGAGCCATATAAATACGCTTCTGAGTGCCATTATGAGCATGCCAGAGCAGTAGTCGGCAGTATTGATGTAATATGTATCGATGTATCGATGATGCAAGTTCTGAGCTATCCAATCAGAGCACCTCTCTCATTATTTCCACAGCATGAATCCATGCTGCCCACTGTCTGCTATTGGAAACAAGGATGCACATTAATGACTTACTGTATGTGCATTACTTGTCGCAGGTAGTTGACGCATAAAAACACAAATCGCTGTTTTCGCACGTCCACACGCAAACACAAAAACTGAGTTTTCCAAAATCTCCACTTTGGCCGGAGTCAGAGGTTTTCGTGTGGACGGCAGGACAAAATGGATAAAAATATATGTGTTTTCAAAAATACCCGGCTACGTGTGGACAGGGCCTCAGACATGCACTCAGTGGGATTTGACCCAGCGAACTTCCAGTGAACATTCTACCACTGAGTTATTGCCTCCTCCATGTACAAATAAAAACAATTAGTCTCCCAAAAAGGTTCAAACGATTCAGAGAAACAAACTGACAGCTTTTTAATGGAAACTAATACAAACAAAAACTTATGATGGACAGATTTTTGGAAGCGGTAACATGTTTTTGTGTTTACAGACACGAGTGTAACAGAGCTCTATGTCATTAGCCAGTCCACTGAACTGGCTAATAATATGACTTACATGAGGGAGGCCAGTTAAGTTTTCCATCTAAATCAATTTCACAGTGAACGTTGTCAGACCCAAACAGCTCCCTGGGAAACAGAAAACATTTGCAGTGTGTATTATTAACTTAGAGAGGAAAGCTTTTCTTCCACTGAAACAGTCAGAAACCTGATGACCTTATGTGGATCATTCACTCTACACTATGAGCACTGGGACTAATCCAGGAAATGTTCTCATGTCCTTAAAAACACTTGCGTGTCTTTAAAATGGTTTTCTGATTGGACATCAGCAGAGTGAAGCTCCACGAGGGGAAGACTGGATCATTTGGTCCCTTTACTACTCATGTTCAACAATGAAAGCAAGCTGGAATAATGAGACGAGGAACAAACTGAACCTGTAATCTCAATTGGAAGATTACAAACTGCTGATTCTGGGGTAGTGTGAAAAAAATCAAGAGATGTAAAATAAACAACCGTCTGTTCCTCACAAGAGGTTTAAGAATTAGATCATCTTATATTTTGGAAATGGATGGGATTTAAATCACAGTACCTGATTGGTTTGATGAGTTACAAATCAAACAAATAGAAATGAGATTCTTTTCATGAGACATATTCTTTGATTAATAATTGTCTCAGCGTGCAAGGATTATTCCTCAAAAGCTGAGCCGTTTCAACAGTATCAAATAGCAAAAAACACAAAAGCAGCTGATTAAAAATGGTATTTCTTGCTTGTACTGGCCTAGAAAAAAATGGCTTAAAGAGAAAAACTGTATGATAATTAGATCGTCAAGCAAAATTAATTTAAATCCTGATAAGATCGCGAGGCATGGCTCATGTTCTGAAGCTGCCAAAAAAGAAATCTTGGAGGCTTTTTTGCATTTTCCTGCTTCAAGTGACATTTAGCGTCCCATCTGTTACCTTATGGCAGATTATTATTTAAGGTATAAAGAGGGACAAAAAGTAATATATTTCTGGCATTAAAGATAATGAAGATGCTTAACAACAAGCAGGCTTAACAGATTTTATTTGCTTTGGCCTCAAGATGTTGTAAAGAGCATATTCGTACCTTTTGGGGACTACATTAACATTTCTAGAAACACATGGAGAATATCAAGTCAAAGTGAAAGCATCGTTTCAGATTGAAAAAAAAAAAAGAATGAGCAATATTTTTCTGGTTGAAGAAGAACTTGTTCAATTAAATTACAGATGCGGTAAATCTATTGATGGGAGTTCCTCATGAGACGACTGTGAACAGCCGCTGCAGTGTTTGTGTTCATCAGTCATTCAAAGCAAGAACTGGCCAATAGATCATCTACAGATGGTAATTAGAACACAATCACTCCCCTACTGAAATCCAGATCAGATATTCAATGGTGCTACCAGACTCATTGTCTCACAAAACAAGCAAGCTAAGATGGAAACAGGATGGGAAAAAAGTCCAGGAAAGTGCAGCCGTATATTTTGAGACATTTCTAGAAACAGTTTAGATGAAAAACATAATTCTGGCTAGTTTCCGTCGTGCAGGTGGATAGTGCAGGTGATGTGGTTCCATTGACTTCACACCTCAGATGTGCATCGCAAAATCAGATACCATAGTATCCCAACAGGAAAAGGTTGTAGTGTCATCTCTTGGACAAAAGCCTTGGCCCAGTTGGGGTCTAGTCTGGAAGTGAGGGAACAGTCGAGCGGGAGATCGACAAGTGAATTGGTGCGGCATCCACAGAGCTTTGGATACTGAATCGATACGTTGTGATAAATAATAATAATCATACTAAGGAAGACATGAAGATAGTTGGTGTGACCGAAAAAGATGCAGCAGATAGGGTTAGATGGAAGAAACTGACTTGCTGTGTCGCCCCCTGAAGGGAAATGCTGAAAGAAGAAGAAGAAGATTGACCCTCATCAGAAAAATTCTGTGCTGCATTACACCGCAGCAGGCAGCCTTGACGACGCTAATGGTAGGAGTAACTGGGGCTGATTGTCTTCTCCTCGGACACGTAGGCATGAGCTCATTGGGAATCAAAACGACAACTCTTGGTTCAAAGACGGCGATTCTATCACTGAACTATGCCTCGCTCTATTCTAAAGACAGCTGAACCAAAAAGTGTAGCTCGTGATTTACCAGTAGATCTAAGTTCTGACGCTCATGTAAGGTCACTAAGAAAGAACAAGTTCAAAATGTCTCCCTTTAAGTGATAGGAAGAGAAGCTCAGAGTGAGGAGAGAGGAGCGAGGAGACAAGACAAACTGGAGAGACTAGACTATCCAGATGGTCTGGGAGTGTCTCGGGATCTTCTCTGATGAGCAGCTGGGCTTTGAATAATCCCAAGACAACAGTTCACTACAAATGTAATGTTGGTATTTAACAAGTCACATGCAGAAAGAAAACTGATGCTTCTCTTCATGTGTCAATGGATGCTGGGATGTGCGATAAAAAACATCTGATTCATCTACATCTGGTGCAAACTGAACCTCTGCAGGACCAAAGTACAGGACTATTTTAAAAAGAAAGTTTGGCTGGTGACATAAAAAACTCAATGATTGGAACCAACCTGGCATATTCATTTTTAAAAAGAACACCATGCACCAATGCTGCATTGTGACAAACCAGGAGGTTGTCATAATGCAGTTGGAAACTTTTCTCTGCAATCAAAAGCTGTATCATTATTATTAATGAAGTGAGTTAATCTGCTTGTATTTGTGTGTCACAGATATCTAGTCACGACTTCTTCATCAGAGGTACGTACAGTGCAAGCATCCTCATAAAATCAGCTGTGTCACAGCAGCAGGATGACTTAAAAAGAAAATTGTAACTGCCGTTAGGAGTCATTGGAAGAAGAAAAAGGTCAGTGGGCATTGCTTGGATTCTTTGAACCCAGATGTAAGGATGAATGTGATCACCTTCTTGCTCTGTTTGGCCTCGGTGTGATTTTATTTTCTACCCCAGCTTGGGTCTGACTAGCACGCCAGATCACTAGCAAGGCAACGGTGGAGAAAGAAAAAGCTCTCGTCTCTTTTTGTCCGGATGAAGAGGCATTGTTGAGAAAAACCACAGTGGTTGCTTGGTTTGAAACAAACAGAAGCAACACTTTGAAGTTGCGAAGCCTCCCGCTGAGCCTTAATGAGAGGTGAATAGACTGCAACAGGAGGGCTTTGGCTGGCTTTGTTTTTACAACAGCAGTGTGGATGTCATGTTGCATAATTGGCTCATTTGCAAGCTGATGATGCACATTCAGAGATAAAAAAAAAGAGCAGCTGTATGGATGCAGGTACAGGGAATCCGTACAAACAAGTCCCAATCCAGAGAAAACACATACCGACTCGATTAAACTTCTCATTTCTGGTGAGCGGAGTGTTTGGTTTTTAGACAGAAATACTTTCATTTATGGAAGAAAAGTTTCACTAGCTGTTGGATCGTCTCGTTAAACCAAAAAAACGTCACTTTCTGAACTTAAAGTTAAACCTACTTTGACAGAATTGTACGCTGAGTAACTCTTTCCACCGTTTTGTTTTCACCTCTTAACTGTTCAAAGGAAAGCCACCTGCCAGATATTTAACAATGAGTTTAAACAACAACCAAACAGTGAGTCAGCTTTCCAGCATGATAAGCTATGATGTCCATTTGTGTGATTTTTCAGAGGAAAGTGTTTGGATTTCTTTGTGATGAATGCTCAGGCACTACTGGTACAGTCTGTGCCGCTGCTGATATGATTCAGGGACGTTAATGAAAGTCGGAGGGTGTTGGGAGATAAAGTCAAGAGCTACATTATCCACATCTAATCCATTCACTTCCTATTATTTCCAGCGAACATGGCATTGTCATCCATATGATGCCTCCTGCACTAAATTCTATTTGATGCCTTTTCTTTCTGACATTCACATGGAAATGCCAAAATGTGATAAACTGTCATCATACCGATTGGTGGCGATGAAGAAAAAACTATGGAAACAAGAAACAGTCTAAAAGCGAAGAATGAAGCGGGAAAGTCGCTTTAAAATCAAAGCTAACAACTTTTCATTCGCAACTTTTTTTTTTTTCAAAACAGCAGTTGATTTAACGTAAAAAGTAGTTTTTTTTTATACTTTGCTTTTTGCGGATAATGTGGTCCTGTTGGCTTCGTCGGACAGTGATCTCCTGCTCTGACTGGATCGATTTGTTGTTGAGTGTGAAGCGGCTGGGATGGGAATTAGTGCCTCCAAATCTGAGACCATGGTCCTCGCCCCGAAAAGGGTGGAATGCTCCCAGCAGGTCCAGGCCAGGGTCCTGTCCCAAGTGGAGGAGTTTAAGTATCTTGGGGTCTTGTTCACGAGTGGGGGAAGGATGGAGCGAGAATCAACAGGCGAATCGGTGCAGCGTCAGCAATAACTAGGACGCTGCATCAGTCGGTTGTGGTAAAGAAAGAGCTGAGCCAAAAGCAAAGCTCCCGATTCACAAGTCGATCTACGTTCCAACCCTCACCTATGGTCACCAGCTGTGTGTGGTGACCCAAAAAATGCGATCGCTGATACAAGCAGCCGAAATGAGCTTCCTCCGCAGGGTGGCTGGGCTCAGAGATACGGTGAGGAGCTCTGCCATCCGGGAGGAGCTTGGTGTCGAGCCGCTCATCTTCCAGGTCGAGAGAAGCCAGATGGGTGCCGGGCGCCTCGCTGGTAAGGTGTTTCGGGCACGTCCCACCGGGAGGAGACTAAGAGGCAGACCCCGGACCCGCTGGAGAGACTATGTCTCACAGCTGGCTGGGGAATGACTGGGGATCCTTCCAGGTTTGCTGGAGGATGCAGCTGGGGTGAGAGAAGACTGGGCTTCCTGTCTGAGGCTGTTGCCCCGCGACCCAACCCCGGATGAGCGGAAGACGACAGAACGGATGTAGGTATTTTAGCCTTTTAAAAAAAAAAAAGATTTCTTCTTCTTATTTTCCACTGCTTCTCTTAAACTCTGATGTGAATGTTTAATTTAAATCACTTTTAATAGTTTTAATGTAATCTGCTTTAAAACTAAACTTGCCTCAAAGATTTTAGTACTAAAACAATTTTTTATAAGATCACAAGATGTTGAATTCAAGGCTTTTTTTCCCCCTCAAAGTTTAATTTATTAACAGTTTAAATTTGTCCATTAGCGTTTCGACCAGCTGCTTTGGTTTATTCATCAAAGTGCATAAAAATTTGCTTAATAGCCGAAATTCAAAAGCATTTAAAAACGAGTAAATCATGAATATTTTGAATTTATTCCGCACTTTGTTCATAAACACTCTTATCACAAAATTACAGCAAGAAACTGAATTCACTGGTTTGTAAAGGGTGCAAATTTGCTTCATGAGACTAATTAGTTGTCTTTAAAAAGACAAGAATCCACAAAATACAGATACTATGGGAATTTAATTAACTTTTAAGATCTCCAATGAGTGCAATATTTGCTCAAAAGAGCTCTAAGTTCAAATAAAAGTGAACTTTGTTACTTTAAAATTATTTTCCAACCAAATGGTTTGTATATTATGAGGTTTTTTTTTTTGGACAAAACCGATGCAACTCATTTGACTTGAGCAAAACGACTCTTATCAAAAGCACCGTGATAGTGCAAGAGTTTGAACAAGTCTGTATCTCTGTTTCCGGATAGTTCATGAAACTATTTTTGCTCCAGAGTTGATATAAACATGCATTTAGATGAATATTTGTCTCGTACAGGTGTTTTCTGACAGGTCGGTTGTAAAACCACCAGAAAAGATAAAAAAACAACTTCAAGCTGCATCTGCTCAGGTAAAAATGGAAAATCGTTTATCCCAAATGTCAGTCCGCAGGCAGCGCGTTTGATTCGACAAGTGTTTTGGTCAGAGTGGAACCTCTAGAGACCATTTTGTTGCCAAGCGAGCAGAGTGTGCGTTTTACACCTGTCAAAGCTCGGAGAAAAAAAAAAAAAAACTCAAACTTTCTTCCAACAAAGCTCGCTAACAGAGTTGTGTTTGACGAAGCTGCCGACGTACCAGGCAAAGGTTTGCTAGGTGCTGTCACACGCTAAACAAAGAAAGAGTTTTCATAAAAGAATAAAGTAGAGCACAACAAGCATTTGAGCTCGGTTCGTTTCAACTAGCTGTAGCAAAATGACTACTTTGATCAAGTCAAAGTGGCTTTAAAAGAAGTCCTTTGGAGGAAAACTCCTCGCAAGTAGAACTAACCCCCAAATAGTTTTTATTGTTTCCCCAAAAGGTAAGAACATTTGGATGATCCCCACATGCACCGAACAGGTATTGTAGGCACAAACAGCATCAGCGGATCATAGACTGTAAGCGTACAAAGCCAAGAAATGTCAGGGTTGTCACACGATGGCAGATGGGACCCCAGATTGTCCTGCAGATGGTTAAATGGAATCAGATATGAAAAGGTGGTGAGGTATGAATAATTTATGAGAGAAAGTAAATGGATTGTCAAATCCGCTTTAGCAAAATAATTCAACCTAAAGTGATCGCACTGATAAAATTGACACATTCTTCCACATGAACCTAGCAAAGATGGCTGCTCTCCGGTGAGGGTTTCGACTAGTGGGAGGATTCACAAAATACGAGCTTTAAGAAACCCCTGCTTGAGGTTCAGGTCAGAAGAAAGTAGATCTTAAAACAGACTGTGGTTATAACTTGTGATGAAAGGGTCACAGCCGGTTGGTTAAAATCTTTTCCCTCATTTCCATACCGGTCTCAAACTGGTTTCTCATCCCAGTGAGGATGTCCGTTTCCAGCGTTTAATTACCCCTTTCAAGTTGAATCTTTTGAATTAATCATGTAATTAAATGCAAATTGTAGAGCAAAGATTTAAAAAATGTTATTTTCCTCCTCTTGAGACGACTTTGTAGTAAATTTAAAGGTTGCTAGAATTACAGGGAAGGAGGAAAAAAGAAACATCAAGAGAATGGATCTGCTCACAGCGGGGTGTTCGCTCTTTCTAAACTGTTGTTGACCCTTGTTTTACACAGAAAATGGAGGTCAACCTGTGTGGATGAGCTCATAAGAAACATTCCAAGGGTCGGTCTTGTATCTTTAATGGTAAATCTTTATCTTTAGATGGAGGAGAAATATAAGAATCTGCTTGTTTTCTTTTTAATTATTGTTAAGTCATTTTAAAGTTTGATTATTTGCACTTTGACTGATTCTGCGCGTCCATTTTCACACATACCATAACCACAACTGACGGTCACTATGAAACTAATCAGCTCCTTTATGTTCGAGAACATGTAAAAATAGAAAATTAATGAAGGAACAAGAAAAAAAATGTTGGACTAAAAGGAAGACTTAAAAATGTCAAAAGACATAGAAAAAAAAAAAAAAACCTTTCTAGCATGAATTTTTTTTTTTATTGTACTATATTCATCCCTCATGGGGAAATTATTTTTGCTGCATTGCACCGCAGCAGGCAGCACAGGGTCACTCCTAATGGAGTAAACTTTGCCTCCCAATAGTGGGAGTAACTGGGGGTTTGGTGTCTTCTCCAGGGACATTAAGGGCCCAGTAGGAATCAAACAAACTTCTCCAGGTCTAAGGGTGGCCAAAAAGGGAATAAAATCTTCTTTATTTTCCTGAGAAGCATCTCTACGGATACCTTTTACTTTTTCTTTGTTTAACAAAATATGTGCATAAGTTCCATTCATCAGTACGTCTTATAGAAAAAAAAAAAAAACTTGAATTTTTTTGGGTAAAATGAGCTGACCGCTTGTGTCACACTTGACAGTGAATTTGAGCTTCCAGGTATTCCCACATCACATGCTTGTTTAGCACCAGGACTAATTTTGTTTAGTCTATGACCCAATTACATTATCTAATGGTGCGATAATTAGGATGCTAATTAGAGTTCATTGTAATTACTAGGCATGATTACATTAAATTATACAAATAAGTCAGACTCTTCAAGTGATGATACCGAGGTTCATTCAGAGCAGCAGGAGGTAAAACCTGCAGCTCAGCAAAATCTACTTTTATCCATTAGGAACTTTTTTTTTTTAAATATTTCTTATGAACAGATGTAAAGGAGAAATATACCTGAGGCGATGAGAGAAGAAAATAAGGTGCGTGCAGTTTAATTTCAAAATAACTCACTCATGTGATCCTCTGATAAAGCTAAGCAAGTCCAGATAGCACAGCTGGGCTTGTTTATGTGTGGCAGCTCCGAGATAAGAAGCACGGTCTTATCTGGTATGGTGCTATCAAAGAATTCAAGCGCAATCCAGAACCGGTTTAAAGATGCATCCGGCTACGTTTTACACACACTCGTAGAGGGGAAAATAAACATGGTGGTGGTCTCTTTGGAGTTTTTATGAGGTGTAACAAATAAAAGCAAAACTGTTCAAGCTCAACAAAACAGCTCCAATACTGAACAGGACGAGTAAAAAAATACAATTTTGACATTACACTAGCCCTAGGTACATTTATGTCCCCATTTATGGGGAGGGGATCGCTCCTTCAGCTGGGGCTCCTTTTGTCGAGGAGGAGACTTTGGCTCAGTGATAGAGTGTTTGTCCTTAGACTGGGAGAAGCCGGTTTGAATCTCACTGACCCCCCTCGGTGTCCCAGGAGAATTGTATATGCTTTATTCATCCCCGAATAGAAATTTGACTGCTGCAGTACAAACACCTTGATGCTCCCTTACCTCTTTCCATCGGGTCGCAACCCAAAAGCTGGAGTCTGGAATGGGTCCACAAAGCCAGGCTGCAGTGAAGAACACCAAACTGGCCTCTCTGTATTTCACTGGGTCCAACTGTGCGCCTCCAGTTCCTAAATTCTGTAGCGAGCAACTGGACATTTCCATGGAAACCACAAAAACACAGGGACCGAACCAACTCCTTCATTGACGACGGATGTGGCTCCGTGACTACGAGAGCCAGCAGCTTGTTGCTGGTCGTGCATGTCGACAGCAGAATGACTTCATAACCAGCTAGCGGTTGGGAGCTAGCTGGACAATTTCTAAAAAAAACAGCTGTTCGTCATTTTGAACAATGTCCTAAATGACGTCCAAAGTTCGCTCAAAATGAAATGACCAGAACAAGACAGAACATAGCCAGAAGAAGGGACAGAAACTCAGAGGAAGACACCTAACCCTTAGTTGCTCCCACTAGTGGCGCTATCATGGCTGCCTGCTGCAGTGCAACGCAGCAAAGTAATTTCCCCATTGTGGGACTAATAAAGGTATTGTACTTCTAAGGACAGATACCATCTCACATAGTTTAGTTTGTTACTTGTGTTCCCTGTGCTCTGTCTGATTTTGGTTTTTACCTTTTTAACTGGATTTCAAACCTTCAGAGATGAGGCTCTTTATAATCTCACTAAAATTAATAATAAAACTTAATTACAAATGAATAGAATCCATGTTTTTAAAAATCGGATTATTCTATTGTATTTTTGGGCATTTTGGGGCAACTCGTTAATACAAAAGTACAAGAAGCAGATAAGCACACATTATGCATATATTTGGTTTTCAAAGTAACCCCATGTGGCTCCTGCTAACTGATTCTAACCTCATTTTTAAGTGACTACCTGTGGCAGCATTTCTGCTGGAATAACAAGCGGTGAAAGACAAGCTGAGTCGAAACAACACAAGTCGACATTTCTGTCCTCTCCATGTGTCGGAGCCTCGGAGGCTTTCTGACATTTCCATATGAATTACAGCTCGTTTGTTGAGGTTCACAAGCTGCTTCCGTTTGCCCCCACCCGCTCCTCCCCGAGGCTGTTTGCTGCTACATCGTTTGTAGGTTCAAACAGAAATATTAGATTAGACCCGCAGGACACAAATGCCATCTCAACAGGAGCAAATTGGGAAGCGAATGAAAGAAATCAATTATGCCGAAACCCCTTATTAACAATTAGTACTGGTGAGGGGTCTTTGTTGTTGATGATTGTTTGGAGCTTGCATCTCAGGCAGATGGGCTTGTTTGTCTATTTGTTGCCTCCTGCACTGATTGTTCTGCCTGGAGGGGCCACAATGGTATCCAGGTCTGTGGGTCTCCCAGGAAACGCAACTAAAACAGCTCGAAATAATCCCATCTACACAGAAAGACGAGTCATTCATAAATAAAGTTGCTCCGAAATTGCTCATTTTGTTACCCAAGTGCAGTCACGCGACATCACTTTCATCAGCTTCCAAAGTTCGCACGAGGGCCGGGGAGGTTTTTGTTAATTATAAAAGTTACAATTAATCAACACAAGTTATGAAACTTTTTGAAGAAAAGACACAACAATGTCAGAAAGAAAAATATGTTTTAGCTTAGCTGTAAGCTACAGCTGACACCAGGTCATGCCAACTAACGCCATCATCTTTCCTCACACAAATAAAAAACACACCTAAGACTGAAATTTGAAGGTCTTGAACAAAAGCTTTGATTAAGTTAGACACGTTCAATAAATATCATATTCAGAACAATCAATTCTATGAGCTCTTAAACAACAACATGCACAACCCGTATCACAGTTTTCACATTTCCTATAATCTTCGTAAAGCGTACCCAGATGAACTGACTTGTTGTGGCGTCCCCTTCAGGGAAAACTATAAAAATCTAGTTGATCAAATCTCTTTACCAGTTTGAGAATAATTTTTCTAGTAAGTTTTCTTCCTCCAGGAGAAGTATCTAAGCGCATTGAAGAACTGGATCAGTTTAGTGTCGTTAGCTTTGTGTGAAGCTTTTAAAATCAACTTGTGAAATGTAGAATGTGACAGATGGATTGGTGCAGCGTATGCAACAATCAGGACGCCACATCTGTCTGTTGTAGTGACAAAACAGCTGAGTCGAAAAGCAAAGCTCTGGATTTACAAGTTGATCTACGTTCCCACCCTCATCTTGGTCACCAGCTGTGGGTGGTGATCGAACGAACGAGATCACGGATACAAGTGACCAAAATGAGCTTCCTCTTCAGGGTGGCTGGGCTCTCACTCAGAGATAGAGTGAGGAAATCTGCCATCCGGGAGGAGCTCAGAGAAGTACTTTATAGAGACGTACTGAGAATAAAATGGCAAGAAAATAATAAAAAACTTATCAGATGGACAATATCAATTTAATTTAGAGAACTGAGAGGGCTGGGTTTGGTCATTCTAGATAAAATAAATAAAAAACTTCCAAGGCAATAAGCAGTGGAGACATCATTGATGAAAACCAGAGACAAGTCACAAAGAGAAGACTTTATTTTAGTCTCTTCAGATTAACGTCTGCATTTCAAACATCTTGTTCAGGCTCTGATTCTGCAAGAAAAAGCGAGTCGATGAAGCGGTGTGGAGTTATACTTGCTTTGTTGTTAAATTCTTCATATTCTTTGTATTCTATTGCTTTTTCTAAGCTTTCAGGACACAGAGCATGTGGGGTATTCTTCCATGACTTGGGTTTGTCATTTTGAAATGTTTGAAAAGGAAACAAAAAAAAGCTCAACAAAGCAGTAATCAGATGTCGCCTGTGAAAGATCATTTGTCCCACTTTGAGATGCTATCCTTTCACTTGCTAGTTTTTGGCTGCTCACAAAGAACTGACCTTTCCATCTTAGTCTCTCCTTCTTATCATTTTCTCTCTTTTATCTATTTCCAGGTGTTAAAAACTGATCACATGGATTCTACTTTTCCGTTCGCACAAGCAACATCATTGCTTGTGTCCCCCTATCTGTGAGGGGGACATGGGCGATCTGCTGTATAAGAGGACCCCCAGTGGACCGGTTGGGTGACCTCTTACATCCAATCACAGCTGGTCAGAGGCTGGTTAGGCCACGACGAGCAGCTGGCTTTGTGAACGGGGTGACCCCAGGGTGGCATGGCAGGCTTACAGGATGCCATGGGGAGCGCTTGGCATGGACGTCGGAGTGGGAAATGAGCCGAGGAGGACGGCATGACTAGCCGCAACTGGACAGAAAAGAAAGCGGAGCGTGGGGTCCCCTCAGTGCGTGCTGGTTGGCAGCCGGTGGAAGCAGATGTTGGACGCTGATTTGATGACTTGCTCTCGCAAGAGGTTATTTAGAATCGGTTACATCGGTAAATAGGATTTTAGGAACAGGGTGGATAGGTAGAGGAGTGTTATGAACGTTTGAATAGTGCACGTTGGCTCGTCTGATGGGGTAGACAGTGGTATCACCCAGCTGGGAAAAAAATGTAGAAAACATCCATAAGGCTCTATGACCAATTGGAAATGTAAATAAATTTATTTCACTTTGTCAAACTCAGTCTAATATCATTTCCGTTGCATTGGCTTTCGTTTATCTGGGGCTGGATCGCTGGGGCAACAGCCTTAGATGGAAACCCAGGCTTCTCTCACCCTGGCTGCATCCTCCAGCTCATTCAGGAGGATCCTGAGGTAATCCTCGTCCAGCTTTGAGACTTATTCTCTACAGCAGGTCTGGGGTCTCCCTCACAATCTCTTCCCAATGAGACTTGCCCGAAACACCTCACCAGCGATGCATTCGGAAGGCATCCTAACCCTAGTGTAACACTGAAGCTGAAAAGAGGAATTTATTTTCATTGTATCGCCTAATCTTTCATTTTAATTTCATCACAAAAATAAACTCAGCTGTTGTGAGCTTGTATTACAACCATTTCTGAAAGCCTATGTAACGGACAGCTGACAGTTTTTGCTACCTGGCTAACTGACCGCCTCTCTGCTATTTCAGTTAAACTATACATACTAAATATTTCCCAAAATATCAAACTGTGCCTTTAACTGTATCATGGAGATGTGTTGTACTGACGGATGTAGTCTGGAGGCTGCATGTCAGAAGCAGAAAAACAGCTCCAAGGAATAAGTGGGAAGCAGCTAAATTTACATTAACTCTAGATGAACATTTTTTAGATGTAACGGTCTTTATGCTACATATTTTAATGAATAACAATAGATGAATATAAACAAAAAAAACCTCTTAATGTCTAGCTGCTGCTATTTTTCTACGAGTGCCTAAAAGTACGACCACAATTTTTTTAGACTGTTTTCGCAAAGTTAAAGGACCAATCTGACTTATCAGGCTAGTATTTTCTGGAAGATGGCAATCCATAGATTTTTTTTCAATAGATTTATTTTATTGCAACGCTGGTGAGGTGTTTCAGGCCTGTCCCACTGGTAAAACACACAGAGGCTCGAGAGACTGTCTCACAGCTGACTGGGGAACACATCGGGATCCTCCCGTGTGAGCTGGAGGAAGCAGCCGGGGTGAGAGAAGCCTGGGCTTCCCATCTGAGGCTGTTGTCCCCGCGACCTGGCCCCGGATCAACTTTGGTCATGTGACAGCATATGTGTGTGAGCCGTAAAACAAAGCGCGAACAAGCAGTACAGTGGTGTGTTCTGGTGGTAATTCCTCTTCGTACAGATACATAACACTAGGTGGTAACTCATGGAGGACACACAATTTTCCAGCTACTTTCTCAGGGTTTTGAACGGTTTGTTTCACGTCAATTGTCATGGCGCTGACGTCACAACATGTTAGCCAGGTAGCGGATGCTTCTCCTTTTGGCCCCGCCTCAAAATCTCCCTCTTTGTGAAACCAAAAACTTGGCATCTCTGCCATCGTTTGGCTTTTTGTAACTTAGACGTGCCTGAAACGGCTTCAACAGAAAGCACTGGCAAAATATCCCAAATTAGGTTTCATGATAATTCAGCATTTTTTCAAGCTGACTGAGCTTCTCTTAAATCTAACAAGAAGAGCCCCAATTTCTTCTTCTGAAAAGCCGTCCTGGGTTAAATTGGAATCTCCATCTTTATTACTGGCATTAATTATGATTAGTGGCGGTTTAGGCACAACATGCTAATCATAAAATATGACACAAGCAGTAAGTTGAAGATGGATTCTTTTATGTTTCGGAGCGTCAGGACTTTCCAAGGTTTGGAATGAGATGAGGAGCCGTTTCTGTAAAGTTAACCCGACAGGTTTAATTTACATAATAAAGAGCTGTCATTGTCTCAGACATCTATACGTGCTTTAAAGGCTGACTTTACTAACCAGCCATTATTCTTATGAATCCTGTCATCGACGGAGTTTAACAGTGTATTAGAAATACCACTTGTGTCATTACCTGGAGGGACTTGGAAATAAGTGGGAAAGGTATGACGGGTGTTTCACAGAAAGCAGACTCAGCTCTGTGGTGGAGTTATATCAGCCTACATATGCCACAGACCGGGGGAGGTTAGCTCTCCTATATGAACATTAGGAATTAACGACTTTTAGCTATGGAGCATTTTAGTGACAGATTTGTTTTTGTGACTGGAGCTAAAAATGATAGCAGATCTAACACGTTGGAATGATCCGCTGTTGTTTTTGTGGATGTTTAACCACAGCAAAGGAGGATTTCATTAGGATTTAAATGTAAAAATGGAAGTGATAAGTAGCTTTGGAGACCTGTGAGGCATGGAAGAACTGGCTCCATCTGTTTCGAGTTGGCTGCACTCGACTGATTCGCCTCATTTTAAAAGAAACACAAGCAGCGCGTCAGCGATTAGCCCCAAATAGCATCTGCCACCTCCTTCAGAGGCCATTTTGAAGCAGGATTCATCTAACATTTGAAGTGATGTGTGTGGGTGTGTCTCTAAGTGAAAGTAAGTTCATTTAGAGCTCTGTTGAGTAGTCTCTTTCATTTTCGATCACATCCCAAGGTGACAGCGAGATGTTTTATGAAACACTCTGATGTTGTTTTGAGCAGAGAACAGCAAAGAGTGGTGAAGGCGGGGATGGCTGCTGTTTGCTTTGTCCTCTCTTAATACTCTATAGTGCTTTCACTGACACCACCTGCTATTACTGCCTCTCTAATCAGATTTACCGACTGCAGCCGATGCTGGGCTTCTATCTACCCCAACGTGCCGGCAAAGGTAAGCCATCGGACACCCTATTTGGACGGCCGGCTGAAATAACAGTGATCACTCCTGACAGCGGTGCATGAGTGGAGACTGCACTCACATTTGGCACAGCACTCAAATGTCATTTCACCTTTGCCGCACACTAAAAGGTGACTGGCTCCATTCGTCTTGCCACATGTGCGGGGTTGGCTGTGGACGTGTGTGTAATACTCCGCTCTGACCGAATACACTCCAAAGTGAGCGTTCACCTTAATGACACGAGATAAATCTCTATCTACATGTGCGGTGGACGGCGTAATATATTTTGGGGGAAATTTATGAGATAATGGCACTTTATCAAAAGTGATAACACGTCTGCCAGCTGGGAGATGACACGCGTAAATCTGCCTTTCATGGACATCAGACTGTCAGAAAAAACAGGACAAGCTTCAAATGCCACAGTTGTAGCTGAGATTACCAACACAACCAAAGATCATGAAGTTCTCAAAGTCTTTATGATTCGTAGGTTCGTCTTGAAGGTTCGTAGTAAATTTTTTGGCACAACACTGGCAATCCTTTCTTGTTTCCTGCAAAATGACAGAAATTGTGTTTCTTTTTTTAAACACAAAGTCTTGTCATCTTTCTTCTTACTCTTGTCCCTGAAGCACCTTTCTCTCTCAATCCTACACTGTGATCAACGTCATAAACTTTATGGAACATGTTCAAGATGTTACAAAACATACTGTATATTCCATTTAACTGAAACTGAGATAGAAAGAATTTTAGTCTTTTTTTTTTTTTTGTCTTTAAATTTGAATGCAACACATAAGAGAGGGTGATGACCGAAAGAACAAGATCATGGATACAAGAGGCCGAAATAAGCTTCCTCTGCAGCGTGGCTAGGCTTTCACTCAGAGATAGAGGGAGGAGCTTGGATTAGAGCTGTTGCTCTTTCATATTGAGAGAAGCCAGATGAAGTGGTTCGGGTATCTGGTAGGATGCCTTTTGAACCTTGCTGGTGAGGCGTTTTGGGCACGTCACACAGAGAGAAGAGTCAGAGAAAGGACCAGAACCTGCTGGAGAGACTATATCTCAAAGCTGGCCAGGGAACACCTTGAGATCCTACCAGGTGAACTGAAAGATGCAGCTGGAGTGAGAGAAGCCTGGGCTACCCATCTGAAGCTGTTGCCTCCGCGACCTTGCCCCGAATAAGCGGAAGACAACGGAACGCCAGTGAAAACCTAATGAGTCAGCAAAACATCACAATGTTTTCTTACCTAACATTCTGCTAGACTTGATACAATCAGTTGGTCCATGTTTGATTTCAACTATGAAACCGTATCTCCTCTCTACGCTTAAAGCAGCGCAACATCAAGAACATTTAAAAAACCAAGCTTGTCTTTCTTGCAGTGAATCTAAAGCCAGAATTTTACAAGAATCAGCATCCAAAACAACATTCAAAAGAAATGATACAAATAAAGGTTCCTCCTTAAAATCTACCAAGTGGAAGCTAGATATCTCTACATCTTCAAGGCAGATACAATGTCTGACAACATGAGTATGAGATCTACCGCCCTAATGACGGGGTAGTCCGTAAGATCAGTAGAATGTCCATTGTTTTAAAAACCAATCATTCAAAACGCTTTTTTTTCAGGCTGGTTTAAGATAATTGTACATTAATAAGTAGTTAAACCAGACTAAAATAACTCAACTTAAATTGATTTAATCTCTTGGCTGTTCCATTATGTGGAAGTCTATATTTCAATAAAAAGAAATACAGCCCATACAGTCATGGAGTTCTACAGATTCCCTTCAATCCTTCCTCCATGCTCCAGTGAAACTTGGTCTCTCCGATTGCTGCTCCTGCTTTCAAGTTCTTCTGTAAAACCTGTCAAAAATTCCCCAACAGATGCCAGAAATGGTGCTGGGATCTGTCTGCTGTTGGGCTTGTTTGCTTCGCCCTGCCACCAGTATTCAAGCTTAGAGTGCTGCTGAGATGTAACAGGAGACACTTCTAGCCTTTCACAGAATGGAGGGATTAAACTGGAGCATGGGAAAAAGGTAGATCTCACGCCTTTGGGGGGTTAATTTATTAGGCATCTACAAAGCCAGCAGGGTACATTTCTACAGTTCGAAATGATCTCAAACTGAAAGAACACTGTGCGTCATATTTGAATGGGATGTATTTTAGGTTCAGAAATCTGATGTCATTTTTTTCTATTTCTGTTTAGGAATAAAAACACAGGACAAAATCAAATCAAAAGGAATGTTGAAACAGATTAGCTAATCTCTGTCATCAGTGACACATTTTTATGTTAATAGATATTTTTAGCTACTTCTAGTCAGCTAAAAATCCCTTCAATAGGATCTGAAAATCATTCCTTCATCCTGCACTGAACATCAGAGGGATAGAACACAGGGGGATAAAGGGAAGAAGCAGACCTTGGTCTTCCTTATCCTCACATCAAAATATTGCTGAACCTTCACAGTATACGCAGTGCAGGGTGAAGCCCTCATTTTGAAATCTTTCATCTGTCAATGAGGTGGAAAAAAATTCTCCTTTGAAGGAAAAATTTCATCTGACTACTCACACCTGATCTGTCTCCCATCTTTTCTCTTGTTTCGTTAAATTCTACACCAACATCAATCCTGGAAGCATATATTTTAAATGACGTTTCATACTTTAAATATTATCTATCTAAACATTTCCTTCAGCCAACCATGAATCTCAAACTCCTTGTGTTTTGGTTTGCATACAGGATCGTGCATTTTCTTCCGTTTAACCTCTATTTTAAAAAAAAAGAGCATCTTTTCATTTCATTCCTTGGAAGTGATTGATACAACGGAGGAAGGAGACAATGAGATAAGTGAGGCGGTATCAATCATCATTTGAGGAAGGTCGTTGTTGTGGACACAGTTTTGTCCTTTCACATTTAAATTTAGAGTCTGGTTATCTTTACCTGGAACGTAATGGGAAAGGATCTTTGACCTTCAGGTGGTAAATATTGTAATATTGGAATTTAAAAACAGAGGAGTTGCACATTTATTTAAAAGTGATGCGTTGTGGTGTTTTAAATGATTGACTATTTTCAACGAGCTCTTAAAGAAATGTGATAGATAAATTATAGTGAAATTCAACCAATTTTGATGATTTACAATCCTTACCATAGAATAACTTTTGATCAAATCTATTTACAAATGAAACCAAAACATAGTTTTGCTCCATTGTCCTTCGCTTATCTGGGGCCGGGTTGCGAGGAAACATTCTTTGACTAAGGCCTACCTTCTCTCTTCTTGGCGGCATCCTCCAGATCACCCGCGAGGATCCCGAGGTGTTCCCTGACCAGCTGTAAGACATAGTCACTCTAGCAGGTTTAGGGTCTAATTCTAGATCTTATACGGTAGGACGTAACCGAAACACCTCACCAGAGAGACTCACCTGGAGGAGCAGCAGCTCTACTTTGAACTCCCCCTGATGGCAGAGATCCTGACCCTCTTCATCAGGACGCTGCATCGATCCGTCGTAGTAAGGAAAGTGCTAACCTGAAAAGAAAAGTTCTCCATTTACAAGTCGTTCTACATTTCTACCTTCATCTATGGTCACAGAAAGACGGTTAAAGATCTCTTTCTATTCTTTCTTATTTCTCGTCTCATGGTACAGACTCTAACTCCTTCTCTCTCTTCATGACAGCCTCTTTGTTCAGGTTAAACCTCAAAACATCTTTTGCCGCTGACATCTTTTTAATGTATAATCTCCATAATGGTTTCCAGTGACAGTTCTCATGTTGGGGTCATGTTTTCTGCTAATCAGCGAGGTGCAACAGCTCATTAAGCTCGGCTAACAATCTGTCATTCAAACTCATTTGCATTTTTAAACCTGTGGATGGTTTTGAATTAATATTCAGCAGAAAGCAGCATGAAAATAAGCTGTCGGATGTAAAGAGGTGTTTAAAAAAAGTGGAGAGCTGATGAACAAGTATCTCCAAGTTTAAAATGTTTAACTGATTAAAATAAAAAGTGACCTGATGGCATCAATGGTTATTTTTCATTCTGCCCACCATCTGCTCGACTGATAGGGTGTTGCGTCTGCAGTGGCTAATTACATGTTGAGCTACTTTTCTCCAGCTGATAAAAGACTTGTCTAAAAGTTTAAAGAAGTGTGATTAGCATTTTATTAGCTTTAAACACATTTACCATTTTAATCCTCTGGTTGCCTGGCAGCGCACGGGTATTGATTGGAGAGCAGTAAAGACCTGTAACCTGAAGCGTCTCCCAAAATGTGTGAAAACGGATTTAGTTTGCATTTAGTAGACAAATTAATTCCCAATATTTTTCTAATAAAAATTTAGAGAAAAAAACGACAGCACAGTATTTATAGGATGAGGTCTAATAAAAAATCTAAGAAGTTAGAGCCGAGATGTGAATTGCTTCAACAATGTTTTTTGTTCATACACTGCCTCAAGCCCCACGGCAGACTGTGGACCTGTTCGGGGTGTACCCTTCCTCTCACCTGTAATCAGCTCAGATTGGCTCTGGCACATCCCGCAACTCCGTTAAGAACAGACAGGCCAGAAGACAAAAAATAAACCATTTGCCTCGATGGGGTTCTAAGGTAAAGTCTAATTGTTACTGTGCAGTTTTCCCATTTCAGTACAAACCTTTCATTTTTGACAAGCCCCCCCCCATTTTTGTGTCAGGAGGTGGAGTTCGCCTCTTCCAGCTCCTTTTTAAATTGGTCATACAATCTACACGACATAAGCACAGATAAAGCAAATAGGTGCAGTTTGTTGTTGAAAAAACCCTCAAAGCTTTGGCTCGAGCTCACGTCGAAGTTTGGCTGAGTTACAAGTGAACAGATCCTCTGGCAAAACTCTTTTATTTCTCCTGCAATTCCGATGTTTTGTCACTATATGGCGCACTCTGGATATATTGTTTTTTTGGAGAATACAACAACACCGCTTCCAATAAAATGTGTGTGTCTCTGTCATGTGGATGCTGTCAAAATAAACAGTGTGCATAGGTATGGAATGCCATCGGGGCAATACACGTACGTGAACAAGCGTGTTAGATGTTAAAACAAGCAAACTGTTACATCAAGCGCTTAGATTTCAAACCTAGCACCACTAGATTTGAAATTTAACGCTGTTGATGTAACATTTAACGCGCTTGTTCAAAATCTAGCGCCTCATTGCAATCGGTCTAATCTAGTGGTTTCCAAAGCATGCCATCCATCTGCTCCTGTTCCGGCCCCTTTGTCAAATGTTAAATCTCAATTTGGCCTGCAAACCAAAAAGTTTGCCCACTCCGATCTAACCCTATCTGTTGCATCCTCTTCAGTCACGCCAACTATCTTTATGTCTTCCTTCACTGCATTCATGAACCTCCTCTTTGGTCTTCCTCTAGTCCTCTTTCCTGGAGGTTCCAAACCCGGCATCCTTCCCCCTGATGTAGAGCGAACAACTACTTGACTCAAAAGTGATAAGAAACAACGTTTGTTAAGCCAACGAGACTCAACCTGTTGATAAAAGAAAACATCACACAGCACGTAGAACTTTTATTTACCAGCACACTCTTTGACACAAGCACGCAGATACTCTCCTTGCACACCAAACACAAGCTTACAAAGACTTCAAACAATCACAAGACCATGTGGAACGTCTTATTTAGACCTTCAGCTTCTTAGTTAAGGTGTCCCACAACAAGCGACAGAATGTCTTGTCACTTAAGGTAAATTTTGGGAATAAACCAGCTCACTTCTTCAGGTCTGTGTCTCCACTGGAAGCGACACTAGAATATCACACACTCATCATAAGCTGCTGACTCAAACAAGGCAGTTTCCCAATCGTGCATTTGAATATAGATATTTCATCTTGGCTAGATGTTTCCTGTTTGATAGTCTTATGAATATTCATCAGTCATGATACCCACCAGAAGGTTATTATCCATAAATGTCACTCTGTAATTAATTAATCCCGTCTACTGGTTTCTCTCCCTGCCTCATTAATGAGCCAAGTCTAGCTGATTGTATTCATATTCATGTGTCCAAATATACAGCTCTATTTCACATCCACATGCCAGAATATTTCACTTCGTTAGCAGCAGGAATCGCCGCAGGGCCATTTGTCGGGCTGGATCTGCATGCTAAATTTCCTCTCGGCAGCGTGTGGAGGATCCAGCTTATTTGGGTTGTTATAGTAACACTGTGGCACTGGAGTTGGGAGGAGGCTGTTTTTTTGGTGGCAGAGGCAAAGCTTCCCCACATCCGAATAAGAATCACCTTTGCTGGGTAATGCGGTCCAAGGAGACAATCATGAGGGTAATTTTGTGTCTGTTTAGCAAATTGATTTTTAAAGCAACCCCAGAGGCACATCTATTACTGTTGGTTTGAGTTTTAATAAAAATCCAATATGAATTTGCACAAGGGCAAGAGGAGTAACTCTGGCACATTAGGCTAATAGAGAAGAATACCACAGCTCAAGAAAGTGGCCTGCAAATAGTTTGACATTTACCCCACCACACATTTTATTATTGGCTGAGAATTTCATCCTCGGGCTTAGTTATGCATGGAGCTTCCTGCAAACAGAAGTAATCTATAAAGGCTATAAGGGAAACGGTCTGATATGTGACCAGAGCGTGTGCTCAGTAGGACGGCTTAGTGCTAGCAGAGATAGCATCGTAATTGGAAACTCCCATGCCAAGTTTCTCAACATCATCTGTATGAAAGGGTTCTTCTGCAAAACACTGAGCCTCTTCTGATAGGAACATCAGTTAAATATATAAAGCAAAATGCAAATTGAAAAACTTGAGCAGGGGGTTTTCTTTTATGCCTAACAGCTTCAGATTTAAAAGAGTCAGCGGGAGTCGGGTCTGCGAGAGTTCATCCATCAATAGTTTGTGGAGACTGAGTTAAAACGCTTGGCTGCTATACGACGTGAGACTATGAACGGAAAGATCGAGTATAACGAAAAGTTAAAAGAAAACGGACAATTTCACATTATCACTAACTCCAAAGTTTGAAAGTTCTTTTCAAATGTAACACACAAGCTAATTTTTAACTCTTGACCTCATGAAGTGATTCCCTCAACGTTAAGGTAAAATTCAAGAAATAACATTTCTAAAAAGTTACTTTTCTTTTTTAAAGTTTCTTCACATACTCCCAGGAGAGTCTTCTTATACCCCAAGGAGAACGTGTTCCCCATCTGAAACACACCGCTCTCCTTTCCCTGGTTTAATACAACCACATTTTTAAAACGATGTGCAGCAGTCCCACATCTTTAGCTGTGGTATCCTGAATTTCCGCCCACATGAATCATCGCTTCCAGTTTCCTGGACCACTCCAGATTACTGAATACACACCTAAAACTGAACCACACGTCAAACCGTCAGAATCTATAAGGCCTCATAGGAGCAGCAGTGTCTGATTCTACAACCAGCCAGAGACATCACTGCAAATAAAGGAGACAAAAAAAAAAAAAGACCCGTTCACCCGACATTTTATACTAATAGAGGTTCCTCTATACGTTTACTGAACTATCACTCCAAAATTCTTTGGTTGGATGTGTATAAAAAGGAGAAAATTCTCTGTGACAATTTAATAATGGAAACAGGTTCAAGTCAAAGTTGTTGCACCTTTAAGCTAACGAGGATAAAGGCAATCATTCTGCAGCTTGTAAATTAAAATAATAGCCAAATTTAATATTGACTTAAATATTACCTTTTGAAATTATTGCATTACACCAAATGGAATCATAATTCATCCCGCTGACATGTTTCGGTACGTTGTCTTCCGCTTATCCGGGGCCAGGTAACGGGGGCAACAGCCTCAGATGAAAAACCCTGTTTCCCTAATCTTGGCTGCATCCTCCAGCTCATCCGGGAGAATCCCTAAGTGTTCCCCGGCCAGCTAGGCGACAGTTCCTCCCGGGGGGTGGAGGTGGTGGCTCAGTGGTAGAGCGCTCGCACTCGGCCTGGAAGTTCACGAGTTCGAATTTCACTGAGTTCACGTCTAGGATACTTGGAGAAGACACCTAACCGCCCCGTTTCTCCCACCATTGGCGCCGTCGTGGCAGCCTACTGCGGTGTAATGCAGCTCACAAATTTCCCCAGTGTGGGATCAATGCATCAATGCATTATTTTTATTATTAGTAGTAGTAGTAGGTCGGGAACTTTCGCTGGGCCTCCTACCAACAGGACGTAACGAAAACACCTCACCAATGATGCTATCGTAAGGCATCCTTACCAGA
The DNA here is from genome assembly GCA_902685375.1 of Neostethus bicornis. Lineage (NCBI taxonomy): Eukaryota > Metazoa > Chordata > Actinopteri > Atheriniformes > Phallostethidae > Neostethus > Neostethus bicornis. The sequence goes on from LR738563.1 coordinate 8,347,525, forward strand.
TGCCCGAACCACCCCATCTAGCTACTCTCGACCCAGAGATGCAACAGCTCTACTCTGTGCTTCTCATTATCTTTGTGCAAGAACCCAGCAACGCTGCATTGGAAGCTCATTTCGGCAGCTTCTATCCATGATCTTGTTTTTTGGTCACCAGATAGGTGAGGATGACACAGGTTTTAGTAGAAAAAAAAAATAGGTCTTTGTGTTTATCTATGTCATCTATGTTTTCATCATCATAAGATTAGTCTCTCCTGAAACCACCATACTAATGGAAAAAAAAAAATGCTAAAACAAAATAAATAGGGAGTTTAGAGATCATAGAGGTCAGACTCATCACCTCTGGGATGGAAGTGATCCACAATCATGATGTTATGGTGAATCAAACTCCTTCAAACACAGATTGGTCTATTTAGAAACTACAGCACCTAGATTTGGTTGTTGTTCTGTAGAGCTTCATCCTCCAAAACAACAACAACAACAACAACAAATTTACTTTACTTTCAGAATCAATTATTTCAGCTATTTTTTTCCATATTAAAAGAAAAAAAATCAAACGAATATTAAACAAGCTAAAACTGCCTTTAGCCACAGCTAGCTTTTTTTGTTTTGTTTTTTTTAAACTGACGTTATTTCACTTTTTCCCACAAATTCTCCAGAATGATTTCTGCGTTTAATTATAAAACTTTCTAAATTAAAATTCAAGGATTTCTAGAGTTTTATGGTTTTAGAGTTTAAAAGCCGTAAAAGTGTCTCTATTTATGATCAGCATGTTAGCTAAGCGTAGCAAACAACTTGAATTAAAGAAAACAAATGATCAATTAATTAGGCTAATTAAACTGATTTTAATAGAAATTTCTATTGTTTAGGAAATAATTTATGTGGTTTTATTTGAACCTTTTCTACAGAAGCCAAAACTACTTTACATCTGACTTAAAATGAAAAAAAAAAAACTAACTTACCAGTAAAAGAAGTCTTCTCTTTTTTTCCGCTTTTATTTTGTTTGTTCTTTAACTTTACATTAAAACTTGTCCATCATTTTTTATTAAAGTTACAAACGCCACTGTTTCTCATTATTTAATTTAGTAAACACTAATTACTATTAATATTATCAACATGTATATTACAATTAATGTTTCTGTTCTTATTATTAATTTGGTGGAAGTTGGACTAAAAGAGAAACAAGACACTGAAGCACAGCTGAATCTGAGAGTGAAAGCATATCTAATCAAGCTGTATCACAAAAATACACTGCAAAAGGTTTCTTTTGGTGTAAAACAACTTAAAAAAGGACATTTAATGGCTTCTTTGTATGTAAAACAATGTTTTGTCACATCTAAAGTCTTAATATTCAGTCAATATTATTTTATTTTTTAAAAATCCCATCAGTAGAACAATGTAAAAAAAAAATCATGCTGTTCACTTGCTTTTAGTGGTATTTTGGTCACTGTGTGAAGTTTTTACATAAAAATAGTGGTTACATGTCAACTAAAATCCCACTTTGTCTTCCACTTACCCTGGGCAGAGTCCTGGGGCAACAGTGTAATGATGCCCAAACTCCCCCATCTGGCTTCTCTCAACCCAGAGAAGCAACAGCTCTACTCCGAGCTCCTCGTGAATGGCAGCTAATTTAAACTGTGACTGTAGTAAATAACATTACACTGGTGTGCTAATTTAGGAAACAAAAAAGCAAGCTGAATTACACTGACTTCAGATGCTAAAATAAATAATAGATCGTGTGTTTCACTCACCTTTTGGAGCAATAATATTGTTTCCAGTGTCGAACCAGCTTTAGAAAAAAATCCTGGCAAACATAGAAATATGGCAGTCACTGTGATGGAATAAGATAAAGTAGTTTTTAAAAATCCCAATCATAAGACATATTTTGATCATTTATCTTTAATGTAATAATGTTTTTACAAGAAGGGATTTGACCACTGAGGGATTTTTTTAACCCTCTTGTGAGGCAGTTTGTTCCGTGAATACTGTGATCATAAAGTAAAATCTCCTCCCAAAAGAAATAAGTGCACCCCTTAATATAATGGAAGAATGAAGGAAATAGGAGCAGGTTAAAAGCAAAGAAAAAGTCAAATAGAAAGAAAATCTATAATGACATTTTTAAAAACACTGTATCAAAAGGTTCAATGATAAATCTACTAACTCAATGTGTAATCAAATTTGCCTGAGCATCTTCACACACGTTTAAAGCCACCATCTTACATGACTTGGTCAAGATCAACTGCACTAAATTTCAAGGCCTTTCTCAACTTGGCTCAACGCCTCCTCCTTTTGCAGGCACTGCATCACTTTGAAAGAGTTACAACCTGAAGTAATTTAGGTCTATTCCCTTGGAAAATCCTCCTCGGTTTGTCCTTGAGCGCTAAGCCTTGGACGCGCAGACCCATAAAGCCCTCATTTGTCATCTGAATTGTGTCTCGGCTCCCTCCAGGGCTCGCTTGTTGGGACAAGGAAAGAGACAACAAGAGAGCTGTTTTTATCTCTCTGGATCTTTGGCTGCTTTTATTAAGAAAAATCGAGTTCTCTTTTGTTCCACAGGTGTTTAAATACACCCTCTTTTGTGCTTGCTTGTCAGACCGCCATGGTTTTCCAGGTGAGGAGACCTCATCTTAAACTTATAAGGTGTAACTCTGGGAGTTGTTGGAGCCGTTTAGTATTCAGTGTGGAGTTTCTCCTTTTCACGCCTGTTAATAAGGTTACATCGAGGAGTGAATACTGAAGTCATGTAAGGCTGTAGATCTGAACGGCGTGTACAGATGTAATTGCTTTCATAGAAATGCTAAGTGGGGCTTCTTTGCACGTTGAATCGCCTCCTATAGGGAGGGGATGTCCCTTCAGCTCCAAGATGAAAGTTTTCTGAATAGACATGCACATTTTATACACCTTTTACCTCTAAGCTTCATCACCTTTTCAACTCGATTTGCAAATCTCAAGGCACTTGTTCTGCTGAAAGCAGTTTTGGATTATTTGCATGCATCGTTCATGCTGCTGGGGTACACTTCCAGGTGATATCCAACGATTAAAGATACAGATGTCCAAACAACGGCTTCGAAATCTTGGGTGCTTTTTTTTGTCGTACACAACTTCCATGTTTTCAGAATGAAAGTTTAGTTTTAAAAAAAGATGGGTAAAACATTAAATTACCGTAAGCCCACAACAAAACGATAGTGATGAGAGCATTTTTCGACTGTCGAGGTCACAATTGATGACAGTAGGGGTCAGTCACGTCTCAAAAAAGCAACACAGCAGTAGAAGAGTGTGTAGAAGAGTGAACGACACATTCTTTCAAACTTTTAAAAAAATTTTGCAAACTCATAAAGTTTCCAGGAGTGTGCTAACATTTCCCCGCATGACATATTTATTGCATCATGACTTTCGGATGGGAATTAGCCGGTGTGCCTCTAGTTTTCCTCACACACCTGCCTCTTCACATCTCTTCTCCTGTCAAATCAGCAGAACTGGACCTCTGCTGGGACAGCCTGAAATAAAGCAGATTAAGGAAGTGGAAGCTGAACCTGCCAAGAATCTCTTGGCAGGATTTGCTCGAGTATGTGTGTGTGTGGCTTCCCTGATGGTTTGGAGAAACCCCTACGTCCACACGAGATTGAAACTTGAACAATAGCAAAGGTGTGTGTGGGATTTAGTCCCAGACTTCCCAAACTTCTCTGACTGCTTGGATTAAGATCCTGTCAAAGCAGTGTCATGGGAGCTTCTGCAGAGGGAGAGATTAGTTGAGGATTTGCTATCTTTCCCCATTTTAATGTGTGTGTTGTGTGAATGCAAAGCAGACCCGTTGTCTTTTAATGTCCACCTATGATTTTTTTCATCCCATTCCTAATTCCCTAAAGAGACCAGCATTGTTTCCCAACATGATGTCGACTTCCTTTGTCATGGTGGGGAATGAAGTTGAAGTTTGTTCCTCTTGTTAGCTGTCGGCACTCTGGTCTGACCATTTGTGTCATCTGCAAAACTCTATCTCAGGCATGGGCAAAATACGGCCCTCTGGCCACTACGGCCCGGTAAACGTTTTCATCTTGCCCGCCGAACGTACAAAAAAAAAAAAAACCTTGTTAGTGTTTTATTTCTCCTGCAATTCTAATGTTTCCTCACTAGATGGTGCCAAAGATACAATAACACTGCTCCCATTTAAATGTGTGTCTCCGTGATGCGCATGCTGTCAAAATAAACAGTGTGCACAGATGTGGAACGCCATCGGGCCCAATACACGCGTGTAAACAAGCGTGTTAGATGTGAAAACAAGTAAAATGTATGTTTTTAAGCACTATCGGCACTAGCTTTCAGACCATGTGCGCAGGATTTGAAATTTATCGCTCTTGATGTAACATTTAGCGCGCTTGTTTAAAATCTAGCATGTCATTTTATCGGTGTACTCTAGCGGTTACCAAAGCATGCCATCCCTCTGCTCCTGTTCGGCCCCCTGGTCAAATGTTAGAACTCAATGTGGCCCGCGAACCAAAAAGTTTGCCCACCCCTGTTCTATCTGCTGGCTTCAAATGAGTATTGAAGAGGTATCTGCTTTGTCGGCTGGCCTCATTCCTTCCTTAGAACAGCTCTGCTCCTAATTTGTTTAAATCACTGCAGTATTGTTTAAGAGAAGGAATCCCAGATTGAGATGCAGTGCACTAAACTGAAGTAATGACAGTTTCGAAGTGACCTTGGTGGAAACAGCGTTCTGTCCTCTGCAAAAGAAAAAAATGAGCTTCACTAACGGGGGTAAAATTAAAAGCTATTAAACTTGTGTCTTTGTGGAGCAGTCTGCTTTTATCTCTCAGTGACTAGCCAATCGCAGTAAGGGGGATTATAATGAAATGTTCACCCCTCTGTCAGAGTCAGATGACAATATCTTCTCCCTTTGCACTCGTCAGTATTATATCATCCCCGTAGGAATTATATCGGAGGAAACTAACCATTTATTCATTCTTTATAGTATACTTTAAACCAGCGATGGGAAAACTAAGACCCAGGGCCATAAGTGGTCATTGAGACTTTTAATTTGGCCTGCCAAACTAAAATAAATAACCTTTTTTTTCTCTTATGCTTTTCTGGTGTTGACCAATATAGAATTTTTTCAGTCTCACTCTCATTATGCAAAAATAAAAGTTGGAATTGAGTGCATTAACGAGAAAGGCACAGGGTTTTGAACATGGTATTTTTGTTGGGAAAGGTTTCAGAAACTGCTGATCTACTGATTTTTTTCGTATACAAACATCTCTGGGGTTTCTAGACAATGATCTAAGGAGAAGAAAATACTCAGGGAAATATTGCTGACTCGATCAAAATGTTTCCTAGTGATATTATAGGAGAAAAGTACATTGGTTGGAGATAATAGAAAGACAATAAGATTATGTTTTCCTCTGCCATCCTTAAGGGGCTTTCAGTAGAGTTACTGCTCTTCCACACAGAGAGGAATCAGATGGGGTGCTTCAACCATCTTCTCTGGATGCTTCCAAGATTCCTTGCTAGTGTAGTTATCCAAGGGCTTCCAGAGGTAGAACTAAGACCCACTGGAGCAACTATGTCTTACTCCTTTGACGGGAATTCCTTGGGATCCACTTGATGAGCTGAAAGATGTAGTCTAGGGGTCTGGACAGAGATCCAAACCTGCACAGGCAGTGGAGAAGGCATGGGCAGACTCCGGCCCACGGGCCACATGTGGCCTAGTAAATGTTTTAATCCGGCACACCAAACTTGAAAAAATTAAATAATTAAACCTGGCTAGTTTTATTTTCCCTGCAATTATGACGTTTCTTCACTAGATGGCACATTCTGGCTATATTGTCTTAGTTGAGAATACAACAACACTGCTCCCATTAAAATGTGTGTGTCTACGTGATACGCACACCTTCAAAATAAACAGTGTGCATAGATATGAAAAGCCATTAGGCCCAATACATGCAAGTAAACAAGTGTGTTAGATTTGAAAACAAGTAAAATGTTACATCAAGCGCTTAGATTTCAAGCCTAGCACCGCTAAATGCAGTAGCAATACTAATGCATTAGCATCAGCATTAGTGCTAGTGCATTAGATTTTAAGTTTAACACACTTGATGTAAGATTTAAAGCACTTGTTTAAAATCTAGCGATTACCAAAGCATGCCATCCATCTGCTCCTGTTTGACCCCTATGTCAAATGTTAGAACTCAATGTGGCCCGCTAATCAAAAAGTTTACCCGCCCCTGCTATAGAGGGTGCTATGTTTTTTTTTGTTTTTGTTTTAGTGACTGTTCGATATGGTTTAGGATATTTTCTGAAGATTAAAAGGACATTGCATATCTGCGTATTGATTCTGACCATGTCGACCTCTTTATGACCACCGTGGAACTTCTTACTTTCAGATGCACCACACCAATAAACTTGAATGGCCTCTTCCTGGTTTTTACCTGAACATACGTAGTAACTTCACCGTACTCGAACATCACAGAAACTACACCAAAGATATGTGGTGAAGGAAAGGAATTCCCAAGAGTGTAATTTTAACGAGTCAGCAGCATCCCTGTGATACTATCACAGTAACATGAAGCGAAATCCTTGAGGGACATTCCACACATTTCATTCAACATACAATCCAAAGATGTAAACGTGCTTTTAAACGCACTTGTAAAAGTAAAAATTCTATTTGAACTTATTTTTTATCCGTACGTGTTCATATTTTTCCTTCTTAACCCCTCTGATTGAAACACCTACCAATCTCAAACATGCAAGGCCTCGCATAAACGGTCTTTCTGAAGGCCACGACCAGGGGAATGTTTTGCTAGCGGAGTGCTTTGTTCATCATTTCTGTAGAGAAAAAGGGAGAAAAGAGGCAAGTGGTTTTCTGAGAAACATACATCCTGAGTGAAGAAGGTCCAGAACATTTCCTCAGTGAAGAATAAACCTTATCCAATCACGATCTGCTTTGTCAAACAGTGACACATTGGTTGAGTAGGGCTGTTTTGAAGACGGTAATAGCAGGCAGTTTCCAGAAGTTTCTTGTTGATAGACTTAATGTCTAACTTTCTTCCACATCTGGACTATTACTTGTACATTTGTACATCAGGAGAACTTTGAATCTGCAGGTTGAAAATGTCTGAAAGAGACACAATAATCAAGCGATTAATGACGACTTCCAGGACATGTTTATTTACAGCTGCAAATGGGAGGAATCACAAGTGTTCCACAGGTACATACAGAGAGACATCAATAGTTCCCACCTCCTGCATAAAGCACACCCAGTAGGTACAGTCCGGGGACACATGGGGACAGAAGGACACATACTGTACACTGAGCTCAAACACACCTGTTTTACCCCGACAAAAAAAACAAAAACAACAAAAAAAAAAAAAAAACAGGTGTAGTGGAGGAGACAGAGATAAGAGCAGGTTTCATATTCAAATACAAAAGAACATATACAAATCGTATGGCCTCCAGGCACTGTGCTTCCATATTTACAGTGATCGGAACAGGCAGCAGAACCACTTCAGGGCACGACCATCCACTTGAGATACACAAGTACAAGGGCTTGTTGTGAGCAAACAAAGCTCGTGCTACGAGGTCGGAGATAAAAACCGGTGCAGTCTGAGAGGCGAGGGAGTGGTGGCGGGGGCTCACAGACACATGCGTGGAGCGCTGCGGCCTGGAGAATTAATCACTGTCAAGAAGTACGTTATCAGATTTTACTCACTGGAGCGCACACACCCCAATCTCAGCGTGAGAGCTCTTGAACTCTGGCAGCATTCATACCTGGCATGTGGTCTTCACCAAAGCAACGTTCAGAGCTGCACTGATGCATAACAGAGCTCCAAACTGCTGCCGAACTTTAGTTTGATGTACAAAATGACAAAACATTTAAACTTTGCATTTAGGATGTGACTGGTGAGACTCAAACCAAAAGGGACGCACTCTCCTGTAAACATTCATACCCATGATTTAGTACGTGCAGATACATTCGAATTACATACATGCAACCTGACATGTATTCACTCACACATGCATGTACGCACGTACACAAACTTCACTCTCACACACACACATACCTGATGATGCGTTACAAGCCCAAACACCAGATTTTCTGGAGCCCACACCTTCATTTTCTACTAACAGCATTAATCTGACATCTAGTTTGACAAAGTAGTTACACACGTGTGTGTTCATCCAGTGTTGGCGACTACAACCCCACAAAACAAAGATTCCCGGGTTTTACGGCATCACAATATTTCAATTCGGACACATTCTTTGAGAAACAAAAAAAAAGCCAAGTTGTATGATATTAAACGTAATTTTATGGAGAACTTCATCAAGAATGGAGACAAAAGAGAAAAAAGAGAGAAGGCACATTAATGCCGGAATTACTGCTTCTATTGTAGTGCCGTAGGGAAAGCAATATCACACCATCACTGAACTTTGGACCAGAATACAACAGAAGGAGAGAAAGAGGAAAAAAAAATATTTTTTTTTTTTTTGCATTAGGAAAAAAAAAGCCAAAGCAAACCAACACATCCCTTAGAGAATATTTACATAAAAGCTCTGTAAAATATCTTTTTTTTTCCATCTATGTACAACACAATAACAGGAGAGAAAACTGGACCAGACGGAGGAGGAAAAACGGAAAAAAAAATGCATGAGGCAGAACATAGACATGTTTTAGACATGTTTTTTTTTTTTAAATCTCAGTTCCTCTACTATTTACTTTCCTAATTACTTGATTTCCTGCTGCAACTTATTTAAAACCATTAAATCTAAATAAAAAGGTGATTTGTTTTCAATATTTTACACTTTTTGGCAAGCGAGTTTCCAGAAAAACCAACAGCAAAATATCTAAAATAATTAGTTTGTACTTTCTAGATTGCATTGTGCCCATGTTTTCAAACACACACACTCAAACACACACAAAATAATGGCCTCTGATTGTTGTTTTGTAATTTTGGCCTGCATAAAAGAAAATGGGCGGGGCCAAAGACACAGGAAAAGCTCTGTTGGTGTGAAAATTCAAGAAGCCTAATGAAAGCAATTAAGCTGAAGGAGAAAAAAAGTGGTACAAATCAATTACTAAAGAAAAAAAATCAAAAGAATTTACAATCATTAATCAATAAGAGCCCCTCACTGATTCCATGTTTGCGAGAACATGACACGGTAATCACACTGTGTGGTTAACGTGTCATGCTAACCACTCCGAGACCCTTTCTGTCCCACTCTCCTCACTAGTATTTGTATGTACACATGCCTTTCACTGGGGCACTGTTATAAACAGATAAAGTATTTTACTCCAGTATTTTCCAGTGTTGTAGTTTCTCTGGGTTTTTGGTCTCGTGATCCAAATGTTCTTTTGGTGGCGATGAGACCGACCCTTTTTACGCTTTGCTGTCGTCTGGTTTTAAGTGGATGCTGTTGTCACTGTGCACCTTGATTTCAATCGTATCCGGCTTGAGAGACTCTTTTCCATTTTCTTCCTTCAGCGGTAACTTCCTGGAAGAAGAGAAGAAATAATCCACACATGTGGATGTTGGTGCTCTCTGGCGTCACACTTACGTCAACACAAAACTCAAAGATGAGCACAATTATGCTTAAAAGGCATAAATTCATCAGTGGGTTTTTATGCCTTTTATGGAACACATACAGTAGATGTTGAGTAAATTCAGTCCAAAAAAAGATATTTGGATTTTTCTCAATATCTTCTTGCCCAACCAAAATCACAAGTTAGATCATTTGTACATTTGCGAAGTACTTTCATGCCGAGTAAAAGCATCACATAAATGGTCAGAACTACGTAGTCTATTTTCTATTCGCTCTTAGTTGATCAGGTTATGGGTGTCAATGGGGATGAAGATGAAGTGATGAGAAAACCATCAACTAATCTGGCGTTTTATTAGAGTTTTAATGTTTATACAACAAGCATGGTCAATGAAAAGAAGAGCCACTTGGTTCCAACATCAGATCAAAATGTCCCTACGCACAGCTAGAACTTCACTGTTAAAACACTCATCAATACCTGCAGCAGAGCTTCAGCATGTTCTCCCCAGGAGAACCGATGCTTCTCTTTCTGCATGATCATCACTATGTGTTCCATCCCTCCTTATTTGTAGCAAGGACGAGGTGAGCATCTTTAAATAAGCGAGCCTGCTACGCGTTAGCCTTGTGGGGAGCCTTTTCCCTCTGCTTGACCCTAGAATTCTCGTCTGAAGCCGATCTCGGCTAGAAGATTGGATTAGGAGCTTTTGATGAGGTGGAGCCTGAAGTGTTCCCAATGTGAGACAACTTTTTGAACTACGGTTACAAAGTCATTGAAGTTTAATCAAATAACAAATAGGCTTCCTAAAAAGATAGAGAAAAGCAAAGAACCAAAAAGTTTAGAATACCTTTATTGGTCCCTCAATGGGGAAATTTCTGGCAGCCATGACGGCGCCAAAGGTGGAAGCAACTAAGGGGTAAGGTGTATCCTCCAGGGACACCTAAGGGGCTCACTGGGATTTGTACCAGCTTCTCCCGGTCCAAACACAAATGCTCTACAACTAAGCCAACGCCTCCCCCTGTAGTACAAGGGTATGGTCCGTGATTGTTAGTCTCGGCTCAGAGATCCAAAAAGGTCACATCTCATTGGATGCTTTCAAATCAAATGACTCTTAAGCCTTATTGGTGATGCATTAATAACAGATATCTAGCTTCATTTCAGGTATTTGTTTAGACGTATTTTACAGCGTGTTCCCATGCTCTTTTTTTTCTATCTTAGTCGACCCCTACTGACATTACCCTTGAGCTGTGGTACATTTCCCATTTGCTGTGATTAGATCACTTTAGAAGAGGAAAAAAAAAGGTACAAACCACACATGCATGTATTTCGCAATGAGCCATCTGATTGGCGGTCTGGATCTCGGAGACGTGTCTGGTCACCTTGTTCTTTTCAGGCTTGTTTCGGCCAATTCATCAGAAGGACATGACTGCTTTATCTTTATGTTAATTCGAGTAGAAGAATGAAATCTAAGGACGGTGTGCTTGGAGTAATGTGATGTACGAGAGCTTTCATTTGTATAAGGCTGACGTGGTGCTGTCTGCCTGATGAAAATAAAAAGGACTCAGTCAGACTTAATAAAGGAGTAACAATGTCCAATTCATTCCCTGAGGCACAATAATGCAAACCTCTAACCAAAAAACACTTAACGGGAAACCGGAAGAGTTGTGTTATCAAATCAGAACCAAACAAGGACAAAAACATTTTCAATAGTTTTCTCCTTTAAACACAAAATCCTTGTCCAGAAATTACAAGACAAAACCCCCAAAAAAAGAAACACTGACAAATTTTATTTGTGGATAAAAAGAGTTCCAAATTCCTTGAGAAAATCCAAACAAATTTAACACGCCTCGCCTCCAAAATGTGCCATTAACTTGTATTTGAGATGGAACTATTTTATTAGAAGAAAATGTGAAGGACAGGAAACAGTCCACATTTTCTTGCAGTACTCCTTATAGAAAATCAGGTGAAGGCTGACTTTATGGAGTTTAAGGTGATTTGTTTCAGGCTAGAAATGTATGTTTCCGGTCGGTAATTATTTTCTGATTTTACAGACACGTTCAGCTTCTGATTTCCTACAAACATCCCCTATAATCCTGCTTTTATTGGTACTATTCAAGGTTGGAGTTGATTCCTTCCACCATTTCTTTAGTCTTTGAAAAAGACTCACTTAAAACTAGGTTTTGTTCATACGCCACAATAGTTAGTGTTTTTATCGATGTGTGTCAGTGCTTTATAAGCTTTCTATTCACACTGTTGTAAGGTTTAAAGTCAGCTCTTAATTATTTAACCTTTTCACTGTGTTTATCTGCTCATTTCAAACATTGATTAAAAAGTAAAACTTTACTGTTTTCCAATTTTTGCAGCTTAGTTTCTGAGAATAGCTGATTAGCTCCTGAAAGAGGTAATGGCGATTCAGTGGATGGTGGTGGCACCTTAACGCTAGAACGCTATGAAATAATTTCTGTTCTGTCATCTTCCGTTCATCTGCGGCTGTGTCGCAGGGCAAAAGCCTCTGATGGGAAACCCAGGCTTCTTGAACCCCGGCCGCATCTTCCAACTCACATGGGAGCATCCCAAGTCGTTCCCCAGCCAGCTGTGAGACAGTCTCTCCAGTGGGTCCGTGGTCTACTCCTGAGTCTGCTCCCAGTGGGATGGGCCTGAAACATTTCACCAGCAAGGGAGGCATCCTAACCAGATGCCTGAACCACCCCATTTGGTTTCCCTCGATCTAGAGGAGCAGCGGCTCGACTCTGAGCTCCTCCCAGGTGGTAGAGCTCCTCACTCTATCTCTGAGTGAAAGCTCAGCCACCCAGTGGAGGAAGCTCATTTTGGCTGCTTGTATCCGTGATCTCGCTCTTTTGGTGATCATAGCTGAGGGTTGGAACGTAGATTGACTACACTTTTCGGCTGAGCCCTTTCTTTACCACAACGGATCGATGCAGCGTCCTGATTATTGCTGACACCGCACCGATCCGTCTGTCAATCTCCTGCTCCATCCTTCCCCCAGACGTGAATAGGACCCCGAGATACTTAAACTCCTCCACTTGAGGCATGGCCCTGCTCCTGACCAATATTGGCATTCCATAAAATAATTTTAACAATATAAATAAGTAAATGATCAATAATTAGTCAAACATCTCCATACTCTCTTAAGGATTTTCATACAAACTAAAAAAAAATGTCGATTCCTGTTGGGTCTAACCGTTTCTCTTGATTTTACATCAAAAATGGTAAATTGCCAGCTTTAAATTGTCTTCTACATCAGCAAAAAATCCCTCTGATTCAGCCGCATCAGATCACAGATATAAAACAGTAGCCCTGTTTGATACTGTACATTATAAGCTGGCATATTGCAATTGGCTAGAGGGGGTTTCCCCTTTAGTGCATTGGTAGAAGCTGAAGTGCCTGCACAGTAGAGCCAATTTCATGTTTCATTGGCTGCATGCAAACCCAGATTGGACTCATATTCAGACAGGGAGGTTTGCTCAAATTATAGAAGGCTGTTGCCACTTGCTGTTCCTTTTTATTGAGCTTGGATGAGAAACCAAGAGGAGCACAAATGCATTTGCTGAACAAACACATCAATAGACATTGCTATTATACGGTCTATATGTCGAAGATGGGCGATGAGAAGAACAAGTTTTTGATTTGTGAGTCACCTGCAGACAAAATGTTTCCCAGATTCAGTTTCCTTCACCTAACTGCACCACAGAAATGAGTTTCAAAACAAAGCAAGGAAATTGCTCTTCCAACACGTGACTCCTATGAGTATTGCCATTTCGGAACAAGCCTCATTACATGCTGTCTTTTACACCACAAGACAACACTTTGAGGTAAAGATAGTGTTACAATGAAGCAGCACAGACAAGAGCAACTATGATATGACTGTTCACTTCTAACAAACACTACAAGGCTGTGTTAAAAATCCAAACTATTAGTTGGCGTAAAAGCGAAACTGATCAAACAACATTGACCAGTCAGACTCGATCCTTCTATGAGAACCTGAAGTTGTACATTCTTGAGTCATAACTTTGACGGATCATTTCCAGGCTGAACTAAAGCCAAAATAGTGTTGAAGAAGCATAATCTCTAACTTATTTTGATTTGGATAAAAACGTTCATTTATGCAGGTAAATAAATCTCAGTAATTTCCTGAACAAGTCAGGCTTTCTGATTAACTTTCACCAGCATTCATTTAATTTATTTTTCTTCTATAAAACTAAGGAAATCTCCATGTAAACGTACTTTTCGGATTTATGAGTGTGCACTGCTAATATTTCTAAAATTGTTAATGCAATTAGTGAAAAATAATTGGTTGATGTAAAATTAGCCGGAAATAAAGACACAGGGATTTACACAGGATTTTACTTTTTTGGGAATCTTTGACTGGATGAGTTATGGTAGGAATTGTCAAACATTTTTAGAAACATGCCACTGTCACAAGATGATACAATATATTACAAAAAGCGGTGATTGAGAGATATAAATATTCCCCTACAAAAACAGCTGTATGAAGAAAATGTGAATATCGACAAGCTAGAATTTAAAAAAATGCTAAAACCGTTTGATATCTTTCAGATTTTTACGACTTAACTAACTCCTTAGCCTTTTTCTGTACCTACATCTCTTGCTGCAATAAGCAGTTTTGTTAAAATAGAAATTAACATGGAGGATTCATTTGCAATACGGCTGAGTCACATATACTGTCTAGTGATTCCTGTCTTAACATACACGGGTTCATTATGGCGTATGTGGACAGAGACTTTGAAAAGTGCGGCAAAAACTAAAAGTGGTAGACTGTGAGCAACAAATGGTGTTGTTGGTGTCGTTTCACATTACAGTGAAAGATGTAAGTTGATGCCAAGATGTGGAGCTTTCAGTGGTTAATTTAAGACATTATATGAGCCATGGGAGTTTTCCCATATTGTTGACATGGTAACCTATATTCTGGACCGCAAAGAGCCATCAGTCACATGTGACCTCCACTCAGCGTCTGCTTTAGCTCTATTCCTCCAAGTAACTGTTCCAGCTCCACTCCCTCCTATTAAGCACCAGCCAATAGCTGTTCAGAAGCTGAATGGAGCTCACAGAGTTCACAGATCTCCTTGGACATGGAAAATCTGAGCGATCCGGACACTCAAATTTTCCTCCTAAGGGAATAATAAAGTCTATTTTGACCTTGTCCAAACATCTCTTTTTATGTCGCAATCGTTGAGCTAACGAAATGAAACTATGCTTTTAATTTGCCTTTAAATGTATAACTAGCAGCTAATGACGAGATGTCAGAACAAGTATGCAGATATACAATAGTTCTACTGTTAGTGTTGTTGCCACCAAAACACAGCAGAGGCGGCTTGTTTTTCCCACTGTAGAAGTTAATTAGACTCACATCTATAGCTGGGAAACAAACAGACTACAATCTTTATTCTTACAAAGATAAATTAGATGGTGTCCAAGTTGCAGAAACTCCCAGGAGTTTTTGTCCATACTCTTGATCGAGAGCTTTAATCTTGTTTTTGTGCTTCTTGGACTCAGAGTGAGTGAAAATGTGAAACTGAAACTGGATGATCAGGAAACTGACTTTTAAAAGTTCTGTTTTTATATATAAATAGGTTAATTAAAATAACTGTAATAAATATATGGGAGATTTAAAGTTAAAGAAGGTAATTCCTTTCATCTTTAAAAACCAAAACAAGTCAATTGAATGTGTTCAAACTTTTGAAGACGTCTAAGTTTTTACTTGCTTTCATGTTGGCTCGCTATGGTTTTTCACTGCATGTCATTGGTCCCCGTTTGCCTTCATTCTGCAAACAAACCCTCCTTTCTGCTTTTATGTGGCAGTGTTAATGATGGAAGAAACCAGAAAGTAGCAGTGTGCATGACACATTGTCTGCAGGTAGTTTGCTTTTTTGCTCAAATGGAAAAAAAAAAAGCTGCCTCTGCAGTGTTAATAATTTTCCACATGCTACAAAATTTAGTGCGTCTTTTTTTTTATAGAACTTCAACAATCTGCCCCAAGAGCACCCTTCCGTAAGAAGGGTTTTACTGTTTACTTTTCAGGTACGTGAACAATGAACAGCAACAACAGAAGAGTCAAGACTGCAAACACGAGGCTAAAAAAGAAAGAAGACGCTTTGTCTGAAATGAATAAAAAATAAAGAACTCTATTTAGAAAAAAGGGGTATGTTTTAAATCACTATCTTTAGGACTCTTTTCAGGGGCTTTTTTTTTTGTTTATGAGTTACTCAAAAATTCAGACGGCGAGGATTAACTTTTATCTCTCAGACTTGTGGATTGCGAGTGGACAAGAAATGCATAAACAATGCCAAAATATCCATCTTTCATCTTGCGTCATAGATCTTTTGTCAGTGTTCAACATTGTCATAAATTTGTCTTGCATCTGTTGTTAGATCTGTAGTTGTATCTGCAGTTGGATTTCAGAGATTTATCTCAAATCTAGCCTGCTTTATATTTTCCAAAGAGCTAGTTGCTAGATATGCACGATGAGAGCCAAAAGTTTGATGTTGCCTTTATTTAGAGCTGTTTTTTGTCGTTTGGTAAATGAATGTTTTGAGAGTCAAAATGTGGCTTTTTGAAATCTGCCTTGAGGCTATTGAAAGGGCCGGAGAGAAAAATCCATCTATTGCTGAATCTGACAGACTGGAAGAGGATTTGCCATCACAGCAGAGAAAGAAAAAGAAGCACCTGGAGACGGTGCTGAAAACGAGAGCATAGAATGGAAATGATACTCCGTAAGACCTGATTTGAACTGTTTCTTTTCCGTTAAAGTCAAACAAAAGGTGAATTTAAACTGTTGCAAGAAAAACTTGATGAAAGAGCTTGAGATACAGTAGCTACTAACTTGTTAGCCATAAATAAAGACTTCTACCCTAAATAAATGTACAAAACTTCACTAAATAATATCAATTACCATTTTTGTTATGGAGAAAGTCCAGAACAAATTTGCAAAAAAAAAAATTAAGAACAAAAAATGTATATTTGTACATAGATTGTCAATAGTTGTTGTACTAATATGTGTACTTGATGGGTGGTTAGTTTCTCTGACCTACATATTTTTCTGTCTCTTAACTGAACTTTCTTTGTACTTTCTTTTATATCTTATGAAAGCATAAATAAAAACTGTGGGAATAAAATGCTGTTAGTGGGCCTACTCAAGGCCATGCGAAATTCAGTTCGAGGTTATGTGCAAGGGAGTTTACCATGGAAGAATGTTGTTTATTTAACCCTCAGAAAATATAACGTATCTCTGAATACGTTCATCGAGTCGACCAGACAGTTGTGTGTAATACGACCTGGAGAAAAACTGTCTCACACGTACAAACTGTCTGAGCAGTAAGTCGTCATTAAATGCAGCTAGCTTAGTCACTCGGCAAAAGTCGAATCACTCCTTCTCTTTATAGATTTTTGGATCAGACATGGCAACTGTTAGGTAGAAAAATGTAAATACAGCTTATGTTGGTACTTTTTTGTTATCATTCAAAAGTGCCTTTAGTTAATGTGCTCTCCCAACTGTATGCAGTTCCTGGCCAGCTGTATGACACAGTGTTTTGTTAACTAAAGAATGTGCTTATACTCCTGAGCATCCCCCACTTTCCTTTACCTCACTACTCTGTAAGAACACACCTCTTAGTTTTTATTACTTTATAAGTAACCAGACAGGGAGCATTTCCTGGTCGACAATTCTGGTCTTGAAAGAGAATGACACAATTGTTACTAGTAAAACAGAGAGTCTCCCATTTGTTCTCTGCTCAGCAAAGCTTTTAATAACTTTTCAATCTAACAGCAACTAAATTTGATAACTGACTGGATTGTGAGCTTTGAAAAACTACGACGAGCTGATGAATGATCTGTTTTTTGTTGAGATAAAAAATAAGAAGATGAGGTTCATGTTTGCGCATGCAGAAACGCTGTTATTGGGGCCACTCAAGGCATGCATAACGTTAACACAGATACAGAAAGCAGATCAAGGTATTAGGATAAGTCACATATGAGTGTACACACACACTCACACAGACACGTGATGCATGCAAATGAGCGAGGTGGACCCACTGCACGTTGCATGAAAGGCACTGATGTTAGTGAGTAAGACAGAATTGGAGACATACTGTGGTTGAAAGGGTGGTTGGGCGGCTGTTGTAGGTGTACCTACAGTAAATGGTAAAAAAAAGTCTCCTTTTCTTGTTCATAGTAAATGTAGAAAGAATAAAATGTGTAAATAACACAAAGAGCTTCATTTGTACACCTTCTATGCAACCTTGTAACATTTTGTGAAACTGCAAGGGGATCCTTGACCAAATGTAAACGTTTAGTAAGGAAAAAATGCTTTTTTTTATTCTCTCATTGCTCATTTAACATTTTCAAGTTACTTTTAACTAATTCAATTTTTGTAGTAAAAAAGTCGGCCCCTTGCAACCCACGTGTAATCAGATACACCCACAGCAGATGTTCCCTCTGCAAGCATGAAGGACCTGGTGACTTGCTGGTGATTCAAGGAGCTTTAACCCCACTAGAAAGCTAAAAATAGAAAAAAAAAAAAAGGTGATACTCACAAGTAAGCGGCTTTGCCCTCCTCCATTTCTTTGCCTTTGCCGCTGGTGGCGGTTTTCTTGCTGCAGAGCGTGCGCGTGATGCACATCAACAGCCCGCAGTGACGCAGGAAGAAGCAGCTGACGTCCACCAGGACCAGAAGCAGCAGCAATGCTCCCAGGCCAAGGCCCACCACCGCGCCCAGACCCAAGCCGCTGAACAGGGATTCTGCTAAGGCAGTGAACCACACACGCAAACACACAGAAACACACGCGCACACACAAAAACACTTGTTAGCAAATTGGGTTTCCTCCCGTGTACCATAGACAAATGGAGGCTAAGGTGCGGTGGAGCGTAGATTCACAGGGATAACCCGTTTCGTGTAAGGACAACTTTGTACGGCGGTTGCTCATGGAGTCAGGATTAAAAGGGATCCACATTGCTTACACAACCTTATGTACATTGGGTGAAACCTCATTAAAATCAATGACTACCATCAAATCTATCCAAAGTTTATCCTACTGGTGATAAAACTTTGAGAAACTTGTATGAGTCAAGGTCTACTGAGCACAAAAATACTTTAGAAAGAAGTCATTTGTGGCTTGTTATCCCTTTAAAAACACAATATCCTCAAAAACCCCCCCAAAAACTTAACTTTTCAGTTTTCACAGACTGTAAATAGCAAACAAATCCCATTTCCTCTGCTGTATTTGCCCTCAGGCCTTCTTTCAACACCAGCCTCTCTGGTTCCATTGGTTACAGGAGCGATGCAGCTCTCTGAACCAAATGGCAGCATTGCCATGGCGATCCTTCACTGCTTACAGCATTTTAATAAATTCACATGGAAGGAATTCTGAATTTTAAGCGAGAAGTTGAAATCCTTTCCCTGGGAGAGCACATCGGGCTCCCCGGATCAGTAGGGAGCGATTGGGAGCTCCTGCCTTCGATTGAATTAATGAGAAAATGAAAGCGGTACAGGAAAATGGGGCTCCCTAGCGGGCATGGCTGAAAGGAATTGTGGCCTTAAGTGATCCCGGGGTGGAGCTAAGTGAACATCCGCAGTAATATCAGTGCTGACAGCTGGAGGTCAGACCTCGCCAGGAGTAATCAGCGATGGAAGAGTGAATGAACTTTCTGTGTTCAGTAGGCCGTGAGTTAACAAGAGGCTGAGACGCTCGTATAGAGGTGTAACCACTTAGAACAGCTGGAATCGGCCTCACATTGCAGCAAAAAACTCTTTTATTTCTCTCTCACGGTGGTAGATGTAGAAGCAGAGTAATACATGACCCCACAACGAGCGTGGAGGTAGTTTGGAAAGATTCCAACAAAATCCTGGACTAAAACCAAACTTCTCAGCTTAAGAAGTGGAAACAACTTCAAGCTCTACAGAAGCAACTCACTTGGACAACAAAAATAAAGTAAAAGGTCAAACCCCACGCTGCAGAGCCCAATCTATCCCGAGGACACATCTATCTGCAAGTATGTTAAAAAAAAAGTGGACCCTCTATGTAACAGAAGAGTTTAACCAACATAAAGAAGTCCTCGCCTCTAATCCAGCTGACGGGATGTTTGACGCTTTAAGGCTTTTTGTGCATTTGAAGGGGAATTAACAAAAGAAATCCCAATTTTTGTGCCAAGCATGAAAGACTTAAACAACGGTCCAGCAAGTACAGACACGGGGTCAAACAAAGAAACAACAGAAGGATAAAAAATCCCCAAAAGATGGCAGAGAGTTAGAAAAAACAGACCAGACATAAAGAGAGTAGAGTCAATGAATTACCACAAAGACACAGAATGACTGGATAAAAAATACAAACCAACCATAAAGAAATGCAACATTATGAGAAGAGGAAGTAGAGGACCTCAGAGACCATTACAAGATAGACATGTTAAGAGGGACACACTTAAAAACAAACAAGGAAACAAAAAGTAACATGTAAGAAACAAAATCCCAGCTGTAAACTGAATTGATATTGGTGTAATCCCTCTACAGCGACGGTGAACCTGGTGGAATCAAAGCCAGGATGCACTTCAACACCTGAGCCGCTGAATCATTGCAAACCAGGTTTGGCATTCGGAGGCAGAACCGCTACGCCGCCTGAATTCCTTAAACACTCATGCTCTACTGTGGAAGTTATCTCCGTGTGACAAACCCAAAATGACTCATGTCGGTGACTTTGTTCTTGACTTAGAGCTGAGACTGCAGACACGGTAGGCTGGCACTCACCCAGAGAGGCTGGGAGAGGAACCTCCTGGCAACAAGAACTCTTAATTAAAACATTTTGGGGGGGAGAAAAACGGGACAACGCGGGATTTCAAACTTCTTGACTGAATCAATATTTTCCAACTGCCACAGGCTGGCGTTTTTTTTTTTTATCTCACTGTTGGAAAGTTTGAGCTTATTTGTCTGCTAAAGCAAAAATTTACAGGCAGCTCGTCGGCTGGCCTGAAGCAGTCACCCAGTCTGGAAGGAGAAACAGAACATCCTCCTATACTTTTAGACATTTTACACTTAAAGCAAAAGCCTTCCACACATTTATAAATCAACCAACCACTAAACTGGCTGGTCTATAACATAAAAAGGAGCAAACACAAGAACTCTTTTATTTGAAGTGTAAAAATTTTTATTTACTTGTAACTCTTGGAATTTCTATACATCTAACGTCCCTCCAATAAACAACAAGCATTTAAGTGCCAAATGGAGTACATCGGCAGAGGATGCTGGGTTTGGAACCACCAGGAAAGAGGACTAGAGGAAGGCCAAAGAGGAGGTTCATGGATACAGTGAAGGAAGACATGAAGATAGTTGGTGTGACCAAAGAAGATGCAGCAGATAGGGTTAGATGAATGAAACTGACTTGCTGTGGCGACCCCTGAAGGGAAATGCCTCTAGTCCTCTTTCCTGGTGGTTCCAAATCTAGCATCCTTCTGCTGATGTACTCTCGCTCTCTCCTCTGCACATGTCCAAACCATCTTAGTCTGGCCTCTCTGACGTTATCTCCAAAACCTCTAACATGTGCTGTTCCTCTGATCCTGTCCATCCTGGTCACTCCCAGAGACATCCTCAGCATCTTCATCTCTGCTATTTCCATCTCTGCTTCCTGTATTTTCTTCAGTGCCACTGTCTCTAGACCAAACAGCATGGCTGGTCTCACCACCATTTTGAACACTTTTCCTTTCATTTTAGCTGAAACTCTTCAATCACACATCACACCTGATACTTTTCTCCACTCATTCCACCCTGGCTGCACACGCTCCTTCACCTCTTTTCCACACTCCCTGTAACCTTACGTTTCCATTTGGATCCCTCTCATTCACACACACGTACTCTGTCTTACTCTGACTAATCTTCATTCCTCTTCTTTCTAGTGCAAACCTCCACCTCTACAGCTTTTCCTCCACCTCTTACCTCCTCTCACAACAGATCACAATGTCATTAGACCATATATTATTAATATTTTAAAAAATAGTTGTACTAAACATACTCTTACATAAAATTAGCTTAAATTTCTTCTACTGTATAAATGATGATTTATGGCTTGTAAACAATTTTTAGAAATAAAAAAAATATGCAATATCTTCAAAGTTTGAGGCCTTTTTTTCTTCTTGCGGAATAGAGTAGCTGTTCCTCCTTGATTCATTTGCTTGAAATCTATTTTTTTGTTACAAACCCGTAGATTCTTATATATGAAACATGCTACATTTCATATTTTACTGCTCTAGATCAGTCTAGAGTGTATCTCCAATTTGAGCCAAAAAACGGCAATGAAGAAAATAAGCTGAAAAAAAATACAATTTTGAGCTGAGAAGAGCAGGACAGTGTCGGTTCAATCTAGCAAACAGAAACTGGCAGCAGAGTGTTTGCTAGTAGCAAAATGCATTACAGCTGTCAAATTTATTTCTCTGTCCAGTTTCAATATTGGCTCTGAGAGTCATTTTTCTTCTTTCGTCCATTATATACTCAAAACAGGATTAGAGCAATAACTTCCATCTTTATTGTCCCCTCTATCACCGCAATTTCATTTTTATTTATTTGGCTAGATAAAAAATTACAACTATTTGTTCACCTCAAGCTCCTTTCAAATGATTCCTTGGTGATAAGACTTATTTCATTTAGAACATAGAGCCTGGTAAGAGTTTATTGAAGGGCGTGAGAAAGAAGAAAAAAAGCACTTAGAGGAAAAAGAACAGCTAGGTTTCTAACTCTAAACAAATTTAATTTGTATTGTGGGAAATAAAGAAGTCCTACACAAGAACAATATCAATAAGGTCATAAGCTCAGTGTAGCATAACGAGGATAAGGAATAATGCAGGAAAATAGAAAAAATGGGGAGTAAAATCTGGACATCGACAGACGTCCATAATAATCAGGACGCTGCATCGGTACGTTGTGTTTTAAAAAGAGCTGAGCTGTAACGCAAAGCTCTTCATTTACCAGTCAGTTCCCCAGTTCTTACCCCCACCTATGGTCACCAACTGTGGGTGGTGACCGAAAAAACAGATCGCGGATACAAGAGGTTGAAATGAGCTTCCTCCACAGGGTGCTTGGGCTCTTACTCAGACATAGAGTGAGGAGCTCTGCCATCCGTGAGGAGCTCGGATTAGAGCTTTTGCTACTCTTTGTCAGGAGAATCCATCTGGTTAGGATGCCTCCTGATCACCTTGCTGGTGAGGTGTTTTGAGCATGTCCCACTCTGATACACACAAACTTAATTGCAGACCAACTTGTGGTAAATACCATAAGGCAAGCCCCGTACCTGATGGCTTGGGACCACTTCCAACAACTCGGAGTAACCGTTGAGGAAGTAGAACAGCTGACCCAAGATTTCCAGCACTGGAAAAACTTTGTTCATCTGGTCGGCTCAACACACGGGGACAGGACCCCCTAAGCTTAGCTCAGCATTGTTAGGGGTTGAGAGAAGCCATCTATTCAGCAGAATACCATTCAGCATTTATGAGATGAAAATTGAGGGATTGTGTTGAAACCAAAACACAATCAGGTAAACTGCCAGAAAAATTGTTGAGAGATCCAAAGAAAAGCCTAGACAAATTCAGCTGATATACAGGACTCAAAAATGTGTGTGGCTGTTCTGGTAACATCGTCAAGCTATCACAAGAAAGCCATTCATTTGCAAACAAATCCTGTAGCATGACAAACCACAGAGACCTGCCTCAAAATTTTTGGTAAATGAGAAATTTGAAATGAAATAGAACTTTTCACTCACCACCACTAAATTTGGATACTTATCTGTCTGTGCAGCATTGGCTGTGGCTGAATAAGCGGATGCGGGAGTTGCAGCTCCTTCCACACTGATGTAATAGGCGGTATGAGTCATGGGGGAGCAGTAGCAGACTAATTTTTTTGCCGTTTTGCAAAACGAACTAAAGGTTTTAGGGGTGGATATCTCAGTCTCCTGACCTAAATATTAGTTAACTACCTACAGAAGATCTCAAATGTTCAATCTGTGCAAGAAAACCTTAAAATTTCAAGGTTTTTTTTTTTCAAGAAAAATGTGCTGCTTTACAATCATATCATATAAAAACCTCATCCACAACTAAAAAAATAAATGTCAAGCTTGGATTTATGTTAACAACCTATTAACAGTTTAATTTTCATCTTTCATACTTTATAAAAATAAGAAATTCTAAGTATTCTAAACTTATGAGTAAAACTGCACAAAAAAGTAATGAGAATTTTTTTCTGAATAAACTTTCAAAAAACTTTAACTTTACAGTGTTTGAAAAAGTTTGAATTTTCATTTTTGGTGAAATACCTCACAAAGAAAAAAAACTTTAATGGCACTGAGTATATTGAAGAGTCAGTGAAAGGTAATAAAAAGAAAAAAAAGTACTATAACTTGGAAAAATATGGCCTCTGACGCAATCAACTTTGAAAGAGTTTTTTTGAACTCATGGAAGGAGCAATTTAAACATCTCAACGATGTTGTCTGCTGCTCTCAAGTTCCTTCATCGTTTAACACTAGAACAGTGCTTCTCAAATAGTGGGGTGCACCCAGCGCGATGCCAGGGGGAGTGGATGTAACCCTGTGGAACATGCTGGGTTTTTTTTTTTTGCCGTACTAGAATAAAGTGTAATTGCACATCCACTTTCATTTTTTGTTTTCTTTAATGTTAATGAGGATACAATGTTACGGAGAGGTGTACGTATAACAATTTAATAGACAAATGATACTAATTATAGTCACAGTGGAGAGTGGGGGGAGCGCAAAATATTTTTTTCTTTCTTGGGGGGGGGCGCAACAGGAAATAATTAAGAAGCACTGCACTAGGCCACCGCAGTGACCACACGTCACTTTAATATGCTAATTAGAATAAATAAAACATAACCTAGGAGGCTGACATTTTATGACGTTTAATATAAAAATGTTTTCTATTTTATCTTTTAGTTTTTGTGTTCTAAAAATCAACATTTCAAAATTTATAAGCATTTTATCTCCTCTGACCGGGGCGCAGCAGCTGTGAGAAAGTTTGCATTGGAATTTGTTGCCGTGGCAACACACAAGTGTGTGTTTATATTTGTGGAGAGAGACAAGGAGGACTCTGATGCTAAACATTTTAAAAAGGTTGAGTGAAAATAATATTGAAGAGACACCACGAAGAGAGTAAGAAAATTGTTGTCTGAATAAAGTATGTCATGTTTTCTAGATAAGTCTGGAAAGTTCAGGTTAACATATTGGAATTTAGCCAATAGCCAAATTTTAACAGGGACATTTTTAATAGCAGCAGCTCAAAATGCGGACAAAAAGTAGGCCATTGACAAATTAGATCATTTTACTTTGGTTTTGCTTTTTTATTCTAGGTTTTAAAAATATTTAACATTTTATTATTATTATTACTTTAAAAATTGAGTGGTGTAAAAGTTTATTTATGCAATAAAGCAGCGCAAAACATGAATAATTACATAACCGTCACATTGACAGTCATGGTGTTTGCAGATACGTAGATTTAGAACGTGGCGGTCCTAGAGTTAAAACATTTTTTCCTGTTTTTTTTTTTTCCAAAGAGCAGGAGGAGAATTTAAGCAGCAAATTCATTAATTCCCAGGGTTTATGAATTTCAGAGCACTAGAATTATTAGAGCTACTTTCACAAATCTGAGCAATGATTGTAGATCAGAAAGAAATAAAAATCCAACTACGTCTTTAGTGAATTTAGTAGTTTGACTGTTGCTCTGTGAGAGAGGAGGATTGAGGTACCGATGTTCTACCCAGAACATTTATTTATTCACGAGTGACTGACAACTATTTGAATTCATTCCCACCTCTTGGATTATGATGTAAATGTCATTACCTCGATATGTTTTGGATTATTTTTTGTGCAGTTCATGGTTGAACAAAAGAGCTGTTGTTTTTTCTATTGTTCCACTTTAAAAATTATGAATTTCATTTTGAAAACTGATGAGGAAGCTTGATTAGTATAATGGGGAGCCATAAAAGTGTTTTGATTGCTTGGATTCCTCCTAGGAAGAAGTTTCATTTGGAGAAAAAAACACCTCTATTTATCTTCATTATTTCCTCAAGCATTTTGATGAGAATATTAAAAACACAATGCCTGCTTAAATCAATGTTCTTTTTTTTAAAATAGTCTTCACTAATAACATTTTCAGTGGGCATTTATTCTATAAGCCATATTTTTGTCTTTGGGCTAGAAAGTCCAAAAAGAAATGTCTGTCGATTACCATCGAGTAACCCTGCGTAGAAACGTCTCACGTTATAATAAACTTCTTCAATCAAACAGCAGTATGACGGAAGCAAGTGGTTGCCATGGAAGCCATCATTTACCATTAATGTTCTAGTTTTCTTTGGCTTCCTGTTACAGAACAGTCAGCAGGAAGTTAAATTAATTCATATTTTCATTTTTTCATTTCAAACAGCAGGAGTTCAGAAATGAAATGTTATGGATGTTTCTTTCTGGGTTTTATAAACACTACCCGACCAAAAGCAGCTCCTGTTGAGGTGACTAATGATCTGCTAATTGATGTTAATTATTACTGATGTTTAAAATAATGACAGCGGATCACACATATCCACTTTCCTCAACTAAGTCTGGTGAAAAATAATAACATTTAATGATTCTTGTCATGATGATGCTTTGTTTTGCAGTGGCCTTTCAACTTCCTGAGAAGGAGTCTTATTGAGACGATTTCCTGGTCAACTTTAGCATCAAATCAAGATGTAGCTCAACAAAACTTCTCATTGGACGTTGAACAACATCTGGCATCTTGTGGTTCGACTTGTTACATCTTCACAAAAGCGAGGAGACTTTTTCTAAAAGTAAAGCCATGAAGGATATTTGAATGGTATATAAAATGAAGTAAAAGCTAGAGAGGAGGAAAGTCGGCAGATCCATGTCACCATCTCACAACAGTGTACTCTGTGATTGGTTGTCTTGCATGGTTCAAAGTTCAGATTTTCCTGCATTTTACGACTCTGACTCAAGATGCTGTCCTGCGCAGATGTGAAGTCTACGGGTGCAAACTGAAAACACGTCACTTAAAATCTAAGACAAGTGACCAACGTCGACTTACTACTGAAACAGGATGCTTTTGATGCCAGGCGTTGATTGGGTGTGAATGGTACATTCAACGTTCAGCCAGGATGCTGACACCTAGCACATCTGTTTAGGCCCGGCCCTCAAAAGTCACTGCTTTTTTAGGGGGACAGGTCATGGGGACAACAGCCTGAAACGGGAAACCCAAGCCCCCACCCCCTGCCGTCTGCATCCTCCAGCTCACCGGGGAGGATCCCGAGGTGTTCCGTATCCAGCTGTGAGACATAATCTCTCCAGCGGGTTCAGAGGTCTACTTAAGTCTCTTCCCAGTGGAACGTGCCCTGGAACACCTCACCAGTGAGTCATTCGGGAGGCATCCTAATCAGATGCACAAACCACCCCATCTGGCTTCTCTCGAACCCAGAGGAGCAACGACTCTATTCCGAACTTCTCCCAGATGACAACTCTATCTAGTTCCACACTAGCTATTAGGTCGAGCATAGACAAAGTATTTAGACCCAGAACAAAAAAAAAAAAAAAACTGTTGACCAATCAGTGACAAGAGATGATGCCGCGACATCAAAACGCGTCTGTTTGTATGGAAGCAAAATTTCTGAGGGTTTATTAAGTGCTCTTATAAGATGAAAATTCACAGAAACAGATTGATTAATAGCGCGGCTTTATATAATATAATTTATATAATTGTGTAGCTACACGGTTGTTGTGGTTACGCAATGCAGCGAGGATGTGAGATGGTTGACAAAGCCCTGTGAGCGTACATAAAAAAAATCTTATAATTGTAGCGGAAAGAAAAGATGAATTTATATGGTTTAAAAGAAAGCTTTGATGTGACAAAAGAAGTAAATAGAAAAGGAACAAAAGGCGGGGTGGCAATCAATGATTTTTTTAAAGGATTCTCTGTGAGAAGAGAACGTAATTTAGTTGGTTACAAACTAAAATAGGATGGCAAAAGAAGGAGGAGGAAGGAAAAAAAGAGAACGTGCCAATCCAATACACTGAAAATGCATAATACATAGAGAAAGAATTGAAAGGAGAAAATTGGCTGGTGAGAGATAGAAGGCATCCATATGTGGAGTGAACAGATTTTCTCTCTCGAGTGAAAAATAAAATGGGAAAGAAAACAAAATAAAACAAAAACCACCCGAGCTGATGTTTCTTTCATTAAGTTTACTGCTGGATTGTTTATACAGTATGATGTGCGAAGGAAAGCAAGGCAAGCATCAGAGAGTCTGCAAGTGGGACCGGCAGATTTTTCATATTTAATACAGTTGATTGAGTCGACTCGGAGCAGACGTCTTCTACATCAAATCTGATTCACGGCAGAAGAAATGGGAGGGTCAACTTCCTTCTTTGTAAGCTAGAAAACCTCATCCTGCCAGAAGACATTAATACGTCTTCTTTTTGCTATGAGAAAAACCAACATTATTAAATGTTTCAATAGGATGGAGCTAATTTTAGCTTTACTGTGTCTTTGCTTTTCTAGCTGATGGACAGATTCAAACTCCTGCTGTTTATTTGCTGAACTTTTCCTATAAACCTACGAAAAGCTGAAAGGATCTCCAGTAAAGACGTTTCGAGACTTTCCCACGATGCACTGCTGTTCGCTAACAAGACAGGACAGTCAATCGAAGTGACCCGTGTGAAACTTGCTATCCGCGCGCTCTCGTTTTCTCTTTGAGAATCGAGACAAAACCAATTTCTCAGAGAACAAAATAAACATGGCTGAAAAACTTGAGCAGATAAACACAAAAAACACTTTCAGAAATTTATTTGTTTGGTTATACAAAAAAAAAAGGTTGGTGATAACGTTCAACGATGTTTGCTTTTGCTTTCCCTCTCGAGTTTAATTTTCAGGTGGGATAAACCTTCCAGCGATTGAAGATCCAGAGCTACAGGATCATTTTTCAAGGATATTAGAGCTAATATGAAGTGAAAGGTTTGAACAGTAATGCAAATTGGAAATTTCACTCTGTGTTTTTGGTTTAAAACACACACGAAAAAGCCAATTTTGCACGTAGGAACAGTATGAACAGATAAGAAAAGAAAAAAAAAGAGAATTTAATCCACTTTCAGATCAACGTGAAGCATGGAATGTGCAAAACATGAGTGGGTGTGACAAATTTAGAAAGCAATGTTCCTGAAATCCTTTGTTTGTATTCGAGCGCACGTGTGCACATTCACCAAACATTAAGAAAACGTGGTTATGCAAACCTGCATGCTGATGAGGTTTATCTTCTCTGCAGTATCACACGCAAAGTTCTTCAACTAAACGCATCGTGGAAACAATTAAATTACCACAAAACATTAGATTACATGTGTTTGTGTGGCAACTTGAATTTACTATAAGTGAGTTGCTTTTTTTTAATCGAGCTCAGGAATATAAATTTGTTTTTCAGATGTAAAAAGTTGTGACCTGAGGGTATTCTCTATCACGGTCTGCTGGGGTTCTTTGATGCAAAACTCTGGTGTTTGAAAGTTTTTTTTTTTTTTTTTTGCTGTTTACTAGAAAAATGTGAAGAATTGATTCCAAATTTGTGTAATAAGATGAGCACAAGAAGAAAAAGGAAGAATTTCTTACAATGAGGATGCATTTATAGAAGGATTTTTCTGACTTGAAGGACCTGGGACAAGGAATTACAGTTCCAGACATCGAGGCTTTGCTATTTTTCTGCTTTAAAATGCAAAAGTCTAAAAAACATGCAGAAAATACAATCCACTTGGTGGGGTAGTTTGTAGGAGGGATGAACAGCAGCATGCAACAAAAAACAGCAGAGTGGGTTGCTACGGTTACAGGAAAGTCCTATCTGTCTCTAAACCAAATGAAAGAATTTCCCACTGATAAATATATAAAAATCATGTTTTAATCCATTTTTTTTAACACAAACACCATGAGATCAACCATGAAAAATATTTGGCAGCTACCAGTAAATCATGATTACCAAATGAGGTGAAATAAGACCATTTCCCACGAAACAGCTGACAAACTCACAATACACTACTGTGCCGCGGAACACTGGTTTAAAAATGCTGGATTAGATAACAGAAATGTACCAGCTGGGCTTCATCCAGATAAACTTAAGTAATAATCTTAAATGAAAGTTACACTTACGGTGAATATTTATGCAGATTTTCTTTTCTTAAGTAGAAACAAATTGTGTCTACACTGCTTCTTGATCACAGTTTGTAGATTTTCACTGTACGTAAAATATACATGTGGGTTCTGATGTCTATGTTATATGTAATGTGGTATGAATGGGCCAAGAGTCTTGAATATCTTTAATTTATTACAATAACTATCAACAAGTAATGATTTCATACAAATTCCGTCTGCTGCTTCGCTCTGAGTGCAACAGCTCAACAGAAGAGCGAAAATAGTTTTCCATAGTCTATTGTCCGTTTTTATTTTCTGAAAGGACTTTTCATACACTCTTTCTGAAATATTTTCTTGTTTTTAGACTGTTCAAATCCCAGCTGATTTTGAAATATTCAAACCACTCTGTTCAGCCATATTAAAGTTCATTAAATTGGATTTATTTGTCATTAGTTTTTTTCCCAAATCACAGCGTTCCGGGGATAATGCCTTTTTTGTGTGTCAGTTCTAGTTAAATTTCTCAAATTATTTTCTACCAAAACAAAAGTTGCACAAGATTAAGGACCTTTGTATATTAATTGTTTATGGTTCTGCCACTATATTTCTAAAAAAAAAATTGAGCTTAAAACTGTCATTTTTGGCTTTGGTAGGTTCTGGTTTACCGATTTTGTGGCACCAGTCTCTAAAAAACGTTGCCCAAAAAGGCTAATTGCACTAATTTGATTTATTTTTTTACCTGTAATGTCAGGTTTCTGCGGCATGAAGAACTGGTAGAAGGTGGGTTCTGACAGGCCCTTGATGTTGCGCGCCGTGATCTCCACCTCATATCTTGTATTCCATTGTAGCGGCTGCAGCATGGCGAAGTCGTTCGCTCCCGGAACCAGCTTGGTCATCCACTGCTCTTCTTTATCCTGGAGAGAAGAACAAAGGAGTTTATCTAGCAAACAAAAGAAACTAATCTAGTTTTATTTTGACACCTGTCAAAACATCCCTATTTTTTATTTACCATGCCTTTTTCCGTCAGCTACAGAAAATGAATTGCAAACTGCAGCTAAACACAGAGAGCGAGCTGAACGCAGCGAGCGAGCCAAACACACTTGTGCCGCATTGGCAGCTTTTCCGAAGACAGTGACAAACATTTTACATAAACCGAGGTCTGGACTGTCAGATATGTGTGTGCTGAAACCACTTTGGCCTGAGGGTTGGCTTGTGTGTCCCTGATGCCAGACGATAGCCAAAGATTACCGGACTGTAAAGCATCTGCGGTGTCGTCCAGCTCTGCTGAACTTTTGTTCAGACTAATTTCTATCAAATTTAAAGCGAAGTTGCATTTAAATGAAGTACCTTCACACTGAATCGAGTGGGTGAGTGAAATAATTAATTCTGAGTTTGTTTACTCTCTCATTGAGGCAGAGATTGAAAAAAAAAAATAGACCCCAAAATTTCTGTTAGTGTAACATGATTCATTTTTGCCACCAACGCATCATCTCAGCTCAGTCGTCAGCAACAAATCAATCCAGTGAGTCACGCTTACTCCTCTGGGAGGAAAAAGCATTCCTGTTGTTTCACACGGTGTAGTGATTGTGTCTACAAAGTAATACAAAGAAAAATCTTTCCGTTGGAGTTATTTTCTCGCGCGACACAAAAATGAAGTGCTGGAAATTGTTTGAAAAGGAAAATAAATGTGGAGAGAAACAGGATGTTCCCATTCTGTCTGAGAAACACCTGACAGGAAAACTGATATTATAAGAAATACTTTAAGATATTAATAATCAGAATAATAACAACACAGTTCTGATCTTTCATGGTGAAATTTTCTGAGCCTTTTTGGGGAAAAGACATGGCTGAAAACTCTTTATGCCCCGTTGGGTGACGGTTTACACCCACACAACATGAGACCACGTTATACTACAGATAAATGGATTTTCGGGAGAATAAAGCATATCAAGTCTGTTTCTTATTTTTCCTTTGCTTAGCAAAGGTGGGAAAGAAGGTGGTTTCCTCTCTTTTACATCTCAGACCAGATTTGTAACCATGTCAATGTAAATCAGGGTTCTCATACTTGTGGCCCAACTAATGCCCCCGGGATGATAATTTGCGGCCCGCGTGTTAAAATGAAAGATTAACGTTAATGCAGCAGCAAGATTGATTTTAATGACACCTTATTATTACTTTGTTTATTTATTATTAATTGATTTAGATATTTGAGATTATTGGAATCTTTTATCAGCACTTCTCTTGTGGAAATTCCGATTTGGACCAGCCTCCCCCTGACTCTGCCTCCAGCTGCCCCCCAACTAAATTGACTTCGAGACCCTTGAGTTAAATTGCTTATTTCTGATTGCAATAAATAAAAAAAAACTACAGAAACCTCTCACAAAGGATTTTGATATTTTGCTAATTCTTCAACAGATTGTTTTGTTCACGATGATTACTCCCTTCCGAACATTTATTTTCAGTTGATAAAGAAGACCAAATGTGTTCACAAACTCCTAAACCTAAGAAAAAAATTGTCTTTGTAAGTTATTGTCTTATTTTTGTAAACTTAAAAGTGTATTTGTTCATTTTAAGTACAAGAAGAAATGGCCCGGAAAACAATTTTCAACCATCGAGACGGTATGTATTGTCATATCACCCAGCACTACCTGTCTGCTAATATTTCCACAAAACTCACTGTATAGAGAGGATTATTGCTGTTTATCACATGTGTGTTCTCAATTGTCAAAAACTAAACACTCACAGTTTTGTATTTGACTATATACTCCACGATGGGCATCCCCCCATCATCCTGCTTGACCAGACCCAGCCGGTAAGCTTTCCCCATGCCTCTCTGCCCGTGCACTGCAGGTGGACTTGGCTCTCCTAAAACACACAGACAAGAATTGAGTGGAATCAATTTATATTTATTACAAGAACATAGGCAATTATTTCATGCAAGTAAACTCGTATTTGGAGAAGAACGTACGGATGGGTAAAGTCTGGAAGCTTTCCGTGTGGCTGTACTCTCCCTGACCCTTTCCGTTGACGGCTGCCACTCGAACCTCGTACGTGGTGTTGGGCTCCAGTCCTGTCAGAACCACTGTGGCTGCAAAGGAACAAACCAAAGGCTTACAAAATCAACAGAGTTTTCAAGACTCTTTTCCACCAAACAGAAACGTGACAGATATTTTTTGTAGTGGAACAGTGTTCAAAGGTTGTATTCTAAAACATTTTTTTACAAATAATTAAATATATCAAAAGAAAAACCCCTTCCTCGTCCCATAAATCACTAATGAGTAAAGAAAAATCAGTAGGTATGAATAAAAAGTTTTTAAAAAAATTAACGTACAACATTCAAACTAACTTCACATGGTTATAAAAGCGGGGGCCAAAATCTACCGAGTTGCAAACAACTAAAAGCACCTCCATGTTGTTTATTACCCCTGCTGCTGTCGTCCAATAACTGGGAGCAGCTGCGGCCGTCTCATAAAAAAAAATATTAAATAACACCAGCCTGTTTACTGCAAGAAAAAAAAAAACCTCCAATAAACTCCCTTTAAACCATAAACATGTAAAAGTAAATGATTACAAATCTGTTTAATATGTTGTGTACTGACACTAAACCAGTTCATGTTTTGCATTTACATAATTTAGTTTATTATTAAAGAAAAAACTGGTTATTACGTGCATAACCTTCAATAGATCAAAAAGCCTGCGGTGAGGAACGGATTGCATTCAAAAGAAGTTAAATATTCTTTCTCCTTTTTGTCACTCTGAGCAAATTAAATACTTAAATAATAACGGGTGCTTCTGCAGTTCTATAGCACTGCGATTGAAAATAAATTTTGCAATTTGCAGTTGCGTACTGAGAGGTTCATTCCACAGAAACAAGCAGATATTTCAATTTGTGCAAAAGCATTGGAATGAAACAAGTCTCTGCATTTGCAACTTATGGAAACTTTTATAGCACACAGAACTTCTGCTGAGTAAGTTCAAGTGGATTCAATGATTATACGTGCAATACTACTTAGTGCTCCATTACGATCTGCCCTGCTTTTATTTTTGCCTGATTGTACAGAAACAAAGACATTAATCTAACTTAAATCCACATTTGAGTTGCAATTATTTAAGTGATTCTTTTTCTTCTTCGGTTTGAGATTTAAGTGATTATTTCAGTGATAGAGATTTGAGTTTCTTCCGAACTCAAAAACATTTTTACTTGTCACAAGGGTAGCATTCTCTCCGCCCAGAACTGTGTACAAAAGAAATATGTCCTTGTCTGCTTTATCTATACAGTTATGAAAAAAGAGAAGTGTGTTCTTACAGAGTAGTGAGGAATAGGATCACATTAACTAAAATAAATGATAAAAATAAAAGAAGTAACGAAAGAAGTAGTAACAAAAGAAGTAGTAACAAAAGAAGTAACGAATGAAGTAACAAAAGAAGCAGTAATAAAAGAAGTAACAAAAGAAGTCTTTACATTTTCTCTCATTAATAATGACCTAGATTTAATTTTTTTAATGCTTTTATAATTGACGTATAAAGCAGTTTAAGATAACTTTGTGTTAATAAGTGTTATTTAAATAAAGTTTGATTTGATGAAGAGGCACTGTTGTGGAAAAAACATTTTTTTTTTTTTATACAAATGTTCTGTACTTTTGAACAAAAGGTTGGATGCCTAAAGTTATTCACATGCTTTTAATTGATTTAAAAACAAAACTTCATAATAATAATAATATTGTATACTATTTATTGATCCCTCACCGGGGAAGTTTGTGTGCTGCATTACACCGCAGCAGGCTGCCACGATGGCGCCAATAGTGGGAGAAACGGAGGGTTACGTGTCTCTCCAAGGACATTACATGTGAACTCAGTGGGATTCGAACCCACAAACTTTCGGTTAACTTCCGAAACACTCTACCACTGAGCTATATATTAATGTTTCTGATCATCATTTTGACCTGTTGGGTTTATATTGGTTATATTTAGCATTCAGTTACAGATTTTTAAGTACATGCCACTTTAGAAAAAATTTTGACACATTACTATCTATTGTTGCAATGTTAGGTTATCTTTTGGGAAAAGCCTGTAACCCCAAAACCAATCTGTTTTGGGGATTAAAAGTAATTAAGGCAAAATTTGCCAGGTGTATAAATAGTTTCAAGAGGTACTAGCTATTTAATTAGGAAAAGAGGGGAAAAACTTGTGTTTGGTTGGAGAAAAATATCAGATGTGACATGCGATAGAGGCGTTTCAGCCAAAATAAAAGGAAAAATGTACAAAACAAAGGTGAAACTGGCCATGTTGTTTGGTTTGGTTTAGAGCAACAAGAAGGAAATTAAAGATACAAAGTAGAGCTGGAGGAGGCAGAGAAGAAGATGCTGAGGTTCTCTTTGGGATGGACAGGATCAGAGGAACAGCACAAATTAGGCCAGCGACAGAGGCCAGCTTTCCACTCACTCTGCACACTGTGTGACTTGACATCCCTCCAATCTTGAGATGCCAGTTCCCTATACTGGACAAGGTAGTAGCTGATAGGAACACCACCGTGGGATTCTGGTTTCAGGAACGTCACAGTCGCTAAGCGCTGAGAGACGGCCGACAGACGAACGGAGTATGGATTAGAAGGAACATCTGAAAACAAAGACATAAATAAATGTTGAAGAATTTTTATAGACATGCTATATTGGAACTCTTTCATCCGTTTGAAGTTTGAGGAGTAAATTTGTGCCACAAAAGATTATAGTTTAGTTGTGCAGGAATAAAAGCAGCGTGGTGAAGCACCTGAGTGTAAGAGGTTTTCTTGTAATGCACAGCTATTATCTAATGAAAACACAAGATAAATGCACTAAAACATCCAATCCCACAAAGATATCCTGTTCTTAAAGACCCTGAGTGAAAGTTAGAAGACATGATGGACCATTGATGCTTCAGCTTTTGTGCAGAATTGCTTTGCAGGAACTTTTATTGTTTTCAGGCATTTTACCTCCTAATTTTTTTTCCTCGGCCCGAGCAATTCAATCTGCACTAAAGATAATTGGACTGCACCATTGTGTATTAGAACAGGCTACAGTAAATTAGGGCTACTTCAGTAAATAGTAAAGGCTTTGCAAAATTAGCCAACGCTGTGTGCTGAATGGGGGTTAAAGTTGTCGAGAAATTTATCTCCCTGAGAATTGCAAATAAGGCTTTTACCATTAGCGAAGAGGTAGAGGGTTACAGAGCAGTTTGAGCTTTCTGTTAAGGGACGACGTATTTTCTGACTCCAGACGTCCCGAACATGAAATTAGGTCGCAAATCTCATTAGCTCATGTAAAAGAGTTCCCACAGCAGCAGCAGCAGTGCAAGCAGACCTACCTGCCTGCGCCAAAATAAACTCCTGGTATCGCACTCCAATGTTGTTTCGGGCTGTGCAATTATAGCGGCCAAAGTCTCTGTCCGACATCGGTGTCACCTGGGAAAAGACGAACAAACTCAAAACCTGCCATCAAGTATGAGACAAAACTTTGTTTCCTAATGTTAAGTAAAAATTTACATAGTTGATTATACTTTGTGGAAGAGTCTAAGTATCTTGGGGCCTTGTTCACGAGTGGGGAAAGGATAGATTGGGAGATCGACAGACGGATCGGTGCGGTCAAATATAAACAGGATGCTGCGTCGGCATGTCATGGTAAAGAAAGAGCTGAGCCAAAAAAGCAAAGCTCTCAATTTACCAGCTGATCTACCTTCCCACCCTAATCTATGGTCACCAGCTGTTGGTGGTGACCGAAAGAACAAAATCACGGATATATCACCAAAATTAGCTTTCTCCGCAGGGTGGCTGGGCTCTCACTCAGAGGTAGAGAGAGGAGCTCTGCTATCCGGGAGGAGCTCAGAGTACAGCCGTTGCTCCACCAGGTTGCCTCCCGAAGGCCTCGCTGGTGTTTTGGGCATGTCCCACCTGGGAAGAGACCAGAGGCATAGTCACATCTGCAGCTATGAGACTATGTCTCATAGCTAGAGATGTAACACCTCGGGATCCTCCCGGGTGAGCTGGAGGATGCAGCTGGGGTGAGAGAAGCCTGGGTGTCCCGTTTGAGGCTGTTAGGGTTAGAATTAGGGTTCTCCCTCAAAGAGAGGAGTTCTTGATAGTAAACCCAGTCATGTGCCATCTGCAATAATTAGGGTGCCATTCTGGTCCAATTTGGTGAGCATACATTGAACCAAACAGCAAGGTGCTCAATTTACCAGAAGATCAATGTTCTGACCCACACCATTCTCCTAGATGAGCTCCAAGATACGGCTGGGTTTAGGATGATAACCAGTTCTTTTGTTTGCTTTTTTAAGACACACCTCCAGCACAGACTTTCCCTCCGCACTGTGTATCTGCATGTTGAGGGTTCCCTCTGAGATGGTGAAGCGATCTCTCCTCCACAGCATCGTGGCAGGTGGGTTGGACATCACATCACAGCTTATGTTGACCGGATTCCCCTCCCAAGAGTAAAAAATGGTGTGATTGCTCAAAAATTTGGGGATATCTGTTGAACAAACACAAGACTTATACGTTGCACAGGAAATTCTTTAAAGAAAGAAAATCATCTCAATTTCACTTGGCTGAGGAGAACGGGAATAACAAATCGGAATGAAGGCAGAATAATGGAGGACCTCCGCCGCAGTGGTTCCTGGGATATTTCCCCGCCCGGCTGGCCCAGCTCAGTCAGAGCAGCATTATGGTTGTTTTATGCTCACTTGCAGATTTCCATTAAAGAGATTGATGCCTAGCGCTCCGTCACAGTGCCATCCCCCTGCAGCCTGCTCAGACTTAGTAAATGAGTTCATTCATTTCAGAGCGAGTCTCTTTCTCTCTCTCTCTGCTGGGTGGGTTTCCAGACTTCTATAAGAACACAGTACAGTAAAGGGCATCTCTCTACTTTTCATGCCTTCACTCCGCTTGGTTGTTTTAATCTCCTAAAAGGGAGAAATGGTTTCTATTAAAACTCGGATTGAACCGTAATCGTTTAATTGTTAAATGAAGATCTGGGTGTCAAAGCTCATTAGGCAAGACACGGCATGGTCCCCCAAACAAACATCACTGAGGAATTGGTGCACCCATCCAGGAACAGAGGTGAGGTCAGAGAAAAAGGAGGCAGCATGGTCTCCTGGCTCTAATTACCCTTACATAAAGTAATATTGTAATATTCTCTAGAGAGAAAACAGAAAGGAAACTGTGAACTTTTTCACTAGGTTAGAGTTTTTTTTTTTTTTTTATAAATATAAAAATATTGATATGTTTGCACCTCATTGTCAAAAAGATCAAAAATAAACTATACGTAAGAATGGATGGATGTTCGTAAAATTTCTCAGTAGTTACACAACAATCATTTAGACTCCTCACACATATTCCGGATGAGCAGGACTCCATGTGGGGACTGAAACAAGCCTGCTGTCTAATAATCCGTCTGTGCACAAGTTGCCTAGCTACACCTCTGCTGTCTAATTAACAGCTTCTTCATTAGCAAAACAAAAACACCTGCGAGTGTGTGCGTCGAGGCAGTCCGATGATGAGAATACTTACACTCGATATCCAGGAACATGCTCTTCTGATGACCTCCTATCCTGCTTTGTGCCTCGCAGTCAAAGCGGCCCAGGTCGCTGAGCCTCACCCCGCTGATGGTCAGCACAGACTTACCATGGCGACCACGGACTTCAAACCGACCGTCTCGACTCTGGAAAACAACCCGACAGGAATAATAATCCCACTGCCTGAGGATACATTTTATCTCACAGAATTTTGAATTTTTTGTACAAACTCTGATGCTACTAAATAGTTTTTTTTACAAATATTCACTCGTACAAAATGATTGTTCTTTGATCAATTCTGACCCCCTCGCAGACCACCGTCACTTGTCAGGTGGTGCTGAGGTTAATGCAATAAACTGTTGATATATTACAAGGTCATTACATCTGTACGGAGACAGATGGTATCGCTTTGAAGCTTCAGGTCAATTACAGCGGACAAGGCTATCATTCCAGCACCCTATAATGAGAAAAAGAGGCTAGGAGGATCCTCATCACAGACTGTTACCATCAGATAACCTACGTGAACTCTGAGGAACTACTGTGTATAGAGCCTGTCTTGTCATCTAAAGACTGTTTAATCTAATTCCTTAAACTGGTTTTTGGTATTTTAGATTATTGTGGGTCTAAACTCTCTCACCAATGAGGGGAGTCTCTGTTCCCTCAGGTGAGGGCGATGCGATTGGTGGAGTAGGGATGCTGAAGATGAAAGAATGAAGAGAAGGACGGAAACGACACCCTGCAGGACCAAACTTCTGAGTCGGAAAATTACTTGCTAACCCTTCTCAAATGATATCCTATTTTATGTCTTGAGACAAGCTCAATGTGTTTAGCTCCAAATGAATCGGTTTCAATCGGATTCTGAAGAATATTAAAATGCTTTTTTAGCTCCAATGAGCAAGGCTTTTTCCAGATCCGAAAATATAATTTGTGTGGCAGGAAAACGCTAGTCATATTCTAGCGTATTGTTATTGGTGTTAAACATGGAGTCACGTTATTTCTGTATGCGCTTTGTTACAGGGATGATGGATGGGAAGGTTTGAGTCTCGTTTTTGCACGAAGATGTTCTTTATGTTGAGATATGGCCCAATCCCCCACACCAAACTCTGTCCTGTACTTTAAGGATGGTGCGTGTTGAAGTCATGTTGAAGAGAAACGGACCAGCTCCAAACTGCATGGAATAGTTCAAAATGTCTTTTGCTAAAGCATTTAGAGTGCCTTTCGCTGCTTTAGGAACATTTAGCTGGTTTCCTCCACCAAACTTTACACAATGCTGGACAAGTATCTGTGTTTTAGCAACTACCAAATCTAGACTAGTCTATCAGATTGCTAGAGAAAAAAACAGAATGGGAACCAGTGTCCACTTGTTTGCATTTGATGCTTTGGATAGTGACGCATGCTTAGTGACGCATGACATGGATGTAGCTGGTTTCTGTAGAAACCTGATTCATTAGGTTGTCTGCATTTTGTTCTTGAGCTAATCAGTCGGCCACATAAGTCTACAGAAAGTTGGTAATCTCTTTTCATTCCGCTCCTCAGGATCCGCTGATCCTGCTGCACGTGGCCAGTTGCTTGGCGTGTAGTTGCTGTCGTTCTCAAACACTTTCAAGTTCTTATAATAAAGCTGACTAGAATACTTAGGGTTTGGGATATATGACCACTGGATTTGTTGCACAGTGACCTCTTGTTACAGTTCTACTCTGTAATTCACTGAGCTCCAGGAAATCTGATTCTCACAACCTAATTCAGAATCTGAACCAGGCAGTGTAGATTTTATTTTCCAAATGACCCAGAACTCAGAGTTTGATCTGTTTTTTTTTTAGAAAAAGTAGCTTCCTAATGTTGCTTCTATTTTAGAGTGGATGAATTCGACACTGCGCTGTCAACACAAACAAACAAACAAAAAAAAAAAAACCGTTGCCTCAACTCCATTGCTGCTTTGTTTTATAATTAAATTCCACCAACTGCCAGTTATTATGCTGACTATAAATTGTTGGAGTGTTTTTGACACAGAAAAAGCAGAGTGGAGGCAAGAGGCCTCGGTCAGGAGAGTGTGTATAGCCTGGATATGCAGATTGGAGAGGAAATTGAGAAAGGAACATCCTGACTTAAACTCAAATGACTGCTGCCATCCATCACTGCTCTCGCTACACAAGTTGTTTGCTTTTGTGTACGTTAAGGTGTGGCGGTTTGTGCCATGCATTTCCATAATTGCATTTGCAGCGAGAAGAGCAGCACTTACTCTCGTTCACAGTTGTGATTTATCAGCCTGAACGATTTGAGCCAATGCACACGATCATTTATCTTCGCCAGTGACCTTTTTTTGGAGCCAAGAAAAAAAAAAGACGAACATATAATTTTTTCCTTCCTTTTATACTTTTGTTTACTGCGTCTGTTAAATTTCAGACGTTTTGGAGTTTAGAGGAAGTTGAGACTTTGTCGAAAGTGTTTTCAATGAGAACAGTTAATGGTCCAATCCTAGTATAGGACACTTTATAGATTCCGTACGGGAAAATTTGTGTGTCCGGTAGTGCTCCAGAGTCCAAGATAGAGCTCAAAAACAGCTTCCGAACAGCTTCTAGGTGGTGCTAGGTTGGGTGGGGTGGAGCAGAACAGCTGCTTGATTGAATAGAGCTGGAACAGCCATTGGTGGAACGCACAGTTGGCTCTGCGGCGGGTGGAATGTGGGTTACCGTGGCCATAATGGTTGAAGCACCAGTGAATCATAATAAGATCTTAAACTGACCACTAAAAGTTCTCCATCTTGACAGCAACTCCAATCTTTCATTGTGGTGAAAAAACACTTTTGGTTATTCTCAAATACCACTAGTTCACCAGGTTTAATTCTGTACTTTTCCACTGTGTCTCTGTCCGCATGCACCATAGTGAAGCTGGGTATGTTCAGACCGGAATCGCCTCTGATGTCGCCCAGCAAAGTTTAGTAAAAACAGACTGAGCTGGACTCGGAAGATCCTGTCTTCACTCCTTCGCCTTATGCGTCACTTCACTACTCGCTGAAGTAGCTCATCTTTTAAAACTCCAATAAAAAAAAAAAAAACCAAAAAAATCCATCAAAAATGTAGGGCGCTAAAGGAACCTGCTGCCATCACGAGTAGTGCTTTTTTTTTTTTTTTTTAAATGAAGTGCCGAATTGGATAAAAAGTTCAGTAAAGTAGGCGTTCAAAATAACAATAAAATGTTTTACGTAAAACTTTAAAAGATCAGATAAATTTTGTGTTGTAATAACAGTAAAATAATTCAATTTCTGCTGGAAAATTATATTTGCTAATGTTCCTTTCATTGCACGTTAATTGGAGTTGATTCTCTGTATTGAAACAGATTGGTCCTTCAAAGAGATTTTGGTCCTGAATACATTAAGTGAAACGTTGTCCTTACTTGCAGCTGTAACAACAATGAAGTGTTTAATGTTTCTTTTTTATTGCAGCTGGTACATCAGTGGGGAAGTGATTTGAAGCATCTGGCATGTGTCAAAATAACCAAATATAGCAAAGTGGAAATATTAAAATTCACTTAATTATTTAAAGAGTTTAGGAGAAGAACGCTGTGCAGGGAAATGATTAGTTTTCAAGCTGTGCAAAAGTTTCAAATCTGGATATTTAGCAGTTCTTTACATGTTCAAAGACGTTAAAAATTACATCACAAACGTTTGGGACAAAAAGCCTTACAGGTATTTAGCTATAATTTAATCTTTTAAGTCTAACTTCTAGTATTTTAAGGTACTCTAATCTGAAATTTAACATAAAAAACCCCCGATCATTTTGGGATAAGAGTGCTGCTAAATAACCTGTTATTTGCTGAAGTATTTTCCAGCTGGGATGCTGAAAAGATTAAAAAGACACAGAAGGAAGATGTCTACAAACTTCTGATTTTGAGCCACAGCCCATGGTGGAGCGGATGGGACAGATGGCTGAAATTCCACACTGAGACTTCTAGTCTCTACAGACAAGGCGAGGCATGTTACATCAGCAAATAGAGATAAGCGAGGTATTACTTTGTTGCCACGGTGATTAGCATGATGTATGGAGAAAGCCAAAAAACTTAAGAGGTTGTGCTTCTGTTCTGATCCTCGTCTTGAAATAGAAACTGTGACTTATTTAAATGTTTCAAACAGTGAGGAAGTGTTGTTTAACTTATTTCTAGTTTCATCTGAAATTTTTTAAATAAAGCGATGTTCCATTTGTTAAACATACAGAACGATCCAGAACATGACAGGCGATAATGCATGACCACACAAACACACGCACACACACGAGCAGATGGACTTATTGGCAGCTTCTACCTTGTCTCCGTCCACAAAGGTCTGGCTGTCGCTGGCTCTCCTCCAGGAAATGTCGGGCACTGGCTCGCCCTCAGCCACGCAGGAGATCATGGCGGCACTGCCCTCCACCGCTGTTACGTTCTTCAGCTGGGTGATGTGGGGCTGGACTGGAGATGGCATGGGACGATGTGGGAGGAGAGTAACAGGGGGCAGAATTAGAAAAAAATACTAATAAGTGTGTAAGAAATAATAGAT
The DNA here is from genome assembly GCA_902685375.1 of Neostethus bicornis. NCBI lineage: Eukaryota > Metazoa > Chordata > Actinopteri > Atheriniformes > Phallostethidae > Neostethus > Neostethus bicornis. The sequence goes on from LR738563.1 coordinate 8,390,280, forward strand.
TGTGAGGAGTGGGTTGTGACAGCAGAGATGTGACTTATGAAGGCTGTACCGTTGGGTTTAGACACCGAGCTGATGCATGACTTTGCATCTGACAGTATAGGCCAAAATCATTTATACTCAGCAGTCACACTCACCAGGCTCGATATAGAAGAAAGACATAGCCTCCAGTCTATCCTGCCCATCATGCTCCATGACCTGGATCACAACACCAACCTGACTTTGCTAAAGTTTTATGACAAAGAACGCTGTGCTGATTTTTTTTCCTAATACTTTGAATAAATATAGATTTTTGTCGGGGAGGTTGTCACCCCAGTACCTGTGTAATTTCCTTTTGCTTCCTGGTGAGCATTAGGAGCAGATAAGTGCTAAAAAGTGCACCGCTGAGACATGGTCCCTGATAAGATGCTCTAACCAAGGCCTGACACCCGATGCATGTCAAGGGTAGAGAGCGTGAGACATGAATCATGGATTACTATTTTCTTCCATCTTAAGAGACGGCTTTAAAAGCAGCATGGCAGAAAATTCCAACAAAAAAAAAGGGAAGTGAAAGGAAAATGGCGACAACTGTACGAAGGGGCTTTTAGGGAAAAAGGAAGTGTTTGGCAATTTCACGTTTCTTCAAGCTTCAGGGTGGAGAAGCAACAAAGGATTTCAGGTGGTTGTCATAACAACACTACCAAACAAATGTCTTGATCTATTGGTATTGTCATTAAAACAATCAATGTTTTAATTTGAGACAGTTTAAACTAATTAGATGACCGTTATCTTTTCTCTTTATTGTATTTAAATTGCCCAATTTGCTGATTAAAAAAAACTAGAAAACCTTTAGAGAAGTCACATATGCCACTGAAAGCAACATCATAGAACATTGTTGCTGTTTTACATAGACCGTACAGGAAACAGTTACTGAGATCTGAGGACACCAGCGTCCCCACAACTCCGTCCAAATGGGCGGCAAACAAAAGCAGTTAGCAAACAAGCGAACAGTTGGCAAGATTAGCATGCATTTGGACTTGAAACTAACACAGTCCATCCAGAATTTTGGTAATTAAGAGAAAAACACAAGCGATGACATCAAGGCAGCAGTCATTTAAAACTCGTTGCAGGTACGACTACAGAGCCAAATCCTTGCTAACTTCTATAGAGGAACAACAAAAGACATGCTAACATGAAACATCACAAGCTGGCACAGGAAGTGAGGAGGACCACACAGGAAGTGAGTGTTTGGTTTTGGCTCTATGTGTTCCCGAAGAGCACTAAAGGATGCTAAAAGATGAAAGCTGACCAGCCACAATCTGTTCGTCCTGATACCATCTGGCATCAAATTCAGATTTACTTTCTGTCACCAAACTTAAAAAGAGTTTCTTTTCCCACATTTGGAGCAAAAAATCTCTGAGTGAAAGGTTGATTTCTGTTGCCAAGAACAAGTCAGTCTAATTTTAGAAAAAAATGTTGGATGACTTGATTTTCCTTCATCCAAGCTGAATGGTTTTCAGCATTGGAGGAAAAGACACTGCCTTTGTTGCTGATGATGTATTTGTATTAGTTTGAGATACTAGTTTGAGCAAATGTAAAACGGTTTCTATGCATGAAATTTTCGGTACTCAGTCGGAAAGGGGCGTGGAAACCGAATGATGGCCTTTAATCAGTGCCCAACGCTGGGATGTGCCCGAAACACCTGACCAGCGAGGCATAACCTGCTTTTGTTGGTTCTTTTTCTTTTGTGAAAAGGTGACACCTTTTAAAAAAAAAAAAAAGCACTGTAGTGTCCAATCACCAAACTTGATGAAACTTTGGCAACGCCAATCTTGTGGTGTAAATTAGGTTGTTGCGTCATGGACAATCACTTCTTAAATCCACGAATGCATTTGCATCTTGACTGATTTGTGCTGTTTAAAAATGAAATTTCTTTAAAACCCATTCTCTGTGTTCTCTGTCACTGCAGCAATTTGTTTGATTCTGTTTTGTTTGTAACAAATAAAAAGCTGAACAGTGAAGAAGTGAAATTACCTCAACCCATCAACAGATTCTCCATAAAGTGGAGGTAATGGGACTAATTGACTGCTAAGATGATTTCTGCAGACGCAAACGTGACAAACATCTGAATCTGTTTCCCTTTCTAAACGAATCTCAGGTCGGAAATACGTTTTGGCAGCCTAACAATCAAACTGAAACTTTCATTCCTATCGCAGAAGAAGATGACGCCATTTCTCCACCAAGGTTGATATGATCCAGCTCTTCATCACCAGCTTATCCGCTGCTGTGTCGACCCAGATGCCCTTCATCATGAAAATATTAAAACTAAAGTGTCTCATTCATCAGGCGCGGTGCAGAGATGATTATTAATAACGCATTATCCATCCCATTTCAGAAGCATTTGTGTGGTCGTGAAATAACTCAGGAATTAATTTAACTTTCCAAGTTTTGGGTGTTTTTATTGGACGTCGCTGGGTCCATTTGACTTTAACCCGGCATAATTAGAAACTTCTTTGCTCTAGACTTTATTAACTATAATTTAATAGCATTACATTGATGTTAGGCTAGATTATAATTATTAGACTTTGTGCAATTAGAAAATTTGAATGGCTTATTCACTTCATAAGAGGCCGCCTTAATCTTCACTTTGTGGAAAGACAATTGTTTTAAAAAAGTGGGAGAAAAACCTTTATTTTATTTATATTTGATTGTTTAAACCACCTGTTATGACATAATTTGAAGTTTTAAAAAATGCTCTGAACATTTTCAAAAGATCGTTTTGGTTTTACTGACAGGTATCAGGAAATCCTGACAGCATCAGAGAACAGTATTAAATGTTGTTTCAGCTGTGCACATCCACACAGTAAATGTTAGTGGAGACCATCTGCTGTCTCTATTGATGCTTACTTCTAATAGCTTTTACCAAGAAAATCTTTCTGGCATTGTGCACCTTTTGGTTCATCATGAATCATCAACTTGTGATGTTCCGTTTATTCTGTGAGCTGTTTATCTGTTTGTTAAAATAGAACATTTCTGCTCTGATTCATTTTTGTCTTTGAACGTATTTCTTAAGAGATAGTGGCTGGATTTTGCACACTACTAATCTAATAACACAGTGTTTTTCAACCAGTGTTTCGCGGCCCACTCGTGTGCTGTGAGAGATCATCAGGTGTGCCGTTAGAAATAATTCTAGTTGACCTCATACGGTTGCTTCCAAAGATTGTTTAGGTTGATCTCATGGTGTTTGTGTAAAATAAAAGAAAAAGAACTGGATTAAATTTATCAGTATGAAATTCTGTCATTTTATTTGGAGACAAGCAGGGTTGTCCAGGGATTAGTTGTTAACTGTAACCACAGCAACCCGCTCTTCTATGTTTTTTGTTGCATGCTGCTGTCCATCCTTCCCGAAAACTACTCTACCCAGTGGATTGTATTTTCCACATGTTTTTGAGACATTATGAGAATTTTTTCGATTGTGTTTTAAAGAAGAAAAATTGTGGATTCTAATTAAATCTCACATTTTCGGCAAGACATTAAAGAAGAAAAAAGTTTTTCTTGCATTCTGGGTAAATCCTCTGAAAGGCTCAGAAGCACGACCCTTAAGACCACAGCACATTTACAGGTGTACATTTTTATGAGCAGTTACAGGTTTTTGGAGAGGTACTAGTTACACAGCATTCTCTGAAAATCTCAAGAAGTCAATAGCAGGGGGGCAGGTGGGATTTTTAAACCAGCAGAAATGCTGTCTTTCAGTGAATAGCCCCGGTTTTCACCCTGCAATTGCTGTCAAGAGCAATAAAACTAACTTACAACTGGCTTTCTGCGCTGCATAGTGAAATGCAGGGGCTCCGCCCGCCCCTTAACGCCTTCATTTAAATGTGCATTTTGAAGAACAAGCGCTTCTCACATCTTGAAAGGATGTTGATGACTAGAGCAAAGATCCCCATATATTTTCATGAGCGAAATATTAGAGTTATCTGTCAGGAAATAGCCAGCAGCTTTATGAAAATATAAATTGAAATTTTTATGTGGGATTGCAGCAACAGAAATACGGAGCAATAAATGAAATATTCGTTTGCAGGACAAATACATCAAACAGACACGGGGGTTATTGGTGTTTGCTCATGGCCGTATTTGGACATTTATGCTTTTCAAAAACAGTTTTTGTAGGGAACTTTTACACATTTAAACTTTATGGGTCAATATAGTTAAAAAAAACACCCTTCAAGGTATTGATGTGTATTATTCCAGTTTGAATCTCCGGAGATCCATTCAGGAGAATCACAACAACTGATGTAAGATAAAATCATATTTATAATGAGTAATACTTTAACAGAATGACATGAACTGAATATATATGACTGTCCATATTTGTAATGTTGTATACCGTATTAGGCATATTAGGTTGGTAAATGCTTTTAGTTATTGATTATCAGATATTAGTTACTGCAGCGATCTACAGCAGCCGTTCATGTTGCAGTTCATATAGACTTTCCATTCTATTGTCTTCTGCTTATCCGGGCTGGGTCACAGGGGCAATGGGCTCACTCAGGAAACCCAGGCTTCCCCCCTGGCTGATTCCTCCAGCTCACCCAAGGGGTTCCCTGTCCAGCTGTGAAACAGTCTTTCCAGCGGGTCCGTGGTGTACCCTTGGATCTTTTCTTGTTGGGAAGTGCCCAAAACACCTCACCAGCCTGGCATTTGGGAGGCATCCAAACCAGATGCCCGAACCACCATACGAGTCGGGTGAAGGAAGAGATGGGCGACAGCCAATGAGAGGGACCCTGGCGGTCAGACTCTCGGCTGTATAAGCTAGTTCATTAGATTTATGCAATTCCATCTTATTTTCGGCTCAAATGTTTAAAAGCCTTTTCATTTCTGTAGAAAAATGTACTTGACTTGAACCTTATCAGGACTCTGGATTTGACTTGCTGGGTTTTCCAAGCTTTTACTTGAGATTTGACTGAAGACTTGACGGTTAAGACTTGGAACTTGTTAGGACTTACCCATAGATGACTTGTCCCCCACCACAGGCGAGCTCGAAATGAAGTAAATACTAACCTATTCAGATGTTTTCAAGAAATATTTTTTGTTTCAAGCACACACTTTAACCTGCCTCCCATCAATGAGTTGAAAAACAAGTTCTTCATGTAGAAATAAGATGATTTTGTCTACAAGAAAAACATCTGCTCAAAGACTACCCTGCATGTTTTGGGAGTCTTTTAAGAAAAACTAGCTTTAGCGCAGGACACAACCAAATATCCTTTGACTGATTAGACAGAAGAACTCACCAAATACTTTAAGGAGAAGTTCTCTCTCCTGAGATCCTGCTTTGTTAGTGGCTCTGCAGATGTAGGTGCCTCCATCGGCTTGTCGGATGTTACGGATGGTTAACATGCTCCGTCCACCTTCCAGCCTGTGGAGGATGTACTGCTCCGACGGTTCCAACTGCTGTCCTTTCCTGTTAAAAAAAAACCCCAAAAAATTTACCTTAGTGTAACAGTTTAATGTCTAATCTCTGGATCTATGAAGACGCAGATGACATTTCCACAACCCCTTTCTACGGAGCAACCAAGTTTAATAAAAGAACACATCAGAATGTTTGCTTCACATTGTTGTATCTGATTTCCAGCACGGGGCGGGGTTGTGTTTCTGTGGCTGCGGTACAAACTAAATTATTTTATTGTGGAGCTGCATACTGCTATGACTTAATGTTTTATGAACTCTGTCTTGAAATCATTTAGAGAGAAACACAACTGTTAAATTGATTTGCATTTACATTTAGGTTTCAGAGCAGAAACGAAAGGTCAGGAAGTAAGTTTACTGCTTCTGGCGGGTTTCAGTTTTGTATAACTGCCTCAACAGCTGTGTTTTCAGCAAGGTTTGAAAAATGTTGTACTTTGGAAGAAACATTTCTTAAATAAAAAGTAGTTGTGTTTTTCAAAGTTTTTCAAAGTTGTTCAGATTCTAATGGGTTCACAAGGGTATTTTTGCCATCTGCGTAAGGCAAACACTTGGGTGTGGCAGGTGATCGTCTGAGAATAGAAAGGGTATCCAAAAACTTCCTTAAAGATACACCATTGTTTCATAAACAAACGTCACCCAAATTATTGTGCCGATTTACAGACACCCATAAAATGTGCTTGTTCACCATCTATCGGATTAATCAAAAGCACATTATGTCAGGATGTCTTCTCCTGCCGTCAGAGGGAGCCCTGGATGTTTCTAGTCAACCTGATTAGGGTCACCTGAGGATGATACCTGATCCCACACATCTGTGTACCCTGTCATCTATTTAAGGGAAATCAACCCAGACTTCCAGGTTGGGTCTTACCATCCCTTCCAGCCAGGTCACCCCTGGTTGTCTGAACCGGGTGAACTTTGTTATTATTTGAACTTTTGAAATCCTCAGTTAATCCTGTGCCCTTTGCTTTACAGACTTACCTGAATTGTGACATTAAACCTTGTTTGATGTCCTGCAATTGAGTCCTCCTCCTTCCACATCCCTAAAACCCTGACATATTATATCATTATATATAAATATTTATGTGTGCGGGTATGTTGGGCAATAATACTCAGGTTTTCTAAATTTTAATTTCATCTTCTGAACTACTTATCTGTGAAAAAAATCTAATCTGAATATTTTTCATTTAACCTTAAAATGACCTTGAATCGTGATATTGAAAGAAAGACTAATGCATATTTTCAGACTCAGATAAACCGATATGGGCTGTATAATGTAAAATGGAACAGAGATCTTAAATAAGTAGTTTCCAGAGTCGTACAATCACACAGTGAGTGTGTAGCGAGCCCTGCGATCCTTCTGTACTGTACCGCCATAGAAACAAGGAGGGAGGATAATTGAAAGTCAGCAGAGGGAAGACCAAAGCCAAGTAATAATAACTCTGGCAAGCCAAAGAGGAAATGAAGAGAAGACTCATCTTTGGAACGGACAGTGCAGGACATGTTCCACTACTGAATGTCATTACACTGACTGACTGCTGACAGGTAGTCTATTATCAAGGATGCACGCTGGAGGAGGTGAAACTTCACACCCACAGGAAATGTAACGGAGGGATACGACAAGATCAAAAGAAAAACTAGATTGGGTTGTGTGTATGTGGGTTTTTTTGCTTATGCTGAAACTGATTCCTTGCTTTTGACGTACGTGGTTATAGGAGTGAGTCATTGACCGTGGACTTTGATGAGTTTCAGAACTCATCTATGGTGAAAAGATGAAACAATGTTTGTCTCAGAAGTCAGATGACGTGGCTTTTTATATTTTAATAAAATATCAGAAGAAAACCCTTTACAAAGAAAATGTATGTTAAGATTGCCAACCGTGCTAAACAGAGTTAGTATATACGATCTAAAATCAGTCACACATCAATGGATTAAACTTCAGAGGGTTCTTGTCTTGTCTGAATGATTAATAATTAGTTTGGTCTCATTTTTAAACAATAAAGACGAAAAAAAAGCTTTCTTGTCATTGCAGTGAAGAAATTTCTTTTGGTGGCTTCTCTATGTGTGGATTATTAGTTGTGTATGTCGTTGCATGTGTGTGTGTTAGTGAGTGCTTGGATGTGTGGGGACTGGATGTACAGTGGGTACTAGACTGGTGATCTTAGTTGTGCAAACAAAATTGTTAGGTAGAAAATGTAAAGTCTTATTTTGTTATTTTCTTTGTTACTATCTCTTTCGTCACTTCCTTTATTACAACTTCTTTTGTTACTTCTTTGTTTTTATCATTCAAAAGTATCTTTATTTAATGTGATCTCCCAGTTGCAGGCAATTTCTGACCAGCTGTATGACACAGTGGTATGTTAACAAAGGAATATGCTGAGGAATATGCTGATACTGTTTACTGAGCATTCCCCACCTTTCTGCTTATCTGCCCCCCACTACTCTGTAAGAACACACCTCTTGTTTCAACAACTTTATAAATAAAGCAGACAAGGGCCGCACTTCTTTGTAGACCATTCTGGTCTGGAGAGAATGCTACCCTTGTGACAGAGGAAACAGAGCTCTCTCGTTTGTTCTCTGGACAGCACAGCTTTGGGATGAAGATTAATTATCTTTCCATCAAATATTAATACGTTTTTTTTGTGTGTTTCAGGCCTTACACCATGTTGGACAAGACAAAAAAATATCCCACCGTTTCACCACTATTTTGCCATGGCTATTTTCTAGACACATGTCAAAGATGATGACGGGGCTAAACAGATTAAGAGGAATGTTTAAAAAACATCAGATAAATTCATTTTGTATGTGGCAATCTGAGAGAATCTCTGGTTAAACCAACGCACGTCCTTTGCTAATTTAAAAACACTGCCATCAGCAGCTATTTAACATTAGCACACTTTGTTGGCATCCAAACTCTTAAGCCTCTGTTAAAACATTTTAATAGAGCTAGTAATGCACTACGCTGTTAAAAGTAAAGTGATAATGGATCTATAAATAAGTTTAACTAAAAGTCTGACACTGCCAACAATAGAATAAATAACAAGATGGTTTTAAAACAAGCCGTGCTATAAAGACAGTAGCACTTTAAAGGTCAAATATGAAATTTTCTTTTACTGTTATTGACAGTGGTGTAACTTACTTTTCTCTGTACGCGCTCCCAAAGAAATAGACCAACGTGATTTTTTATGCGGGTGAGGCTCAGAACTCATCTATAGGAGCCAGAAAGAGTAGTTTGAGCATCATTACGGGGCCTTAAAGATGTCTTTCCCTTGCCTGAAACTATGAAGTCCAGGTTTTCCTAACAAAAGTTGGATTCCTATCCAAAGATTGACGACCTGCCATCCAGTACAAAGACTCCTGAAAGAGGGATCGGAAGTCATGCAACATCAACACAGCAAATCTCAAGTCAGTGACCTCTGACCACTATAGATGGCATGCAATCGGAATCAAGGAGGCCGAGGGGAACAGAGAGATCCAGCATGAGGCCACAAAGACCCGGAAACAGTCTGCCACTGCTCCATCCATGACTCATACTGCACATTAGTATTAAGTGTGGTAGGAGCTGTAGCTCCCGCAGTGGCTTATTCAACCCCAGCTGACCCTATACAAACAGTATCCAGGTGCAGACTCCATTGTTTCTAAAGACAGAAGGATGCCAGTCATTGTCTCAAACCAGGGGCGTCCAACTTAGGTCCTGGAGGGCTGATGTCCTAAAGGTTTTTCTCGTCTTCCCGGTTCAATACAGCTTATGCACATGAAGTGAAATCAATAGTCGATCAATTTTAGCACATTGACTCAATAACCTGGATTGGGGTGTGGATGCAGGAGCACATCTCAGATGATTTTTGAGAAAAATAAGACCTTCTGAGAACATCAGTCTGAGAGTCAAACCTTTGAATCTTTCAACTTTTATCCACTGCTTTGGCTTAACCATGTCTCCTCCATATCTGGCAAAGTGGATAATAGGAAGCAGAATAAAGACGTCCTTTCCTTCACATTAACAGGCTTCTTGCTTTAGCTGCCCTTAGTAAAAATGACCGTGTCGGTTGTAATTCTTCTTGTTATTATTAGAGTACATAAAAAAAGACTGATAATAAAGGTAGCTATGGAAAATCGTAAGATGAAAGCGACACTGTTTTAATGCATTGACTCGCTCCTATTGTTGGAGAAAAATCTCTGGATAATATGAGACGTGCAGTTATGTCATTAAAATCATATTTACTTGCTCTGCTCTGTAGCTAGAAAGGCGCGGTAGGACATCCAGGAGTAAATACAAGTCTTTTTTGTTGAGGCTGGAAACAGCAGAGAATGATGAATAAGGTTTACATAGTAGGAGTCGTTTCCAGCTGTGCAGCAGCTTCAGCTTTTGTTTATTCTTATGGAGATGCATTTTTATCCTTTTACTCTCTTTATGATTGACTTTAAAAAAAACTGCTGGAAAGCTGCCTCAGTACTCATTATGAAAAGCAGAAAAATACTAGAAGGATGCATTCACCTTCGTACTTAAAATCTGTGCAGGTGAGCAGAACAGTGTGAATTTTTCTTATTCATCTACCTACTTTTTATCTTTAAAAAAACAAAACAAGGTGTATTTTCTTGGCTGAAAACACCACGCTGCTATTGGTTGTTACATATCACATGTACTGTACCAATCGCCTATTTTCAAGGCTCTCTTCGATTTTTTCCAATGGGTTCTCCAATAGGTCCTTCAAGGCATCCATTGATTTCCATTCACTTTCTTACGGCGCAAAACCAGTTAGAAAGAACCTGCCAGAGGTAGGATTCACAGCAAGGCTCCAACAGGTTTGTGGTTTTGTGCCAGCTGCCGATTGGCTCAGCTGTTTAACACAATTTGATCAAGTAAATAAATAAAAATCACAGTGTTTTGAAGAACTGTTTGCAGGAGGTTTAATGATTCACTTTAGGTAGAAGAAAATAAATCATTAGGATGAACTAATAACAAGACTAAGGAAGTAGGGAGAGTTATAGGAAAAGAGAAAGACTTTGAGAGGAATCCCAAAAGCGCTATCAACGGATGCCCCAGACCAAGAAGCTAGCAGTGATGGCCTGTTGAGGGCAGACAAATTAATTACTTTCTGTTAAGAAGCAGAGAGAATAGGAGGGATCAAATCCTCTCAGGTGCACATTTTTCTTCTTTACTACGTAAGGATTGAAGTACAACGCTGATACCTAGTGAGTCTGGCGGCAGATTACCGACTTTTTCATGACAATATCCAGAGCGAACGCACAAACGGGAGTGTATTCAGATATTTAAAAAAACAATACATATGGAGGTTAAAATTTGGAGTTTTACTTTTTCAACTTCCAGTGCCTTCTAACCTGAGATCATGGTCCACGCCCGAAAAAGGATGGAGTGCCCTTTGCAGGTCAGGGGCCAAGTGGAGGAGTTTAAGTATCTCAGGGTCTTGTTCATTAGTGTAGGAAGGATAGAGCGGTATATCAACAAATGGATGGGTGTGGTGTCCGCAATAATTACGGCACTGTCTCGACCTGTCGTGGTTAAGAAAGAGCTGAGCCGAAAAGCAAAGCTCTGGATTTATCAGTAGATTTATGTTCCTACCCTCACCAGCTGTGGGTGGGGTGCAAAAGAAAGAGATCGCTCTGTTTCCCTCTGTAGGGTGGCCGGGCTCTCACTCAGAGATAGAGTGAGGAGCTCGGAGCAGAGCCGTTGCTCCTCCGGGTCGAGAGAAACCAGATGGGGTGTGGTTCGGGCCTCCCGATCGCCTCGCTGGTGAGAGGTTTTGGGCACGTCCCAAAGTGAGGTGACAATGTCTGAAAGATGGACAATGAATGCCTTGGGATCTGGGAGGATTCACTCAAGGCGAGCGAAGCTTGAGCTTCCCGTTTGGGGTTGTAGTCCTTGCGACCCGGCCCCAAATAAGCAGAAGACAACAGAACAGAATGGAACTTTTTCAATTTTGTTACAACTTCTTCAAAGTTACCTGTGCCATGTGACCAGTGGGTCTGGAGAACCAGAAGTGATGCAAGTGAAGGTGACTGATTCTTGGTAGTCAGCTGTAGCATTGAAGGACTGCTGGAACACCGACAAGACCGGTGGAACTGCAGACAAAACACAGAAAAAGAAAGCAAACACTGCTGTTGAATATTGAAGGTTAGTGAGACAGATCTAGACTCAAATGGATAAAAATGTACACAATGTTGATTTTCATGAAGATCAGCACTACAGGAGAACCTTGCCCTTTTGGCTCACCTTTGATAACAAAAAATTTGACTAAAGAAAAGTGATTCCAAGCTTTGAAACAACTCAACAAATAATTTTTTGGTCTCTTTAGAAACTATTCAACAAGTTTAAAAAGAGTTTTTCATTCATAACACTTAGACACTTTGGAGATTAAACAGTCTGAACTCCATCAAGGTTTTATTTAATTAAGATAACATCAAAAAGATCAAAACTGACTTTTTAATGTTTAACAACGCCCAGATAGAGGAAATGTACGTTGGCGTAACAACCACAGAGCATTGCATAAAAACCTGGATGGCTTGAAATGTAACCTTGAGGAACGCAACGTTATTTATAATGCAGTCTTAAAAGATTCATATTTCAACATTACATAACAGCATTAGCCCCTCAATTTTTTTTTTTTTTTTGGTGGAATCTTGATTATCTTGTACATGGTATAGGTTGTGCTGTTCCGTGCATAACAAGGATACATGATAAAAGGATGCAGGATAAAAAACTATGTTTGTTGGGAGAAAAAGTTTTTAATCTTTATCCCAAATCTGTGCTGACCGGAGAAAAAAAACAAGAGACTATCATATTTTATTTGTTGGACAAGGATGGCACACCCCAGCGGACTTTACTAAAGTGTCTACGAGAGAATCTGCATCCTGTCTGCTTTATTTCTACAGCTGTGGAAACAAGAGGTGTGTTCTTACAGAGTAGTGGGGTAAAGAAAGTCCCAGACCTCTATTTACAGAGAAGTAGAGACAAAGAACATCAACCCAACAGAACATCATGATCCATGTTCTTGTTCCTCCCTTTGCGTTTCCCCTGTATTTTTGATCCACGTTAATTCTACACTCAAATCATTAAGACCCTCAGCCACAAAGCTCAACGTTTCAATTTTTAAACAACCCAAAAGATTTCAATCACTCTTCTCCATTAGGTTTATGACTCCTGTAACTTGGCCTTCTTAGTAAACCACTGCTTTGAAACTTTTGTCCAGTAACTACCTGCAGGTTGGTGGATTCTTTTTAGTTCATGTTCAGCCAGGATTTATCTGATGACTTCTTTAATGACACACCGTGTACCTTCACAGCACCTTTCAGACAACTTGTTGGTGCTGACCTGGAAGGAGCCCAGCCAGAAAGACATTCATCGTTTCCATGAAGTCACTCTCATTATACCAGTCTATAAAGTGGTTAATAGGCCAGTCCTTACTACCTTTAATTCAAGTTTTTTATGGCTGTATCAGTCCTTTAAGCTGATTTTAAAATGTAGGATTTATAAATCAATTTGTTGAAATCCATCATTTTGTCTTTTGACAGACCATAAATTCAACATGTCTTCCTAGCCGTCGCCAGAAAGTAGTATAGATCAAAAGCAGAAGTCTTTATGACTTTATCAAGTGTGTGAGAGTCGCTGTCTGAGACACGGCGCTTGTCCCTGTCATCCAATCAACTGTGAGCTGTCATTTTGTCACTCCATGGAAGGAGAGTAAAGGGAGCACAGGCCCGGCAATCTTTTTCCATTCGCTCTCGCGCTGACGAGGGAATGACAGCTTCACAGTACGACTGTGTTTATGAAGCATCTCAACCTATTTCTACAACTTATATTTATACTTTGCTCTCATGCTTCCCACTGCGATAGTATGGCTGCCTCGGCCAATCACAGGAGGTGATTAAGCATGTGTGAGGCAGCTTACTGAGGCTCTGGAGCGTGGTGTTCTTCAGTTTACAGCTGCTTGGTGGAAAACAAATACAGTGTGGAGTATAAAAGGTTAAATAAAGAAAACAGACACCATCAGTTAATCAAAAACTCTTAGGTAACCAGCAACTGATATTTATATAAACATGAGCTTTTTTTGTTCATAAAGGGTCACTAAAATGTCCACAAACATCTCAGAAAACTCCTACCAAGCTAACAGATCAACATGTATAACACGTACAGGAGCAACTTTAACAAGTTTTGGAGTTTAGCATTATTCAAAAGACGGAAATGCTCCAAAGTCTTGTGAACCAATCACAAAACGGAAAGCTCCCAGAGCCAATGAAATGCTTCAAAACAGAAAACAGAAGAGGGCAGAGCTTATACGTTAACCCTATAGTCACATCAACAGCGGAAATGAGCCAAACTCCGAAGCAGCGTCTCGATACAATTTGTTCCAGAAAGAAAGAGACACCCTCCGGAAATCCGTCTCATTTTCCCATCTACAGATAATTGTCATTTGATACACTCACAAATTAATTTTGGTGGCTTGTACAAGATTTCTCTTCCTTCTCAACTGAAGAAAAATGTATCAAACCTATCTCTGTATCAAGGAAAGAAGATAAGTCTCCATTTTTCCCCAAACTCAGACACAACGGCATCACAATAGATCATATTTGTCAGGAGGCTGCCCGGCTCCTCCCACTGTATTTGCATAATGAGATCTGATTACAGCGTGAGCAGAAAGAGGATAATAGAAAGGCTTATTTATGCCAGGTGTCAGCACAAAAGCCAGCCATCAGATGTTATTAGCAGAGCGATGCATCTTGAGACGCACTGAGCGTTACGAGACATTAATGTAAATGAGGTTTAACTAGTAAAAATGTAATTACATTTTACCCCTTCAACCTCTCTAATACTGCCAGACTCCGTCTTACTAAAATGAGCCAAGTTTGTATTCAAACACCGCATTGTTGTTAATTAGATCAAATAAAACGAAGCACGTAAAATGTTCATTTTAAACAAATTGAAGTTTTATACGATTGGTAGTAACACTTCTTTGATGAGATCAGTTCTACTTCCTTCAGACTTTTGGGATTATATGAATATAAAAACAACTTTTTCCAATCTTCTTAACTTTTAACTGTATTAAATAATCAGGAAGTGATGAGGAAAGAAGGGAAAAAAAATCATCTTTAATGAGTTGCTGGTGATAAACTAAGAAAAGAAACCCAAAAGATTCATTTTTACTCAAAGATACAACAAAACAAGGTTTGAGGAAACTTTAAGTTTATATTTAACACTTAGAGCATATTTTAAAAAGGAGTTCAAATTGAAAGATGATGGTATTGGCCTTCGACAGCACTACATAAGAAGATCCCATGCCATCAAAATCAATATAGGACATAGTTTCTACCTTTAAAAACAATTTCACACAACACAGTCTGCTGCTGCATCTGGAAATGCAACCTGAAACTTTATGACACGATGAATGAGGCATTTATCGGACCACTGCTGGCTTCACTGGACAGGAGCTGAAATCAGATGGACAGAAAGATTGAAGACATGGCCGCTTCCAGCTGCTTTTTGGTTTAAAAGGCGAAAAGGTTACTCAAGGAGGTTTTGTGTTTTTTTGTTTTTTTCCGTTGTCTTCCACTTATCACGAGTGCAACAACCTCAGACCAGAAACCCAGACTTGTCTCACCCAAACTGCCTCCTCCAGCTCACCCGGAGGATTCTGAAGTGTTCCCTGTCCAGCTGTGAGATATAGTCTCTCCAGCAGGCCCAGGTCCTGTCTCTTGGTCTCCTCCCAGTGGGACGTGCCCGAAACACCTCACCAGCGAGGCATTCGGGAGGCATCCTAACCAGATGCCCAAACCACCTTATCTGGCTTCTCTCGATTCAGAGGAGTAACGGCTCAACTCTAAGTTCCTCCCGGATGGCAGAGCTCCTCACTATATCTCTGAGTGAGAGAGCAGCCAACCTTCAGATTAAGTTCAATTTGCCCGCTTGCATTCTCGATCTCATTCTTTCAAACTCCACTGGTGTTTGAACTCCTTAGCTGGTGATCATAAGTGAGGGTAGGACCGTAGATCCACTGGTAAATTGAGAGCTTTGCTTTTCGGCTCAGCTCTTTCTTCATCACAACAGCCAGGCACACAAAACCACAATAATCAAGAAATTTTTAGGAAAAAAAACCACAGTTGATATTTTCAAGAACTCGCTCAATAAATGCAAACATAAGACGTTGTAATATATAACATTAAAAAGAGGATGTTTCATTCTAAAACTAATAAACATGGCTGAAAGTGTCATTTAATCGTTTTTTTGGAGGCTTGAAGCTAGTTAGAAGAATGAAATAATAAAATTCCCATATTTGGTCAAATGAACAGGCAATTCCAATCATGACAAAACAGTTTTTGAGTATGCCTAATGAACCAACAGATAAGAAATATCTCACGTTAACAGCAGCAGAATCCATTACCCAAATATATAAGCTCTCAATAGCACATTTAAATTCTACGCTGTCTAATTTAAGCATTCTGTTTGGCTCTGGTATGCATATAAAAAAATCCATGAACGCTTGCATTGTTGTGTTAAAAATAAATGATCTCACAACAGAAAACACACATAAGAAGATGCAGAGATTTACATGAGCATGCAGAGATTTACATGAGCATTTACAAGGAGACGGTGGCCGCGTGGTTAACGCGTTCGCCCGCGGACCGGAAGGTCGCGGGTTCGCGTCCCACGGAGAGCACGTCTAGGGTCCTTGGAGAAGACACCTAGCCCCCACTTCTCCCACCATTGGCGCCGTTGAAGGGCAGCCTGCTGCGGTGTAAGGAGTGCAGCAAACAAATTTCCCCGATGAGGGATGAATAGAGTAATTCAAAATAAAAAAAATAAAAATCATCTGCGTAACTAGAGAAAAAAAAATCCAGGTGAAAATCAAATATCTTGAGTTCTTTTCGATACTATTGACTTCAGCAAGTGTCTGCCAGTGAGGATAACCATTGATTCCAACACGTGAAGACCTCCGTTCTCCCCCCTCCCCCTTTTCTACTGTGCGCCCACATCAATACGCCCTGTTGAAACAGCCCTGTTAATGAGACACTGCCAAGCTGAGAAACTTCAAAAGAGGAAATCAGCAACTGGCTTTTCAGCATCCAAAAAAGAATATGGCAAGCTTCACGAGTTCATCTATTAGTCATGTCCTCGCAACTTCAGAAGTTCTGTGGGGATAATTCGTGGTTTATTCGCATCCCTGTAAAACTTGAACGTGTGCTTTAAATGTATTTTGAGCTGCAACCTTGATTGGATGGAAAAAAAAGCAACTAGGAGGACCTTAAGGGTAGGTTTTTGATATTAGCTAATGGGCTTCAATGGAGGAAAAATCTGCCATGTTTAGAGGGTGTGAAATAGCCCGCATTCTCCCACTTGCACTGACAGACTCCCCCATCACCACTGTAGACTCTTTCCATTTTTTCTGCACTACCATCACACAGGAGGCTGTCCATCAGCTCCCTCATCAATAAGGCCCAGCAGAGGAAGTACTTTCTGTGGCCGCTGAAGAAAGCCAAGCTGCCCACCTAGATGTTGGTTCAGTTTTACACAGCCATCATCGAGTCCATCCTCACTTCCTCCATCACCGTGTGGTGCACTGGAGCCACAGTCAGGGGCAAACATAGACTGTGTTGTGTGCTCCGGGGAGAAGGTGATTGGCAGCAGCCTTCAATCTCTCTATGACCTATACGTCTCCAGGACTTGGGGGCGTGCAGGTCGGATAGCAGCTGACCCCTGGGCATGGACTTTTTGAGCGACTCCCCTCGGGCAGGAGGCTCTGGTCCATTCGGACCAGAACGTCCCGCCACAAAAACAGCTTCTTCCCTTCTGCTGATGGTCTTATGAACACTTTATAACACTAGTATCGCAACAAGTTCCTAGTCTCTGATCCTCTTCATTGACTATGGCAATAAAAGCATTTCTGATTCTGATATTCTTGGTCAATGTCAAAACTATTGCACCACCTAGAACTTAAAAAAATCAGTGATCTGTGACAACTACGACATAGGGTACTTATTAAAGATTTCTTTTTGTTTACATAAATAAGAGCTGGAATCAAACCGGGCTTTATTTTTTGGAACATCTAAGGTTTGATAAAAGGTATGCGTAGCAACCCCTTTAATATTTTCTCATTTTTACATAAACATTATTGAAATTGTGACTTCTTAAATTGAATTCCAAACTTCGACGATTATACAAGAAGTTTCTACAGTAATTTAGACCTGAAATTTATTTTCTTGCTCTTCAAAGTTAACTTTTTTTTATTGCTGTACCTGGATTTCCATCTGAAAAGATTGTTTTTTTTCTAAGCTCTTGCCTCTGAGTAAGAGCTTTCCCAGCATGCAGAAAATTTTCCGTGATGCAACTGTTCAGTCATTAGTCCAGACACTGCAAGACTCCTTGATGGATTGTGCTCATGAAAGCAGCAGCAGGTACCCCCCAAAAAATCTTGCCTACATTAACAATTCTTACCTCTTGGTTCTTAAAAAAAGGGAAAACATTGAGGGAAAGGAGGGAATTAAAGCCAGGTTTCATGGGGGCAAAATTTCACAGGGAAATCGCATGTTTTTTTTTTCCTTCTTTGCCAACCAGCTTGTCTGGCTGTGATGCTACTTTATGTTTTCCATCTGCTTTTGAAAAGAGCAAAGTTGAAAAGAGAAAAGTTTAAACCAGAAGACTTTTAATAACTCTAGCCGACATTC
Source organism: Neostethus bicornis (assembly GCA_902685375.1). Lineage (NCBI taxonomy): Eukaryota > Metazoa > Chordata > Actinopteri > Atheriniformes > Phallostethidae > Neostethus > Neostethus bicornis. The sequence continues at coordinate 8,408,394 of LR738563.1, forward strand.
TTCATTGAAAGAGCCAATGTAGACTTTAATGTCCAAAAACTTTCAGTAAGCAGGTTTAAAAGAAACTGAAATTCATTCAATCTTCTTCTAAACCGCTTATCCCGTTCAGGATTGTAGGTGGTGCCAGAGTCTATCCCGGCCAATTACAGATGAGAGGCTGGGAGCACCCTGAACAGGTCGCCAGTCTGTTGCGGGGCCACAGATATGAATAGAAAGCATTCACGCAAAACTAATTCCTAAGGTCAATTTTTAAGTGGCCAATCAATCTAATTCACATGGTTTTGGGGGTTGAGAGGAAACTGAAGTACCCAGAGTAAACCAATGTCTACATGGGAAGAACATGCAAACTCCACACAGAAAAGACAGCAATTCAAACCCCCTACCCTGGGACTCACCCATGAACTTCTTGTTGTGAAGTTACTGTTCCAACTCCTGCACCACCGGGAAGCTGAGACTGAAATTGTTTGATAAATTCATCATTTTTCAGCGTTGACTATAACCTACTTTCACAATGTCAGGATGTGTGAGGTGGGTACGAGTATGGCAACAAGCCATCGCAGGAAACATTTTTAGACTCCAAGGTGTTTTGGGGTATAGATTACAACCAGTTAGATTAGCTTAACATAAATAAGGCTATATCAATCATTCGAACATTCTAAAATAAAGTCAAACTCTTCCATCAATGATCGAACTCATGAAGTTGACAAAAAAATCTTGTCTACTTGCTTTGAATAGGCCTCAATAAAATATCTGAAAAATATTTATTTTGTTGGATTCTCTTTTAAGAACAAAAAGTTAAAAAGCCTTGTGTGAGAGCGTCATCGCCAGTGTAGCTCAGATTAAAGTGCAAATGTTACTCAGAGCATGATCAAATTACTAAATTAACTTTTTCTTTTAACTTTCCATCATATCAGATCCCCTCTTTTCTTCTTCCTGGTTGGTATGATAGCTAACATTAGACAAAAAGTCTTTTATGACACCCCTTTGGTTTCTTTTTAGAACCTCCTCTGAAATGTTTTGCATTCTTCTAGGGTGCTCACTGTTTAGCCTTCAGGTTCGTTAGCCATTCGTTGAGTCACCCTTTTCACCTGTTATGCCATCAGTTTAACGTAAGCTCTGCTTTCATCACTGATAAGAACTCAAGTCGATCAGTAGAGCTTCATTAACTACATACTTAGGGGGAAAAAAAAAAAACTTACAAAGTGGGGTATGAGTATTTACAACTTTACATGAGAGGGGGTTTAAAGTAAGCTATTTCAGAACTGCTTACAAAGAGAGTTACAGTATGTCCCGCATGAAGGAGTCACATATGACAAAAACAGCCAAGCATTTTACCACCACTCAAAGAAACATTCCAGATTCTGTTCCAATGTAGACCCAAAACATGTCGCGCTAGATGCAAATTCACTTAAAGTACTAAAGACAAGTGACTAAAGTTGACTTAACACTGAAACTAGATGCTTTTGATGCCAGACGTTGATTTGGTGCAAATGCACCTTAAGTCTAGCCAAGCGCATCTATTCTGTTCAGTTGTCTTCTGCTAATCCGGGACCTGGTCGAGGGGGAGACAGCCTCAGACGGGAAGCCCGGGCTTCTCTCACCCCGGCTGCATCCTCCGGCTCAACCAGGAGGATCCCAAGGTGTACCCTGTCCAGCTGTGAGACATACATACTCTCTCCGGCAGGTCCGGCCTGCGTCTGGGTCTCTTCTCGGTGGGACGTGCCTGAAACACCTTACCAGCGAGGAGCTTGCGAGGAATCCTAACCAGTTGCTCCAATCACCTCATCTGGCTTCTCTCGACTTGGAGATCCCATCTAATTCAAAATAACTCTTTTCTTATTCTATCTTATGCACATCAACACACACATTATGGGCTACGGAATATCAATTAAACAAACGCTATATCACTGATATATAGAGCCTTATCAAAGACCAGGAAGTGTAAAAGTCTAATTATTGTGAAGTCTGAGCTCTCTTTTCTTTGGGGAAAATCGTCCTGATTTCGTAGCCTTGCTCCTGGCCACAAGAGATTGTTATACAAACAAGCAAAAAAGTTGAGGGAAATTTCTCAGAATTCTTTTAACACTCCCTATGATCGCTCAGGGGTGGTGGAGCCCAATGATGTCCTACATCTCCATTGTTTACTTTGGATTATATATCCCAACCTTCTTCACAAACAAAAAACAAGATCACTTGTCTTACTTCACATGGCTATACCCACAGGTACCAGATTAGATACCCTATAACTGCGGCAAATTGATAAAACATGGAGTCTGTTGTACACATCAATAAACCCCAGGCTGACCATGTTCAGGGTTGTTGGAGCTCTTCAAGTAGTTTCTCCTGTGGCCACCCCTGTGACTCACTCAGAAAAGTACTTTCTATTCCTTTCCTGGTTACAGCTTAGCTTTTACCTGAAAAAGAAACGACCCTGCATCGTTATTAAAAGCTGAAAGTGACTGAACACAACTACATCAAATGCTTGAATAAAAACGTTTTCTGAATCAGAGAGCGGGGTAAAATGCTCTCAGGCTACTGCTTTGTTCTTAAATTACATTGGGGAGGTGAAACACAACTCTGAGCGACAGTTCAAGGAGATGAGAAAAAAAACCCTAAACTTTCACTTTGTGCAAGAAGCAGATGTTTAAAAAAACGTGTGTTCCATGACAATCAGGGCGAAGGTTAACGCCCATAAACTCTAAAGCTGCAAAATAGTATATTATATTGAGTCAACATTTCAATATTAACACCTGTGATCAGCTTACTGTAAAGAACTGTGATTTTCACTTCAATTTTTATGCTTTTTAACCTGTTTAAAACTCTCTCTTGGAAATAAATAAATGGGGTTTTACATTTCAATTAGGCGCGACGGTGGCGCAGTGAGTAGCACAGTGGCCTCAGGTAGAAGTTTGTGTGTTCGAGATCTGGGTGGGGACGAGGCCTGGAACACTGGCCTTTCTGTGTGGAGTTTGCATGTTCTCCCCATGTATGCATGGGTTTTCTCCAGGTACTCCGGTTTCCTCCCACCCTCCAAAGACATACATGCTAGGTTGACTGGGCACAACACGATTGCCCCTAGAAATGTGTGTGTGTGTATGGTTATATGTGTGTGGCCTCACGACAGACTGACGACCTGTTCGGGGTGTATACCACCCCTCGCCTTGAATTAGCCGGAATGTGCTACGGCATCCCCCGCGAGGGATAGACGGTTAAGAAGATGACTGACTGACCAATATTTCAATAGTGTTTGTTTTTTTTTTTAATAACATGCTGGGGGTTTACTGCAAGGGCGTAGTGAATTGGGTCTACAACGCCACGTTTCGAGTCAAACTGTACACTTGATGAACACATTAAGCTGAAAAATAAATATTTTTGGACAAACAACATAAAACAAAGAAGAAGTCTGCCATTTCTTTTCAAATATGCCGTTTTGGCATTTTAAAGACGTCATAAATAAAAATGTTAGCATATGGCTCTCAAAATCTTTACCACTAGCTGTTAACAAATGGGTGAATGAATAACCAGTTTTTTCATACACTGTTTTTGACTATTTTTGGGTTAAAGTTTGGTAAAATTGTTAAATAATTAAAAAGCTACGATTTCCACACACAAACACTTATCTACAAAAATTCTGTCTATCCTTTGGCGGCCTGGTCAGAGTTTAACAACCCTGACAAAACAACACGGCTGCTCTCCCCACAGTTTTCTACAGCTTTCCTTTCATTTTAACTGAAACTCTTCAATCACACTTCACACCTGACACTCTTCTTCTTCCGTTAACACGTCCCTACATATGCTTCTTCACCTCTTTTTCACATTCAACCGTTATCCTGGACTGTTGAACCCAAGTTTCTAAAATCCTCCATGTACTTGTACTCTTCAGCTCCCTCTCGCTCACAATCCCAAACACACAGATTCTACTTAACTGGACAAAGTCTTCCACTCGTTCCCTGAACTCACTACATAAAACGTTTATTAATAAGGCAACATAGTTTATAAAGATTCATGTCTAACGTCAAGTTTACATCTGATCCTAAGAAACATCTACATATACGTAGTTTATTTTAAACCTACATGAGAAGCATTTTTAAGAAACGTGGAAAATAAAAACGCCTTCTTTAGGAATGAAATGGTTTTACTGTGAATTAAAAGTGTTTCTGTTCAAGTGTTTTTATGACATGTTAACAGAATTAATTCTGTGTGTTCAACAATCAACATAAAGAGCGTTAATAGTCAAATCTTTCCATTTAGCTGCATTAAGCATTTATATTTAATGAGCATGCAAGTAGTTTCACATCATTAAGTTTTGTCGGCTTTGGGCTAAACGTGCTGTAAGGTACAAAACCTTGGGAGAGTTAACAGAGGAAGTTCTCATGAAGTAATTCATCAAACGTCTCGGTGTGGATGGGGTCGCCTGAGACGAGGATACCAGTAAAGCTCCCCACAGCCCGTCCCATCCAAGCAACACATGGCAAGTGTTGCGGCGCTGCAATAATAGGTCGCGCCTCATTGAGCAGACTTATTGGATCTTCCACAGAACTGAGGTAAGTGCTGTGCTAAATTGAATGCAATTCATACTTTTTTTGGGTTGAAGCCCGCTCTGCTATTACATTAGGTGTGAGCAAATTACACAGGCAGAGACAATACTGCAGCTGGTGGAGCGGTACGAGCGCCTCAGTGAAATCACATTTCAATCACCGCTGAGGTCTCAGGTGACTCACAGCAGATGAAGACCAGTAAGAAAATTAAAATGACATCCTTTGGATTCTGGCCGTGGCATCCTAAAGCATCACTAATAGAAATTTCCACAGTAAATAATAAAGAAAAACAGATGAAAGTCTCAGTGATAGAAGCTGAAAGACAAAATCGAGCTGTTATTAGAAGTTTATCTGAATCTGTCAAATCTGACAGCTCTGTTTTGGCAATACGAGCCCGAGGTTCACGTGTTCGACAAGCTCCGTTTCTGCGCATCACTAGTTGCTTTTCCACAATCACCGACTCCACTGCTGATGATCAAAACAGTGTAAGCAAGCTGGGAAATGTGTCAAGCTCTTGTTATAGCTCTTTTCGAACAGGCTCAGGACTTAAATCATCCTCAGCCGACTGACAGCTTACAATGTGCAGCTATTATACTCGCTTTTCAAACTCTATCCAGAGCAAACTCCACGCTGAGAGAAGGAAAATCTCCTTTCAAGCTGGTGTAGTAGAAAAAGGTCAGAGTGCTGCTTTTTACTTCATCAGAGAACAAAAAAACTGCTTCTGAATGTTTGCTGTGATGTAAATCCTGCTGCCAGGCAGGCTGCTGCTACGGTAACCGTCTTCTCTTTTCTACCTCTGACCTTGTCCTCAATGAAAAGACTGACTGGTGTTCAAGTTTAACACAAACTTTAAATCATACCAATTTGTACAAACTGTTTTATTTATTTTTGTGTTAATTTGATTTATTTTTGCTTTGATTTAAATAAAATTAAGAGGCAACAACAACATTAATATTATGTGTTAGTTAGAAAACGCAAATACTTCTTTTGTATTTTGTACATCTTTTGTTACTACTTCTTTTGTTACTACATCTTTGTTACATCTTTTGTTACTACTTCTTTTGTTACTACTTCTTTTGTTACTACTTCTTTTGTAGTAACTACATCTTTTATTTTTTTTATTCAAAAGTGTCTTTAGTTACTGTGATCCCCAGTAGCAGGCAGTTCCTGACCAGCTGTATGACACAGTGTTATCTTAACATAGGCATGTGTTGATACTGTTTGCTCAGCATCCCCCACCTTTCTACTTATCTGTAAGTTGGGGTCTAGAACTTTATTCCCCCCACTACTCCGTAAGAACACACCTCTTTTTGTTTTTCACAACTGTATAAAAAAGATAAGAAGGATCCATTTTCATTGTAGAATCTCCTGTCTAGAGAAAATGCTACCCTTGTGACAATTAAAGCATAAAGTCTCTTGTTCACCGGTCTGCACAGCTTTTAAAATATGTCCATTTAACACCATCTGTCTATTTAATTATGTATTTTCTATAATATTTGATCAAATTAGTGTAAAAATATTAAAAGAGAAATAACACAATATATATCGTTCTGACGATATGCGTCGTCATAATTTTGCTAAATAGGTTGAGTGGCTGACTTGTGCATCTGAGAGTTGTAGGTTTAATTTCTAGCTGCAGCTCATGTTGCGGTGTCCTCGAGCAAGACACAAAAACCCTAATGGCTACTGATGGGTTTTGGTTGAGTGCCTTGCATCAACGCTTCCACTAATAGGTGAATGTAACGTACATTGACAAGCGCAGGTGGAAATGTGCGATATAAATACAGTCCAACTTACAAGTTTGATTTATTATTTTCACAACTCACCGTTGACCACGACGGCTATGTCCACAAAATCAATCTCCCCTCGTGTCTCCACGCTGGCCTCGCATCGGTAAACGCCTTCATCTGCTTTAGTCACCTGATGGATCTGCAGGTTGTTGTTCTCCAGCACCTGTAACCTGCCTTCAGGGTGGCGACAATAAGACGAAGAGAGAAAAAAAGTTAGAAAGGCAGAAAGAGAAAAGGTGCGTAGGTGGACTGTCAATCCTCAGTGAAACTCATTTGCCTGATAAGGTCCAGACAGATAAACACTCGCAATTACAGCTTGGCGCCGCTGCGGCCACTCTGAGATTAACCAGGACTACCGAGGCCTCTATCTCATTTCTCTGACGCGCAGATATTTATAACCAGGCATCGCAATTAGAATGAAATGATTAAAGAGGAAAAAAAAGAGAGAAAAACTTCTGTGGATGTTTCATCACTACAGTGCCTCTGAAGATTTGAATTTCAATTAGAAAAAAAAAAATAAAGTGACAGATTCAAGGGGTCAGTCGTTCTAATCAGTTCTTAGTGGATTCTGTGGAAAAGAGGATGTGAGAGAAGCAGGGGATGGAGCGGTAAATCATGGAGGAGGGAAAATGAAATAATGAGAGCTATTCACCGCTTCTCACGACTCCACCAGCGCTCTAAAGAAAAGAACAAAAACTTCTCTCTTTCTTTTGAGAGTCTCTCTTTAAAGAAAAACATGGATTTTTTTATATTTAACATTAAGTGTAAAAAGAGAAAAGTATCATTTTCAAAAATGAAACGTTATCCATTTTGATCTATTTCTTCTGGTAAAAAAGAAAACATCCAGCACGTCACCGTCCATGGTTCCTGTTCAAATTGGATTCCTCCTCCGTCGTTGCTGATGCTTCTATTCATAGATTTGACTTCATTGTTTTATTATGTATTCACACAAAAGAAGAGAAAAATGCTTTTCCTTATTAAAATGTGCAATTTTGGCACATTAACGTCTCTTTTCATTGAGGAACACACTTGAACCCACTGAGGCTTTGTAAGCGTTTGTCATCGCAATAAGACACCGTTTGTCATGTTTACATTCAAACAGAAATCCCACCAGAAAGCATTTTAAAGAACTTTTTTCATCATGAGGAATTAGTGGGAAAAACAGGCGAGCGCTGATTGCTAAGTAGCTTAGCGCGCAATAGTATCCGGTCAGAGACGTACGACTCACACACACAATCTGCAGTGTGTTGTGTGTCAGAGCTTTTTATCCACAAACAAAGAAATCCTCTTTTTTTTAGCTCCCAAAAATAGTTTTGGTTGATGTCACGATGTTTGTGTAAAATTAACGGATTAAAGCGTATTTATTTATGGTGCTGTAACCATAGCAACTCCCTCTTCTCTCTCTTTTTTTCAATCTGCATTCCATCGCTCCCAAAAACTACCCCACCTAGTGGATCGTATGTGGGTTGTGACATGGTTGCATAAAATTTTTTTTGATGAAGTAATTAAATAATTTTAATTTGTTTAGAGAATTGTTTGTAATATTTTTGGTTGATGGTGTGTCTCAAGATTTTTTATTTTTTTTTATGGAAAAATGTACCATGACACGAAAAAGGTTGAAAAAGGAAACAACAACACCTATACTATCTGTTAGATAGAAAATGTAAAGACTTTTTTTGTTACTTCTTTTGTTTTTATTATTCAAAATTGTCTCTAGTTAATTCATGCAGACATGCCAAGTCTCCATCGCAATTAGGACCTATCTCAGGCTCACTGGGCAAGGCTAATAAAACTCCCACATGATGAACACTCTACTGCATTCCATGAACATGATAATGTGTAATGAAGCTAAGCCCATGGCATCTCCTGCTGCTGCAGCTGTACATCTGAAAGCCGCTAGTAGCAATAGCAGTAGTCTTTTGCCAGTATTGTTTTTGGTGAACGTATGGAAGAAGTCGGACATACGGGAACTTTGATCACGTGACAGCTTATGTGCGTGAGCCGCAAAACAAAGCGCAAACAAGCAGTACAGGGGTGTATTCCTGGTGGTAATTCCTCTTCGTACTGAAACATAACACTAGGTGGTAACACACATAAGACGCACAATTTTCCAGCTGCTTTCTCATGTTTTCAACCAAACTAAATGTACTCTCTTTCTTATCATATACAGTGCTGTTGTTGAAGGTTTTGAACATGAGAAAGCAGCTAGGTTTGTTTTACGCTAACTGTCATGACGGGCGTTGTCCATTGACGGATGTGACGTCATGTCAAAGCCCCTACTCCTTTTGGCTCCGCCTCAAAATCTCCCTCTTTGTTAAGCCAAAAACTTGGCATCTGTGTTCATGGACAGGTGTTTTTTTTAAGTCACCTTATCCAACAAATGAAACGTACGTTTAAATGAGGAAGACTCGGGTGTCAAACTCAGTTCCTTGTGAGTCAAGGTTTTGAAGGTTTTCCATGGGTTCCAAGTTCAAAGTACTTGACTCAAGTCAAGTGGAATTATAAACCAATAAAATTCTTCTTCGACTTAATTGACTCATTATGTTGTGTCTCACGAGAAGACTGCACTTTCTGGTTAAACTTGCTGCTAACGCGATCCAACCCCAGATGGAAAGAAAGACAAAGGTAGAAACAATACAGTGTGTAATAGATTTAAAATGAACTAAGCAAACAAGGACTTACTGTCATGTTCCTCTGTGATCTCGATGTCCTTGTAATACCACACCACCACTGGTACTGGTGAACTGATGACGTCACACACCACCTCCGCCGTCTCGCCATAACGAAACTCCTGCGGCGACTTTACGTCTCGAAACGTCAATCGTTCTGTGAGTTAATAAGAAAAACAGAAAAATGGAGAGGTTAGAAATATTTCTGGGGAAAACAGAGGCTTTTTCTTTCCAAGTTGAAAGAAATTGCTTTTTTGCTTTTAAAAAATTTTGTCCATTGCTGTGACTGTTCACCGGCTGAACTTAATATTACTCAATTTTCTCCTTGGAGAAGAAGAAAATGTTCCTGGTTTATTCTTGTTTGCTGCTTTTTGTTGGTAATTTGGATTTAACATTTTAGGATGATTCCCGTTTTTTTTTAAATGGAGTACACAGTTGGCTTGCTACATTGTTAGTTTGTCACAATTACACAGAAAAAAACCGACGACAAAAAAGCTTCACAATTCTTTGAAATCCAAACAGTTTTTTTTCTTACATAAAAATGTCCTGAATAGGAATCGAATCAACACATCAAAACCTATTCTGTCATCTTTTATGATTAAAATCCACTAGCTGGAGAAGTTTTTGGGAAGGATGGACAACAGCATACAACAAAAAAAGGCAAAGAAGAAGAGTGAGTTGCTATAGTTTCAGGACAGCTGTGCCTGTCTCTAAATATAATTAATATACTTATTTACTCAAACACCATGAGCACAACAAAAATAATCTTTGCGAGGTACTAGTAGATCCTAATCCTCATCGTATGAGCTGAAATATCATTTCCCACAAAACACCTGACGTTCTCCGATGGTACACTAGTGTAACATGAAACACTGGTTGAAAAACACTGCTCTAACAGATACCAGCTGCTCCAATGCAGTATGCTATTGCTGCCATGATGTTGCATCTGATTTATTGGTAATGGGATGAATATTTCAGAAATTTTTTTTCCTGGTCTAACCAGTTCTCGGACTTTTGATGCCTGCCAGGCGTGGCTTTGCTAACACAGCACCCAGCTGTCATAACTTGTGGGCCACATTGTGAATAAATCCGCCCTCTCTTCTAGCAGCGCTTCAGCATTAGCATTTAGCTCTCTGATTTATGCCGGGCTGTTAGCTAAAAAGAGCTCTGACTCTGACTGAACCTCCAGCCAGAGGACGTGTTCGGCATCTCATTGTCTTTATAAACTCCAAGAAAGCCAATTCATGTGTTTTTTTTTTCTATGTTAACGTCTTACTGTTCATGTGGTTTTTTTCCCCATCCTATTTGTACAAAAATCTACACAATCTTTTTATCTTGTTTCTCTTTTCTCCAGGTTTAAAGCTTCTGTTTTGTTCTCTTTGTCTCCATATCCTGTTTGTTTTGTACCGGTGCTGTTCTACAAGCCAATCGGTAAAGGAAACATCCTCACAGGAGCACTTGACACCAGCAAATTGAGAATTCCCTGCTCTGCTAGCAGCGGCGTTAACAGGCTAGTGGGAGCCACTCATCCTGGACTCGTGTCATCTGGATTCAATTTTTTGTTTTGAGGGCTTTTGGAAAGCAGCCTTATCCATCATTATGGATTTGTATATTTAATCAGAGGAAATTAAAGGAGCTGGCACAAACTTGGCTCTGGCTGTTTTTATTGGCAATACGTGTAAATCCGAAAAACTTTCTAAACCCTTGCTGTAAAGACAAGAAAATGTGGCGTTTGCAACAAGGGCGTTCACTTCAACACTTGAACGGTTAAGTTGTACTGAATGAGGATGTGTTTTTCTTCCCTAAACTTTAACTATAAAGTGAACTGAAGTGTTTTTAACAATATGAAGTCATTCTGCAATCGAATGAATTTTACTCTCTAGAAAACTTTGATTTGGAAAATTTGCTCAATCTTTGTGCTCATTTGCAAAAACAAATAAATGCCAGTTTGGTTTTGTTGTCTTCCACTTATCCAGGGTGGGTCATGGGTGCCACAGGACAGGCTTCCTTCACCCCAGCTGCATCCTCCAGCTCACCTGGGAGGATCTCGAGGTGTCCCCCGGCCAGCTGTGAGACATTGCCCCTCCAGCACGGCCAAGGCCTGCCTCTGGGTCTCCTTTCGTTAGGACGTACCGAAAACACTTCACCAGCGAGGCATTCGGTAGACATCCTAATCAGATGTCCTAACCACCCCATCCCGGATGGCAGGGCTCCTCATTCTATCTCTGAGTGAGAGCCTAGCCACCCAGTGAAGGAAGTTCATTTCAGCCACTTGTACCCGAGATCTCATTCTTTCAGTCATCACCCACAGGTGGTGACCATCGGTGAGGGTGGGAACGTAGATCAACTGGTAAATAGATTACAAGTAGTTATTCCAGCTATTTTACTCATTTTACTTTAGATAAAGCATCACAACTGAGAATCCTTATTGTTCCAAAGACTCACTTTTTCTCCTGTAGCTTTAATAAGACCCTCCTGGTCCACAACCACTAAAAGTGTCCGAACTGTGTACGGGTTTGAGTTGCGCCAAAAATACTTATTTCAACTGTTAAATGACGATAATCAAGGAGAATGAGACAATTGCACGGGATCTAGGAGTGGGAGGGTGGGAGAGGGGGTAACACCCCTTCACCCCCTCATTTGGCCCACAAAAAAAAAAAGTTTTCTTACTACTTTAATTATTATAAACTTTGGGCAAAGTATAAACCAAAATGCAGAAAAATTATTCATTTTTCAAAATGTTCTGGGGAAGAGAGGGGTGATGGTGGGAAGAGGAAATGCCTACTAATGGCTCCACCCCTTTAGAAAATCCTGGATTTGCCCCGAAGTCGAGCCACCGAACGACAAGTTTTTATACAAAAATAATTTAGACAAGACAATAATAAAAAAAACAAAAACGTCGTAATTTGTAGTTTTTTTTCAAAAACGAGTTCTCCTACCACCGGAACAACTCCAGCCTGACATACCATCTAAATGTAAAACATGTTCAGGGAAGTTCCTCTGTTGTGGGTGTTGCTACCAGGAGTTCGCTTTGCCAAACTAGGCTAGCTGAATTTGGCAAGCAAGTTAGCAAATCCACAACAGAGAAGTTAACAAGTACTATCGCAAAGTAGGTTGCTGCTGATTGCAGGCCAGTTTTTATTGTTGAAGATAAGAACGAACCCTAAACGAACCCCAACCTTTGTTTTCCTTATTTTAATGATGCACCTGGCCTCATGAGGCACAGTTCACCAATAATAAATTGGATTTAAAATCTTCTCTTCTCACTGCATTCAATTGATTAGTCATACAGTACATTTTTTTAATATCCTAGAATTCAAATGCTTTATCAGCAGACTTTTTGCAAATATGACAATAAAATGTGATTAATTCAATTAATTAATTGCAAAATCTTGTAATTAATTCGATTGATTTTTTTAATCGACTGACAGGACTACTTTTAACCTCTTTAAAGTATCAAATAGGCAAAAAAAAAAATAAAATAAAATGATATTTTCTAAAGATTTTTTTTTTTCACCAATGTTTCAACCAAACTAAATGTACTCTCTTTCTTATCATATACAGTGCTGTTGAAGGTTATGAAAAACCTTCCAGCAGAAGAGGCTTCACCCGCTCCAGCTGTAGAGTTGCCGTTTTGCAGCTTCAGGCACGTTCTCCTCTGCCCGCTCTTACGGGGATTCTACGCCTGAGCGGGATCCGGTTGCCAAGGAAACAATAGTTTTAGAGAGCTGGTTGTGTGGTGAATGAGGCGATGGCTGAGTGGTGGCAGGTGTGAGTGGGGTTGTGATGTCTCCCCTAATGCTTTTCTGAGGGAGGATGAGGAGACAGTGGTTCAGCAGGGGTGGCTTTCCAGTGTGTGTGGTTGTACAATAGTATACTGTATGTCAGTTTTCTTTACCTTAATCTGTGCATCTAAATGGTCCCACCAAGTTAAGTCCCAATCAAAACTGTGTTGTATGAAAGTATGCAGTTTGTCTGTATATTACAAACTGCAAACTTTATATTTATTAATCGACCAGTTCCGTGACATCAGTAGGCTCAAGTTGTGAAGAATGATTTTTTATCTTTGAACATAAGGCTGAATTGAACATTTTTTATCTTCAGCAATTCAAAAAAGTCACTCAAGGACATTTCAAAAGTAGAAATGCAGCTAATTGAACTGCTCAGTGAGACAGGATCTTTGATGGGACAATCTGTGTAATGAGCGAGCCATCCTCTGCCTTCTGACATTAAGATTAGCCAAGGAAATAGTAATGGGTCACCGAGGCAGGTTCGGCCCAGTGCCACGTCCCTCATTAGGTCTGGCAGGTTTCAATTCCCACGGCAACACCAGCTGTCGTTATGCTTTAATCACAAGAAGGATGGGAAACACACTCCCTCCTGAGCCAACTCACAATTTTTACAGCTTGTGAAGTTCTGGTTATCCTGTCGACAAGGCAAAGTTTGGATCTGGCATGATTGTTAAAAAGAGTTTGAATTTATCCTGAAACTTTTCTGTCAAAAACACACAAAGCAATATGTCTGAATTCTAGGTGTGAGCTTACGGTAAATCTCCAGGACGACAGAGGCCTCAGCTGTGCGACCACTGGCATCGGTGGCCTGACAGCGGTAGATACCCGCGTCCTCGATGATGGCGTTGTAGATGATTAGCCTGGACCGGGATGTCTCTGTGTGGAGGGACATTCGCTTCGAGGGCAGTATGCGTTCGTGCTGTGGACTGTACCACTCCAGCCTGACTGGGTCACCAATGGCTAGAAGCAGAAAAAAAAAAACAGGTCAGAAATAAAATCATTTAAAAATAACACATTAATAAAGCTAACTGGTTCCATCGTCTTCTGCTTATCTGGGGGCAGGTTGCAGGTTCAACAGCCTCAGACAGAAAACCCAAGCTTCTCTCACCCCGGCTGCATCCTCCTGCTCACCCGGGAGGATCCCCAGGTGTTCCCTGTCCAGCTGTGAGACATAGTCTCTCCAGCAGGTCCAGGGTCTGCCCCTTGAGCCGACACATTATTATTGTTTTATGTGCCCTAATGATCCTCGGAGCTATGTTGTCAGGGACTTAATGTCCCTGGTAAGGTTACCCAAAGCAAACAGACCCTAGGTGAGGGCCCAAAAACCCCTGATGAAGAGCACAACCAAGAACCAGCCAAGTTTCCCCTGGTGGATGCAAGTCACCGGCACACCCCATGGAGCCAGACCTGAGGGTGGGGGATGAGAATGAGCACCTGGCGGCCGGGCTTTTACCCATGGGGCCCAGCTGGAACAGGGGACATGGTCCGCCCTTCCAGTGGACTAAGGTTGTGGCATAGGGTTCAGGTGAAGGAAGAGATGGAGTGCAGCCGATGACAGGGACCCTGGCAACTGACTCTGCTACATGCTAGCTGGTTCTATCTGTGCATAGATACCCATCACATACTTTTCTGAAGGTATAAACGCATGGAATGGTTAACGCATATAGACAAGCTCGGTATTTCTTTTAATTTGTTTGCTTCTTCAAACCTGCATGAAATCACATAACAGAAACAAGTTGTTGAACAGTGTTTCTGATTCCCTGTGGAAATGCCAAAAAGCCTCTTCACCTCCTGCACATCAAAGATTACAAACTACAAATACCCCTTGGGTGCTTAAATTTAAACACTCCTGCTCTTCCTTCTTAGTGGCTGGCATCGGTGCCTTGTTGGTAATTGATTCAGGTCTCCAGAGAAGATGGTCTGAGGTATGGAGGGGGATTTCACAGGTCAGCATGGATGATGTCAAAATCATCCGTCTCTTTTTATCCACGTTGGCTCAGGAGGGCATGATTCTGAAGGTTTGCATGGAGGACCAGCATGAGCTTCCCTTCTTTGCTAATCAGAATAAAACTACAAAGTAAAACAACTTCTCCTGGATCTTTTAGGACTTCTCAAGGTGATTCTGATGTCAGCGGTGTGCTCTGCTCCGGCCACGGCTCGGTTTGGCTTTCTGCCATCTCATTTACAAATGAGGTTAACCACACATCGAAGGAGCATTTCATCCAACCCCCTCTTTGTATGATCACAACAGAAATGGCTCCAGGTAATGTTGCTGTTTCCAAACAGTCCCTAATTGCTAATTCAAATCCTGAATGCTGCAATGAGTACTTGTGAAATACACCACCGCAATTAGGTGCTTGTTTTCAATGATTGCTCATATTTAAAGGGAAGTATTTGTTTATAATGTTGCCCTGGTAACTCTAAATTGAACTATTTCCGACACAAGGGTGATGAGGAGCAAAAAACATAGGAAGAAACACACGGGAAAAGATTGAATTATTTTTTAATAAAAACAGACAAGGACAGTCGGGGAAAGTATTTGGTCAGCCACCAAGCGTACTTTGTTTCTGGTGTCCTTTGACAGCTCTTTGTTCTAGCCCATAATGGAGTTTGGAGTGTGACTGTTTGAGGCTGTGGACAGATGTCTATTAAATTGTTAACAAGTTCAAATAGGTACACATTAGTGGAGGACAGAAGAGACTCTTACAGGAGAAGTTACCGATCTGTCAGAGCCCCAAATCTTGCTTGTATGTTATTGACCAAGTACTTATTTTCCACCATGATTTGCGAATAGAGGCGGCACGGTGGCGCAGTGGTTAGCACAATGGGCTCACAGCAAGAAGAACGGGATTCGAGTTCCAAGCGGGATGAGGCTTGAATTTCTGTCTTTACTGTGTGCATGTTCTCCCCATGATGCGTGGGTTTCCTCCAGGTACTCCGGTTTCCTTCCACCCACCAAAGATGTGGATCGATCCCCAGTTATTGTTTCCTCACAGCAGCATCAGGCCGGATGTTCATTTTTATTTCAGTTAAAGAGACAGTATTTAGTGTAGGGGTAGGCAAATTTTTTGATTCGCGGGCCACATTGAGTTTGAATATTTGACAAACAGGCTGGAACAGGAGCAGAAGGATGGCATGCTTTGGTAACCACTAGATTAGGCCGATAGAATGGCGCGCTAGATTTTAAACAAGCGTGCTTAATGTTACATCAAGAGCATTAAATTTCAAATCTAGTGGTGCTAGGTCTGAAATCTAGTGCGATAGCGCTTAAAAACATGCATTTAACAGCGCTAGGTTTGAAATCTAACACACATTTTAATGGGAGCAGTATTGTTGTTTTCTCAACGAAGCCAATATATCTAGAGTGCGGCATCTATTGAGGAGGTATCAGAATTGCAGGAAAAATAAAACATTAACGAGGTTTATTTATTTTACTTTTTCAAGTTCAGCGGGCCGGATTAAAATGTTTAACGGGCCGCATGTGGCCCACGGGCCATAGTTTGCCCATGCCCGATCTAGCGGTTTAGGTGAAAAGGGGGGAGTGACTGGCGTCTTTCATCTTTATAAGAGGGAGAACTTGCATACAGTCGCCAACTAAATCCTTTTTTCTTCCACTGTATATAGTAGAATGAATACTTTTTGGTCAAATATTACCAGAGCTAAACCCATTAAAGCAAAGATGGGAGTTGTTTGCAATGCTGGCTTACTGGACATCCAGAGAAAACATGAGCCTATGCTGTACAAGCATAATGAAAAGAGGTTGTGTTTGCGGGAGGGGTGTGTTTTTTGCTTCCACCAAGATGATAAAATGTCATCCAGGGGGTTTAATTTGCATAGCAGACCCACTAGGAAGCTCAGAAAGAGTGGAAACAGCAACGTGAACCAGATAAACATGATGACTTTGCACTGCATTCCAAGAATTTACCAGGTAATAAAAAAGGCTATTATATTTCCATATTTTCAAACTTGTTAAAAAATGAATATAAATATACAAATATATTAAACAAGTAAACAAAACAAGTTCAAACTGGAAGTTGAATGTGAGCCACTTATGAGTGGAATTTGTTTTGTTATTTTCAAGAATATTTTTTTAAAGACAGAGGAGGTCATTATTCATTTTTAATTAAATCTACACACGAACTTTTTTCTGGTCTGTATTAAAATAAACAAAAAAGTTTAACTCACCGAAAAGCGCTTAGAAAAAAGACGAAACACTGAAAGGCAGGTGCAGGGCTACGTGAATTTGTAACCTTTACTAAGCTACTAAGTTGTACGGGTGTGTTAACATCAAAATCTCAATTTAGTAACACTAAATTTGACATTAATGTAGTACTTTCTATTACAAAAATAATGTTTGATATGTAAATTTACAGGTAGAGTTCAAATATCTCGGGGTCTTGTTCACGAGTGGAGGAGGAAGTATGGAGTAGGGGATCGATAGACGGATCGGTGCAGCGTCCACAATAAATAGGACGTTGCATCGGCCCTTCGTGGTAAAGAAAGAGCTGAGCCGTAAAGAAGAGCTTTTGATTTACGGGTCAATCTATATTCCTACCCTTACCTATTGTCACCAGCTGTGGGTGGTGACTGAAAGAATGATAGAAAGGGCCGAAATGAGCTTCCTCCACATGGTGACTGGGCTCTCACTCAGAGATAGAGTGAGGAGTTCTGCCATCCGGGAGGAGCTCGGACTATAACCGCTGCTCCTCCAGGTTAAAAGAAGCCAGATAGGGTTGTTCAGGCATCTGGTTAGGATGCTTACCAAACAGCTCGCTGGTGAGGTGTTTCGGGTATGTCCCACCGGAAGGAGACCCAGAGTTAGACCCAGACCTGCTGGAGAGACTATGTCTCGCAGCTGGTTGTGGAACACTTTGGGATCCTCACAGGTGAGCTGGAGGATACAGCCGAGGTCTGAGGCTGTAGCGCCCATCCTAACCCTGTGTAAGCGGAAGATGATGGAATGAAATGTAAATTTATTTTCTTCTCAATGTTGTTCATTTTTAATCTTTATGTTCAACATTCATTGTTGAAAAGTGAGCTTTTGATGTGTTAAGATTACTGTTCCAGTACCAGTGTGTACTGGTTTTCTGCTGTTTCCAGTGAACAGGTGGCAACTTTTAGAAACAGCAGTGATCCATAAACCTCAAAAGCCCAAAATGCCTTTTGTCTGAACATGACCAAGTTCACTTTTAGATTAAAAAATTAGTTTTATATCATCAAAAAACAACTAAAAAGCTGTTCAATTGAACAAAAGTTTGCAAACCCCTCCACCTACCCCGACCCTCCAGCACCTTATTATTTATTTGTTGCTTTAGAAGAATAAAAATGGTGATTATACGTGTGAGGTGTAATTTAGTTTTTTTTTTTGTTTGTTTTAATCAAGAACAACCTGCAGGTTTGATTTAATTATACAATGTGAAACATTTTAGAAGAAAAAAAAAAGGCAGAAAAGCTTAAAACTCTCATTCACGACCCCCTGAGGAGTTTGATTTGCTGTTTGGCCGACACGAATCTGGATAAATTACTCCTAAACTTTAAATCCTAGGTGTTAGAGCCAAATTAAATGGTGAATCAAATATTTTAGAAGCTTTGTCTCCTTTGTGGGAGGAATTTACACAAATACCTGTAAAAGTTTTAAACGCACCTTCTAATCAAATGAACGAGGATTAGTCTAACTGGCATCAGTATAGTCACTTGTTGGGGCATGGCTGCAAAGTGAATTTACAAAAACAAACAAAATCAATGATGCTGTCCCGGGCGGCTGCCTGCTGCAGTGGCTCCTGTTTTTTTAGTGTCTGGTCGTCTATTTTTGCATTTTTTCCACTCGGTTTCTGTTTGTCTTTTGCCTGTGTTTGATCCCGTTCTGGAGCTGTGATGTACGCTCTTTGGACCTCGTTTTGAACGGCCCAGTTTTACTTCGGACGGCTGTTCTTAAGCTAACCGTTTTTTGTTTTTTTCAACGACACGCTTCCCATTAGTCCGTTTGTCATGGATTCGTTTTGCTTTATTTGCGTGGCCGAAACCACCAGCTAGCTCTCGAAACAAGATCCACCGCGGCTGCAGGAGTCTATGCAGTCCCAACAAAACTGAGAATGAGACGATCTGAAAAGAGGCTCTTTGAGCCCAGTGTCCCTGCGGTTGTCATGGGTAAAATCCAGATGCTCGCTGGCAAGACAAAGGATCTGGGGTTGCTCGTCCTGACCCAGCAGGAATGTGGAGGAGACACTTTGGTGTGCTTCATTGAAGCCCGAGCGTGTAAGCGGACTAGGAAGACATCGAGGTGCTAGCATCGCAGCATCAAATTTCCTTTGAGGATTAATAAGTATTTTCAATTCATTCAATGTAAACTTCGTATTCGATCCTTTTGGTGACTTATTAGAAGTTTTCAGCATGTTATTAGAAGATGATGAATTGTGAACGTTGTTTTCCATAGTGTACGACATGGTGGTTACAGTTTAGCTTCCTTATCTATGGATTTACTTTCAAATTGATGAAGAATTTCTTCATTCAGTGACTTTAGAGCTGGAAAAACAACTTTAAAAATTCATATTTTGTTTGTTTGCAGGTTCACTTGAGTTTGGCTTCTTTTCATCTCTGTCCATTTTGGCAGAGCTGAATGCAAAATGTGTAAAAAAAAAAAGTCTTGGTGTAGTCGCCTGAAGTTGTAAAAAAACAAGAAAGAAAGCGGTGCGTGACATGAGTGTATCTTCCTGCGGTGACCACTCAGCTCCCACCTTCAACTTCTTATTTGTCTAAAAGCTTTTGCCATTCTTCTCACATGGTGGCGAAAAAAAAGTTTTACCTTTGGCATTAAAATTGTTGCCGTTCTGTTCAATTCACCTCCACTTTACCACCACCGGTGTTCTGGCCATCTCAGCACACCTTCTCACCTCGAAGATGATCCTCCAAGCCCACGCTGAGTGGGTTGGCAGGAGAGAAGCTCTTAACAGCAGGAAGCAGATCAGACCTGCCGCAGTGTGTTGCCACCCCACCGAGCCACCGGCCCATCTGCTTTTTTTTTTGCTATAGTGACGATGTGACGTTTCCAAAGGCAGAAAAAGATGTAGGTCGGATGGGACATACCGGTTGTGTTCTATAAGCACCCGCTGCTTTTCTGACCTGCCTCCAAACACCCACACACATTCACTGACACAACAGTAATGCAGCATCTGTACCTGTGCAGATAAAAAACTTGGACTCTCCAACGCTCAGCTCCACTTTATTCAAGGATATGGACACCTGCAGGGCAGCTAAAAGGCAAAAGAAGAGAAAAGAATTGGTTAGAAACAGTACAAACTACAAGAAGACAAAGTTTGTTGTTGCTAAGAGGCAAAGTGCAAGCATGTAACGTCCTCGGCAAATATAGCATTTAAATTTCTGCAAACAGTAAAAGAAATTGAAGGGATATGCAGACGGGAAACAGTATGACCAGTTGAATGTGGTTGGATGTGGTACTAATGATCAGAACTATGTGTTCATGGAAAAATTTATGATCTCTTCAACCAACAATCGGCCGTCTTTCTGGATCAATCAGTTCAGACTTTGCTAATTTGATAAAGTTTCATTTCAGACATTGCGATCCAGATATTTTTCACTCTATATCTCCTACCATAGTTTTGGATGTCTTTCTTCATACTAGACAAACTTATTTCTGCTAAATAAGTAAGTTTCCATACTTAGATGCTACTGTGAACAAAAAGTCCCAATTAAAATGAATTTCTGAGCCTTTTTAATGTGTGAGTAGCTGTGATTTTACCAACCAGTTAACTTATTCTACTAAAGGCCTTTTTAGAATGACCTGCGCAAACTGCAAAGATTTTCACAAGGCCAAAAACTCCTGCCTTTCTGGCCTTGAGTTTTATCCCTCGTTTTTCTTCTCCATCAATGCTAATATTTATGAAAAAAAAGCATGATACACATCAAATTCTTGGCTTTAGATTTTACAAGTGGTTTAAAAAATCCATTGAGATATGACCCCTGTGTTGTTCTGTCAGTGTCCTAAAAAAATTAAATCAAAACTACCTTTTGGTCAGAATAGATGCTTAAGCGTTTTTGACAAATATTATATTTCCTAGCAAAAACAGGTACCATGTTTATCTACATATGCTGTGAGTTCTGATTTATTACCCCACAAAATCACAATGGAGTTTTTTCAAATGATGGGCGTTGACCAACGAAGTTGGCCATTCTAGAAGCATAAATCAGGCATTGATGATGAAAATCTTTATACAATTCAAAATGAATTGGAATTGATAAAAATTGATAAATAATTATAAATATAAATGGAAAAATCCTTTACTTTCATACAATCCCAACTTATTGCTTGCAATTCCGTACGCAGACATTCCATTCCTTGTTTTCTCTTCAAATTACAACACAGCTAAAGATGTGAAGGTCTTAAAAGGACTGGTTGTATTTACTTCTGGGTTGACAACATCACGTAAAAAACCAAAACAATCAAATGTAATTTTTTCTAAA
The DNA here is from genome assembly GCA_902685375.1 of Neostethus bicornis. NCBI lineage: Eukaryota > Metazoa > Chordata > Actinopteri > Atheriniformes > Phallostethidae > Neostethus > Neostethus bicornis. Next base: position 8,429,660 of record LR738563.1, read on the forward strand.
TATTCTCCTTTCTTCCGCTCCAAGACCAACTATTTTTTATCATATCACGCTAATGACGTGGAAAACTAATTACAAATCTGAATGGCACCATGAAAAAAAAATTCCGCGTTTTCGATAGTTTCATCAACATGTCCGACTTCAGGGTTTTTGTCAGGCGGGTAACAGCTCTCTATATAATTCTATAACCCTTTAATGGGGAAAAGCCCCCCAAAAAACAAAACACTACATTATCCATAGTCTTGTAAAGGGCAAATGAAGAAAAAAAAACTTTTCCAATTTGGAGGAGCTCAGCGACAACATTTTTGGCGCCAAACTAAAATTAAAGTCCAAACCAATAGAGAAATAAAAGATACAGACAAAAGAAAAAGATTATTCCAACAAGACTGAAGGCTTTACTTTCAGTTTAATAATAAAAGGAAAAAAAAATCTCGACTAATAAGCTTGTTGATGTTGATTAATGTGGACTGTCACTGTCATATGTGCTAATAAATAAAAATAAAAACATGAAGAGTATTGTCTGACAGCTCAGTGGAGAGCTGACCATTGCAGCCCCCCATAGATAGAATCCAGATATCTAACCCTGCTGTGTCTGTGATTTAATTCCCTGCCTTCATTATCAGCATCTAACCAAACAGGCACACACACAAACACACCCTGAAATATAATATCTGAATGGTTGTTAATCCTCTCTACGATGCTGGGAACTTAATAGTAGAGCTCAGGCAGCCTGTCGATATTTGAGGAAATGATGAAATGATTATTTGGTGCTTCTCGAGGGAGGACGGCTATGGCTTACAGCAGCATCACACCACTGCTGCTTCACCACCAATTAGTCGTTCTAGCCATTTGATGTGACCCTTTTCTGCCTGTAAGTGGCAGTATAATACACACGAAGAGGTGAAAATAAAACACTATCAATGTTTGAGATCAATTGGACGCAACCTGTTTGGAGGCCAGTCGCGTCATCCAGGGAATTACTGTGATATATTTACAATTTTATACATTTAACAATAGGTTTGTTTTGTAAAATTAACATATCTGAGAATCAATTGGGGTCATTTAGAGGAATTGAAGAGGAAAATGTATTTTTTTTTAAAAAGAAGCCATATTGGCTAAATACCATTAAAACTTCTCTTCTGTGAAAAATTGTGCAAAAGTAGAATTGGATTGTGCTTTTGTTTCATTTTCTGAACCGCCTGTCCCCAATGGGATTGCAGAGTTTGCTAGAGCCTATCCCGGTTGATTTCAGACGAGAGGCGGGGTACACCCTAAACAGGTCGCGAGTCTGCTGCAGGACCGCACACACTCATTCCTAGGGGCAATTTCACAGCAGCCAATCAACCTAATATGCATATTTTGGAGAGTGGGAGGAAACCGGAGTACTCAGAGAAAACCCACGCATACTGTACATGGGGAGAATATGCAAATTCTACACAGAAAGTCAAGGGATTCAAGCCTAGTCACACCCGGGGCTCGAACTGCGACCTGTGAGGCCACTGTGCTAACCATTTCGCACCCTCAAATGCACTTTGTTTTCTCATTATTTGCCAAAAAAATGACTATAATTCCAACGTCTGTTAAAGTAAGAGTCAGAGCAACCCACACACACATTTAGGCTACAACCATCGATTCAAATAAATGCAAATTGTGTTCTCAGCTTGATTAATCATGTCTATTTAACCTTGTCTCCTTCCCCTCATCCCAGCTCTAACTTAAGACAAATTCCAATCAGTAGTTCAAAGGTTTTCAATTATTAATTGATCTTGGACCATACACAATGTGTGTGATTGATCATGTAATAAGTTGCTCTCCAAAAAGCAGCGAGCAGAAGAAAAATGGCCCAGCCTTTTCCACACAGCCGAAGTCACTGCTATGAATCAAATTTTTAAGTTCATCCACTAAGAGAAAGTGTTTAGTTGGCATCTTAAACTAAAAATTGCAATGAAATATTTCCACATTGGCCTTTACTAGTAACAATTAAAAATCTCCTCTATTGAAAAGCGGTCGTTCTTGAAGGGGGCGCTAATTATCGGTCTTTTAACCTCTTCAGCGGTATTGTTATCCATCTCGGGGTCAATATGTTTTGAGGCTGGTAACAACGATTAGCTCTGATTTTTATCTTTCGACAAGAGAAAGCAAAGTAATAAAGCTAACAAAGGAAATTGATTGCTAATTGCTGCTCAACAACATGTCTGACAGCCTCTCCGACTATGATGCTTTCAATCAGAGGCATTGTCGCTAATTTTAACAACCCGATAAACTGGAACAAGTGGAGCTGGAATCAATCTAATTAGCTGATAAAATTATTTAGAGAAATATTTTGTAGAATTCTGTGTCCAGATTTAACTTATATTGCTTTCCAATATTGGTCAAATTTGACTTTTCTTTTACCCTTTTTCTTCAAAATGACCTCAATTAGTCCCAGAAAGTCATTCCATTTCAAACCTGTAATTGATATAAGATATTTCTTTCATGCCTTACTTCATTATGAATAATGAAGATTAGTTTAATTTAAGCCAACACAATTTATAGTGCGTAATTAAATGGCTGTCAGCAGAAAACGTCAGAGGGCTCCACGGGATATGTTTTTATCGCAATATTAGCGGAAATATTTGAACATATTTCTAAGTTTCAGTGGCTCCACAGAAAATATTTCATAATTATTCCCTCTACAAACAAAAATCAAGAAACAATCTCAATTGTTTTGTAATGACTCACAACTCGACACTTTTGAAGATGAGGCTAGCTGTGATCGGTTTGAGAATTTTCAAAATAGCTTGCATCGAAAACTCTCATGGTGGATACAAACAGAGAATTTTGTTTTGATCATTTTCTAATAAGCTTTACCATTAAAACCCAACTCAAATACGTCACAGTACTTTACATAACAAAAGTTATGTGACACAGAGATCTTTTAGTGTTTTGAAACAACTGATCAATTTGGTCTGAACAAAGCTGGTCAATTTAAAACATCGGAGCTACAATGTATTTTTGTTTTTTAGGAACAAAGCAGCATGGCTGGGCTCTCACTCAGAGATAGAGTGAGGAGCGTTGTCGTCTGGGAAAAGCTCGGAATAGGAAGCCCGGGTTTCCCGCTTATCCCGGGGTGGATTGTTGCCCTCGCAATCCACCCCGGGATAAACGGAAGAGAACGGAACTCGTTAGAGTACTTGAACCTGCTCCTGTTGCTTTTTTCTTTAAATATTGTGCTATCATTTGGTTTGATTGTAGGCAGTTTGAATCGATTTGCAGTGAGTGATGTTTCATTTAGCTCGACTAGCAAATAGAGATGGACCTTTATTTGACGTGACAAAGCAATTCGTAAGAATTTGTTTTTTTTTAAGTTTACTTTTCAAAAACACATTCTTCTTTCTACAACTACTTTCATTTTATCATGTTAAAGAGCAGAAAAAGATACCAACATGGTCCAGACTAAAAGTATTCATCTGTTTTGAATTAAAGTAATGAATCCTACTCGCTTTTCTTTTTTATTTCGTTTCAAAAAGAAAAAAACAAAAATGTTGGCAGGAAGCAAAGCATGCTCTCTAATCTTTTACTCAACAAAAATCCACATTAAATTTATGTAAAAAATAGATTTTGTTTGATTGAACATCTTAAAGAGACATAAAAAAATGTGTGTGAGTCTAATTTTTATTTTCATGGATGAACGAATAGAGGTTTTCCTGGAAACTCTCCCTGAAGATAAAAAACGCCCTACTTAATTGTGTTCGACTTTCCAAAGGAATTAAAAGAATATTTTTTTCCTCTTTTTGAACCAGAAAGGCATGGCATGTACAACAAATGTAGACCAAAAGCAAAAGAAAGCAGGAGATAAAACACTAATTACAGCCAGTGTTCTTTAAAGCTTTAAAAACCCTTGGTTAAATTTGCAAAAAAGCCAATTGAAAGTGAAGGTCCATTTGTAATAAGTCATTATAATTCACATCATTTTCTTTTTAATGGAGTGGAATTGGTTGAAAATGGTTGATGGATTTGCATGGCAGCCCAAAATGATGAAACATTCATAATTTTTTACTTAAATGCCATTTTTATTTCTGCCAATAGTTGCTTCACTCCTTTATTTAGTAAAAATGGTGCAATTTAGAAATTAGACTCGATTTAAAACACTGACTTAAGAATACAGACTTATTAGCAATATTTTAAGGAAGAGGAGGTGTTGGCTCAGTGGTAGAATATCCACACTTCAACCGAGAGACGCCAATTTGATTGCCGCTGGGCCCGTGCCTACATGTCCTCGGGGAAGACACCTAAGCCCAAATGTTTTTCCACCATTGGCACTGTTGTGGTGCAATGATCAATGAGACAGTACGTTTATATATTGAATAGAATATACTTTATTTATTCTCGAAGGTAAGTTTGAGTGCTGCAGTGCAAACACCTTGCTGCCCCCCGCCCCTATCCACTGGCTTCCCAGTACGGTCGCACTATGTTCAACCTGGCTACCCAAAAAGCTGGAGTCCAAAATGGGTCACAAAGCCAGGCCGCAGTGAAGAACACCAAACTGGCCTCTCTGTATTTCACTGGGTAAAGTGAGCGCCTCCAGCTCCTCAATCTTCTAGCGAGCAACCGGGCATTTCCATGGAAACCACAGAAATCACAACCTTCTCTAGACCGTCTACTTCTCCACAGCTTCCTCTGGACTGAACCAACTCCTCCAGGCACAATGGATGTGGCTCCGGGAGTCCGCATGTCAACATCGGAATGATTCCACAACAAGAAAAGCAAGCCAAAGGGGAGCTAGCCATTTCAGAAATAAAAACAGCTGCCCGACACAAAACAATAAAGTCCAAAAAGACGTCCAAAGTGTGCACAAAACAAAATCTCCAGAACGAGACAAAACATTGCCAGAAGAAAGAATAGAAACCGTACCAGATAGCTTCACATGAAACTATAAAATCTTACTAACAAACCAAAAAAAAAAACACTCGATGTGCACCATGACCTTTCGTTTTTCAAAGTAAGACTTGTTTGGGCAGTTGAATTGTTAACCTGTGACCGTTATCATTGATTTGGTGTTTGTTTTCCTGACTCATTCACACAGACAAAAACAAAAGTGATTTATGCTATTTTACTCTCTATTATTTACTCTATATTTATTCAGTCTGACATTGCTCCCCCCATGATTCATAGTGCCTCTATACTCCATTATACTGTATATGATCAGTTATGCAATCATAGGAATTCAATACTCTTTGACCAACACAAACACAAAAAACCTCTGAACTTTCCGAGTGAGGTCATACTCTTAGCAAAAATGCTAAGGCTCCAAAACCTTCCCTCCGTGAAGCTGTACTGCTAGCTACAACTGCTCAGTAATTTTTACAACTTGTTTAAAATAGTTTTGAAAGCCATGGCAAATTTGAACTTGCACGAACTTTCTTGCAGAGTCAACCAGCTCTTGACACAGTTATGACACAGCTAACTAGTTGGGTATGAATGGCCTGACAAACCAGTTGGCTGCTCAAAGTTCAGACAGAGATCCTGTCAATTGGCATGGACTGTTAAACCAAAAACTAAAATAAAAACATCAGCTTTTTAAAAATGAGCTATTTGCAGATCTTAATTTTGAGATATCAATTTGAGATTTACATTTTAAGTATGTAGGATCAACAGTCCAGAGCAATGGAAAGTGTGGAAAAGAGGTGAAGAAGCGTGTGCAGGCAGGCTGAAATGGGGGGAGAAAAATATAAGGTGTGATGTGTGACAGAAGAGTTTCAGCTACAAAGAAAGGGAAAAAGTACAAAACCTTGGTGAGACCGGCCATGATGTTTGGTCTAGAGACAGTGGTACTGAGGAATAGACAGGAAACAGAGATGGTGGTAGCAGAGATGAAGATGATGAGGATCTCTCTGGGAGTGACCAGAATGAACAAGATCAGATGAACAGCACATGTTAGGGGTTTTGGAGATAAAATCGGAGAGGTCAGACTGAGATGGTTTGGACATGTGCAGAGGAGAGAGTACATCGGCAGAAGGATGCTGGGTTTGTAACCACCAGGAAAGAGGACTAGAGGAAGGCCAAAGATGAGGTTCATGGATACAGTGAAGAAAGACATGAAGATAGTTGGTGTGACCAAAGAGGATACAGCAGATAGGGTTAGATGGAAGAAACTGACTTGCTGCGGCGCCCCCTGAAGCGATATGCCGAGAGAAGAAGATTTTGCCAATTCTTAGTTGCCATCCTCTAACTGTTTCATTTGTTTTTAATGTTGTGGGAAGCTCAGATGAAGCTTGATAAAATAAAGACACATTTTTTTTCCATGCAGTCAGAAAGCTTCATATGTGAAGCATCATGCCTTTGCATTTATGTCACGTTGTTTGAAAAGCCATAAGGACACACGGTATGTCTTTCTATCTGTCATTGAAAAACCCCAGTTTAAAATTTTAGATACAGTATGTGCCTATATACATTTATATAAATATGTATGGGTATGTCCCTCAGCATAACAACCTTTCTTTCATACTGCGGAGGAGAGGAAGAAGCGTCAGAAAGCTGGCTCTATTCAGTCGACCGTATCCAATCGTTTCGACATACAGTATGGGGCCACGTGTACAGTGTCAAGCCCGACCCAAAGCTACCTATTATCTTCCCACTCTCCCACACACCTTCGCTGTATCGCTGCTTTTTGCTCTCCAACTGCTTTGCGATTTATGTCCTCATCCTTAAGCCTCTTAAGCCCAAAGCTGCAGCGACCGTGATGGACCTCTGAAGTCATGAACAAACACGCGCATGTTGATATAAGCGACGTGCAAATCTGCAGATGTTCGGTATTGGACAGATGTGCATTTTTCACCGCTAATTAGCATGAAGTGGCAATTTAATCTTGTAAAGCAGGTGGAGAAAATGACATGTTTCGTTCAGTTTCACTCGCTCTACCTTTGTGTCATTTTTTCAGTCAGAAAAAAGAAAAGAACGTCATATAGTTTCAGTTTTTAATTGAGTAAACAGCAACACAGCAAACAAAATGCACATGCAACAAACAATAGCAGGAATGTAAACACACTGCTGAGATCACAAGCTGTGGGTTTAATCAGCTGGACTCTTTCTTTGTGGTGTTTGCTGCTCTTTTATTTAATCAGACTAAACATTGTTCACGCGTCCCTCGGGGTACTTAAATTCAAAGATATCATCAAAGTCGGTGGAATTTCTTCACTTTAAAACCTAATTGTCACGTCATTGTTTACATTTTTTAAATGATATAATTTACAACATGAATTAGAGTCCAGGCTACAAAAGCTAAATCTCATATTTTTCTGTAATTACAGTATATAAACCCTACCCTAAAACAGACATAGGCAAACAACGGCCCGCCAAACCTGAAAGAATAAAATAAATAAACCTTGTTGATGTTTTATTTCTCTTGCAATTCTGATATTTCCTCACTACATGGCACACTCTAGATATATTGGCTTTGTTGAGAAAACAACACTGCTCCCATTAAAATATGTGTGTTTTCGTGATGTGCACGCTGTCAAAATAAACAGTGTTAACAGATATGAAAAGCCATCGGGCCCAATACACGCACATAAACAAGCATGTTAGATGTTAAAACAAGTAAAATGTTACATCAAAGGCTTAGATTTCAAACCTAGTGCCGCTAAATGCACGTTTTTAAGCACCATCACACTAGATTTCAGACCTAGTGCCGCTAAATTTGAAATTTAACACTCTTGATGTAAAATTTAGCGTGCATGTTTGAAATCTAGCGTGCCATTCGTGTGTTTTGTAAGAGGTTTCAGTTTTTGTTGCTAAACTTTGATGTGAGGGAAATAGCTTGTTTGTGCCAGGTTTTAAGGAAAGAGAGCATTGAGAATATTCATTTTTTAGCTTTTCCGCTAGCCTAGGAAGGTTAGCAACTTATGTCGCCAGTCTGTGACAGTCTTCAGACGTTAATCATTTTTCACAAAGGTGTCCAGCAATGGATTTAAAATGTTCTCTGCCTACACACAGTAATGAAAAATTGTTCAGAACTTCATTGACTGTAGCATCTACCTAATTTTAACAAGTTGTGTTGAATTGAGAATTGAGTTTGGACCCAACTGTCTTACGTGGATTTTTTTTTTTTTTTTACCCACTTTATTTATCCCTCACCAGGAAAATTTGTGTGCTGCACTCCTACACCCCAGCAGGCTGCCCATGACAGCACCAATGGTGGGAGAAACGGGAAGTTAGGTGTCTTCTCCAAGGACCCGAGACATGCACTGAATGCGAACCCGCAAACTTCAGGTTGACTTCCGAACAGTGACCAAACGCAATAACCACTGAGCCACCATCTCCCCAAACGACGGTGATTGACAAAATGTTGATCTAAGAAACTGAATTTGTTGACAAACTAGATTTATAATGGTCTGGGATTACAAGACTGTTTCTTATAAGAATAGTGTGTTAGGGTCTGGGTCTTCTGGACAATAATTGGATTGTATTTAGCTATAATAAGGAGTCAAGAGGTGCTTTTATCCAAACCTAACTAAAGTGGAAGAAAATACAAGGTTGCCATGAATAAGATCTGATCCGTTGGACAGTGAGACTGATATTCCTTCGGGGGCCGCTCGGGTCACAAATCAATCAAAAAACCCACTGAAAGGTGGTTGTGGCTGAGTCAGAGGCCAGATGAGTTCTTGGAAGGAAAACATCTAAACTCTAGGTCGCGTTTCAATTGTCAACCATGATAGAAACGACTGTGGTAAATAGACAGGTTTTCAATTACTGCTCTCCAAATTAGAACTTGTGGATGTTAAATGTGACCATGAGTGCAGATAATAGATTGGCTAAAATTATATCTTAGAGTATACACAAGATGCACACAAGCTGGTGGCTGTATGGAGAAGCTCGAGCTCAAAAATACCCACATTACCTTTCAAACTGACTGCATCACATCCTGGCTGTTTTGTCAGAGCTCCCCCTTCTTCTTTATCCTCTAACACAAAAATGATTTCTATTCTAGATTACACATAATCTGGAGGCTCACACTGTGACGGAAGAAATCACATTTCCTTGGATATTGGGCTCGTATTTATAGAAAGATGGAAAAAAGCAGGGTCTGTAAATATCGGTGTTAGATAATACCGTTATCCACGTTCTCTTTTCCAAAACTGAATCACGCTTTGCTGGGTATTATATCGAAGCTTTGACCATTTCAAAAGTATTCCTCTGTTCCTTATCAATTTCTTTGCACTTCTGAGTCCTGTATCTAATCTATTAGTCTTTTTTTTGTTCTTATCTCGGTTGCCCTACCGTTTTCGTGCCTCAATTTCTACCTTTTTATCCTTTGGCTTTGACGTAGTCTAAAGCCAGCAACTTGTATCTGAATACAGCAACACAAGTCTGGTTCAGAGTCTTAAAAAAAACTTCCTGGGGGGATGAAGACAATTCGATTGCCTTAAATCCCAATCTTTCAGGATTGTTTTTTGTTCAGAAACCGTAAAATACCACAAAGATGTTTTAGAGGGTTTCATTAAATCAATTTAGAAGACTGGTTATTATTCAGAACAACTCTTTAAATATATCTTTGACATCCCCTTAGAGAGGATAAAGAATGTTACAATGAGTGCATCATCCCATCAGCCGCTTGGTGGGTTTGTTTTGAGCCACACCGATGGATTGTTTGACAGCTGTGACAGACAGGTGCTATAGCGGCGCCTCAATTTCCTGCAAACAGTCCACAGCAATAACAGTCTGACTTTCTAGGTCAACAGACTGAACTTAAGCAGAGGTTGGCAAGAGCCTTGCTTATGTTGATCTCGAGGACATTTGGAATTTCCTGCCGTCCAGACACAACTGTATCGTATATTGATCTTGTGGAAAGGTGGCCGACTTGACCGGGCTTGGTTGATTACTTCGCTGTCCTCTATAAGCACAAAGAGATGAGTAAGACTGGACTTTCACTTCTGTGGGAGGAGGCAACTTGATTGAGTTTGGTGAAGTAATAAAACCTTGAGGTCTCAAAGACTGTATCTGATTTTCTGCATTGAGCAGCCTTGTGTGGGTTGAAGGAGAGCGAAGGTCCGGCTTTTAAACAGTAAAGAGTGAATATATGAGCTCTGCCGAGTATGTGACTGGAGACATTGTCACACTGACATAACAGCATGAATACTGATCACGTCAAGCTAAAAATATTCAGTGTCTACCAACTGTTTTACTTTCCAGTACATTGACTTTGGCTGGTGTCCGTGAAAGTAGACATAAATAAAGTTTTGTTTCTAAAGTTAAATTAACAAATAGCTAAAGACGTGTTCAATTAAAAAAAAACCTGCATCTAAAACGCAAGCTTCAGGCAATCAATTGGGTCAGCGGACAGTAAGCAATTAAAGAGAAGTCAAAATGTGTCAAAATTAGATAACGTTTCCAGCTTTTTTTTAACATGTTAACACGTTCTGTGATTATAATGGGATTCCCCCTTTGGACCGTTTGTCTTTCCTTCATGTTCTGTATGGAGCCCGAATGCCCAACGCCACTATCGTGAAGCTGGCTCCTCTTAAAAAATATATAAACAAAAAATATGTCAATCGTTTGTGCTGTAAATTTTTTTGTGCTATTTTAGTTTTTTTTTTAAAAGAAATACGATTTGGACAATGACGTCATAAAAAAATGGCGTCATAAAAGATGGCAACGCCCGAAAATAAGTGAAGGTCTGGATGATGCAATCATCCAAATCGTATTTCTCAAAAAAGAAAAAAACTAAAATAGCACAAATGATTGACATATTTTTTGTTTATTTTTGTTTATATATTTTTTTAAGAAGGGCCAGCTTCACAGAGGTTCGGACGCCTGTACTTGATGATCATACCTATTTCTCATCTCCCACTTGTTAGATGTGATGCGTTAGCCCAGAATGTCCGTCGTTGGACTGGGAGAAGCCAGTTCGATTCCCACTGACTCCATGCCTAAGTTTACTTGAAGAAGACTACTAAGCCTTGGTTTCTCACACCATTGGCGCCGTCATGGCTGCCTGCTGCAGTGCAAAGCAACAAAAATGATTTCTGCATGAGGGATGATTATAGTATGAAAAAATAGTTAAGCCCTTATGTCTTCACGCCTTTCTTTGGTCATCAGTTGTGCTGACCTCGTCTGGTCCCTACATGTCTGGTCCTCCAAAGCCTGCCAAGATGAATTCCCACCTGTCCCTTTTCTCTGACCCATCTTTCCTCAGTAAACTAGTTGAACTGAGTCCCTACATTGTGATTGGGATCTCTAGTGGTATGAACCAGTAGTCCTTCCTCTGTGATGATTTGCAACACAGCTAGTGCATACAGCACGAGATATTTTCATGGCTCTGTCTGCATCTTGCCAGAGTGTCACTGCTTTCGCACAGGTGAAGGACTTCATGCTGCAGTGAAAAAAAATCAGCATACACTGTGTAAAGAATGTGACGGGAAAGCAAAGCAGCTTCAGTAATTCATATTCTGGTTAACTAGTCCTGGCTTGTCGTTGCAGGCAAAAACAGGTGAGCAGGAAGAACATAAGCGGATGATGCAAGGAGATACTGTGGTAGTTAGAATGTGTGGGTACACATGGACTAACTGGTTTCACAGCTGCTCATTAATGCACAGTTAGCGTGCCATCTAGTAATGGATGAGATTAAAAGCTTTTGTGGTGAATTCAGGCAAAAAGTAGGCAAAAAATCTAGAGTCAGAATATATTTTTATCTCTGTGTCCAAGCAGAACATCTCTACTTGTCAACAGTGCAGATTTGAAGTCGCTTCCCTTCCTGTTTACTGGTCTTTTGCAATAATATCTGCACTCAGGAATACAGCAAGGACAGTGAATCCTGCTCTTTATTTTTACTGGACAAAGTGTTACAGATAAATACCATAAGTGGTGAATTAATTCAAGCACTCTCCTTCTTGTAGCTAATTTTTTGCCTGTGGTTCAAATTTTACGTATTCACTTAAATTTGAACCGCCGCTGAACGGTGTAACACAGGGCTCAAAGCAAGAATTTGCAATTCAGCTGTCTTCTGCCAGAAGATATGCTCAATTTAGCTTTCATCTCCAAAGAGGAGCTGTGGCATCTTTTAGAGAAAGTGACGGTTATTTAGTCTCAGCAGGCCAGTCAGAGTGACTTTGGGAAAATGGGATTGTGCCATTCAGCCAGCTCTGAAAACAACTGTAGAAAACCAAGATAAAACAATACCTTTTAGGGTTTTGTTCTGAGGCAGCTGATGGCATGAAATTAGAACATGGGTTTCATTTATTTGGATTTGTTTGATTTGCAAATGATTTGGACAAAAAGAAGAAAATTGTAAGCATCCTTCAATTTTTTTAATCAATTATTGAGCCCTTATCAAGTTTTGTAAATCAGAAGTTTCCTCCCAAAGTTAATTTTTTTTAAGTATGTATTCAGTAGTTTTCCTAATTTGACTAACTTTACAATGAATAAGACGCCAGTTATGAAACGTCTAGTTCCAGAGAGAAGCACAGTCGTAGGGAGACGGTGGCTCAAGGGTTATAGTGTCTGCCCGCGGTCCGGAAGTTAACCGAAAGCTCGCAGGTTCGATTCCCACTGAGTTCACGTCTAGGAGAAGACACCTAACCCCCCCATTTCTTCCACCAATGGCGCCGTTGTGGCAGCCTGCTGCGGTGTGGTAGTGCAGCACACAAATTTCCTCGGTGAGGGATCAATAGAATATGCAAATAAAGAAATAAATAGTCATCTACAAGTGCAATAGGACAATCCTCCTGGCCCAACAAGATCAAGAGGAAGTGTCAACATTCCTAGAGTCAGTGATGGGCCAAAATACTTTGTTCAACATACCCATTATGAAATTACAAATTCTGCTTTTGATGACCCAAATAAACCCAGGTTGAATCACAGATATGGAGATTAGATTGGGAACACTCATTTCATTAATGCCAAAATGATTGTTCCTAAGCAACAAGACTTTGGTAATTAAGATCCCTAAGAGGGGAACTTGTTTTGTGATCTGTAAGTGAACTGTTGCTGGGCAGATTGGCTCTACCACAGTCAGCATCATGTGCCGACCTTGACAAGTATTAAGTTATTTATTCATTTTTTAAAGGTTTATGTTACATCCTAAATGTCTGTGCTTTCTGCAGCTTTTTTTTGCTGGACTTGACCATGAATACTGAGGAGAGAGGGAGATGGAAACAAGTGAGAAAGAAGACGGGAAGAAAACTAGAGAGGGTTATATTTCCAACATTCAGGAACATAACCAAGCTGCTGAATTATCTGGGTAAAACAAACAAGAGTTTAAACCAGAGATAAAGTCGAACCGGACATTAACAAATGATGTAGAACACAAACCAATATTACTAAAGCTATAATAATATGGATTGAGAGCAAGGAACATAGCGGACAGTAAACAGTATGGCACCATTGTATGTGTGTGTGTGTGTGTGTGGGAGTGAGAGTACATGTAAGCTGCCCATGTGCTTATTAGGGGTAACAGATCACTCCTAGCCCCAAAAGGCTAGAATGGAGAAGAGAGAAACACAAGTGATCAGAGCCCACACTCACCCCGATGCAGGAACCCTGAAGCCAGGTAGACGAACCCCCACCTCCCCCCATCCAGCTAGGTGCAGAAGAGATCCTCCGAAAGGAGTCCCCCTAGCACCAGGTGGAAAGGGCATCCTCGAATGCCAGGGCCCCCAGACCAAAGGGGCAGACGTTCCATTGCGTCACCCCACAGCAGCTAGCAAGCAGCAGGACCAGGCCCAAAACCACCAGAACGACCATAGCCCAAAACACAACCAGGCGCCTGGCACCGGCAGCCAAAAGACCACTATGCACCCACAGCTGAGCCCCCACTACCCTTCCTCACTCCCTAAACCCCTCACCTGTAAACCTGCCCATGTTCTACCAGCTCCTATAACTCCCCCCGGGAACTTGCAATCATTAACTTGTTTCATACATGTAAAACCCACATCACCACGTTTTCTCTTTTCCAACTCTCTTTCCACTGAGAAGAAGCGATCATAGCTTCGGGGATTGAAATAGCATGGTGGTGGGCTGATTATTCTCCTGCCACATTCCGCCGGCGGCTGTGACATGGCCATTATCTCAGGCCTGTGGATTAATTCAGTCACAAAGGAGAGGTCACCGGCTCCTGCCAGGCTTGAGAGAGGAGACTCTGGGGGATTATGCGAACGGGAGTCAGGCAAGGCAGCCAGTCGTCTTTTGGCTTTGCAGCAATAAAATTCAAAGGTTTAAGGTCAACAGCCTCCCTAATTGAAGGGGTACGTCTCGTGATAATACCAGCGCAGACCATTAAGGCTTCAATTTATTGCTAAATCGTCTAAACTCTTTACTGAATTGCATTGATTTTTTTTCTGAAAGTATGAACTGAATGGTTTAACACATGCTCTCAGATTAAAAACGAACAAAAATTAGATTTATATCCCAATTTTCAGTGACGAGTCAATAAAAAGTAAGCGGGATCTAAAGTTGTGATGCTCTTTAGGGATTTATTACAACCCATTTTATACCTATGACATGTTTTAAAAATGTATGTAGCATCCCATGTTAGCATGTTATGCTCTTCATATTCGCTTTTGGTTCAACCCAAGTTGAATATAATGTGATTATCTATAAAGAACAAGACCAATAATGAGGGCAAGAGATAAAAAGAAGTTATAGCTTCACCTAATGTCATTTTCTTCTCTGATCTCAACATCAGTAATTCAAAGGCTCAACGAGTATTATTCCCTTTCTTCAATTCCTCCTACTCCTGAACACTTTTGTATTTCTCTTTCCTTTTATTGCTATCACCTTTAATTTTCCTCAAGTCAGCCTTTCATCTTTCCCTTTTTCTTGCTTCATTGTGCAACGGATTGCCTACTCACCTTTTCTGTCTGATTCCTTCTGGATATCACATCTCTTTGTTCCTCATGGCTTTACTCTCTGACAGTTTTGTGGATGTCCGTGTGGTACTTGTGACAGAAGCTGCCACCAACTGTCACCGCAGCCTAGCCGACGAGGAATTTAGAAAAGGCAGCCAGTAGATCGTGCCAGTAGAAATTAGAGTCAAAAGATTCACCTCTATTGTTCTACCTGTTACCTACTGGTGACGGAGCTCATTTTTGTTTGGTTCGCAGAATCCCAATCACTCGCCGTCCTCATACTCCAGTAAAAACCCAATAGAAAGACGTTTAAAGTCATTTAAGCGTGCACAACATTTACAAAGAGGTAAAACCTCAGTGTCTTTGACCTTTATTGGTAATTGATGAAGGGATCCATTACGTTAATGGATTATTTACAGACACTATAAAACTGCTTACGTGAATAGCAAATTTAAAGTGAACCATAAACTGGATCAATAAAAGCTGGTTCATTGGGAAAAAAAGGACACACTTGTATTGTGCATATCTCCAAATGTTTACAGAGCATCTATCGATTGACTTTTTGTATTACTGGATGGTTTTCTAGGCATGTACAGTATGATGCTTTTCTGAATCTCTTCATATTGATTATATAAAATATGCTTTAAACTTGAAACCTCCCAAACATTTACAATGTACGTAAGTTTACAGATTTAAACAAATTCCAGTGAAAAATGTTCACAAAGAGGGAGAATTTGAGGCGGGGCCAAAAGGGGAGTGGCTATAACATTACATGACGTCACATCACCAATGGACAACACCCGCCACGACAAATAAACAACATGAGAAAGCAGCTGGAAAATTGTGCATCTTATGGTGTGTTACCACGTAGTGTTATGTATCGGTACAAAGAGTAATTACCACAAGGAATACACTCCTGTACTGCTTGTTCGTGCTTTGTTTTGCGGCTTACGCACATAAGCTGTCACATGACCAAAGTTCCCAGATGTCTGACTTCTTCCATACGTTCACCGAAAACAATACTGGCAATGGACCATGCAGATCAGTACTAAGCGGCTTTCAGATGCACAGCTGCAGCAGCAGGAGATGCCATGTGCTTAGTCTCATTATACCTAATCATGTTCATGGATTACATTAGAGTGTTCATCATGCAGGGGTTTTATTAGCCTTGGCGGGTGAGATTGAGATAGGTGCTAATTGCGGGCGTCTCCCGCCCAATGCGGGAGACTTGGCATGTCTGCATTTCATACTCTGAACGGGCGCACAGCCTTTTGAACTAGCAGGAAACCGAAAGTGAACAACTTCCAGTTTCTGAGCAACTTCCAGTTTGAAGCAAATCGCTTTCGCCCATTTTGCCGCTACGCCCTGTCTAAAACTTTCATTTAAAAATTAAAAACATACTTCTTCTTCTTTCGGCATTTCCCTTTAGGGGTCGCCACAGCAAGTCAGTCATTAAAAAAATACTAAGTTGCTAAAAGTCGTTTCTTTTTAATTTTTTTTAACCTTGGTTAGAAAATCCTCTCCACATGAGTCATCACAACCAAACTAACCAACGGCAATGCTATTTGGTGGTAAATTGATACCAACAATTAAACACCATTATAGAAAGTTTGGAGGCTAAATTTTTTTATTTCAGGTAACCTGATGATCATTATCCCACTTTTATATTTTTTGTGTGATCATTGCTTTTGGCTTGAAATTCAATGTGCGAGACCAGCACCTCGTTTGGTGTAGATGAAGGTCATGTCATTATCTTATTCTCTGCTATTAGCTAGAAGAAAAAAAAAACTTGTTCTACTTTGTTGAAAGTCAAAGGAGAAATGTTTCAAGTAAGAAAAACCTACCGAACGGTTGATTAATCATGGATGAAAGAATGGACAGAAAGTCTTTCAGCTGCTGTGCACCATGTGGAGGACACCGCTTAATGGGCTAATTAATACTCTGACATAATGGCGTGTTTGACGTACATAACATGTGTATGTGTTGTGTGCTCAAACCACTGCTTATGCACAGCAGTAAGCATATTAATAAAAAATCTATTACCAAGCTTATGACTGGGTATGAGTCTTTTCAATACAGCCCGACCACGCCATAGACCTGGAGTGGACAAACTTTTTGGCTCGCGGACCGCGTTGAGATCTAACATTTGAGCAAGGGGCCGGAACAAGAGCAAATGGATGACAAGCTTTGGTAAACAAGCGCACTAGATATGGAGGCCATTGGGGACGCTATATGCACGTAATCTAGCGCGCTAACATTAAAATCAAGCACTTAAAAAACTAGCGTGCTAGGTTTAAAATGTAGGATTGAAATCTGACAATCTATTGTAACAACATGCACATCACAGAAACACACACATTTTAATGGGAGCAGTGTTGTTGTTTTCTCAACAAAGCCAATGTATCTAGAGTGCGCCATCTAGTGAAGAAACATCAGAATTGCAGAAGAAATAAAACATTAACATGGTTTATTTGTTTAATTTTTTTCGGGCCAGATTAGAACGTGTAAGGGGCCGCATGTGGCCCGCGGACCGTTGTTTGCCCATGCCTGCCATAGAAAGATGTTTATAACCATATCTACGCTCACCTCCACTTGGCTTTCAATTAGAACTGTCAGAAACATGTGAGCTATTTCTACCATTCCATCACGAGGATGGGGCAAGAATGTTATAGTCAGGATCCCTCACCTGCCACCAGGGGGAGTCCAGGATGTTCCTAATCAACCTGGTTAGGGTCACCTGAGGATGATTCCTGATTCGACACATCTGTGCACCCTGCTATCTATTTAAGGGCAATCACCCCGGACTTTCCTGTCGGGTCATACCATCCCTTCCAGCCAGGTCACCCAGGTTGCCTGACCATGTTTGAACTCTGTTATTTTTTGAACTTTTGAAATCCTGAGTTAATCCTGTGCCCTTTGCTTTACAGACTTTCATGAATTGTGTGAATAAACCTTGTTTGAAGTTCTGCAATTGGGTTCTCCTCTTCCACATCCATAAAATCTTGACAGTTATACTCATGCAAAACAATTCAAAGTCTTCTGTCCTTTTCACAACATAAAATAAAAAAAAAAGTTCTACTAATCAATTCACGATAACACGCAGGAAGCAGGGCACCAATGAATAACCACTGAGTAAAATGAGGTGAAAGAAACAATCAAAAAAAATGGTGAAAAAAGTCATACAAGTCAATTACGCTCACATAGAATGATATTTATGAGTGGGCATGCAAACACATTGTTGTCACAGACGCAAAACTCTGTATACCGTACAGTACGGTGAATATGTCTGCCTAGGATAATTGTCACCGCTGTTGCTCCAAAGAGAACATATCCCCGAGCTTTAGAATTAGCATATTCATTATTTAACTGGGGAGCAGCTGGCTAATTGGCAAATGAGATGCTTTCAATAACGTTCACACGAGAAGCAGAATTTGATTAAAATGAATCTGGGGAAAATACTAACAAAGAAATAAATTTAAATCAGGATGTGGGGAACAAACGGGAAAAAAAGTTGTTTTGGAAAGCAGAATGACTGGTTCTGCTGGTCTGTAAGAATATAAATTTGGAAGTCTACATGTGAATAAATATTTTGAAGTAGTATTGTGTACTTCATGTATAAAGTATATATTTGGTTTCTTTCGGTTTTTCTTCATGTATGAATAACAAAACCCCCCCATTTCCAATCCAGTGACAGCGATGAACTCACCAAATGTGGGGTGTGACACTGCAGCTCTGTTCTGGCACATCAAGTCTGCTTTTAATGGACTGCCACAGTCAACTGAGACATGTCAGCTTTCTAAATCAGCAGGGTGGGGGAAGAGAGTTGAATATGGTCGTAAAGATGCCCCACGATTCTCGTTTCTACTCATTCGAGTTAATGACACACACTCTCAGGCCGTATATCAGTGTCTGTTTGATCCTGGGTTGAGGATATTAAACTTGGGTTGATGGCTTCCCTGACTCTCTAAAGGCTAGTATTTCTTTGCAGAGGACAATGTGGTGTTCAGTGGACATGTGCACACGTGTAATGGACAACACCATATGATTGAAATGAAAGTTGGCACCAAGCTGACACAGCCCATTCTGATATTCCCGCAGCAATCTTTGGTTATTTTTGCTACTTGTGATCAGAAACAAAAGGTGATGCGTCACAGCGGGGTGCTGCTAAAGAAAGGAATGAGAAAACAGTGTGGCAGATGAAGGTGATAATGGCCGTTAGTGTTTCATGCTCGTGTGAGGCTAACATAGATGTTGTGCAAAGGACGGGATCACTGGTTGAGTATCAAATCGACTCGTGACCTACTATTGAGTCACAACACATTTGGTATTAATCTTTGATGGCAAACAATCTGCAGCCAAGGAACAAAAATCCTACCCTTTTACCGGTTTGAAGGTTGTTTACCAAATAACGAGCTTGAATTTCAATTGTGTGGTCAATCAATTAAGATCCATCCAAACGCAAAAAACTCAAGGGTCCAAAGAAACAAACCGAATGAGCTTGGAACCAATTAGCTAATGTGAATGTTCATGACTTCACTATCCGAAAAACACTAAACAAAAGTGCTATGAATTGTAGGACTGTAAAAGAAAAAAGAAAAAAATATAGCACTAGTGGTTTCCGAGAACATCTCATGAACAGACCGGCAGGCCTAATGTAATGAAACTCTCTGGTTTAAATTAAAACCTGGGGACAATTAAAGTGGTTAATTATGATTAATCGCAGAAAATCACGCAATTAATCACATTATGTGCAGCTCTCGAAAATTCACACACTTGGAGTAAAAATGTTTCTTACAAATCTTAACATTACAAAAACAAATCCGCAAACAAACAAAAAGATAAATTAACATTTTAAAATGCATTCATTAAAAGAAGTAAATTGGGAATGTCTTCTTCTTTCAGCATTTCCCTTAAGGGGTCGCCACAGCAAGTCAGTTTCTTCCATCTAACCCTATCTGCTGCATCTTCTTTGGTCACGCCGACTGTCTTCATGTCTTTCTTCACTGTATTCATGAACCTCCTTTTTGGTCTCCTCTAGGCCTCTTTCTTAGTGGTTCCAAACCCAGCATCCTTCTGCCGATGTACTCTCTCTCTCCTCTGCACATATCCAATCCATCTAAGTCTGGCCTCTCTGACTTTCTCTCCAAAACCTCTAACATGTGCTGTTCATCTGATCCTGTCCATCCTGGTCACTCCCAGAGAGATCCTCAGCATCTTCATCTCTGCTACCTCCATCTCTGTTTCCTGTCTTTTCCTCAGAGACACTATCTCTAGACCAAACAGCATGGCCGGTCTCACCACGGTTTTGTACACTTTCCCTTTCATTTTAGCTGAAACTCTTCTGTCACACATCACACCCGATACTTTTCTCCACCCGTTCCAGCCTGCCTGAACATGCTTCTTCACCTCTTTTCCACACTCTCCATTGCTATAGACTAATACATGATACATAATAATCATCTAATATATGATTCCTAAACAAAAAGAGTCAAAATTCCAATTTATTTTAGCCATGCATACATTTGCTTATTAGTCAATTAGCGAGTGTGAAGCAGTTTACGAAAATCAGGTATATCACAGCAAGTAATCTGTGTGAAAAACAAAACACAACACCTTAACACTCCATGGTGGAAGTTGGTCCAAACAGAAATCACACTTCTTTCACACCACAAACAACACATAATTTTTTTTTTTTTTTATGCACAGCTGGAATTTTTTTTTTGAAGCCGTGACAAAATGATGTTGCATCACCTATGCTGTCCTTATTTTCCAATTTGCGATTGATTGTGTGTTGACCATTGTTGGACGATGAGTTCGACTGTGACGACCCGGTGAGTTGGCAGCTGAGAGCGACTTGTTTCCACACAACCACTGGCAAAGGGCCATGCTAACATTTAGATAGACTCCCTGCTGGGTTTTTGCTGAAGATGAAAATGTCTGTAGTTTCGACTTGCTTTTTCCCCCCGGTGTTTGGGTTGATAATAGTGTTTGTGTTTCGAGCACATTGTGATGGAGGGGTGCACAAAACAAGTTCCAACAGCTGCGCCACAGTGGTTTGGCACCCCAGGCTGCTCTGATGCACTGAAACAAATGTCTGGTGATCCAGGAGGAGGAAGTCACGAGAGCTCAGCCTCTACTTTATGATTAGGACTGGAAATGAGCAACAACTTTCGAGGGCTTCTGGGGAAACTTCAATCTTGAGTTTTGTTGATAACATATGCATTTGTGAAGCACTATGTGTATTAGCATGCAAGACCCAGGCTGCTCCTCTAAACAAAGACCAGATTTAGCCATTTTCTCAGCTTCATTATTCACAGACCACAATCATTTCCAAACTGGCAACTTCAGCAATTCCTCACTGCCCCGGCTATCGTTTACAATGTAAAAGCTAAAATAACTTCTTTATCAGTCAAGCAGGAATTCAGTTTCCGTTTCCCAGTCGTTCCTCGTCTCACCTCCCAGTGTTAATGAGCTCCTGCTTTTCCTGCGCTATCAACAGCACAACCTGTTTAATTATTCATTTGCTGCCTGTTCTTAATATTGTCGTCTGGATATCTTCTTCCTTTAGTTTTCTGTTTTTAGCTTGGAGACAATTCCTTCTGTCTACAACGAGGAATTGTGGTGAAACATAGCCTGCTGTTTGAAAAGACTCAGCAGCATGCATGAGCTTGACCGGCGGGCACCGAGGAGCAATTTCAAGATTTTTCCTTTCATTACGGCAAGTCTCTGCAAAGCATGGCGATGAACTGTGAAAACAGGTATGGGCTCTGCAAATATTATGGTATGCTGTTCTAATACCGTAGGAGCCGTGTACTGCAGCTATGAAGGCTGCTATGGCATGCATGCAAGAGATGAATAAATAACACTGAATACCACGGGGGGAGGCCTGGATTCGCATCATTTTACATATGCTCCTTTCAAGATCATCCATCTCCCAAAACATTCCAATACAACCTCCTCATTTTCCTTTCCTCTCATCCTTCTCCTCCACCCCAACACCTCTTTTAGATGTCTTTTGTTTCCATAGAAACTAGGTCTTGTCCTATGTATTCTTCTAACGTGGCAGCTCCTTTCCCCCGTTGGATAGGCTTCTGGAAGAGTGTGAGTCTTCCTGAACAAGCAGCGGCCTGTAATTTATGAGGCAGATAAATCTGTCTAACATGGATATGATATGTTCGAGGTACGCTTTGGTAGAATATATGTTTTGGTGGCTTGCTTATAAAAGGGGATTGCAAAATTTGTAAGGTACATTCTCAGTGAATCATTTTCTAAAATGATCCAAACAAGTCTGAGTCATACGTTTGAACAAATGTTCTCCCAACTCGTCCTTTGATTCTAAAGAGCATCTCAGTGGCAGAAAGAGATTTATGTCCATTCATTGGGGAAGAAGCTCTGATTCATTAACAAATTCTTATTTACACAGATGGTCTTTGGCCTTTATCAAAAAGGGCAGCGCTGCCAAGGAAATTTAATTGATGGGTTGGAAGATGTGTTTTCATACAGAAATTTATTCAAGGAGGGAGTTTGTGTATTTGGAACATGAAACATTGCGAGGTTTTGATTTAGTTACGTGTTTTGAATAATCAAATCCCAAAATGAGGCCAAAATGCCACGAGCTGCAAACGACACAATGGTGTCACCACGCCAGAGTCAGATTGTAGATTAGGCTACAGTTCCAGCACATATTTTTGGATCATTTGAGAAGCAGTGTCACACATTTCATGAGTATTTTAGAAAATAATGCTCAAGTTACTTGTAGTGCCAAGTAGTGAAACAAGCCTTTTCTGTTTCTTCAAACATACAAAGGGAACTAGGTTTGCAGATTTAAGATAATTTTGATAGCCACATTCAAAAATATGGCATAATTCACTAGGATATAATCAAGAGTCTCATAGGGCTTCTAAACTTTGTAGCCCTAAGATTTTCAAAACCAGAAATTCCAGAGTCAAGGTTAGCAACCCCTTTGTTAAGCATGGCAGTGGCACCATCATGATGGTGGGATAATTGATTTTCAAAGGGTTGTACCGGGTTTCTTAAACTAGTTTAATAAAAGGAGACTGTAGAAAATAAAACAGGTATGGGTTCCTATCAACTTGATTCAATCTCAGTCTCTAAATTTATCCAAAAAAAAAAAAAAAAAAGGCGGCAAAAATAAGCAAACCGACAAACTTTTTATTTTGCAAAAGAATGATCTAGAATTGCTGCCATTAAACAGATTCTAAACGACCCATTGAATTGCTATTTGTTAACATTGAGAATTTCCATACCACAGCTGATACCGCGATACCTGAGGTTGTTTTATTTAGTTTGTGTGTCTTAAGTTAAAGAGCAAGGGTGATCATACACCTGGCGAAAGTTGAGCAGTCAGCGAGCCAGAGTCTGATGTGAAACCAAGTAAAGTGTTTGTGAACAGACTGAAAAAAAGGGATGAGCACAGATGCTACCTTTTCAAACCGATAGAGCTTGGATGCTTTTTGCCAAGACAGTGGAGAACTTCCAAAAGGAAAGCTGGATTCTTCCCAGGAGGAAGTAAAGCCTGAAGAGTACCACCTAACTAAATACTATGTGAAGGATTTCACAACTTTGCAAATGGCATGATTCTGCTTTCATTTAAAATAAACACAAAGAACATTTGGCTTTTGACAGTGGAAATTCAGCCTTCGTCGTAAATCTGACCGTCAAACCAGTTGTATGTTTGCGTAACTGTTTACAACTAAACAGCGTACATGTTTTAAAAGGAACAAAAAAAAAAATCTCTCTTTATACCAACATAAACCTATCTTTTATGTGCTTTTAATAAACTCTTAAATGTATTCAGGAGTTTCTTTGGTTCAATTACAAAGACCAGCATGTTTTTTTTTTCGGAAAGCAAAGCCACTGAATGTACGAAGCAAATTGAAGTTGATTACAGATACTGGACCATATGATGAACTAGCTGAAGTTATGTTTACAGGCTAATTGTTGTGGATTATTTTGCTAAGCTGACACATGTCAAAATAGAACATGTATCCCTGTCGGCGCCACACAGTGAGAGTTTTAGTAGGTTAATAAGGTTTTCATACATTTCAATTCAGCACCCGTTAAATGGATAACAACTGCATAGATGGATTTCCATTTTATCCTAATTTACTGGTGCATTCTAGTGTACCCCGTTTCATAATATCCATCTGCATCAAACATTTTTCTTTCATCAACGGTTAGTTTAATTTCGTCTCACAAGCAGGGCTGACAGAAGTAGGACGCAGGTCTTAGAAAGCGGTAAAAAAAAAATGCAGAAAAGGAGAGCACAATGAGAATGAGCATCCGCAAAAGTGAGTGTGAAATTAATTACTGCCTGCGTAACCTGTGACCTGAATGGTAAGATTTATTCATGTAGAGGCACAAATAGCACCACTCCAAAATCCAATGGTAATTTTGGCTTTCTTTTAAATAAATTCTTCATTTCTTCTTAGTAGCGTGGCATGATTGGAAAAGCCAAACATAGGTAGTCATTAGTGAGGCATTCATTTACCTGCCAAAGCATATGGAGCATGTGTAATGTCAATTAGGAAAAGCACTTGTTAAATTTCAGCCAATGATTGATTGCGTCCCAGCCCCTAGCAGAGCTCGGTTTAGACAAGATGGTTCACAATTCTCTTAATAGCTCATTCAATCAGTCATTTTACGACTCGCAAGGGTCAACCAGCAGTCCCAATCCGCTAAAGGATGGAACAGATCGTTCAAGTGTTGCACATCTCTAATCAGTCAATTAAACCAAAACAACAGAGTCATTTGAAAAGACAAGAGTGGAAAAATATCACTATGACTCCACAAAGAACAAGGCAGCGCTAAATTTGTTACCATACTATGTGGTACAACGGGAATGGATGTCTTAATGGTGACACCATCTGAATGTAGCCATTAACCAAATGGTAGCAGCATCAGGCCTCTATCCACACATCTGCCATGTCAAACCCCTTCTTAGCAATTTCCAGTGCTTCCTCTTCTCAGTAACTCAAAATGCACCTCCCACACCAATGACCTTCAGCGACCTGAGCAACCCCTGTCACCAGCAAACTCTTCTCATTACGCCAGCTGTTTTCTCTGCAGAGCCCTGGGCTCCTTCATTACTGGCCTCGCCGTGTTCACTGGCGAGCCCCCCAGGGCTCGTTATCAATAGCCCTGCTCTGAGCAGCGCGGCCGATTGGAAAGACTTGCCGCTGAGGCTCCGGTGGACGTGCGGGGGCAGGCAGGGGGAATTCATTAGAGCCTGATGGCACTACTAAATCTGATGCAGCCACCACAACTTATACCTTTGCTCTGATAGGAACAATTTATTGGAAGGGAGTCTTTTCAAATCTCCTGTGATGCAGGAAGGAGCGGGGCCGTAAACACGAGGCTCTACCCGAGACTGGTGAAGATAACAGTGGCAGAAGGTTATCTGCAGCCCACTGGGAATGATGTATGCATGGCAAATATGGAAGAGAGGGAAACGATTACATCTTTTCCCTACCCCCTCATGACGTGCTGTCTGTGTCTCTCATCTTTACTGATCTGATCTGCTATGAAATAAAGATCTATGGTAAACACTAACGGGTGCTTGGCTGTGGTGGTCTTAGGTGAATTCAAAACACAAAATAATTTATCTTCCACTCACCTTCCAAACAGATGTACAAAAATCAGAAAGTAGAGCAATCTCTAAAAATCACATTGGGGTCTTAGTATGAGACTCTATAGTATGTTTCCTGTAGATTCTAGCTTATCTACTGTGTTAAAACAATGTCTTATCACCTGAAAACCCCCACACAGATGTCTGTTTTATTTTGTTTTAAGAGCAAAGAACTTGATTTATCTAGTAGTCTCAAACTACAAGAGACATACAAATTGCATCCTCTCTACTAGTTAGGTCCATTGTCTCACAGTGTTGGATCGTCTCAGTGTTATTCATCCTGTTTTGCCAGGATGCTGCTTAAAGCGTGCACTGGGCTTCTGGTTGTGTTTACTTCTGTGCTCAGGTGACTAAAGCAGTGCTCTGGCCTGGGGACAAACGAAGCCATGTCCTTGTTCATGGCAGTTGAGCTCAGTGACAGGCTCCTGGCAAGCAGAGGCAGCTTCTCTAGCGGCTAGCTTTAACTGTGTGCCCTGTGGTTTAAACTCACTTTAAAAGAGGTAAGGAGGAAGTAAAACATTGCAGAGGAGAAACGGGGAAAAAATGTCAATCTATGACTAGGCATGATGATTGTCTTTATGAGGTAACGAGTGCTTTCAGACTTACATAAAACTATTCATTCCACTCCATTTTCTGTCACCAGTTTGCCTTCTCCTGCAAAATTTGCTGCATCGATCTATCTAGACCGACTGAGATAAATTAACCATCCACAATCCGTCTTCTTGATTCTAATTTCTATTTGACCAATTGGCCAGCCTGGCCGGAGCATCGCCTAAAGCCTGAAGTCCATAGAGAGTGAAACTATTGTCTGGAGCTTTATTTATTACTCTCTTGGCCAGAAACTCACTCAGGCCTTGTATGCAAGCAACCAGCTTCCACTATGAGGCGTTCTGTCTCAAGAGAAAAGCTGGTCTCTTAAACTGATTTTTTTTTCTTTTTGTTTGACTTGTCATTGGGCTACCACATCAAGACAAACTTTTGCTTTAGTCAAGCCTTATAATTTCCCTGGTTTTCATCCACAAAACAAAGTGCTCAATCTACTTATCGGGTAGATGATTGCATTTCCTTTTTTGCTTTATAGTTTGAATTGCTGAGACCAAAGTACAGTCTATTCAGCCATTCAGTCAGAGAATGAAATCCAAATATATCAACGTACTGCTTTTGTCAAATTTAGTTAGTGAATTAGAGAAGAAATCCACAACAGAAAGCCAGTAGAGCCAACAAGCTTAAGGACAAATCGTAACCTCAGAAGTGACCAGGCAACTGTTGTGGATCAGGTGGTGACGGCTTTCAAAAATTGAGTTTGCCTGCAAGTGCCCACCCCATTTATGTGTCTATATCAGCAGACTGTGTTGATGAAGGTCCTGGTGAGAATTCAAGGAAATCAATCACCGGCCTCAGACCAAAGATCCAAAAAAAAAAAGGAAAATATTATTGTGGATTACTTGAAAAAGATAATTATAGTGCTCTCATCAAGGTGTAAGAATCGTTGACTAAACATCACGCTAAACTTCTTTCAAAACAAACTGACGAATCGTGTTGTAACGTGTTCGTTTAATAACAATTCTTTCATATTGAACAAGAGTAAAAACTGTAAGAAAACTACAGAAAAACAAATACAGCTTCACTATACAGGAAGAAACGGGTGCCACATCAACACAAGAAAACAATAGCCTGTGCCGTTTACTTTAGCTTAGCCGCATCAGTCGTTTACTTTAGCTGAGCAGTTTTAGCATGCGGCCATATTCCTCTAATCTAACAAAGATATAACACACCTTTCGAAAAATAGACTTGTTAAAACCTCAATTAAACACTCAAAAACAACTTACAATATTGATTCCTCAACTCTAACAAAAAATGAATAGATTAAGCTGCAGATTCTGTGGCTGCCTCGTTGCTTCGTCAGATGGCCGTTAACAAAACACAGGAAGTGACATAACCGAAACCAACTATGTCAACACTACAAAATGATAGAATTGCACAACGGATCGTAGGGCAGAACAATAATGTTGCACTACAAGTATCAGGCCAAGAAGAAGCCGTCGATACAACGCCTGGAATGTTCTCTGGATGAAATGATGACATACATCAGGCACTGAGCTCTGAGATGATGTGAAAAATCTTTTATCTTCCCAAAGATACCACTTTCTGACGAACTGAAAATTACACAGGTTGATTTTTGGAAATAAGCACTATTTTCATAATGTCATTGCACCACGTTCAACATGTGAAGCCCAAAACACCAACATCTGCTAAAAGATTTGACATTTTAAACCTGTAATTGTCCAGTATATTATTGGTCTAAAAGAATACAGTGATTATAGCATAATAAGTACCATTTGAAAGTGAAGGAGAGTCAACTCAAAATGGTAAAGATCAAGAGTATTTCTAAATAAAATCATCTTCTGAATTTTTCTTTATCCACATTTATAATTTACTCATTTATTACAAGAAATAGCAAACTCTACATTAAATGACAAATTTGGTTCTTACAAGTGACTCGTATTACCTCAATGCTTTCAAAGTTCAACAGAAACTGTGTTGCTTTGTTGAGAAAAATAATACTTAAAAGTACCACAAGTTTAAGTTATGGTACTTTATCAAAACTTTCAAAGAATTTATTCCAAATCTTCTTTGTCAGGTGTGAAAGTGTGCAAATAAACTAGGCGAACACTATTTCCTGAGTGGGAAATGATTTATGTCTAAAAGCTCAATCGAGTTCCACATTTGAGAATGAGCTCTGCATGAATCGAGATAAAGAGAACTTCTTAGAAAAAGACTTTATTACTCAAAGAGTTAATCAGAAACTGAAAACTAGGAGAGTTTGACGGTGTTTAAGTTTAAAAGTACCACTCTGTTCAAGGCGAAGACTTTACTGGAATCAAAGAAGGTAATTGATGCTATAGTGTAGACGTATACCTCCTACTTCAATTACACACTCGTCAGCTGTCTACAACAGTTTGAGAGGTTAGGGGTGCCTACAGACATGTGGGTGATAAAGAGTGAAAATGAGTGAAGAAAATCTTTAGGTGAGAGAAGTTCGACAGATAAGTCGTGCAATCAGACTTTGCTCTGCTGCCTTTTTGCAAAGTTTCTAATAACTCCCACGGCAACAGAAGACCATCTGCCTGAGGAACACTGTAGTGCCAGTGTGTGTATGTCTGTGTTTGGACCTGCCAGAACCCAGCCAACCAACAGGAACCTAACAGAGCACCCTTCTGCTTGAAAAACTCCTGCCTGGTCAGGCTTGGCTTGATTTGGACCTCGGTGGGTGCGACTGTCTGGTTTGTGTCACTGTGTGTGCATTGATATATTTCAGATATGGCTCTGACCTTCATCAATTCCTTTTTGTAAAGTGTCAGCATGAGTCAAAGTGAGACAGCCATCGAATGATTGAGCTGGGGACATTAGCTTTGTGTGAAATATAAAAAGGGACAACCTCATGTTCGCTGTCCTTCCCAACCGGACAATACTAAGCAGGCAACAGATGGCCTGCTGGCATAAAAATCTGTATAATGGCCATACACACACTGCTGACACATAGAGAGAGCACTACAGTACTACATATCTGTAATCAGGGACAGGACTCGAGGCAGAAAAGTTCAGACTTCCCTCACCTTGGCCACATCTTTTAGCTCATCTGGGAAGACTGCATATTCCTCAACCAGCTGTGAGACATAGCGCTGGCAGAAAGTCATGAGTCTACTTTTTAGTCTCCTTGAAGTGGGACTTGTCTAGGATACCTCAATAGCAAGTCATACAAGAAGAATTATGACCACTTCCTTCAAATCGATCAAGAATTCGAGGCACTTAAACTCCTCACATATTGGCTTAGCACTTAAAGAGCGCCTTGTCTCCGAGCTATGGTCGCCTTTTTATTTTTTGAAACCGCAGGGTAAGTTTTGGACCCTTGATTTTAATAATCCTAGGAGAAGATGGTTGTTGAGGAGGATATGAGGTTCTTGCAAGTCAATAGGTGGCGGTAATGCACCTGTATTGGTGCTCCGCGCCTTTAAACCAAAAGAAGAAGAAGGAAGAACCTTGTTTCTGACCGAAAGAAGGTACTTCACTCTTTCTTCTCACCACTTCTTAAAAATAGACGACAGAAAAAAAAAAGGGTAGACAAACGAATCTGGCGCAATGAAAAGTTCCAAAATTCATAACTGCCATGTCAAAGTGTCCAAAAACACTAGGAAGCACGTTTCTTCTCCTCATCAAAAACAAAAGATTTAACCTCCCAAACTATTCTGGAGACAGGCTTACCTGTGATTTGTAAAGTAATTGATTCATTTAAATGCTAATTCTAACATGATCTTCACCCCAATAGTGTTTACTATCTGTCAGCTTAAAACAATCCAGACAATAGCTTAGTGTTGAGGCATTGGAGACATCCATAGCAGGCTAATTCAACTATAATAAATAACAATAAAAGACAGACTGCATCAATATGAGGGATGGTTTAAATTCCTCCATTAGGTTACGATCCGACACAAGTAATGAATCTGTTATTGCTCTCTGATTGTTTAAGGGAAACATTTGGGACTTCATCTGCATACAAGACGGACACATTTTCTCTTTACTCCCGCTTCAGGAAGAAAAAATTTAACCCCAACTATAAAGCCTTTGTGTTTTAACACAAGTTGTTTCTGGTTTGTTTTATGGGTGGTGTGCATATTTGACTCTCCTTCCACACCACAGGGTAGAACACTACTACAGGAACACCACAGGGCTGTGTGCTCAGCCCCACCCTCTTCACCAATGACTGCACTGCCGTCCATCCCAGGAACATGGTTATTAAGTTTGCAGATGACACCACCGTGCTGGGTCTTATTTCCAATAATGATGAGACCCACTACAGAGAGGAGGTCTAGAACCTCACACAGTGGTGTTCAGAGAACAACCTCTCCCTGAACACCAGTAAGACGAAGAAGGTGATAGTGGATTATAGAAGGTCCAGGAGCACTGAACACGCTCCCCTTTACATACAGGGAAAAGCTGTGGAGCGGGTTGACAGCGTGAAATTCTTGGGTATCCATGTCTCCGCAGACCTCTCGTGGACTACCAACACACTACACCTGGTGAAGAAGGCCCAAAAACGTCTCGTCTTCCTCAAGAAGCTGAAGCACTCTGGACTCTCTTCTCAACTACTGATGAACTTCTTCTACAGAGCCACTATAGAGAGCATCCTGTCTCTCAATATGACTGCGTGGTATGGCAGCTGCACCACACAGGATAAAAAGAACTTGGCCTGTTTTGGTGAAGACTGCACAGGGTATCGTAGAGTGCCAGTTGCCAGATCTGGATTTAGTCTACAGCTCCCAAGTTCAGCAGAAGGCAAGACGGATAGCGATGGACCCCACTCATCCAGGTTGCAGACTGTTTGTACCTCTCCCATCAGGGAAAAGGTACAGGACCATAATAACCACCACCTCACATCTCTTATTTCTACTCCTATTTTTTATACATACAGTATATGTATAGATGTATTTTAGCCTAATGCCTGTCTAAATTTCATTGTGAGAACAGTGACAATAAATAAATCTTGATTTTTTTTTTTTTTTAAGAAATGAACCAAACTTTTACAAGAAGCCTGTTTTTTCCCCCAAATATTCAAACTTTAAAATTTATTGTCACTTGGTACAATTAACTTTCAGGGAGAGATTAGTAATCAATGAAGGTGTGACAGAATCATTTGGAATAATTATCGTCTGGAATATTGAGTGATTCAAAACTAAATGAAACAAATGTTTGGACGATGACATTTAGTTGATAGTGTTATGATTAGATCTTAATTTTAATCTTTTTTTATTGTCTCCAAAATCAACTTTCGTTGCAAAAGTACAAGTTTGCTAAAGTTTTGAGATGATTATTCACATGTTGGGAAATAAATTTATTAATAAAATGGTCCTTTCCAAAATTTTATGACTCCACACAAGACTAATTGTCTTGAATGACTTTTTGCCTTCATCCGTTAACGATTAGATGGTGTGTCTATCCTCTGTGCCACCAAAGTATACCACCCTCTAGATTTTGTTCATTAAAGGCCATGCTGGGAGAAAATTCGAGCCTGTTCGCTAAGCCCCCGTAGAGAATTGCTGAGTCATTAATCAGAGGCCTCTGACCGAAGTTCACTTCACAAGCAGGCTGTAACCTTGTTTGCAAATGCTGAAACACCCCACTGGCCCTTAACTCAGAGTCGTACTTTCTGATTTGGTGAGTCATTAATGTAAAAATGCTTCTCACACACGCAGTTCACAGTTCGGAAAGTCCAGCGAAAATGGGAAATTAATAGAGATGGCAGTGATCGTAGAGAAATAAAGCAATTGCCAGGCTCAGAAATTTTGGAGCGCTTCACAATGAAATGTGATAATGTGGATAATTCATCTCGCACTGAATGAGTTGGAGATGTAACAATCTCTACTGGCATTATCTTGATATTCTAAGAATGAAACACCATTAAATCTTTGTGTGAGACTCCATCTTTTTCCCTCAACATTGATCTGTTGGGAAACAATGATACAGCGGTGAAACACTCTCTTTTTCTAATCCAAGCAGATGCTTTTAGAGCCTTAGACATTTTCAGAATATGAAATTTGGAAACGAAACAAGTTTCCTGGTAAGATGGGATGAGCTTATCAAAGCAGATTAATCAAAACACTGCTCACTAGGTTTTGATCTTGTTCTTCTTTCGGCATTTCCCTTCAGGGGTCGCCACTGTAAGTCAGTTTCTTCCATCTACCCCTATCTGCTGCATCCTTTTCAGTCACGCCAACTATCTTCATGTCTTCCTTCACTGTGTCCATGAAACTCCTCTTTGGTCTTCCTCTACGCCTCTTTCCTGGTGGTTCCAAATCCAGCATCCTTCTTCCGATGTACTTTTTCTCTCTCCTCTGCACATGTCCAAACCATCTCAGTCTGGCCTGTCTGACTTTTTCTCCAAAACCTCTAACATGCGCTGTTCCTCTGATATACTCATTTCTAATCCTGTCCATCCTGGTCATCCTGGTCACTCAAAATCACTCAGAAGATCCTCAGCATCTTCATCTCTGTTTCCTGTCTTTTCCTCAGTGTCACTGTCTCTAGACCAAACAGCATGGCCAGTCTCACCAGGATTTTGTACACTTTTGCTTTCATTTTAGCTGAAACTCTTTTATCACACATCACACCTGATATTTTTCTCCACCTGTTCCAGCCAGCCATCACACGCTTCTTCACCTCTTTTCCACACTCTCCATTGCTCTGGACTGTTGATCTTAAGTACTAAAAATCCTCCACCTTCTTTATCTCTTCTCTCTGTAACCTCACTTTTCCATTTGGATCCCTCTTATTCACACACATGTACTCTGTTTTACTCTGACTGATCTTCATTCCTCTTCTTTCTAGTGCAAACTTCCACCTCTCCAGCATTTCCTCCACCTCTTCTCTCTCACTACTGATCACAATGTCATCTGCACTAGGTTTTGATAAATTAATAAATATTTTGATGAGTATTTCATAGGAATTCCAAATTTTTATGAATTTTGTATTCAGAGAATAGAAATGTGTCTTCATTGTTGGTAGATACATTTAGAGCTAGAAGAACTCCTAAGATTACACTGTCCACTTAAAAAAAATGGAATCAGATTGCATACTTACAATATTGTCTAATCCTGACTTTATAAATCTAGACAATCAAATATTTTGCTGGAAAGAAATTAATGAATTTATCTGATTCCGCGTTCAGTGTCTACAGACTTATTCCTGGCATCACAGATGCTACCAATATGGGCATACTAATGACTCATTCATATCTGACAAGGTCTCATTAATTTGTCATTAAGAGAGATCATGGAGCATGGCTAACGGAATATCAGATCAGATGTAAGCTTGGCACAAAACATGATGAAAAAACTACCAGGCAGTGCATTGTGAGCTCAAACATCATCTCGCATTAATGTTTTTTGTGCCAAAACACATCTCGATGCCTGGTACTGGACACGGTCCACTTGTGAGAGAGTGCCAAAACTCGACGTTGTACAGTGTCTGAGTCAATGACATGTGACGGAGAAGGTGACTGGACCAATAGTGCATGAGATTCAGTTTGATTGGGTGAAGTGACCACCAGCTGAAAGCAGAGGACACAGCTGCTCTCTGCACTCTGCTCTTCATCTTAAGCCCACACACACCTGAACAAGGCCTGCACAGCCATATGTGGTACCATGCTGTGTTGCCCAAGGGAGACATTACCATTTAGAGTAGGGGGACTGATCCAATGGCGCTAGATGGAGCCATGGCTCATGTGGAGGCCACACTCTTTTCTCAGGGAGCAACATTTTTCTATGTCTTCTTTGTCCTGGTGCCAAAAGCTGATGATCCATCATGCAGACCCCCTCATGATTAATTTCTCAACAAGCACCAAGACCACCAGGCATGTCTTCACCAACCAGAAAGGACAGTAATAAACTTTTAACCGCATTAAGGAGGTCAGATCGTCATTATTTATAGTGATGTTATGCTTATCCAGGGATATTCTTTGAAGCTTTATCACTTATAACTGCTTTATTTGATAAAACTTACATTCAAACAATATCTTCAAACTCAAATCCATTATCACTCTAGAGATGTTCCAAAGCTAACTTACATCTCTAAATAAGATCAACCAAATTCAAATACAGATTGTGGGACAGTTTTCAGATATAGACAAGATGTTGATAAACTTTTCCATTGTTCCGTTGTCTTCCACTTATCCGGGGCCCGGTTGTGGTGGCTACAGCGTCAGGTGGGAAACCCATGCTTCTCTCACTCCAGCTGCATCCTCCAGCTCACCCGGAAGGATCCCAAGGTGTTTCCTGTCCAGCTGTAAGACATAGCCTCTCCAGTACATGTTCAAGACACCTCACCTGCGAGGCGTTCGGAAGACATCCTAAGCAGATGCCCAAACCACGCCGTCTAGCTTCTCTCGGACCCACAGGAGCAACGGCTCTACTTCGAGCGCCTCACACTATCTCTGAGTGAGAGTCCAGCCACCCTGCAGAGGAAGCTCATTTTGTCCGTTTAATTTAATTTTAAACGATTTTATTTTCTCATAAATATGAAAATACTCGAATCAGAATCAGATTTCTTTTCAGTGCTCTCTGCATTCCAAAATTCATGCTTAGGCATACACATTAGTCCTGAATGTGGTCACTGCTCTTCTATTTTGCTTACTTTTCTCTGAAATATGGAGAGAAGCTTCTTCTTTTTCTTTCGGCATTTCCCTATGGGGTCGTCACAGCAAGTCAGTTTCTTCCTTCTAACCCTATCTGCTCCATCTTCTTCAGTCACGCCAACTATCTTCATGTCTTCTTTCACTTTATCCATGAACCTTCTATTTGGTCTTCCACTAGTCCTCTTTCCTGGTGGCTCCAAATCCAGCATCCTTCTTCCGATGTACTCTCTCTCTCTCCTCTGCACATGTCCAAACCATCTCAGTCTGGCGTCTCTGACTTTATCTCCAAAACCTCTAACATGTGCTGTTCCTCTGATATATTAATTTCTAATCCATACTGGTCACTCTCAGAGAGATCCTCAGCATCTTCATCTCTGCTACCTCCATCTCTGTTTCCTGTCTTTTCCTCAGTACCACTGTCTCTAGGCCAAACAGCATGACCGGTCTCACCAGGGTTTTGTACACTTTCCTTTCATTTTAGCTGAAACTCTTCAATCCCACATCATGTCTAATACTTTTCTCCATCCATTCCAGCCTCCCTGCACACACTTCTTCACCTCTTTTCCACACTCTCCATTGCTCTGGACTATTGATCCTATGTACTTAAAATCTTCCACCTTCTTTATCTCTTCTCCCTGTCACCTCACTTTTCCATTTGGATCCCTCTCATTCACACACATGACTCTGTCTTCCTCTGACTAATCTTTATTCCTCTTCTTTCTAGTGCCAACCTCCACCTCTCCAGCTTTTACTTTTTCATAGAGAAGCTTCAAAGCAGTATATGCACTATATGTAGCCATCTGCGTACAAATGATACCAATACAAACTGACAAATTTACTTATTTTATAAATATTATTCTAAAAGTACCTCACTAATTTCACCTGATGGGAAAATTGGATGAGCGCACAGTGTCGTAGCATTAAATAATTAGGAAAGCCTACAAAGCACGTTACTTTGAAATGACTGAATAATTGTAGTTTTTCAAACGACTCTACGGGTTTCAAATGGTTCTGAACTGTGGGTTCACTAAGGCTGGAAGAGGCTGGGATAAGTTGAAGCAGCATGTAAGCAAGCAAAGGCGGCTTTTCTCCTGCCAGAGTGCATAAGCACATACTAGCATAATTGCACGCAGCTCTTTTCTTCCTCTCCATTTACTTACTTTCATAGCAAATCTCTGCACTCAGCAAGTGCACACATTCATATAATTTGACTGTATGCAGCGACTGAGCTTACAAAGACCATACAGTTTATCCAGCTACTTGGCCAGCATGGGAATGGAATGAAAATGCTGTGGGAGAAAGAGATGCCCTGCACAGTGTCTCTCTGCCTGCTCCATCCTTATCAGCGGCGGGGAGCTGGTGGCAGGCAATGGTCGCCCGTCACGGCTCTTTGGGCTGCCAGGAGATGGCCATTATCACTAGTGCTCTGTGGCTTTCGGAGCCACTATCTCCACTCCACAAGGTTCCTCTTTATGAGCAGAGGACATTTCTCAGAAGCATGTGCACAGCTGCAGAGAGCAAGGCATCCAGGATCGAAGCCGGCTTTATAAGAAAAGTTCTCAATGTAGGGATCAATACGGGGTGAGAGGTAGCTGGAGAAAGCTTTTAAAAGTCAGAGGCGATTGCTTTTGGAGCTGAGGTTTGGCTTTGACAAGGAATTTGCAATGAAGTTCAGATTAAAGCTCATCCTAAACAGTGTAAAAAGCTTCTTCTTTTTTTTTTATGAGTTCGGGGTTGATGGTAGCATCCATCTCCATTTGATCCATCCAAAACCAAAGTGCTCAAAAACCACAAAAACTCATAAATAATTTATGACATTTTTCTGTCAAAATGAAAAAAAAAACTATATCAAGATCCAAAGATGCTTCACATTGGTTTGTAATAATCAATCATGTCTTCGATCATATCTGTAAACATGTCAATAACAAAAATTAAGAAAAAAATAAATAAATAACCGTCCATAATCCAGCTAACTTGTTCAGAATCACAAGTCAGACTGTTGACACGGAACCATTCAATTATGTCAATATGGCAGAATACGTCCGTTCCATCCTGTTGTCTTCTGCTTATCCAGGGCCGGGTTACAGGGCCAAAAGCCTCAGACGTAAAAACCCTGGCTTCTCTCACCCCTGCTGCATCCTCCAGGCCACGTGGGAGGATCCCGAGGTGTTTCCTATCCAGCTGTGAGACATAGTCTCTCCAGCGTGTCTGGGGTCTGCCTCTGGGTCTCCTCTTGATGGGATGTGTGCACTCGGGAGGCATCCTAACCAGATGCCCGAACCACCCCATCTGGCTTCTCTCGAGTCAGAGGAGCAACGGCTCTACTCCAAAAGCCTCCCGGATGGCAGAGCTATTCACTCTATCTCCGAGAGAGAGCCCAGTCACCCTGCAGAGGAAGCTCATTTTGGCCGCTTGCATCCTAAATCTTGTTTTTTTTAGTCACCACCCACACCTGGTGACCATAGGTGAGGGTGGGAATGTAGATCGACTTGTAAATCGAGAACTTTGGCTTTTGGCTAAGCTCTTTCTTTACCACGACAGATCACTCTTGCGTCCTAATTATCGCGGACGCCACACTGATGCATCCATTGATCTCCCGCTCCATCCTTCTCTCTTTCGTGAACAAGACCCCAAGATATTTAAGCTCCCCCACTTAGGGCAGGACCCTGTCATTGACCTGAAGGGGTCATTCCACCCTTTTCCAGGTGAAGACCATGGTATCAGTTTTGGAGGCTGTGATTCCAATCCTGGCCGCTTCACACTTGGCAGCAAATTGGTCCAGTGAGAGTTAAAGAGCACGGTCTTACGATCCATGAAAAGCAGAGATCTAATCCTTAGGTCACCGAATCAGATTCTTCCAAAGCCTTGACTGCATTTGAAATTCTGTCCATAAAGGTAATGAACCGAATTGGTGACAAAGAGCTAAAGATGTCAACTCTCTCAAAAAGAATGGAAAAATGATGTGATTGTGCTGCATTGAAAGAGTATTGTCATAGTTTTACTACAAGAAATAAATTTAATGGCATACCAACCTGCTCTAAATTGGTAACGTTATGATAATCATATAGTTCTTTTAGTGTGTTATTTTTGTTATCTACCACTCTTCAAACCACGTTTATCAGTCATGCTTCTATCATTGAGTTAGGATATAACTACAGTAACCCAGTTCGCATTTACCGTCAAAAAATGAATATCATTTCCGATTCATGACCTTAAAGTCCAAACTAAGAGTGTGATGGAGAAGGAGTGGGGGGATTGTTAGATCTTGTGCAAACAGAGTTAATCCTTGACAGTTCCTCACATTGCTCAAAAATGCATGTAAAACCTAGCAGATGAATCCTGGATTATCTCTCTCAGGAGGCACAGGAAGCGTAATCTCTGGTTTGAATTGATGCATAACAAATCAAAGCTACTTCATATGAATAGTCAACACGAACATGAATACTTTGCATTGTAATGAGCCTCATACAGAAATATACATGTGGATAAAGATATTTGACGCCTAGGGTGACACCTGACTGTGTTTAAATGGGAAAAGCCACCGAATGTCAATGTCAATTTCAACCTGAACGAGGTAAAAATTGATTTGTAATTTTCATTATTTGCCTTTTCCCCGGCGGGTACTGCTATTTAATATGCCTCATTGATCTTTTTGACACATTAAAACGGCGCCATTCCAGCAGTTTATATCCATGATGAGCACCTGGATGTGTCATAGGGCCCCTGCAGTTTTCTCATTAGTAAAACTCACCCTTTAGGTGAGCTTTGGATTTCAAGGAGAGTCACTTTTCTCCGATATTCCCACCTGCCATATTTCACAGTGTTTGTTTCTCAAATCAGCCGGCTCCCAACGTGTGGATTTATTAATGTAGAGCTAATCTCTGGAACCGGGTGTGAAACGGGGCAAAAAAGTGTTGAAGATACGGAGCGCATTCCCTCTCCTTTTTACTGTGTCGTACTTTTTCACCTGCCACGCTTTTGTTTATGCAATGCATTAACTTTGCATAAATCCTTCATTTTTCTTCACCTTCAGAGCAGCATAATGCAGGTGTTGATATTCAGGGCAGAGATCGGTTATGCTCGCCGTAGACTATTAAAATGTGCACGGGCGAGACTAAGTATCTCGGCACGTAGGCTCTGTATCAATGTGAATTTGTGCGCGTGTTTGTGGCGTTTAGGTGGCGTATGTGTGCACTGTTCCCCTGGGTGTACCTTTCTTTGTCTCCCCTTTGAGCTGCTGGATTTCTTTTGTCATGGTGATGTCACTCAGGAAATAAAACTCTAGGGAAAGCGGATCAGCAAATAAACAAATGAATCAAAGCCGCAAGAACACAGCAAAACCTGGGCATGTCAGATGTTGTTTCAAAACACCATTCAATAGATCTTAAAAGAAACCTGTCATAATCCCCTCTCGTGCCACCAGAGGGAGCCCTGGATGTTTTTCATCAACCTGATTAGGGTCACCTGGGGATGATTACAGATTCCACACACCTGTGCACACTGCCATCTATTTAAAGGCAATCACCCCGGACTTCCCTGTCGGGTCACACAATCCCTTCCAGCCAGGTTTCCCTGGCTGCCTGACCAAATACACATTCTTGCAATAACCTTTTACCATGCCACTGAAACTTTGTTTTTTCTTTCCACAGTACTAACGGACTGCCAAATTAAAATAAACCATGTTTTCAGTTTGAAATTGGGTCCTCCTCTTTCCACCTGCACTCCGCTTCATGGCAAGACCCCACAGTGATACAAAACATGTAAATATCTCAGTTATTGCAAGCACAACATTTTAACAAGATCAATGCTAATCGATTCATTTATTGTTCTACAATTCAGCAAGCTTTTACATTTTAAAATAAAAAATACCATTGAATGCTAAGCTTCTAAAACGTGTCAAAAGATTTTGAAAAGAAAGCCAGTCTCAGCCACACAGATGGTTTTAAAGAGGCTAAGTGGCTCACAAGCTTGTTCAATCATTTGGGGATTTAATAATAGTAACTTGTGGGCGATGATAAGAAAAAAAGAAAGGGTGGATCTTATTTTTTTTCCCCCCTACTGCTCAGCCAAAATCACTATGTAATTATATGTTATTACTCTTCATTCCAAAAAAAACTAATGGCGAACACAATGCTAAGTTAAAAAACACTGGCCAGCACTCACA
This sequence comes from Neostethus bicornis, assembly GCA_902685375.1. NCBI lineage: Eukaryota > Metazoa > Chordata > Actinopteri > Atheriniformes > Phallostethidae > Neostethus > Neostethus bicornis. The sequence continues at coordinate 8,469,478 of LR738563.1, forward strand.
TAGGGTTTCATCATTCGTGCCAGAGCACGCTTACATCAGTATAGCACAATGGTTTCAGAATAAAAAGAATGAGTGGCGCTCTCGCTAAATGCAATAGAGTACAATGCTTCGTCTATTTTGTGGTACGTTCTTGGATCGAAGGTGGTCCACAGCCCTCTCACATGCTGTTGCTAAATAGGTCTATCACTTTTGTAACGCTGCATCAGTTCTCGATTTACAAGTCAATCTACGTTCCTACCCTCACCTATGGTCACCAGCTACAGGTGGTGACCGATTTAAGCGGCCAAAATGAGCTCCCTCTCCACGGTGGCTGGGTTCTCTCTCAGACATAGGGTGATGAGCTCTGTCACCCAGGAGGAGCTCGGAGTAAATTCGTTGCTCCTCCAGGTTGAGAGAAGCCAGATGAGGTGATTCAGGCATCTTGTTAGAATGCCTCCCGAGCGCCTCGCTGGGAAGGTGTTTTGGACCCAGAGGCAGACCCAGGACCTGTTGGACAGGCTATGTCCCACAGCTGCCCGGGGAATTCCTCGGGATCTTCACGAGTGAGCTTGAGAATGCAGCCGGGGTGAGAGAAGCCTGGCCTTGCCATTTGAAGCTGTTGCCCCAGTGATTCCACCTCAGATTAGTGGAAGACAACAGAACGGAACAGAACTTTTCTTACAAAAATGTGATGTGACACGCCCCACTCAAGGATAAATTTCCGAGGTTCAACTCTTCCAAGCAACAACAAACCTTGACCGCGCACAGTTTGGATGACTTACACTAGTCAAACACACAGTGCTTTGGTGGTCAAACACACTCAGCCATGGTTCAAACTGCCGAGTGTGAAAACACCCTAAATTAGCATAAGAAAGAAGTCAATAGCTTTTTTAAAAACTAATGTTGGAAATTCAGGAATTTATTCATATATTATCCTAAATCAAAATACCGTCAAGAGTCATTCACATTCTCACTGAATTTGTATTAAATTTGCTTAAAATAAAATAATATTTTTGCGATACCAAAAAACGATGCATCTACTATAAATTAATTTGCATCAAACATTCCCACAAACAGACGGATTACGTCAACGCAGATTCAACCAGATCCCATTTTGCATATTTATACAACCAGATTGTCTCTAGAGGAGAGATTCTCACCCACATAATCATACATGGATGTCACCGAGATCAAAGGCTTTGATAAACACTAACAGAGATATACTTCATTAGCTTGTCTTTTGTCTACAAAGAACTAGATTTCCTCAAGCTGTCTTGTTGTGTTTCAATCAGAAAGAAGGAAACGGGGACTAAAATATTTTAATTTTTGGTTTTGGCACTGTCATGCAGAAAGAAAAAAAAAAAGACCCTCCCTATTCTCTAGGGTGAAGTATGAGGTTGTATTACAGGGACACACCTTGTCAGCGATTTCTTCCCTTGTGATACTCTGCTTATTAGCTTGGAATAAACGAAGGCTCATTAGCAGCCATTATTAACTTATCAGATACAAGAAACACGTGACTTCAGAACGGAGACGAGAAACAAAGAGGATTAGAGTAGTGCGAGAAAAATTAGGCCGATCCAGGCATTGCTGACTAAGATAATGAAATTACCCCTTAATGGAGCCATAATCCAGGGTGTTGCTAGCATGCTAACCCACATGATCATGTGTAGAAATCAACACTATTCTTCTAGATTGTTGTTCGAGTCAGACTAAATCAATCTATTCCCAATCCTTCAGCTGGTGCTTTTCTTCTAAACACAGCTGTGAAATTCGTCTCCAGCAACCAGCGCAGCAGTGAGATGTTATTCTTCAGCTCACTCACCCTGCCGGAAAGCTCCCCGGGGAACTTCTTTGACTAGTCTCTCCTGATTGAATTTGACAACTTCGCAGCCAGATGTTGCAGACATGATGATCCGTTTTATTAACCAGACGCATGCAGGAATCTACCATCCTGTTATTTTTTTCACGACCGCACAGTGAATAGACTTCTCATCGTAAACCACCAAAAAAAAAAAAAATGTTTTTTGTGACTGTATATTCTTATATTAAAAATACAAATAGGTAACAAAACTTGTGGCACAGTGGCCTCACAGCAATAAGGATAGGAGTTCAAGTCCTGTTCGAAGTGTACCTTGCCTCTCGCCTCGAATCAGCCGGAGTAGGCTCTAGCAACCCCCGCAACCTATTCAGGGATGGACGGTTTAGAAGACAAAACGAAACTATTTTGAAATAAAGGACTGACTTTTCCTTTGAAGGATGGATGTATGAAGTTGGCCATAAGCAGAGCTAATGCTGAGTAAACTTAATTAAAGCAGCAGCGGACCTACTAACGCTGATCCTTACACAATCCCTCAGTCCGCTCCTCCTCCATGCTAATGTGATGGGATGTTTGTTGAGCTGTTCTTTATTGGCTCGTTAAAAGTGCGAGACCTGGTAAGATTTAAGAGCAAGACGAGACGTGACGGAAAGGCGAAGGGAGGTTAGCTGGAAAGGAGTGAATCAAGAAACAGATCAGAGACGTCTTACTCTTTGGTTAAAAGACGGCTAGGATCTCTTGTTGGATGTCAAAAAGTGGAAAGTATAGAAGTGAAGAAGCAAGGGTTTGTGTACTCTCTGGATAGTAGGTGAAAAAAAAGCTGAATCTTGATGTTTTTTTAGCCTAAGTGCACTACTTTACCCTCTTGAATCTTTTATACCTTCTCAAAGATGTTTTCTTCGTTCTGGTGAGATGTACTAACTTCTTGTTTCAAGTTAAACATAAATAATGATCCAGGTATAAATATTATATGTAAATACGTGTTAGGGAGAGTTTTAGCTTAAAGACTCCGGTTGAAAAAAGATTCATCCATGTTTAGAATGTAGACCTCTTTCTACATCTATCCAAACCCAAGATCTGACTTTATGGACTTTCATAGCAGGAAATCTATGTACCTTTCTTTAAAAAATGGATGCCTAAGTGCAAAGAACTCTAACCACACAATGAAGACAATCACACTAAGAGGTCTCTACAGGTTTGCTAGGTTATTATAACGGACTAGGTAGTGCTTGTGTACCACACCTGACAGATTTGACCGACAGTGTCAAATTACATACACATTTACTAAAGTGACCCTAATTTTTTTCTGAAGTTCACCAAAGGCATGAAATCTGACAACATGTGATTAGGGATCTTAAAATACTCCATTCAATGTCCATTCAGTAAAATCAGAAAACTTGAATGTTATTCAGAAGATAGAAATTGTTCCTATTCCAGTTATTTTCACAAATTAATAGAGCTGGATTTCTTTCTCAATGCGTTCAAATGAACAATTTTCTACTTCATGAGAGGACACCACCTCTATATTTCCTAGAAGTATAAGTTGATTAGTGTTAGGATGAGGATCATTTACAAGGTAACATTTTGGGTCCTCATGAAACACTATTTTGTGTCACTGTAACCCAGGCACTGTAACCTCTCAGAGGCTGGAAATGACAGAAAATATAAAGGCGACGTCTCCAGCATGTGCTAGATGATGATGGCCTGAAAGGGGCCATGATACACATGAGCTGCTATAAAACATTGATGTGCAGCCATGTGCTCTTCAGGAAACCTCCATGGACAAATGTGGACATTAAAACAACATACAAACGCTATAAGAGCTGATGAAAAATTTTAACATATGTCCTGGTTTTTGTCCTGAGCTTCAGAGCGAAACGACTACAGTGATATGCTCGGTTAATTAAACTTTATACCAATTGCAAAGTTCTTGATTTACGAGTCCATCAATAATCCTACCCTAATCTATGGTCACCAGCTGTGGGTGGTGACCAAAAGAACGAGATCGCGGATACATGCAGCTAGAATGAGCTTCCTCTGTAGGGTGGCTGTGCTCTCACTTAGAGATAGAGTATCTGCCATCCAGAAGGAGCTCGGAATAGAGCCCCTGCTCCTCCGGGAAGAGTGATGCAAGATGGGGTGGTTCCAGCTTCGGGTTAGGATGCGTCCCGAATGCTTGTCAGTGAGGTGTTTCGAGCACGTCCAACTGGGAGGAGACCCAAAAGAATGACCTGGGGAACAGATGGCTCAGTGACTAGGGCAACCACCCTGTTACTGGAGGGTTGCCAGTTTGATCCTCCGCCTTGACTTCATGCCGAGGTATCCTTGAGCAAGACACCAAACCCCAAATTGCTACAGATTGTAGTCTGTGCCTTGCATGGCAGCATCCCCATCAGGTATGTACTCTATATGTATGTGTGAATGGGTGAATGTGAGCTACACTGTAAAGCGCTTTGAGTGCCAACGCAGGTGGAAAAGCGCTTTATAAGTAGAGTTTATTTAAATAGATTCTAAACCCACTGGAGAGTCTATGTCTCATGGCTGGAAAGGGAACACCTTGGGATCCGAGCAGCTAATCTCTGCACTTCTATCCAGAGATTCTGCACATTGTTTTCTCTTGTGCTTTTTTGTAAAGCTAAATATAAAATACAACATAAAACCAAATAAAAACCCACATCTCTATTTATCTTCACAAGGGAATTCAATGGTTGTGGTAAAGTAAAGAAAGAATAAGCACTGTATAAGATTTCAAGGGCGTCATGTTTCTTTTAACTAATTACATTGAAATCAAAGTAATCTCTAGTTCTTTGTGCTTGAATATTGATTTTTCTGTTAACTACATCAACAACAACAAAAAACTTTTAAGTACTACATTAGCTTGACTCAGTTGGAAATGGTTACCTTAGAAAAAGAATCACCATCTCGAGGTTTGCAACTCTTTGTTTAAGAATTACTGTCAACCCTGAAAGTGTAATTTTCACAGCTTAGGCCCTTATTGTGCTTGCGGCTGAGAATAAAGAGCTCTAACAACGTGTTTTCTTTAAAGAAAACTCGTCTTTATAACAAAAGATGATTTCTTCCTGAAGCATGTATATAGAGAAACTACAGGCATACTTAATGCTATTGTGCTGCGGTTGCATTTCTTCATTAACTACGTATGTCCCTGGGTAAGAAATGTCCAACTCAGTGTATTTTCTAGCTTGTGCATGCCGGGCATCACTACCTTCATGCTGTTTGATTTAAGGTGCACTGCTTCGGGGTACAATATATCAGTCAGATGTTTAAACTGGGACCCATAATCACTGCTTCACACCTTATTTTAATAATCCACAAGCCTTCACGATATGGGAATAGCTAAGTGAGTTTTCAAAAAAAAAAACAAGCTGTTTTGTTTTTTTAAACATGAGGCAGACATAGTTTTACCTGTGATTCCCAATTGAAGCACACTTTCTAATAGAAGCACACCCCAGTTTTTTCCCCCGAAAACTTGAATACAGCAAAGCTTAGTCTAAGACAAATAAGTCTTCCAGATGCGACTTTAGCTCAAGTCTGACATGTCTGCTTTAAATAGCGCTACCGAGCATGTGCAGCTTATACTGGTACCGGTACTGTGCGGAGACATATTTTTTTGCACTGCGGAGTATTTTTGCAAATAGACGCACACCCCATCAGTGCGGGCTGTGCATATGCGAGTCTTCTTCTTCTTCTCCTTTCGGCAATTCCCTTCAGGGGTCGCCACAGCAAGTCAGTTTCTTCCATCTAACCCTACCTGCTGCATCTTCTTCGCTCACGCCAACTATCTGCATATGCGGCGTGCATATGCGAGTACTGGAAGTAATATCGTATGTTTTTAAAGGGCCGTATTGTGACACGTCTTTTATAAAGAGATACAAAAAGGTCCCAAGAAAACAAGACTCCGTGCATGAATGTAAAAGGTCATAAACAGACACGTAACTTCAATCTCTACAACACTCTGGTATTCTCTAATCCCTAAGGGCTCACTTTGTTTTATTGGCAGTCTGGACTCAGCTTGTGACATAAGTTCTGTGTGAGATATTTATCTGCTTTGGGGTATTTTTAGGACACCTGAAGTAGGTGCGGAAAAAGTTGGTATTGATTTGACTCACTCAAAAGTTACAATACGGACTGTGTGTGATGATTTCTGTGCACTCGTAAGTCTTAGAACCTTCTCACTAATCTAGCACGTCTAATTTTTTTACCTCATTGTAATTTTAAGATGGCTGTATTGCTTTCACTTCAATAATGTCAAATGAGCGGCTATCAAAATCCTCCTCAAATGTCTTTCATTATCTCTCAGGCAGCACGATAAAAACCAAATACTCAACTTAATGGAATATTTAGAAGTTCTCTTCAGAAATTGGACTTCAGGATATCAGAAAATTGGTTTTTCAAAATGGGTTTTCTGTCCAAAATGTGCACTCATCAGCCAAATAAAAAAAATCCAGTACACCTTTTCAGTTGCTTGTTAATGGCTCATTAGCGAATCACATGGCAGCAGGCAAAGGTTCAAACGGAACATTACAAAGACAAAAAGAAAGACTTGAGTGTGTCTAATGGTGTACATCAAATTTTCTTTGCACTCTAACAAATCTGGGGCAAAAACTGTGATGTTCTCGTGTTAAACTGAAGCAAAATCTCTGAGGAAAGTCGCCAAGACTAAGACGAGATGGTTTTTCTTGGCTGTTTGCTTCAGTGGTGTCATTAGAGTTATTTATTATCAACGCAGCAGTGTTAAGTAATCCTGTTAGTGTATGTGTACAGCATCCATTGGGTGACAGTGCAGGCCCGGTCGTACAGGACAGATGGTGTGCTTTGATGATATTCCTTTGATGTGTGTGCTGGCAAGTTTACAGATTCCCACCAGCTCCTGACAGCCTTCAGCTGTCACAGCTGGGATGTTTGGAAGAAAGAGAAAGACGAAGAAAAAAAAAACTATCTTTGTGAAGAAATTGGGGTGTGATCCGTCTCCTGCTGCAATAAGCTTCAATCCCATGGCTTCCTCTTCCTACATCATAGTGATCAGCCACATACAATTTTTTTATTTCTATTTTTTGGGGTCAATTTATGACATAAATTTTAAAGTAATTTTTTAAAAAGAAAGTAAATATTCAAGGTTGAACAAATGTGGCTTAAACCCATTCAGTTACAACATAATCCAATACAGTCCGGCAAAAAAACCAACCAACTGAAGTCCATTTAACACAACAAAAATTTAATAAAAAGCTCATTTATGGAGACAAAAGAACTTTTAGCTGAAGATTTAGTGACTGCCCACTAGCTCAGATTAAGGAAACAAAAAAAATTTTCAACTGTTACGCCGATGACACTGTGGTTTATATACTTGTGTTATCAGGGCTCTATGATCGTTCAGAAAGTTGGTTTGCCCTCATAAGGGCCTTTTTTAAGAAAAAAACATCTGAATCTGTTTCATGTTATAATTTTCTTGGTCTTTTTTAACTTTTTAACTACATTTAAATGTCATCATATGTAGACAGTTACATTTTACTTGTAGCTTTATATGGATTTCTGTCATAGTTATTATTCAGGACTCTTCTTTGGAATTACTGTATTATTCCCAACAAACATTCATGCACGGCTGCATTGATGTGCAATAAGCTATTTGCCAAAAAAAAAAATACAGGGTGTCATGCTGAGCTCGTGGTCCGGGGCAAAAAAAATGGTCTCAGTACGCTACCAGTACCAGCACAAGACTCACATGAGCGGTAGCACAATTTCAAGTGGTATTTAATAGGACAAAGACTTTTCAGACTTGAGCTAAAGTTGCATATCGAAGACTTATTTTTGTCTGACTTAAGCTTTGCCGTATTCAAGTTTCAGAAAAAAAACCAGGGGTGTGCTTCTATCAGAAATAATACGGCACATTTAAGTAAGGTAATGAAAGTTTTTCCAGACTTTTAGTATATTTTATTGCGTATTTGCAATGAGAATTCTAATTATGATAATGTTTGTCTGTGTTTATGTACTAATTGTTAAAAATTTTGTGTTAGTTTGCTTCATGGCAAATGAACAACTTCTACTTTATTGGCTACATGATCTTTAACGTTTTGAATTTGAGTCCCAAATCTGCCTGCAAGGGATGAAATTGTCAAATGACATTAGCTTATACTTGAAAGTGGCGAGTCGGGGAGGTTGGGTTAAGAACATAATCAGTTGATCAGCTGAAACTCCACAGAGATTTCAAATTCCTGTCTCCCTGATAAAAACTCTCCGATAGCGATCTGGTAAACCCGCTTAATTAAAATGCATCAATTTCTGTCTCAGAGCACTTTCATGTACCATGATATGGAAAATGGATTAAGACTGACCAAAATGAATCCTTCTGGCAGCGGTCTGCGTTTGAATTACACTGGGAAGCTGTGGAGGTGGGGGAACGAGGTCGAGACTGATTAATCACACCCGTCTAAGTGTTAATTGAATCATTTCAACCGCAGCCAGCGATCTAACCTGGAAATATTTCTGCCATCCTGTCTTTAACACCCATTTTACACTTATTGCCAGAATGAGGCTTCAGCATATCCACTCACACTTATCTTTTAGTTGCTGAAACGGCTCGCACATTCTGCTTTTGCAGCCCACAGAGAAATCAACCAATTTGTCTAACTGGTTACCTTTCGGTCTTTTTAGATGAAAAGTGCAGTATTCATCAGCGAGTGAACCATTAGCTTTACACTTAACGACTATTCCTTGAGAAATGAAGTGGTTTGTGCTCAAGAAAACAAGAAAACAAACAACTTTCTTTTCCTGACTTTCTTTTCCTGATGGTAAATCCTCTTGTCTCTCTTGTAAAGGCACTTTGGATGTGTGTCGAATCCAAACGATGGAGGGATTTGCATTACAGAAAAGCAATCTTTAAAACTTTAGTGGCGAAATACACGCGCGCAACAGCGATCGTCTTTTTTAACCAGCTGGCAAAAGTTGATAAGAAACATTTTTGTACTTCAAAGTCCTTACACATGAACCATTTTTAAAGATCAGCAATTTGTTTTAGAGGGAGAAAGACGATTGCCCACGGACATTGGATTAGAAAAACCAACTGGTTTCGAAGTCACGCTGCAGTTTGTTGTCATTGTTGGCAAAAAGCACCCCAATGTGTAGCATCGCTCTAAATAATTCAGCTGTCTTGGGTAATGCTAACCTCGGGGAATAACAAACCAATGCTTCTTTAATTAAACTGTTCATATAGCAATGTTTATTTATGAGATTGATTTCTTGAAGGAAGACCTAAGAATAGAGCGCGACCACGCTAACTTTTAAATTGTTTCATACAGCAGAAAGATCTCAAGTTGAGAGCTGAACACTTTGCATATCTCGACGGAAATACGAAGGTTTCAGGAGTATCTTAGCATGAAGTTTCATCCGCCTATGTTAATGAAAGACAGACATTTAGAAGGTAATTTCAAGCATTCCGTCAATTCGTGTGCTCCTGGCACACTTAACGCTAGACAGTCTATGTCAGCGTTTTTCGACCAGTTTTCAGCGGCACACTAGTGGATCGTGAGATATCGTAAAGTATGCCATGGGAAATGATTAGGGCTGCAACTAACGATTATTTCGATGATTGATTAATCTGGCGATTATTGGCTCGATTAATCGGGTAAAGTTGGCAACTTAATAAATAATATTTTTTTGGCATTTTATTGAATGTAGTTATGCAAAACACAACTCATAACCACTTAAACAACACGTTGGGCTCATTCTAATAAGTAAAAATGTTAATCTTTCTGTGAAATAAAGAGGGAGAATATTACCATTTCTACAGCAAATATAAAATAATAAATCTACTTACTGTATACAGTAAAGGTAAATCACAAGCACCCATAAAATGTGTTTTATAGTACTGGCTAAAAAAACATAAAATGTAAACTGTTGACCATCCAGGATCACATTTAAAAACAAGAAATCGTTAACAGTTTTAGATTTGCAAATTTAACCTTGTTCAGAGGTGTAGTACCAAACAAAAATGGCCTAGGTTAACATGAGTAAAAATACACAAAAAACAATCAAGACAGCAAAAACTTTCTAAACGATTAATCGATGACTAAATTAATCGACAACAAAATTAGTCGACAACTATTTTAATAATCAATTATAATCGATTAATTCGATTAGTTGTTTCAGCCCTAGAAATGATCCAATTTCACCTCATACGATGACCAGAAAGGGCGAATCCAGGATTTTCTAAGGGGAGGGGGCGTGAGGTCATAGTCAAAATGAGCACCTGTGGTGCTCGCCAGTATAGGGAGGCTAGGGGTATTCCCCCCCAGAACATTTTGAAAAATAAGTAATTTTTATGTATTTTGTTGCATATTTTTCCCAAAGTTTATAATAAAGTAGTAAGAACACTTTTTTTTTTGGGATCAAAAGGATCAAGGTCCCAAAGATTATTTTGGTTGATCTCATAGTGTTTGTGTAAAGAAATGGATTAAAGCATATTTATTTATGTTTATCAGTAAGAAATCTTGCCATTTTATTTAGAGAAAGGCAGGGCTATCCTGTAACCATAGCAACTCACTCTTCTTCTCTGCCTTTTTGTGTCATGCTGCTGTCCATCCACCCAAGAATTACCCCACCTAGTGGTTTGTATGTTCTACATGTTATTTAGAAAATATGAGAAAATTTAGGTTGCGTTTTGAAGCAGAAAAATTGCACATTCTAATAAAATCTCACATTTTCTGCAAGACATTAAAGACGAAAGTTTCTCTTGCATTCTGGGTAAATCCTCTGAAAGGCTCATTGTCTGAAACTAAATATATACATTGTAATAACATATTTTTATGCGGTACATTTGGTTGTTGGTGTGCCTCAAGATTTTTTTTCAATGGAAAAAATGTTCCTTGGCATGAAAAAGGTTGAAAAACCCTGGCCCATGTTGCATGGGTTAAATCTTGCATAAGCTGCTCTATATATGCAGAAATCCCATTGTAACACACATTGTGTAAATTGCGGATTCATGCTGACAGCGCCGTATGACAGCTAAGAAAAAATTGCTTACAGGTAAAAAAATAATAATAATTTATTCCGTGAGTGCCTTTTGCATGTTTATCCTACCGCTGAAAATTATTCATGAAATATGCAGTACTGTCCTGCAGCCGAAAGCCTTCAGTTGCAGCTCCATTACTAAACAATTAAATAACGATTGCTGCATTTAAACGGCATTATTCAAAGTAATAACATGTCATTATTGTGTGTTTATTATTGGATGAAGTTCATTTGTTGAGGCGTGTATGTGGCTTTCAAACACATAAAACTAACATGTTAATTTCATCTTCGGATGAACGATACGTTCGTTCATCATCTCGCTTCCACTGTGTTGGCCGTACTCTACTGCGAGCTGGATAATTGAAGATGTAAATCTCCTGGATGGAACCATAGATGTACAGTTTCATTTTTAAAGATCCACTCACTGGTTTACCAACTGGGATAGGAAATGGAAGTGTTTTGTAGTGAAACAGGAGCACACAGCATGTACATCGGGGATTACATTTAGACACAGTTGGTGCAAATTAATGGTGGTAAATAAAATGAGTAAGAAATTAATTAACTTCGCTTGGTCACACAGTGTTGTCCCGACAACAACCGGATTTCACTCAAACAGATTGAGGCAAATTAGTTCAGTGTTCGCTTTGATGTTTGATTGAATCATTTTGCAAAACAAAAAAAATCTTTGTACTTCTGAGAGTTTTCAAGCTAAAATGCACCCATTATGTAAGTTTCTACTTTAACTATTTACTGAAAGTTTTTTCAAAAATAGTGCTAGTTTAGATGGTTTGGACATGTGCAGAGGAGAGAGAGAGTACATCGGAAGAAGGATGCTGGATTTGGAACCACCAGGAAAGAGGACTAGAGGAAGACCATAAAGAAGGTCTATGGATACAGTGAAGGAGGACATGCAGATAGTTGGTGTGACCAAAGAAGATGCAGCAGATAGGGTTAGATGGAAGAAACTGACTTGTTGTCGCGACCCCTGGAGGGAAATGCCGAAAGGAGAAGAGGAGGTTGGAAATAAAACCTTCCAGCTGTGGGTGATGATCAAAAGAACGAGGCGGCCAAAATAAGCTTCATCTGCAGGGTGGCTAGGGTTTTCACTCAGAGATAGAGGGAGGAGCTTTGACATCTGGGAGGACCTAGGAGTAGAGCCGTTCGCATAGAGAAGCCAGATGGGATGATTCGAGCATCTGGTTAGGATGCCTTCCAAATGCCTCGCAGGTTAGGTGTTTTGGTCACGTCCCACCGGAAGGACACCTAGAGGCAGACACCGGACTCGCTGGAGAGACTATGTCTCACAGCTGGACAGGGAACACTTCAAGATCCTCTCAGGTGAGCTGGAGGAGTCAGATGGGTTGAGAGAAGCCTGGGTTTTTCCATCTAAGGCTGGTACCCTAACAACCTGACGCCGGATAAGCGGAAGACGGCGGAAAGGAAAATAGGAAACAATATTTGCACTTGTTTTTCTTGTTTTGCATGTCAATACACACCCTCTCGTTGGGGGTAAAGTATCCCTTGTCTCACCTCAAACAAAAACTTAATCAAGTTGAAATCCCTGCTTTATTAATTATCTAGTTTGAACAGAGGTTTTCCATACTTACGGCACAATGACATTGTTTTCTGAACAAATGGGCATTCAGATTACACAGACTGTAATGTTTCGCACCAAAACGTGAAGATTTACCACACATGAACAGTTAAAAACGACACCAATATTTCACTTTAGGAAAAAAATTAACAAGAAAATGTCTAGATTTTGTCCCTGAATACTTCTTAGGATTGACCGTAATGCTCTTTTCCATTTTTTCACTGAAGGTAATAGCTCATGGAAATAATCTCGACAGCATATTTTGTAAAACATCATTTACCAACAACTAATCCTGGTGTTTTATTTTTCAGGAGAAGTAATTGTTTCTCAGTGCATGATTTCAAAGACAGCAAAAAAAGGTGCTTTATACATGCAAATTAAAATTTCTCTAAAACCTTATATGTTACTGTTTTTGATGATTTTACTCAAAATCCTATTGTGCATGAGCTCCGGAAAACAATCACTTCTCTGTAGTAAATTAAAAATATGTATGCATCCATTCAACCCAGTTATCCACTAAACGGCTCAGAGTATCGTGCTCGACTGTTATGCATTTTCCTCATTTGAATTTGGAGCGTCTGTTTATTTGTACGCATCTCCGCGGCTCGCTTCAGAGTCGCATCTACAATCCATGAAATGAACAAAACTGGTTGAGAAAAAAAAATGAAAGGATTAGCATAAAATTACATCCAAATAGTGCTGATTGCTTGATGAGCATCTGTGGTGCCAATTTCAAGCCCTCAAAATCCATGTCATCGTTTGCCTGTAATGTGGTTCATTAACAATCCCGAATAGATTTCCCCGACCATCCAGCTCTATAGAATGGATTCTGTTTGATGTGTAGTAAAGATGACGGATCCTCAAAAAAAAAAAAGAATAAAAAACTGATGACCTCAATTTGGTCATCATGCCCTGATGGGAATGATTGGCTTCTCTTAGATCCGAAGTGGCCTGGTAATGTGACTGCAATCCAATTGCCACGGTGACGATGAACTCGTCTAGTGAACTGCTTTGCAGATTGGCTGAAGGTGATCACAGAGTACAGAGCAGTTTGTCTCTTTAACACTATTTCATACCGAGCAGGGATGCTTGCATTACCAACAATCAATATTCAATTTAGCCGCCTCTGCAGACTGTGTGGGTTTGCTTACTTCTCAGCGTGTGAGCTGTTTGTCTGGATTCTCACATTGTGGTGCCGATTGAATTTTAGGCGTAGGGAGTAAAAACAGGAAGTGGGGAGCAAAAACTGTATTGAAGAGTCAAACAGCAGGGTATGCCTACCTTTTTTTTATTAGCAACACTGTAAAGTGACAAAAAAGGATCAATCTAGTATGGCGTTAATATTCCCTGATTGGCCCGCATCTTGTCAATCGTTCCAACTTCCTGGTTTCAGCCTAACGTAAGTATTTCTGTTGTTTGGAGAAAGAGAACTGGAAAAACTTGGTAAAGACATTGGCTGTCAGTGTAAGAACATTTTCCCGTGCCACCCTTTAAAGTGATCCACATTCTGCACACTTGACAAGATAAAGTCACTGCAAATAGCTTGATGTCGCGCTATAGTGACCATTTGCTTGTAGACAAGCTTGAAATGCTAGATTTTGATTTTCAAATGAGGACATATGGAACTGAAACATTCACAAACAAAAAAGACGACACCTTGGCGCCAAAAACTATGCCTCCACCTGCCTAGAAAGGCTCTATTGGGGAGTGCTTTCTGCCTTTTGTTGCTTCAGTTCCAGTTGAAGGAACATGAAGGAACTTCTGTTTGCTAAACTGAATAATATTCATAATAACTTTTATTAATAACCGCCTTTAAAAAAAACTCTGATGGATATTGATGCTGAATTATCAGATCTTGGATCTTGATGCTGATAAACTAATTAGTTCATCTGTAGTTGGTATTGAGCAACAGTTGTTGTGATCCTCTCACCTGCTGCCAGAGGGAGTCCTGGATGTTCCTCATCACCCTGGTTAGGGACACTTGAGATTGATTCCTGATGCCACACATCTGTGGACCCTGCCACCTATTTAAGAGCAATCACCCCAGCCACCCTTGTTGGGCCCTTCCAGCCAGATCACCCTCGTAGCCTGACCATGTTTGAACTCTGTTATTACAGTATTTAAACTTTTGAAATCCTGAGTTAATCCTGTGCCATTTGCTTTACAGACTTACTCGAATTGTGTTAATAAACCTTGTTTTGATGTCCTCCAATTGAGCCCTTCTCATTCCACCACCTTCCACATCACCATAAAATCCTGACAACAGTGGGGAGTTCCACAAACATCCTTCAGTTATGTGGGAGATATCGCATTCACAAAAAAGTTATGGAAGCAGGAATGCACAAAGGACGCACGGATAAAACGACGACTCGAGTGCTTAATGCTTAGTCACATTCTATTGACAGAGGCATAAAAAACTACTGAAACAAAAAAAAAAAAATCCAATCTAATTTTGAGTAAAAAGCTAAAGAAGTAGGAACTACATTAAAAAAACTTCAGAAAATAAAAATGATCAAATAAATTAACTATGCTTACAGAAGTGTTGTGAACAATGACTAAATATGATCCTCTCATCTGGTATATTTCCTTCTTTCATATCTGATCATCTGTCCTAATTCCTAACACCTGGTCCCAAATGACCCTCTCTGATTTTCCTCGATTGTCTATAGTCTTCCTCTAGTTACTTGGACACTGGTGTTCATGACTGCAGTGTCAGGTGAGCTGTGGTGTTGTTGTCATGCCCTCCTACTGCAGCCATAACAGTGGCCCTCCACCTTTAGTCCCTCACCCTGCTCCTGCTGCATCGTGCTGTCCCTCCACATCTGGTCCCCCATCCTGCTGTCGTTACGCCTCTGTTCCATCATCCTGCTGTCGTTCCACCTCTGTTCCCTCATCCTGCTGTCGTTCCACGTCTGGTCCCTCATCCTGCTGTTGTTCCACATCTGGTTCCCCATCCTGCTGTCGTTCCACGTCTGGTTCCTTATCCTGCTGTCCCTCCACGTCTGGTTCCCCATCCTGCAGTCGTTCCACGTCTGGTCCACCACTCTACTGTCATTTCATGTCTGGTCTCTCATCCTGCTGTCGTTCCACGTCTGGTCCACCATCCTGCTGTTGTTCCACGTCTGGTCTCTCATCCTGCTGTCGTTCCACGTCTCTCATCTTGCTGTCCCTCCACGTCTGGTCCACCATCCTGCTGTCGTTACGCCTCTGTTCCATCATCCTGCTGTCGTTCCACCTCTGTTCCCTCATCCTGCTGTCGTTCCACGTCTGGTCCCTCATCCTGCTGTTGTTCCACATCTGGTTCCCCATCCTGCTGTCGTTCCACGTCTGGTTCCTTATCCTGCTGTCCCTCCACGTCTGGTTCCCCATCCTGCAGTCGTTCCACGTCTGGTCCACCACTCTACTGTCATTTCATGTCTGGTCTCTCATCCTGCTGTCGTTCCACGTCTGGTCCACCATCCTGCTGTTGTTCCACGTCTGGTCTCTCATCCTGCTGTCGTTCCACGTCTCTCATCTTGCTGTCCCTCCACGTCTGGTCCCCTATCCTGCTGTCGTTCCTTGTCTGCTCCCTCATCCTGCTGAGCTCCACGTCTGGTCCCTCACCCTGCTGAGCTTTATGTCTGATCCTGTTGAGCTCCCCACCATTATGACAAAATTATTTCATAAAAATCATGATATTTGACACCCAATGTTAATAATGATGGCATGGCTATTGGAAAGAGACGGTATGTGGTGGCCCTAAGGGGAACAGGAAAGCGATTTAGCAGTACAGACTCAACACCTTATTTCTTAGAGGAAAGGGATAAAGATTAGCGCCTTAGCTTCTCCTTCGCCTCCATTTTTGCTGACAAATACAGGATTACATGTTAGCATTGATGAAAAAAGGACCACACTCATTATCACCTTCCTTTAAATTCTTCATCCAACATTTCCGTTGGTCCCCTTTACTGCTTCCTATTTGCAATTAGCTGACAAGAACGTTCGCTTGCTTAATTTCATTTCAGGAAAATCAATTGCAACCGCAAACTGCCATTACAAGATGTCGTCCAGAACTAATGAGACACTTCCACACACTGGTACTTACTGAGGGTACAGCAGTTTAGACTCAAGAACAAGGGGAGGCAGTATTTAGGCCTGGCTATTTTCTAAAGATATGTCCACTTCACAGGGACTGAACACTGATGTATTGGATGGCAGCGCAGCGGTTGATCAGAGCTGCTGGTGTGTGTATTACAGTCTATTGAATGAATCTATATTTGTCGTTTGAGGCTCTCAGCCTTCTCCCAACCTTCTTTTGAATGCTTTGCTCTTTTGCCATCTGGGTTTAGGCCTGGCGCTATCAGGCCAGAACATCCCGACCGAGGTCTAATTTCTTCTTTTTCCCTGAGGCTATTAAACTTGTGGTTGCAACTCATCCTCAGTCGGACACATGACCATCCGGGAACTTTTATCCTAGATTTATGTAAAATGATTGTGCACCATATTGTTTCTATCAGTCTTATTTGTTTTATTTATGGTCTATTTTTTACACTTTAATTCCTCTAACTGTTCATTTTCTATAGTTAGGGCCTTGAACTTGTAGCTTTTTACAATTCCTCACGCGTGTTGCCATGACGATAGTGCGATTATAGAGATCTGCTTTTGTTTTAAAGCAACACTCAGTCAGAGACTTTCCTCTGCGGGCCTGAAAGAACTTGCTTATTTCCCTCAGCACCACAAGGTGTAGTAGACTGAGACTGAAGCGCTAATGTATCTGTTTAATGAGCATTTCTGTTGCCAGGCAACGTAAGATTAGAGTCCTCATTGATTTGAACAACACAAGGGAGAATTGATTAGATGTGAATTATAAGAACTCTTCTTCAGAGCGGCTGATGTGTACATTTTGTACTTCAAACACAATCTTAGAAAATAGCGCTTGAAAATACCCGTATTAGATACAACTCTACCTCTAATGGCAAGAAGCTCCATCTGTCTGGTTGTGCCACCTTGAACTTGCTTGCATACGTGGCTCAAAGCTTCTTTATGAATGTATCGATTTGGCCGAGCTGATATACAGTGGTCATTGCAGCGGATCAGAAGAGAAAGGTCACCGTCGTCCATCAGATCCCGTCTGAGACGCCCCGGCTGATATATCAATGTATTATAAAACATGACACGGCCACATCTCCTTGCCAACAGTGAGAAAGAGAAGATCTATTGACCCAAATTGGTTGATGGACTGGTTCTAGGGTTATCTATGGGATTTACAGTGTCAGCGCGGTCCGAAAGAAGGGAAAGAAATCGATGCGGGTCACTATCAAAAGCTCACAGGTTCTACTAAATTATGTTGAAAGTGAAAAGGCTCCAACTGTTTTTGCTTCAAATAGGTATAGTGAAAAGGCTTTCTGGACTATAGAGAATATTCCATTCCTCCTATATCATCTTCTAAATATCTATCATTTATAAGGTAAATCCGTACTTTGCTTTATTTGAGCCCCACTTCGGGTCCGATGTTACCAAAACATATTTTTTAAAGCTAGAAAAGTTCTTAAAGCTGCTGGTTCTTGTTTAAATGTGACACTGAATCATTTTTTGCCTTTGCTTAAATGGGAGTACAGTAAAGGCACGGTGCATCCTGAAGCACAGAGGAACAGAGAGGAAGGGAGCTTTAGGGTTAAAAAAAACCCAAATTAAAACAGTGACAGCTGCGGAGTTGCTTTTAGGGGACGCGAGCGTGCAGGAAGACGGGGAACAGCGTGTAAATGAATTGCTGTATGCTTAATTAACGCAAAATCCTTTTGTCTTCGGGCTCTGACCGGGGCAATTTGTGGGTGTTTAGCTGAAAACGTAGGGAAGTGATTAATTAAGCAGGCAGAATGAAAATTAGGAGAGGAAAAATAATGTGTTTCTTTAACCTTAAAACAAGGTAAAGGGTTAGCTCGTTGGCCTCAATTGTGGAATGAGGCATAGTTGCGAGATGAAGTCAGAATCGAGTGGGCAAGGGACATATGGTGTGCCAACTATAATGACTGAGACCAAAAGCCAAGCTATAACAGCTGTAATTATGAGCCGGGGATTGGAGTCATTGTGCTGTAAATAAACGAGGCAACAAGGTGAGTGTGAGACTGTGAGACCGTGTGACTGTATGAGTGGGAGAAGGATACAAAGAGGACCGCAGAGTTTCACTACTGTACATAAATCTCATTTTCTTTCAATTATGCTCACACAAATTAAGGCAGGGGTGATAAAAACCTTGTGGAGGGAATCAGAAACGGTGAGAGCGCCATTACGAGGTATATGGTCTGTGGGGGGATGTGATACCGCTCGCTTATGAGCCTGCAAATGGACTCGTCCCATTCGGAACTCATTGGCACCACGGCTGATTCGTGCCCGTCTATTTACAACGTGTCAAACGCCTGAAGGCACTTTGATTTCCCCTTGATGGGCTGGTTGGTTGGAAAGTGGATGCTGCAAGAAGTTTGACAAATGCAAAAGGGAGATTGATGTTACTTCAAAGCTGCTTTGGAAGCTGTTTATTGGGGCGGGAGATAGCTCCGGATAAATCAGCCATCTTTGAAGCTTTGAAACGAGTGCAGGTAAACAGTGTGTGTCTGTGCGAGTGAACAAGAAATTTTTGTAAAGGAGAAAAAAAAATACAAATCCTGCTGGAAATATAAGAAGAAGAAAAAAATTCAGAACGTGACTGCCTGATAAATATTCCTGTAACAACCAGTTCTATTGGAAAAAAAAGAATCAGCCAGTAGATATCAGAAAACTTCAGTCACCTTAAAAAGAGTCTTAAAAATCTGTCAAAATGGTTTTATGTGTTGTAAAATGTCAATTTTAGAAGAATAAAATATCATTAGTGCCATGTTCTGTTAGCCAGTGTGTATCTCCATCCTTTATGAGGAGCTCGCCACAGGAACATGGCCAACTGGAAAATCTACCCTGCGGTACAATGATGCCTGCAAGAGAGGTCTCAAGTCGTGTAACATCAACGCAGCAGATCTAAAGTTAGTGACCTCTGACCGTTATAGGTGGCGTGTAACTGTCACAATTGATATCAAGCAGGCCAGAACAGAGAGATTCAACGCGAGGCCACAAAGACCCAGAAACAACAAAAAAGTCAGTCTGCTACTGCTCTCCCGATTACTTATACCGCCTACCACAGTTCCCGCATTGGCTTATTTAGGCACAGTCGACACTGCCCAAACAGATTAGTAACCAGGTGGAGACTCCATTGTCTCCAGAAACACAAGGATGCCAACAAATACGTGATACGCACTACGCAATTACGAATACGCAACTATTCAAATTTCTACTACAAGTAGAATACAGTTGGTTTTTGATCATTCTTTTAGACTGCCAAGTCAAACTGAACCCAAAAACTTATTGTTATCCTCTGGTGCTTCCCAAGCAACACTCAAAGAGCACTTTGTGCCAAAGGCGTGCCATAAAATGTCATCGAGTTTCTGTTGGAGTATTCTTTGAAGCACTTGGTTATAAACTTGTTCTGTCATTATTTCAAGGATACTTCTTCTATTATTGTTGGCAGTGTGTTTGACAGAAGAAAATGGAAGATGGAACAAGGTTGGTACAAAATGTAGTCACTGTTTTGCCATTTTGCTTAATTTTTTAATCGTTAGCTTAAGTAGCTTTGCAAACAAATTTAATTTTAGTTGAAAAGTCAGTTAACTGTTCATAATTTTTATTAAAAATTAGATTAGTTAGTTTGGTCATTTTCATAATTCCTGAATAACAAGCATTTGCGAGCTGATCCAATTTTCAAGGTCTGCCACTTTTAAATAACCCTCTGAAAAATCCCACTCTAAACTAGCAAAATATCAATTTAGCATCAACATAATTTATGCTAATTTAACAGATTCTATCTTAGGGGTGCGACCGCCAGGTGTGTATGAATCAAAAATGACAGGAAGTCATTGTTGCTAAATCAGCAACTTTGACGCTATTTTTGGTGAGTATTCAGCAACTCTTTTAATTCAGCAACTCTAGCAACTTTTTTTTTTTTTTTTAAACAAACGAACAAAACAATTGAGCCTTTTTTTTGTGTTATAAGAGATTTTTGGGGTCTTTAAGTTGAAAGCACATTGTTAAGCCTGTTCTCAATAAGCAGCGCCTTGTGCCACTGTGGCCCCTCCCAAAGCACTGCGTGCATGTGGAATTTGTCTGCATGTGTATTTGAGAGAATTAGAGAGAGTGTGTGTGTGTCTGTGTGTGAGAGAGAGAGAAATTTGTATGTGTTTGAGAGAGCGTGTGTTTGTGATGTTTAATTGTTGTGTAACAACAACAAAACGTATTGTGAGGGTAGTTTTACTGTAGGCTGAAAACGGTTTGTGTTTGTTTGTGATGTTGGCACTGGACTGGCAGATTTCAGAAGGTTTGATACTTGAAAAGTCGATCTTGGGACAAAAAAGGTTGGACACGCCCGTGCTATCTAATGATACAAATTATTGATACAAGAATGAAATAATCACATGTTCACACTAAAAAAAAATTGGTTTCAGAGAACTACCATTCCCAAGTTCTCTGGTCGGATTGATTTACTCTATCAGCCAAGATTGCCAGAAGTGCCCGCCACATCTTTTTCACTGAATAAGTGCTTGGACAAGCTGTTCTTTCAGGAGCCAGCCAGGCAACAATAGGTCCTTTAATAGCTCCAGTTTGTCTCAGTTAAGAACAACAACGTCCGCAATCTTTGCACAAATACACACCTCTTACAACACACTTCAATCTGTTGCAGAGTTGACCAAATAACATCCTGGTTTATCCGTTGGGCTTTGTTTCTGAGTTTGTATTTCCTTTTTTTTTCAATTGGAAAGGGAAGCAAAGTAAGAATAAAACACTGAATCCCATGGTTTGTTTAGGTAGTCTTTATCTTTAAGCTATGTGTAGGTGGGTAAGAAAGTAGTGGAAAAATTATTCCTTTCCTTCAGGGCATTAAACTGAAAACTAGAAAAAAAAAAGTGCCTTAAAAAGGTAGAAAAGGTTCAAGTAGTTTGACTGGTGAGTTCAATCAAGTGTAAAGGGTGAAAACAACCACGACAATACGACTACACCAAATATAGTGCAAAACAACATGAAAACCCATCGGTAGAAGTAAAATCCATAGTTTTTTTTTTCAATGCATCACAAATAACCGCATTACGGCATCATTCTGAGTAAAAGTCTTGTAATAAAATAGATTATTGATTGCTGCTTTCAAAGGTTTGAGCCTCTACCCAGAGGCCACAGTCATGTCTAACTGCATTATTGAAACCAGGATATGACATTTCCCTGCTTGGGCTCACAAACAGAATAACTAAGGTGTGTGGAAAGGGGACGCACACTAATTGACGGATGGCGCGGTCCATTTATCCGCCGGATCATACGGCAGAGATTTTTCAAGGAGGCTATTTTCGATGCGGTGTGAAGTAGGCGAAAAGTAGAATGCAGCGTATGAGAAGAACTAACAAACAAAGCAATTACATGATTCACCTGTTCAAGGATCTGAAGTACCACCATCTAGTTTTAAATCGTTCTGATTCATGTCGTATTTTCTACATTTACCTCAACCACACCAATCAGATTGACAAGATCAACTACTCCTTCATTTGGGTTATTTTACCACAATTTGAGGTATAAATCTACTGGTGTATTGACTCTGAATTTAATCTGATTTCTTTTGTAAGACTGAAGAAGTCGTGTGCTTATTGTTTGCACATGGATTACAGATAGTTCTTGCCCCTTTGATCTGGTTGATCTACTTTGAGCGGTCAATGCCTCTGTAAGCCGCGGTGCATTAGCGGATGAGATCAGACTGCCTTCATTCACTTTCAGCTTCTCGGTCAATATTAAAAAAAAAAAAAAAAAACACTAAAGCTCAGATGTCACGTATACACAAACAAGGCCGCTCCCGTGGGGACAATTTAACCTGTTTTATCACCACCCCGTTTGCTGATTGCCTCCAACACCAAGCTGCCTCCACTTACCCGCATCTCGAGCCCGGCTAAGTGGCTACTTGGCATCTATTTCCTTGGCATTGTTGTAAAATGAGGGATTGTATCAGAAATACTTCAGTGAGCTGATAAGAAAATATAAAAGACTTTTAATGTACTTTTTCTACGCCTACGCATTTATTCAAACCTTTTATATGAACCGATGCAATATGAATACTGATGGGGTTCAAAACTATATCAGACATTTTGGCTTTTCACCCTCTGATAGTCACAAGGATAAAAAATACCAGCTATTAAACCAAAAAATTGTTTGATTCCTTCTTAAATTGAGCTATTTGAAAG
Organism: Neostethus bicornis; assembly: GCA_902685375.1. Lineage (NCBI taxonomy): Eukaryota > Metazoa > Chordata > Actinopteri > Atheriniformes > Phallostethidae > Neostethus > Neostethus bicornis. Next base: position 8,492,168 of record LR738563.1, read on the forward strand.
GGTTGAAATGCAAAGCATCACATGTACAGTACGTCTATTACATACTCTACATTCCAGCCCAGTCATGAACTGGAGCTGGATAAAGCAGGTTGGAAAATGGACTGATAGAATATATGTGTACAGGTTGATAGATTAAAGTAATAACATTTCTTTCAAGTGAGAGACTATAGCTTGATGTCCTCTCCAAGAATCAGGGGTTTAAGGGCAGGAATGTGCAGTTTGAGTCATTTCTTTTTATTTCAACGTACTGTATGCATCCCTCAAATGGGAAAATTTCTGTGCTGGAATCCCGACAGCGGCAATAGCGGGAGAAACGGGGAGTTAGGTGTCTTCCCCAAGGACACTTACGCATGGGCCCAGTAGTAATCGAATCGGATTCTCGCGGTCCAAGGGCAAACATTCTACTGCTGGGTTAACTTCTCCTCATTTAGGTAGTTTTTATGTATTTTTTTTGTTGTAATTGAAACAATTATTTAATGTAATTGGACTATACAAAAAAATTTGAATTGATTCAATCGATTTGAAGGAAGATCCTGAGGTTCTCTTTGGAAGTGACCAGGATGGACAGGATTACGAATGAAGACATCTGAGAAACGGCACATGTGAGGGGCTTTGAAGATAAACTCAGAACAAAGCCCCGCGCACAAATCAAGTTGTACCAGTTTTCATTTTCCAGTGGAAAAACAATAAAAAATCTCACTCCATGTGAACTTGTGAGCGCTTCAGCAGAGCTAGGTGACATGACAATCACACCTCGAAGCTTCACTTGGTGTTCGGTCTATTGAAACCCCATTACATAGTAATCCTGGATGTGGGCTCTGACATCCCCACAACCAGGATGTGTGGGTGGAAAGGAACAAGTGAACAAAGGACAATGCAGCTTGTAATCCTGTTAAAGGATTAGGGAGTTGGCTACATGGATGTGAGCGTGCGGGTACACCTACGTTAACAACACATCCACTTTTGTTTGGAAGCGTCCTTCTGACTTACACTCTTTCATTAACCCCTAATACTGCTCCACAAACAAACCCGAAGTGTTCTAACCTTAAAACGACCATAATCCCCCAACTTTAGCGAAGAAAAGCTCATTTCAAAGTGTTCGCCAAATAAACACCTTTCTTTTCCAAGGACTTTTCTTATCGTGCACTCTTCTCTAAAAGGGTGAAACTAGAAGATGGTTTTCTTCTAAATACTCACAATCACTCAGGTTGAGACTCTCTGGGTATGGCGATCAGTTCAGACTAAAAATTAAGGATTAAATTAGCTGCTAGTTTCGTTTTGCAAGCAGATTTTTTCTCCTGTCATATTTATTACTCGGGAGGTTTTGAGGTCAGAGATGATTTTATTTTTCATCCCTTTATTTACTTTTCGACTGTTTGATGTCTGATAACGACACACGGTGTCGAGAGAAAATATCATCAAATAAGATCAAAACCAATCGAGCAAAAAAACGAAATAGTAAAAAAAAAAAAAAATAAATAACAGCGTTTTAACTGCTGAGGGATTATTCAAAAATAAAAAAGAAAATAAACAGATGTTTGTCTTACCGATTGCTGTCAGGACACATGAGGAGACATTCAGACATCCGATTGGAGAGGAATTGACATGTGAAAGAAAAACAAAAACATCTTGTTAGCATTTTTTGAAAAAAATTTGGGTACTTCACAAAAAATAAAAAAACTAGAAACAGAAACATGAATGCTCGTTTTTAGCTTGATAAATGGTACAATTTACAGTTTGAGAAAGGCGACACAAAATGTAAATGAATGTGAAAGCGTGTCACGTTAAAGCCAAAAGTGCTGTGTTTTCAGAGAATTATACATCATTTCAAAAGTATTTCTCACATTCAAACAAACAATAGCTAAAAAGTTGTGATAACTTTGATTTTTGAGAGAATTTTTGTCAATTTACAAAGGTGGCTGGAATCTCACTTAGAGATGGAGTTTGAAATTCTGCCATCCGGGAGGAGAGAAGCCAGATGGGGTGGTTTGGGCATCTGGTTAGGAACCTACACGAATGCCTCGATTGCAAGGTGTTTTGGGCACTTTTGGGAGACGCATAGGTAGACCCCCGGACCAACTGGAGAGATTATGTCTCACGGCTGGACAGGGAACACCTCAGGATCCTCCTGGGTGAGCTGGAGGATGCAGCATGGGTGAGAGAAGCCTGGGCTTACCGTCTGCGGCTGTTGCCCCTGCCACCCGACCCCAGATTAGCTAAAGACAAATGGAACAGAATGGATTTCTTCTTTTCAGATACTGTAGTTTGAATGTAAATAAACTGCTAGAAAATTTTTAAATGCACATGTCAGGACTTATTAATTTTTTTTAACCAATTTTAATGCTAGAAAACTAAATGTACATGAATGTCTGGACAGCTTCAACAACCAAACTTGTGATTGCTTTGGCCGTCTTTAAGATACACACTGATATTAAGAGTTTAGCAATTCCAAAAAATGTCCTGAAGTGAAATAAAATATCACTATGATCCAAACTTGGATTTTTTCAGAGGGTATTTTCTTGATGGTTTCATATCACACTGCTGCACTTTGGATTCCCATAATGACTTTTTCATGGCAAAAATGATTCCCATCATCAGAAACATCAGGCCTAAGGGCCAAAGAAAAGTCAGAAATTACATGTGTTCCATCAAAGCTGCAAAAAGTCACAGCATCTGATTATCTTTACGACATTAATCCAGTAAATATGTGTAAAATTGTCTCTTTCATGATCTGTTGCAATGCTTAAGTTGGTGTGTCAGTGTTTCCTTCATCACACTTGACTAGAGATTGTTGTTAACATCAGAGCAAGAAATTATATCAAATCAAAAATAAAAGTGAGATTGACAAAAATTGCCATAAAAAAATGGAGATATTGTGATGTAAGATAGTGGGAGAAGATTCCTACATCATGACCCATAATATTTAGTTGTTTTTCTCTTGACACAATCAAGGTTTTTTCCAACATGTACAAGTCTGTCGTGGTAAAGAAAGAGCTGAGCCAAAAATCAACGCTCTTGATTTACTAGTTGATCTATGTTCCTACCCTCAATTATTGTCACCAGCTTTGGGTGATGACCGAAGGAACGAGGTTGTGGATACAAGTGATTGAAATGAGTCTGGGCTCTCACTCAGAGATAGAGTGAGGAGCTCTGCCATCTGGGAGGAGATCAGAGTAGAGCCGTTGCCCCCCTGGGTCAAGAGAAGCCAGATGGGGTGGTTCGAGTATTTACAGTTGCTAGGACCTCCTGGTGAGGTGTTTTGGGCACATCCCAACAGGAGGACACCAAGAGGCAGACCCCAGATCCACTGAAGAGGCTCTGTCTCACTTCTGGATAAGGAACACCTCGGGATCCTGCCGGGTGAGCGGGAGGATGCAGCCGGGTAAGAGAAGCTTGGGCTTCCAGTCTGGGGCTATTGCTCCCATGACTCTGCCCCGCATCAGCAGAAAACAATGGAACAAATCTATATCTGAGTCGCCCTTTGACAACAAAAGTGTGCATTTTTTCTTTTTTTAAAAAACACTTTTGGGATGGGCTCCGGCACCCCCCTCAACTCTGTACGGGATATACGGTTAATAAGGTGACTGACTGACTTGACATAATCTTATTCTTTCTTTATTCAATTAACTAAGCCCATTGAGAAATATGTCGTGTTATTGGGTTATATAAATCAAATTTAATCAAATTGAATCCACAGTTTCTTCACTCTGTAATTTATCTGCAATTGTTTGTGTGTCCATATCTTGAGTTATGATGTACTTGAAACAAGAATTTTACTGTACCTATGTGACAATAAACCCTTCTAATCCATGTTTTCTTATTGAAAAACATAAATTAGAAAGGTGAAAAAAGGCAAGAAACTTCTGACATTGATAAGTTAGCAATACTAAGCTAACATGCTACAAAAATCAATTAGATTTTTTTCCCGCCTCAGAAAACCCTTGTGTCAAAAATGCCAAAAAAAAGAAAAAAAGAAAGAGGAATCCTTTCAGTGTCAATAGCACTTCCTGACAGGATAAAGCAGAGAACGTAAGCCCCACTTCAAAGTGCAGGGTTAAGGGCGGCAGCTTTACATTGAGTTAATCTGACCTGTGGGCAATGCTTTAGCCACTAGTGCTAATGCTAATCCTTTGACTCTGCTGTTCTTCTTAGCGGCTCTCACTCTGCACACGTCCCCGTGTCGAAGACACTCTGAACCCTAGAGATGTCTTTAAGTTAGCTTGTTTTTGTCTTAGAGCAACAGGAACATAATCGGAGTGTGAATTCTTCACCGAGATGTCGTGTTTAAGTTTGATCACCCATAAGATTTGTGGGTTTAACAAGAGCTGCAGACGTTTAATATGCATTCCACGCCTACTGTGAGATGTAAGCAGCTGGGATTTGTTTTATCACAAATTCACAGAAAGGGGCACCAAAAATGCAGATTTACAACAAATAAATTACTGGCTTAATTATAGTTTTACAAAACTAACAAATCATTTTCATCTGTAGAGCAGAATGGTTCCACGTCTGGAGGGACATTTTTTTTATTATTATTCTTGTAAATCAGGTGATGTTACATGTCTGTTTGGTACACCGTGAGGGAAATTAGCCGGACAGAAAATCGGGATCATTATTCAACATCTGCGTAGTTTGTGAAATTGCGACCATTGGGAAAATTTTCTCTTTATAAAGCCATTCATTACTTAATAAGAAAAGAATGAGCCTATGAGGACTTAGAGGTTAGGTTATTTTCTTATTAGGTAACCAAAGGAGCTCCATTTTTTTCACTGTATATATGTTCAAGTTTCAGCCAATTCGATTAAATTGTACCAAAATTGTTTAGTCATTTCTGCTCAATTTAAGCTGTGTTTTTTAATGCAGCTAGACTGTTTACAGCTAACGAGAATAATGAATGTTTAAACTTTCTAACCTATGTTGAACAAAAGTGCATTAAAATTTAAAATAATGAGCATGGAGGAACTTTAAGTTAAAAACAAACCCAGGTTGAATAAAACATTTAGTTTCTGCTGTATAAGCGAATGGTGGATTTGGAAAAGTGTTGCTTGTGTTCATCCACATAAAATAATGATTCAGAAGTAATTGGCAGTGGTGTTTACACTGATTTAAATCTGAAAAAGGTCACAAAATCAACAGCAGAAAGTCATTTAAAAAGGTTTTGAGTTGCAAGTTTTAGAGTGTTTTGAACAAATATTTTTTTTTGTTTATTTGTTTATTTTGAATTACTCTATTCATCCCTCACCGGGGAAATTTGTTTGCTGCACTCCTTACACCTGATTAAATATTAAATATTAAATATCTGATTAAAATGAATTAACTTTATGTTTATGATACAAAAATATTGCAAACGTAATTTAACATTGAATGCCCAAATAAATCTAAATAAAACCAAGCTGCTAACATTTCAACTGGTTACATCGTAATCTCCGAATGTTTCTGTAGAGAACTCTGAGAAGTCATTACTTTATAAAAAATACAGCTGAAGCCAGCTCTTTTATAAGAATATCTATGCAAATTTCCATCCGTCTTGTCCACTGAAGTACATTAAAAAAAGACCCATGCAGAGATGTTGACATGCTTCAGCAGTCTATTTGTATGAAATCCCTGAAGTGTCTTAGATGATTCATGTAAGCACTACTAACAACTCAGCTGTTCGGCTTCCGGCTCTGTGCTCGCACATGAATGTTTTATCATTTCGCAGCAGTTTAAAACATGGCATCTCACTATATCATTGCCAGCCCTCTAAAAGGTTGAATTTCTAGATCTTTTCTCTAATGTACTTACCATGTAGCAATTGGGGTATTTTACCTCTTTATCTCGGGTATATAAACACAGACATGGAGGTAGATTGACCCGATTCTTGCACTAAAGTCAAATAAGACAACCTGAACAAGTGTTAGAAGACATCTGTTTTCTCCAAAAAATATACAGGAGTACCAAATTCTACACGTTCTGACAATGTACCAGCAGCTAACAGGCTACATTGAAAAAAAAAAAAACATTTACAGTTGCTTGTTTTCCAGGGATGTTTACAGACTGGAAAGCAAAAAGAAGTCAATTAGATAGCAACCACGTGTAGCGTACTTATTAGTCTAGATTGTTGTGACACCTAACGAAAATCACAGTGCACCAGGAGGTGTTAGCACAAGTGAAAGAGTGAGAATTGTAAAATGTTGTGGACTTTATGTGAAACTGATCCAACTAACTAAAGCTGTAAAGTGATATTTTTTTCCGCTCAAAGTGTTTACTCTTGACAAATAAAATAAAAATCAACATTTGGTATTTTAGTCAGCCTTGCTGATGAGGTGTGCGTCTATAAATAAGCTATTTGCAAAAAGAAAAAAAAAATCTGCAGGGCAAAAAATTCAGCTCAGTATGGTACCAGCATAAGCTGCACATGCGTGATAGCGCTATTTAAAACACTATTTAAAGCGCTATTTAAAAGGACAAGGGCATGTCAGACTTGAGTTAAAATTGCATCTGGAAGACTTATTTTTGTAGGACTTGAGCTTTGCTGTATTCAAGTTTCAGGAAAAAAACAGGGATGGGCTTCAATTAGAGAGTGAGCTCTTATTAGAAATACTGTAATACAGTACATACATGTGCCAAAAAATGTCAATATTGGTATTTCAGGGTTTTTATTTACCCTGTTTTAAAAAGACATGAGTATTTTTGGTATAATTAGCTCAGAGTTCAGAAGGGCTATTTAATTGCACTGCTTCACAATTTTGGATTTACTTTGATAAATACTTGATTTGCCTTCTACACATACTGTAAATACTTGGGCACAGTTGTGGTCTGAATAATGACCGGGTCAAGCTGTGATAATAATAGCTTGACCCGGTAAAATGAATAGTTAGGTAGAGTGGACCTAATTTAAGACGTTTAGAAATCGACGAGGGGTTCGTTTTGATGCAATTAGTCATAAATATGTGAGAAAAAAGAATAAAAAGGACAGAGTAAAGAAGGACGAAGTTACAAGATATTCAAAAGAACTATGGATTGAGATTTAGATCTGCATTGCTACAGAAAAATATTTGATCAAAATGAGGGATAAAAACACCTTGGATTACATAGATTTGTCTATTGTGAAACTTTGCCAACTCAAGATCTAGTAGATGGCAGTCTTGCCAAATGTAGCCGATGGAGTACCCTTTGTTTTTATCTTTTACCTTCCATTTGTCTTGAGCTATCCTCTTCCCTCCATGTCCACCATCTTTGACTCTCCAGTGTTTGCCCATTTTGTTTTTTTCTAAGGTGGTAGCACACACTGCAGCCTGACTCCCCTTGATATCACTCTCATTATAAACAGCCAGTGACATTTCCTTAGCATGGACCTGGCATTTACTTTGATGGATTTATCGACAATAGCCGCTTTATTTATTTTTTTCCCCTCGGCTCTTTAAAAGACCATCCACAGGTGTGACCCTCATTCCAATCCTCGTCCCCTCCATCTCCTCTGAATCCCTGTTTGCTTCACCAAACAGAAAAGCTGTGTGACTGATGTATCAGTATGCGGCTGGGATGTAGTTTGTGCTATTGTGTGCATACAGAGATGTCGAAGCGCTCTCGCTGCTGCAGCCAAGGCTTATTGAAAGTCTATGATTTGAAAGCCATGGACTCATAATTACAGCGTATTTTGATTATCTTAGAAGCATAAAGTCATAATGGAAGTTGTATTTCAGTGAAGAGAGCTGACTTGAATAGCAATGCAGCGTCTGAACCTAATGGCCTCTAAAAGAGAACCCGTGGAGTCCATTAATTAGTTTCCTTGCTCTGTTACTTGAAATAAAGAGGCAGGAGGGGAAGATCTGAGGAGTTGATAATGTGGCAAACATACATCAATCAGATTGTGTTGTGTGCCTATAGAAGATAATAATAACATTAGTGGGGTTTTTACTTTGAAAAGACAGGTGTCCTTAGACGAAAGCAAGCCCATCCCCATACAACACATCCTGTAGCTGTGCTGCTGTCGCACCTCATTTTGCTCCTTGCTGCCTTCTGTCTCTGTTTATTTGGCACCAGCCTCTCTGAATGGCTCCCTGTGTAAAACCTCCCATCACATGCAGCCCGCTTGCTTTCTCGTCTATCTCTGGCCCGAATTAGAGTAACACCTGGTGGTTTTATAGCACTATATTTTACCGCATGGTATCTCTTGCACTGGACCAAGACATACAGTGAAGAGGTTCTGTATTTGGCTTTTTTAAAAGGTTAGTTAAAAAAAAAAATACTTGTCTTGTTAGCATGTCTAAAAACTGAATGAAAGCACAAATTGCTAACACGCCATTTTCCTTTTTATACCAAACATATACTTATGTCTCAATGTCGTGACAAGAGCAAAATGACAAGTAATCACTTCGTAAATGTCAAATGTCGCTTTGTCACAGCTAATAAGCCCTCTTTCACCTTCCATTCCCCCTCTTTTTTTTTTAACAGGATAAATAAAACAGCTCTGCGCAATGGCTATGCAATGTTTGCACATACGCTTATCTCCAGTCGAGTGTGGGAAGTGAAGGCAGCAGCGGCCGTTTAAGGATCTTTATATCTTTCGGTCCAATTGATGACAGTTTTACATATAAGGTCATTTTTCTTGTAACAAAAAAGGGAGCTGATAACTGTGCTGAAAGACTATTTGAAGGCGAAAGATGAATGGCAGTGATGTACTTCACTGGCTCTTATAAAGGACAACCAATCCCTGGAGTAAAAAAAAGGGTACTTTCCGGCTATAATAACAGTTCTGGGCTGGAATAGGAAGAAAATGACAGCAAAAGGCTTTAAAATAGGCTATTAGCTCATTTTGGTGTTTCACAGCAAAACAAATACACGTATGATACACACAAAAACCGAGGGGATTATCGAGAGAAAAGTCAGCAGCAATTGAATAATTGATGCGGGAAGAGGAAATTGAACAAAAGACAGGAGGGCCAAACAAGAAAGCAAAGGAAAGGTTGTGGGCAAGAAGCAAGGCGAGGATAATATTAGAAACAGGTCAGTGAACTGCATCCTTCTGTCTCACTGTCCCTTCTGTCCTTTCCACTAAACACAGAAATACAGTAAAATGACATCATCACAAAATTCTATCTTTACTTCCTTCTTCGTTTTCCCTCATTTCTTCACCAATTTCAACACAGGCTTGACGGAACATAAAATACTTACAGTTAAAAACACTGAATTTCTACCAAAAATATTCCAAGATGCTTCAGTTGCAACACATTCAAAGTCTTCTAACAATACAAGCATTTTATTTTTTTGCTGCATTGCATCGCAGCAGTCGGCCATGGCGGCGCCAATGATGGGACTAACTGGGGATTAAGTGTCTTCTCCAAGGACACTTGGGCACGGGCTCCTCAGGAATCGAAACGGTACCTCTTTGGTTCAAAGACCGTGATTCTACCACAGAGTTATGCCTCCCCTAAGGCAGGATTCAGTAAGTGGATAAATGGAAACATAGCTAGACTCTTGATTAGCTACGTCTATCAAATCAAAGATCAAAACCTTTTACACTATTAAAGTAAGTAATGTGCGCACACATTTTGATAACGTCTTTATCAGTTTGATCAGTTATGCACACAATGGAATTATTTATTTTTTGTGCAAAATGAGCGCGCAGGTGTAATGGCTCCCATCAAGCATCACCAAATTCCTCATCTCCCCTAGCGCCTGCACCGAGTGACCGTCGCATTTGGTAGGAGCAGTGTTTACAGCTGACCGTATCCTCCATCTAATTTTCTCACAATCTAAAGTGCAGCATCCCCTCATGACTCGTCTAAACATGTTTTTCCACATCTGTGGTTAACCTGTTGCGCCTAACTTCTTCAATCTGACACAGTTAATTGGACTTTATTGCAGTTCGAGGAGGTTTGAAACAGGTGTTGTGCCGCTGCTGTTTTTGTCGTGAAAGAGAAAAAAAGAAACAGATTCAAGCTACAACATAGCTTACAAGCTATATGGACATTAAGTTAGCTCACAGGTTAAAATACATCTACTGTATCTTAGCCTCAAAATTAATAATGAGTCGGCTGTTCGTTTGTAGAACTCTGAATCCAATTGGTTTCTAAAACACATTTGATAAGGTTGTGGGCAAATATTTACAAGATAAAAGTCACAAAGCATGATAATTACTCTGTTAGAAAGGCTGAAATGTTTGGATTTTTGAAAAAGCCTGAGCTGTCCTTGAATGCATCATTGCTATACATCTCGCACAGGTAATGCAAGGCTAAGAAAGCTTAAAGCTAACAATGTTTTGTACTGGTTAATTATATTTCTGTTTATCCAACTGAATTGTTGGAGGAAACACAAATCTGAGTACACAGATGCCAGAAAATAGATCCCACTAAAGACTGCACATTCCCTGCATACTAATAATAGAGTTCAAGTAATAATCATAAAATGATCAGCCCTGTGGCAAACTGATAGTGTGCTGAAAAGTGACCACCAGAAAATGATTATATAGTAACCACAAGTGCACAACTTAATGCTGCTCTAAATGGGTTTTAGCAAACCTGAAGTTTTGAGTCGATTATTTACTGACGACAAAGTGAAATTTAGTCAAAAACAAGCAGTGTTTATCATTCTGTTTTGGTTTTGTCTTTACTTGCTTTGCACTTGACTACATTACGACATGATATATAAACTACTGTAGTACTCCTAATAGAAGCACACTTTCTAGTAAAACACACCCCTGTTTTTTCTTGAAACTTGAATACAGCAAAGCTTAGTTTGACAAAAATACGTAAGTCTTCCATATGCAACTGTAGCTCAAGTAGGAGATGTCCTTGTTCTTTTAAATAGCGCTTTAAATAGTGCTACCGAGCATGTGCAACTAGTGCAGATACCAGTAAGGTCATCGGAATCGGACAATTTTTTTTTTGTTGCAAATAGCTCAATTATAGATGTGTACCCCATCAAAGCAGTTCCGCATGTGCAAGTATTGGGAATAATTTTGCAATGTGGCATCTTAATTTTAGAAGTTTACCGATACTTTTGGCCTCTGGTGTTTCCTTTCTCAAAGAAACCAAGAGGCTCTTGGTTTGGAAGTAGTCGACTCCTGAGCTTTTCTCCCTTGATGGTGTTGTATTTTGGATTTGTGGCATTGAAATAGATTGGATTTTTAAAGTATACATCCAGACTAGTGAGACAACAATGGAGACTACTTCTCCATTGTTAGTGAAATACAATACCATGACTTCAACAGGCCGACACCCTGCTGACTAGCACTGCTACTTAAGCTAGCAGGAAATATTGCTGCCATCAAGTTTCGATGTGGGCTCTGCTGGAGGCATCTCTATTTTATGACAGATTTTTCTATATCCCCTACTGTTATGGCTCACAATCATCAGAGAGAGGGTGTGTTTGTCCTGATAAATTGAAAGAGAAAAAAAAAGAATTACGAGCAGATAAATGTGAAATACCCCTCTGGCAAACTCAGCAAAGCAAAAGGTTTATCAGCTGCGATCAAAAACCCACTGCAATGATAACCCTTCATCTGGAGACAAAAATTCCCTCATCATGTCCACAGCTTCGCTGCACCTTTAAGAGTTTGTTCCACCAGCCGTCACTTTTTTCTTATCTCGCCTTAAGGGAACTAAGCGTTTATTCTCCGAGGGAGACAGGTTTTCCTGACAGGATGGATTCTAGGTGATATTTATCTTGTCATCTGAGATGGACAGGGAATTTATTTAAGGTGTTAAAGACGCCGGACAAGATAGAGGGTTGTGGTTGCTGAGGATGGCTTCATAAACACCGAGGTGGGAGGTTTACTTTTCCGTAAAAGCTACTTTTAATGATTTAATGCATCGGTGGTTCGGGATAAACATGGTCATTTGTGTGTGGGATTTCAAATGAACCATCAAACATTAAAAATCCCTGTTGGAGCACTTTGTAAAACCACCTTTAAAAAAAAACTTGCTGAGTATAGCAAGAATGAGCAACAAAGTTCTAATGCGATGACTTAAAAAAAATATATTGAAAAACTCCAGAAGTCTAAATTCGGGTGTTAAATTGACTGAGTATGGTGGTAACTAAGAATTTTATAAAAAGTTTGAAGCACCACGATAACAAGAGAAACAGAAAAAAAAAAACAGAAACACAAAAAGAGAAAACCGAAATCCAAGTTGTTGAACTTTTCGCAATCTTGTCACGTATTCGAAAAAATAGGGTTACAGATGTTTTGACAAGCTGAAAGTTATTTGGAGCTTTTTACCAATCAAACACTCAACATTTTGACCCTTTGGCATGCTGGCTATTGATTGGGTCGACTGCTGTTCCAAGTGCCCCACTCGTCCACAAATTTTCTTTGTACAACGTCCCCAAAAGAATAATAAAAGTGAAATATTTTCAGTGGATTTTGGAACGACTTTGCAGGAGAATTTTGAAGTCAAATGTTTGACTTTTCCCCACTTTTTTCTCTCAGTTTTGGAGGTTTTGTGGCCATAAATATTAATTTACTAGTGTTTCAAGCCAGTGCATTGACGGAATTAATCATTCATATTCAGTTTTTTTTTCCTTTTCTCATTTGTCTTGAATACAAAGTGCAAAGCCCTCGGCTTATGTGTCACATATACACAAGAGAACCTTGTGAATGAACAGTGAAGCATGGATTATTATTTTACGGATAATCTTGTGATTTTTTTTTACAGTTTTTTTTTTTTGTTTTCTGTTAGTAAATCCGCTAAACAACTGAAATCGAACAATGAATTGTTTGGAGCATTCTGTGTGCGGCTACAGACTTTAATTTATTCTTCTTTAATACGTTCAGCTGTTATGTGAGATGCTATACCAGAAAAATGATTTCTGTTCTTGTTTTTATTGATTTCCATAAGCAAGAGTAAACAAGCTTTAGAACAAAGCACAAGCTCTCCGAGGCGTGTTTTTAGAAGATTTGGTTTGTATTTAATGGAATAAACAGAAAATGAGTCGTTCCAGCTTCCAACCACATGCATGGTGAGTAAATTGGTTGCTCAGAAGGAGGAGTTGGCTCAGCGGTAGAATGTCTGTCTTTGGACTGGAAGAAGTCAGTTGGATTCTTAATGGGCTCATGCTTAAGTGTTGTTGGGGGAGAATCCTAACCTCCACTACCATTGGCACCATTGGTTACTACCACCATTGGCACTGTCATGGATGCATGCGGTGGTGCAAATCAGCAAAAGTAACTTACCCATGAGGGAAGAATATAGTGAATTAAAAAACAATTTTTATGGTTTTCTGCCTCGAAGTGTTGACTTGTCAAGGATGTACAAGTTTTGGAGGGGAGGGTGAGGGCTCTAATGCAGGGTATCCTGGATAACCCGCGTCATCCTATATACAATATTATCGCAACCCAGAAAACGGCCCAAAGTAACATGTTCCTCTCACTGTGCAGCAGGACTGAGCGCTTTAGGAGGTCGTTCATCCCTTCAGCCCTCAGGCAATTTAATAGATCAGATGTTTCTGGAAGGAACTGAATCCAACATACATGTATAATTATACATGTATGTTGTTTTTATTTATTTTGTATGTACAGCTTGTGTGATTTCTGTTGCTGCTGGACACCAGAATTTCTCCTGCGGGAGATTAATAAAGTTTTTATCTATCTATCTATCTATCTATCTATCTACGTATCTATCTACGTATCTATCTACGTATCTATCTACGTATCTATCTATCAGTCTATCTACCCCACCTCGCTCATGCTAACTAACCGAAAACAGGCACCACCTCCCAACATAACCTGATGATAGTATTCTTTTTTTTTTTTTTTTTTTTTTTTTTTTTTGTGTAAATAACAAAAATTTGTTTGGCAGAACAATGCCGAAAACTCAAAGCAATTTTATTGTAGCATAAAAATAAATTACTTTATAAATCTACAAGTTAGAAACCTGTTAAATAATAAATGCATTCTCATCTACATTCGAATTATGGTCTATCTCAAGATGCTGCCAGCTCCTCATGTGCATAACTTAAAATAAAAGCCACTTGACTAAAAGCGTAATTAGAATCGCAGCACATTCGGTCCTCATTAGCGGCAACTTAAAATAGTCCCATTGGTACCAACAGACTGAGCATTGCTATATCTGTTTTGAATTTATTTATCCTTCTGAGACAACGAAGATACGTGTAAATGTGGGGCGTATAATGATAGATATTACATTCTAAAGATAGTTTTCAAATGTAAACGTATTTAACTTCTACCACTTGGGTGGAATCTGACTTAACACCTGGTTTTTATTGGTTACCATTAACACCTAAGATATCTAGAGCTCGGAGTGTTGTTGCCATGTTAACAAAAGATCTATTCAGACTGCAGCTCTGATTGTCCTCCAAGGTTTAACCTGAAGAAGGTGATGGTGTATCAGTGGTGAAAGCTCATCATTTATTTGGAGACAGGACTGTGGGAACATGTAATTACATTGTACCCTGACTGGGATGGCTGTGGCTTACCATTGATGAAGCCTTTCATTTTCTTGGTGGGCTCACTCCCGCTCTTTTAACTGCTTGAATGAATGTTGTATTGTTCGCGTACTGACAAATTTATGTTTGTGTCACGCTAAAGAAAATCACTCTAAAGGCAAAGAAAATTTGTTTTTTTTTTCCTTATTTGAACACACTGACACTTCAATTTTACAGTCCTAATTCTTAGCCCATTTTACTCCAAAAGACCTTCCTTTAGGCGTGTTTTTTCTTCTTCATCTCCTTGTGCTACGGCTCAGGTTGTCATCAGAGAAACAGATATTTTACAAGCGTGTAAAATGTTCTGATTAGAAAGATGAGTTACCGAAGGGAGGGTGGTAAGACAGAAGGTATCTGGCTTGAATCAGAACCGGTGTATCTACGCATATGAGCTCTGGCAGCAATTTTGCACGAGCGCAGCTTCAGAGTAGAATGCTTCCACCTACGCTCCGCTTGCAAAATGAATAGCATCTGCAGGCTATTATGACACAGAGAAGAGAAAGAGAAAAGCAGTCGGAGGAAAAGAGGATGAGAGGAAATGTGAGGGTGAGGAAAGGGTGTGTGGGTGAGTAGTCTGCGGCAAAGAGGGAATGTCAAAATAGAATTGCAGAACAATAATACAATTTAGAGTGAGATGGTTTAGTCGAACGATAAGGTTCTACAGAGGTTTGGACCACCGGTGGAGTATCCAAATCCCTAGCCATACACTACACCAGCGTTTCAACCGGTGTTCCGCGGGACACAAGAGTACTGTGAGAGATCGTCAGGTGTGCCCTGGGAAATGATACTATTTCACCTCACACGTTGATCGGGTTCAACCGGTAGCTCACAAATATCATTGTGATTGATCTCATGGCGTTTGTATTCATTTATTATTAGCAGTATGAAATCTTGTCATTATATTTAGAGACAGGCAGTAATTTTTCGATGGAAAAATGTACGTTGGCACGAAAAAGATTGAAAAACACTGCACTGCACAATTACATAAACAAGCATGCACACACATTCATGCGCACACATTGCTCTTTAGAAAAGATTTCATCCTTAATCCTGTTCCCCTGAATTCTTGTTTTCTAATAGTAAACCCGTGTGGTGTTCCCAGGATTCCTCTGCCCTGTAGACATTCTAGTTAATCCCAGCTGGAAGAAAAAAAAAGAAAGAATCAAATAAAAACAGAGTAAAATGGTGATGAGAGACCAGGAGCTGCAACCAGCCAGAAGCAGGAATATAAAAAAGGGAATATTGCTAGAAAGTATTTGGCTTCTGTTACCTTACTAATAGAATCTACTCTGATTTGCTGAATGAATTTCTCTTGTCTCATACTACTCGGGTTCCAAACGCCCATATTTGAATGTTTTGAATATCTGTGTCTTCTTGGTTTCATCTGAAAGCCAAGACATACTTAAAAAAAAATCAAATTAGTCATGTCGTTTCAAATGAACAATGTGGTGAAAATTTTCCAACAAAAGTCACAACAAAGTAAAACAGCCAACATACAGTACACATTTGTCATGGTTTCCTCGCCCACCACAAGAGAGATCTCTGGACCTTCCCTCATCTGCCTGATTTCAGACACCTGATGGTGTTTGTTGTTCTTGAGTTTTAACAGCAGAAGCACCCTTCTGAGGCATTACCGCCTCCTATCGACACTACCAATCCTCACACCCTACTCAATCTATCTACCCAATCCTGTTCTTCACAAGAAACACATCAATGCCTTTCGACCCCGTCCATGACCACCCAATCCCAACACACTCTCCAGATCCACCACTCTTAACCCAGAATATCCCTAACATAACTGCCCTCTCCCTCTCTTACGCACCACACCTCAACAACACATGTTCAACCATCTCCACTTCCCTACACCGCCCACACTTCACATCTAGGTGCCTTCCCACCACCCTAAGAGAGCCATTTAACCCTGTGTGCCTCATCCGCAGCCGACTAATTACCCCCCTGTGCCCTCACCCGCTCCCCGCCCCCCCCAGTCATTGAAACAGCATCCTCCCCTACCATCCTCTGAACACTGTACAGACCCCAGCCCGTAAGCCCCGATTCCCACTTCATTTGCCACATCCTCATCACCCCCACTCAAACAAGCGCCTTTGCCTCACCACAGGACAGAGCCACGACCCTCTCCACCGACCTATTTGCCACCCTATCCACCTGTTCATCCTTCCCTATTCCCACATGACCCGGAACCCACACAAACACAAACTCCCATCCCACCTCTCCCGACTCCATATTGAGAACATCCCATTTGAGCACCTGCCTTTAAAAAGGAAGTCTGCCTCCCCTTCAGGGTCAGGTTATCATCCATTCCAGCCAGGTCTTCCTGGCTGCCTGACCAAAAGATTCATTGTGAACAACCTTGAGAAACCCGCTTGCTCCTCGTGTTTTTTCCTTTACAGCTTAAACCGGACTGCTTTTACTAAATAAACCATGTTTGTTGTCCTGCATTTGGCTCCTCCTCCTTCTTTCTGCACCCACATCATGACAACATTCGTCAGGCATTGGTTTCTGTAGAGTGAAACGTTTGAAAAAACAAAATAATACTTTAAGTAAGTGCAAATGCTTATTTGCAGCTACAGCTTGGCTAACGCTTTGAAAGTATTTTGCCAATGTTTGGTTAACCCTCTACTAGTGATTGGATGGTCAGTGCTTGGCTAGTGATTGTCTTATGTCTGGCTAATACTTGCTTCGTACTTGGCTAGTGTTTATCTATTACTAGGCTATTGTTTGTAAAGTATTTGGCCAGTGATTGGTCAAATTTACACAAAATCTTGACTAATGTTTGCCTTATGCTAAGATTACTTGTGGCTAGTAATTGGTTGGTGTTTGGATTGTGTTTAGCTTTGGCAAACAATGCATTTAGTCAGTGTGTTTCTGACTAAATTACAAAAAAAGCTCTCAAAAATAATTTTTTAATCCCATGCAAGCAGACATAAATTTCATTTTTGAAGTGTAGGCGCTCCAAGGTGATAAATGACTCAGATATTTTGCAAAGTTTAACCAGCCAGCAGCCAAGTAGATGACTGCAAACCAAGCGCTGCATCCAACTGGATTTTATCCCAGCTTTTTGTGCTGAAATTTCTACTTAGACGTGTCCTAGAGTGGATACAATTTAAATTTGTAAGATTTACTCATGACTTCTGGAACACTATTCAAGTGTTTTGCTCACGTTTGTAAAATTGCCTTTGACTTTCCAGCCGTCATTTTATTTCAGTGACTAAAGCCCTACTTATCAAATCGTCTGCTGGGTTAGATCTTGTTGTTTATTTGCCTGAAAGCTTTCATTTCATTGATACCGTGTGTTTACTGTGAATGGGTAAGCTTAAAGAAGAGGTCATGCGACTGGAACTTTGTGTGTATCAGCAGCATGGCATCTATACAGGTGTTTAAACGTGAGTGGATGTGCACTTTGCGGACAGGAAAAGCTCACAAACCAGGACAAATCTATTGCTTGACTGATCAGTCAAAATAAAATTAGAACTCGCTGAAGTCCGACATGAGGTGGAGGTGAAAGTACAGATGCCATCTTTGCCACGTGGCTAAAAACGGTCTCAGCTGGTGACACCTGGGTCTCGTGGATCAGCCGAGATGTGTTATTGATTTCTGTTTTCAGCTTCATGCCAGCTAAACCTCAAAGAGTGGAAAGGTTAAAAAAGAAAAAAAAGAAAAACTCACAGTATGTTGGGATCAGAGTGCGTGTGTGAATTTATACACGGGTGAGAACAGGTACATTGGTGTGTGTTTGAAAGGTTAGACACGTGGGCTGGAAAATCATTGCCATGCTGTCTATGCCCGTCGAATACACACACATTAGCACACTTCACAGGTCTGGTTGGGATTCCTTGGAGTAACAATAAAATGGTGTTTTTGATGGTAGGATGATGGTTCTCTGTGCAACAACAGGAGCTAAAATACATCTTTATAAAGCTCACACAAGCCTGTCATCTTTTTAAGACTCTCATTTTCTCACAAACGAGAATAAAAACAAGTCTTGTCTGAAAAATAGAATCAATGACTGAAATATTACTGTCTGAAACATTTTTATATCAGTAAATATTTACACTTTAAGCAGTAGAAAGTCAAGTTTGTTCCAGTTATGGATGTGTCACAATCAGAATTTAAAAATAAATAAATAAATAAATAAGGGCAGTAACCACAATTGTTGTTGTTGTTGTTGACATCCTTCTGTCTCTAGAGACAATGGAGTCTACATCTGGATACTTATCTATATGTGCAGCGTCAGCTGTGGCTGAATAACCCAATCCAAACTATACTGAGTGCTAATGTGATAGGTGGTATGAGTCATGGGAGGAGCAGTTGCAGACTGACTATTTTTTTTTTGCTGTTTCTGGGAGGAATAAGGACAGGAACCACGACAGCAGGTACCAAATCACGTAGTTGCCAGAGTTAGTCAAGGTTAAAGTTAGCATTATTATCAAACTATAAAAGGAGTTAAGATTGACACTTAAATATATAAAAAATACCATGTTATTTCACTTTGTTACCGGTTCTTTTCACATGTACTATTCAAGTTGTGAAAGTGTTTTAAACAAATTTTTACTGAATGCTAAAAGAAGTTAAAAAAAAAAATCCATCCCAACCTCAGTCATTTTTTCAGTCATTTTAACCTTGATATGATTCAGATACCAAATCAAATCATTTTAATAAACAAAAACCTGATAATTTCTAAAAAAGAAAAAAAAATGTAATTTCCTAGTCATTTTGTTTCAACTAATGCAGAAGTTTGATGGTGTTAAATGGAAATGTAATAAATCTTTATCCCAAATCTGTGCTGACCGGAAAATGAACAAGAGATCTGTTTTACTTGTCACAAGGGCAGCATTTTATCCAACTGGAGTGTCTATAAAGAAATACATCCCTGTCTGCTTTATATATACCGTGATAAAAAGGTGGAGGCATGAGGATAGAGTAGGAGGGGGGGTAAAGCTCCAGATCCCCACTAACAGAAAAATGGAGACTGAGTATGGACAATGTGGAGTTGTGGAAAGGATGAACTGCAAAAAGAAACTATGTATTTTTAAAGAAAACATTAATCTGTATCACAAATCTGCACTTTGTAGAGGACAGAAAAAAAAAGTCAGATGACCCATACTTAAACTACACACTGATCCTCTTCAATGCAACTCATTGAAATGTAATCCAGGAGCTGTTGCAAATATCAGAAAACTCTCCAGAATTCTAAATATCTATGCTATATGCGAGACGTCTGTCTTCATTTGCATTGATGGAGATTGCTTTAAAGTTTGAAACATGGAAACCAATTGTTCTGAGAAAATAATAAGACTGCGCAACTCGACTGATTCAATTAAAACGTCTCCCACGTACAGCAGACATGCACGCTGAGGCCGTAATGCTGTTAGTTCTGTCAAATCTGGTTATTCATCAATTCACAGTGACGAAAGAGTCGCACAAAATTTGCCCTGACTATTGGCTTTAAATACCAAAGATAGCTCTGTAATCAGCCTCACAGCCATTAGATTTTATGATCAACAGAAGACCGTTATTACAATGAATGAACACATCTAATAATATTTAGGCCATTGGGGTTTACAATTTGAAACATTTCATTATCAAAACTATATTTATAAGGTAAGGTTCATTAACTCATTTGATGACTGCTCAAAGAAGCTCTCAATTTACCAGTGGATCTACGTTCCTACGAGATTCCTGATACAAGTGGACGAAATGAGCTTCCTCCACAGATTGGCTGGACTCTCACTCAGATATAGAGTGATCAGCTCTGCCATCCAGGAAGAACTCGGAGTAGAGCCGTTGCTCCTCCAGTTCAAGAGCAGCCAGATGGGTTATTTTGGGCATCTGGTTAGGATGCCTCCCGAACGCCTTGGTGGTGAGGTAATTCGGACAGGTCCCACTGGGAGGAGACCCAGAGGGAGACGCCAGACCTGCTGGAGAGACTATGTCTTACAGCTGGCCGGGGAACGCCTTGTGATCTTCGCGGGTGAGCTGGAGGATGCAGCCAGGGTGAGAGAAGCCTGAGGCTGTTGCCCGCAGATCCGGTTAAGCAGATGACAATGAAATGGACTTCTCAAAGACTATGTCATTGTTTAAGAAATATGTTATGTGGTTCATTTCCAAATTGTTTTTTCAGAAAGGCGACTTTTTACGAACCATTGAATATTGTTTGAGTTGATAAACTCAAGACGTTGCCAGAGGAAAAGAAAAGGAGCTAGCTTTGTTCACTTTCATAGTCAGTAGAGGATCGTGAGAAGAGGTAGGATGCAAAAAAGAAAATTTGCCTGTTTTTGTTCTTTTTTTGTTTAGTTCATACATTTTGAGGAAAGTGTGAAAAAATAAGTCACTTTAGTTGTGAGATCTCTTTAAAAATAAAACAGAACCATTTGTGTAAAATGCGGTTTGTCCCTCATTTTGAATAAACAGCCACTGTGGAGTCTCTGTGGTGCTGTAATTGATGTCAGCTGCTCAGCTCTACAAGTGGACAACCGTATCCTGTAAATTTACACTCAATTCACAGCTGACAGCGTGAGTGCTGTTAAAACATTTCCAGGCATTTTAGGTTGTGCTCTTGGCTCAAACAGCTCAACTGATACGAGGCCGAGCCTCTGTGATTTAATTTGTGTTTGTTCCTCTTGTCATCTCTGATGCTCCCCTGGAAGCGCGAACCGTCTCTATGGCGACGACATAGCCGGTCTGCCAACTGCAAACCCAATCTGTGTCCCGGTGGGCCCTCGCATCGTCCACACCACCCTGGAATCAATCTTTAATGACTCAATTTATCAAATGAATTCTTGCCGCTGCACAACCTGAGGAGCCATGGAGCTGCTCAGGAGAAGATAAACAGTGGCAGAATATTTAAGCCAGTTCCACAACTGCATCCTTCAATATTGTGCATGACTTTGTACCAGCAGTAAACAATATTAGGAGTGATGACCATATCATTTTATAGATTACCATCAGACATGCTTTGTTTGCAAGATTGAAGCCTCAGCAGGACTGCGATGTCACCGGCATTTATATGCGGTCCACTGCGAATAAACCAAACACAAATCCAGACACGCTTCCACAGACAGTGGTAATTCAGACGCAAGCTAATACCTGAGACAATAGGGAGGTTTCCCTACGAAAAAGAAATGGGATGAAATACGATTGATATTGAGAAACATGTAATCACATTGTGCTAAATTTTGAACAATTTTGAAAACCTTTACAATGGGATAGGGGTGCCCGTTTCGTGGATTGTGATCAACCACTAGATCTCAGGGAGAGATCTGGTCAATCAGAATTTAGTTTTGTCAAATTATTCAATAATTTGCTCAATTTATTTACAAACAGGTTGTGCCGCTCAATCGGAAAGAATACCTATCGATTCCTTTCATCGTAACCACAGCAACTAAACAGCACAACTCTGTCATGTTATTCCGCCCCCAAAAGGGAAGGTGTTAGCTTAGTGCCAGAAAGTCCATCTTTGGACTGGAAGAAACCAGTTCAATTCCCACTGGGCTCATGCTTAAGTGTTCCTGAAGCCGAGACATAAACCCCTAGTTATTCCCACCACTGGCGTCGTCATGGCTGTCTGCTGCAGTGCAATGCAGCAAGGGTCGTTTGTTGTGGAGACATTGGCTCATTGGTAGAAGTCCGTCTTTAGACTGGAAGAAGTTGGTTTGATTCACACTGGGCTCATGCTTAAGTGTCCATGGAGAAGAGTCCTAATCCCTAGTTACTCCCACTATTGGCGCCGTCATGGCTGCCTGCTGCGGTGCAATGCTTTTTGGCTCCACTGAAGCTGGTCAGTAAGAAGTGATGACCACTCTGACATAATTTGATACATTAGAAAAATAAGGTTGCGTTTGGCCTCAAAATAAAAACCTTGTACTCTAATCTTAATCTCACAATCTCAGCAAAACTAAAAGTGCCAGGAAATTCTGTTTTTAAAAAAAAAATAATGATATACAATTCACATTGAAATGAATTAAAAAGACCTTTCTTTGTTTCAAACTTCACTCAAAGCTGTTTTTAGTCATCTCCAAAATGTTTCCCTGCCAACAGATGGAGTTTTAAGCCCAATTAACTGATAAATTTTACCCTGTGGGGAACTGGCAGACTGTGTGATCAATGAAGCTGGATGGCACTCAGCAATGTGGGATTACAAGACTATCCCTAACTGGAAAAAATCGTCCCATAACCTCCGTGCTTTAGTGTCCTTGAGCAAACAGTGACTGTAGCAAGCAATGTGTAAAACCCGAGGTGTCACGTTGTTATCACTGCCAGTGTGTTTGATCATGGTTGGGCTTGCTAGCCTTGGCCAAACTCACATATCCAATTTAAAACGTTGTCACTTACATGAGTGGTTGTTATAAGCCTTTGCAACAAAGTAGTGGATAAAAACTATTTGGCAGATGAAAAACATGTACGCAGCGTGGACATCTGACGGTCCGTTTTGTCTATTTCAGAAGCTCCAATTCATCAAGGGAGGAAAAATCTACCCAATGAGTGAATATTTCAGACAAAACCTCGGAAAACGGGCACATTTGAAGAAAAATCATACCCCGTATTTCAGCGCTGGCTTGTGAATGTCCATACGCTCAGGCCTTTAATGTGGTAACTTTTTTCTTTCTTTTTTTTTTTTACACATGTACGTGTGTGAATGAGAAAGATCTAAATGGAAAAGTGAGGTTACAGGGAGAAGAGATAAAGAAGGTGGAAGATTTTAAGTACGTAGGTTCAGCAGTCCAGAGCAATGAAGAGTGTGGAAAAGAAGTGAAGAAACGTGAGCAGGCAGGCTGGAACGGGTGGAGAAAAGTATCAGGTGTGATGTGTGACAAAAGAGTTTCAGCTAAAATGAAAGGAAAAGTGTACAAAACTGTGGTGTGACAAGCCGTCTTGTTTGGTCTAGATACAGTGGTACTGAGAAAAAGACAGGAAACAGAGATGGAGGTAGCAGAGATGAAGATGCTGAGGATCTCTCTGGGAGTGACCAGGATGGACAGGATTAGAAATGAGTATATCAGGGGAACAGCATATGTTAGAGGTTTAGGAGATAAAGACAGAGAGGCCAGACTGATATGGTTTGGACATGTGCAGAGGAGAGAGAGAAAGTACATCGGAAGAAAGATGCTGGATTTGGAACCACCAGGAAAGAGGACTAGAGGAGGTTCATGAACACAGTGAAGGAAGACATGAAGATAGTTGGTGTGACCCAAGAGGATGCAGCAGATAGGGTTGAAAGGAAAAACTGACTTGCTGTGGCGACCTCTGAAGGGAAATGCCGAAAGAAGATGATAAAAGCTAAAGAAAAAAAGTTTCTTTTATCTTTTGTCTATAATGGGATTATTCTGCAAACTCAAACCAATCGCATGTCTTAAGTTAATAAGGAGGAGGTGAAATTTCTCCTAATGCTCTCAAGATTCCTATCTGCTGTTAATCATCCTTGAACTTTTTGTTCCTACCACCATACCGCTGAGTAATTAGTCATTTAGATAATTGCATTGACTCAAACTGCGAGATTAAAGCACACGCAACCAAAATGACCACTGATGAGATATAAAACCCCTTTTCTTTACTCTTTATTTTGCTCCTAATGAACTGAACAAAACAGATTGTTTCAGTCTGACTCTGGTGTCTTTTGGGAGCCCTAATGGGGTAAATGGTGTTTCTTTGTGCCTCCAATTGATTTGTTGAAAGAGATTCATCTTTGGTTGAGAATGGTTTAGGAGTTTCTCGGCCAAAGCTGGGACGTACATGTGACCTAAGGCTTTTTTTTATTACACTTGTTGACAACTAATCTCCGTGCAATCAGTCTTTTTGTTTTTTGAAAACAAACTCGGAACAGATTTTGCCCGAAGCGTCACCTTGTAAAAGAACCACTTTGCACATTTGTTTCGGACACGTTTTGCAGATAAACAGCATGTTTTTGGTTATTTTTGTCACATACTGTACAAGTTTTTCCATATTTAACATGTCTAACTTTGCACGTTTATATGTATAAACACTTAATAGTCATCAGCATAAATTTTAAATTAAAAAAATGTAATTTTGAAAATCATCATTAAAAGTCATTAGAAGGCTATCCGGACATTAGGACCAATCAAATTAATTGCATTGTTTTTTTTTAATAATAATAATGCATACTTTGTTGATCACTCACCTGGGAAATTTGCATACTGCATTACACCGCAGCGGGCTGCCATGATGGAGCCAATAGTGGGAGAAACAGGGGATTCGGTGTCTTTTCCAAGAACTTTAGATGTAAACTCCTGGTTAACTTCGGGTCTGAAGGCGAATGTTCTACCACTGAGCCACCGCCTTGATATATTTCTTCCTTCTTCAGGATTTGTTTTTTTTCTTCTTTGGTTAGAAGCTTCTTTACTCTAAACCATTTTTTTCAACCTTTTTCATACCAACATATTTTTTTTATGGAAAAAAAATGTGAGGCGCACCACCAACCAATAATGTTCAAATCAATTATATTTATTAACAATATATTAACAATATAATCATTCTCACCAAAATGCCATGAATAAAAATCAAATTAACATCAATTCCTATTTTCCAATCTTTTATGATTCTTCTTTCTAACAAAAAGTGTAGTTACTTTTTTCTCTTCAATGTCTTGCAGAAAATGTGAGATTTTATTTGAGTCCGCAAGTTTTCTGCTTTAAAACATAATTTTTCTCATATCAGACATGTAGAAAATATGATCCACTAGGTAGGGTAGTTTTTGAAAGGGATGGACGGTAGCAAATAAAAAGCAGAGAAGAGTGGGTAGTTATGATGACAGGAGAGCCCTGCCTGTCTCTAAATAAACTGTCTCACCACAAAGAAAGTTTTGTTTTGGACTACATTTTTTATGCTACATGCAGGGCAATTTCTTAGTTTTCATTGCATATTTTTACTACATCTTCATCTATTTGACAGATTTTATGTTTAATGTTGGAAACTATGATGAAGCGAGTTCTGACATGCCTTGGTCACTCGTCAAAAAAGAAAAAAATAATGCGAAATTACGCAAAGTAATTCTTTTCTCATTGTACCACATGTACATAAGAATATTAGGTTTTGGAACATCCATTCCACAATAGTCAGGAAATTAGACTGATTTATTTTTTTTTTTTTTTTAATTTTTATTTTTATTTATTTATTTATTTCGGTCACAGTGCAACCTCATGTCAATGAAATAAAGAAAACAACCATATTCCAGCAAAGGACCGAAAAGGTAACGGCTGAATCAAACGCTTATTACGCCGACCCTTTTTTTTTTTTTTTTTTTATGTCATAATAAAAGCAAAAAGACATAAGTAAATACTAAGTCATCATAATTGTTATAACACATAACATAATAATATCATAATACATCATAACATAATCATAACACATCATAACATATAACATAATCATAACACATATTCGTAACACATAACATAATCATAACACATCATAACATATAACATAATCATAACACATATTCGTAACACATAACATAATCATAACACATCATAATTGTTTACTTTTTATAGAAGCTTGAATTTAACCATCAAGACTTGCATATTTTTTAAGTATTAATAACTTAAATTTCTTTTTTAAACATAAAAGATTTAAACACAATTTAAGTTCTTCATTACAATTATTCCAAAGATCCACACCTTTAATAGAAATACAGAATTTTTTAACATTTGTTCTAAATTTATTTTTAATGAACACATCATTTCCTCTTAGTTCGTATGGACTTTTCCTAATAATAAACATATTTTGTAGAGAGTTTGACATCATGTTTTTTTTTATCTTAAACAT
Organism: Neostethus bicornis; assembly: GCA_902685375.1. Taxonomy (NCBI): domain Eukaryota; kingdom Metazoa; phylum Chordata; class Actinopteri; order Atheriniformes; family Phallostethidae; genus Neostethus; species Neostethus bicornis. Next base: position 8,518,394 of record LR738563.1, read on the forward strand.
AAATTTTAAAGTGTGTAATTCCACTAAATCATAGAACTTTAATGTTTTTAAATTTAGAAATAGATTATTGGTAGGTTGATTATAAGATGAGAATGTTATTGCTCGTATTGCTTTTTTTTGTAAAATATAAATTGGTTTTGTGTTAGTTTTGTACGTATTTCCCCAAATCTCGATACAATAAGTTATATATGGAAGTACTAATGTATTATATAACATAAACAAACTTTTTTTATTTAGGACAAATCTGAATTTATAAATGATTGCTATTACTTTAGACAGTTTATTTTTTGTATAATTTATGTGTGATTTCCAGCTTAATTTGTGATCTATAATCATTCCAAGGAACTTACTGTCGTAAGCTCGTTCCAATGGGGTGTTATTAAGCATAATTTGAATTTGTTTAGGTACTTTTAATTTTGTAAATACTATAAATTTCGTTTTTTCAATATTTAATGATAATTTATTTATGTCAAACCATATTTTTATTTTACTCAATTCTCTTTCAACTGATTGTATCATTTGGTTCAGGTCTTTTCCTGAAAAGTAAAGAGTAGTGTCGTCTGCAAACAGTACATAATTTATTAGTTTGGATGTGTAACACAAATCATTGATGTACAGGATAAAGAGTTTAGGCCCCAGAGTTGAGCCTTGTGGAATTCCACATATGACTTTTAATAAATCAGATTTTTCCTCCTTTATTTGTACATATTGATATCTATTTTCTAAGTAGCTCTGAAGCCATGTATATGCAGCTCCTCGAAAACCAAATCTGTCTAGTTTGCTCAGTAATATATTATGATCTATGGTGTCGAAAGCTTTCTTAAGGTCTATGAAAATACCGATGCCATAATTATTTGAGTCTATTGATGTAGTAATATTTTCTATTAGTTCTGTAACAGCCATATTAGTGGATCGGTTTTGTCTAAACCCATATTGTTTGTCACTAAGGAGCTGGTGTTTCTCTATAAATTTATCTAATCTTATTACAAATACTTTTTCTATTATTTTTGAAAACTGTGGAAGTATGGATATAGGCCGATAATTTGAAAATAATTGTTTATTGCCATTTTTATAGACTGGAATAACTCTAGTTATTTTCATTTTTTCAGGAAATTTACCGATTTGAAAAGACTTATTGCAAATATATGTTAGAGGCTGTGCAATATGTTCTATTGTATTCTTTATTAAATTCATATCAATGTTAAGTGAATCTTTAGATGTTTTTGATTTAAATTGCTTTACTATTTTAATTATTTCATTTTCATTTGTTGGGTTTAAATAAAATGTAAAAGGATTTCTGTTTACAGCATCACTTGGACTTATGTTATGCTTCTCAATACTTTCAGCCAAGGTATTTCCTACATTAACAAAATAATGATTAAATCCTTCTATAATTTCTTTTATATTTTCCAGCTTTGAGCTTTTGTTCATGAATTGTTTTGGTATTTTATATTTTTTATCTTTTATTTTAATTATTTTATTAATGACATTCCATGTTCCCTTAATATTTTCTTTTTGTTCTTCAAATAATTTATGAAAGTATTCTTTTTTGGTTTTCCGCAAAATACTAGTCAATTTGTTTTTATAATTTTTATATTTTATTTCAGATTCCTTGGTTTTGTGTTGAATAAACTTTTTATATAACATATTTTTCTTCTTACATGCATTTTGTAATCCACTTGTTATCCATGGCTTTATTTTAGAATTTTCTTTAAGTCTTACCTTTTTTAATGGGCAGTTTTTATTGTAGATTTCTAAAAACATGGATATAAAAATTTCATACGCTTCACTTGGGTCAGTTTGGTTGTAGACCTCGTCCCATTTCTGTTTTAATAAGTCTTCTTTAAGTTTATTTAGAGTTTGGTCTGTCACTCGCCTAATATATCTGAATGTTTCAGAGTTTTCTTTGTCATCAGTTATAATTTTATTTTGAAATATAGCAAAAACTGGTAGGTGGTCACTTATATCACTGACAAGAAGGCCACCAACAATTTTAGCTTCAATATTGTTTATAAAAATATTATCTATTAGAGTGGAGGAATCAATAGTTATCCTGCTGGGTTTATCAATAATTGGTAGTAACATATTTGAATGCATCATATTTATGAAATCAGTTGTTTTCCCATGGGTAGTTGCTTTAAGCAAATTTATATTTAAATCTCCACATATTATTAATTCCTTTGTGGAATATCCATTTATATTTATAATTTCATTCATTTTTTCATTAAATGTATCAATCGGTGAACCAGGTGTTCGGTATACACAAGTAACATGTACATTTTTTGTTTTTTTAAATTCAATTTCGACAGTGATTAATTCCATTATATTGTGAACAGATACTGATTTATCTTCAATGATTTTACAGTTAAAGTTTGAGTCCACATAGAGGGCAACTCCACCTCCTTTTTTGTTGTTTCTGGTGACTGTAAATAGTTCATATCCCTCTATCTTTACTAGTGTAATTTTTGTATTATTGTATTGTAATGTATTTATAAAGTATATAACAGACCAGGAAGTGGGAAAGCCTAAATATTGCTCAAACCTAGGAATTAGAAGATACTCTTCTGATATTTTTTTTTTGATAGACTGGTTTACTTAATTGCAAGAGGTCATGTTGATTCAGGAGCTTTTCTATCAGTCTGAAAATTCCGTTCTGCTGTCTTCCTCTTCATCTAACACCGGGTCACGGGGCAACAGGCTCAGACGGGAAACTCAGACTTCTCTCACCCTGGCTGCATCCTCTATGTCACAAGGGAGGATCCCGAGATGTTTCCTGTCCAACTGTGAGACACAGTCTCTCCAGTAGGTTCAGGGTCTGCCTCTTGGTCTCCTACTGGGGGGAATGTGCCCGAAACACCTCACCAGGAAAGCGTTCGAGAAGCATCTTAACCAGATGCCTGAACCATCCCATCTGGCCTCTCTCGACCCAGTGGAGCTCCTTCTAAATGGCAGACTCCTCACTCTATCTCTGAGTGAACGTCAAGTCACTCTGCCGAGGAAGCTCATTTTGGCCAATGTGTATACACAATCTTGTTCTTTCGGTCACCACCCACAGTTGGTTACCATCAATATCCTGTAATAACCTTATTTGTTTGATACTTGGCAAATTGTGGCCATGTGACAAACAGTTTAGAAGACAAAACAAAATTTGTGAGGTTTCTTTAAAACTCCTGCTGTCATTATCTGGGACGAGTTTTTATCTGTAGGCTCTAAACAGTTAAACCGATCCTTTTGATCGTTTTACTGGATACCTGAGAAACTCACCATAGAGAAACATAGTAGCTGAATGTCCAAAACACGGTCGAAATGAAAACTTTGGCTGAAAATAAACTACAAGTTTCACAAAAATAAAAAAATAAATAAAATATAAGAAACTGTTTTTCTAAGATCTAATATATTCTTCAAACCTCCCGTTCAAAGCCATCCGCCGTCTTTGTTCACACACTGCACTTTCCATGTGAAAAACTAAAAGTTTTCCCTCTTTCCTTTGAATTTTACAACATGTCCATTGCATAATGATACAGGGAGAATTCCTGTGAAATGGCTTAATTTTGCAAAAAGTATTCTCCTTCATTGAACTTGGAGAATGAAAAAGAAAGGAAGAGAGGGATAGAAAGGCGTGAAAGGAACAGATACTAGTCGGTGTATAATAGGCATGCTGCTGGATAAAGTGCCACCCAGGCTGCAATCTGCTTTTTTTCTAACAGATGCTTTGATACCAGCTGCTGTGCTCAAGTAACATTATGGGCAAATTAAAATGAGAATGTTTCTTTTATGTAGCCTTTCGGACCCGTTTTGACCAAAAGACAATGTTGTCAGTTTTCTTAAAACCTGACCTGCGGAAGTTTTTTCCATAAAAAAAGGCTGTTAATTGTGGTAAAAGTAACATCAAGTATCTTTAGAATGAAAGTATGTGATGGCACTAGATTGTAAACGTGTGATATATAGTCTCACATGGGTTTATATAATTACATTTCAGGAGAATAAAAATTTAAGTGCATCTCAAAAAACAAATCTTATTGTAACAAAACAAATCTTTGAAGATACAGCCTCTAAAGCATAAGAGATAAAAGCAGAAATCCTTATGGAAAAATAGATTGAAATATACCGGGAATATGATATTGATCTATAAAAAGAATTCACAAGAAGTAGCGTTAAAATAAACTTCAAAAAGGCAAGCAAGTCTTTTCCCAATGGGCAACATCTGCAAAGTTCTGGTCTTCCTGTGAAATGACACAAACAGGTTTTCTCTTTTACCCCCGACATGGCTGGCATATTATATAATTAACTTGGAAAACAAATGTTAAACGCTCACATCAAAGACTCGATTTGAGGAATCCGTCTCTCCAATTGTGGCTGATTAGAGATACTCCCGGGGCCGTTGGGAGGCAAACGTGATCTGGGCTCCAAATGAGATTTGGCCTCTTCTTTATTTTCAGAGATAGACGGGAAAACAAACTGAGACGAGAAACCAAGGCTCGCATCCTATTTTTTTTTGCATCCCTCCATCATGCTCTACATTGCTCTAAATCTCTCTGGGTTCTGCGGTTTTCGCCACTTTGCTACATATTCGTTCACTTGGTAGATCGTTTCAGCCATGCCGCTTCACTTCGAGGTTTTTGAATGTTACAACACCGAAGGACTTAATCAGCAGATAAACATGTGGGTGGCACCTCGGCCCTGACATGCATGCAAGCAGAACCACCAAACAAAAGATGGCTTGTTCTTTTTGCATCACTTCTGGGCCACTTTATCAGCATCACTTGAGACCTTGTATTACTGTTATCTAACAGTTGAACATAAATCTGTTTGTATACAAGACTCTTCATTTTGAAAGCTGCGAACTATAATTTGTCTTTAACAAATTATATGGGGTTTTCTGCCACAAGGAAACCGCATTCATTTGCGGTTTTCTTGTGGCAGTTTTTATAAACGTTTCCATTTGTATTGAAAATCAAACACATAAAATGTGACTTTTTGCCATTTTTAGGACATTCAAACTATTACTAATATACCAAATTAATGGATTAAAACAACTCGTTTGGTAATGGTAACTGTTCTAGGGAGAATCAAAGTACTTTGTACAAAGTAGTTCAACTCAATAAATGAATTCAACATTAGCCAAAAAGCAAAGTTCTCAATTTACAAGTCGATCTATACATTCCCACCCTCAGCTATGGTCACCTACTGTGGGTGGTGACTGAAAGAATGAGATCGTGGATACAGGCGGCCAAAATGAGCTTCCTCCGCAGGGTGGCTGGGCTCTCACTCAGAGATTGGGTGGGGATGCTCTGCCATCCGGGAGGAGCTCGGTGTCGAGCCGCTCCTCCTTCAGGTCGAGAGAAGCCAGATGGGGTAGTTAGGGCATCTGGTCTGGATGCTTCCCGAGCACCTCACTGGTGAGGTGTTTCGGGCGCGTTCCACTGGGAGGAGACAAAGAGGCAGACTCGGACTCGCTGGAGAGACTATGTCACACAGCCGGTTGGGGAATGACTCGGGATCCATTCGGGTGAGCTGAAGGATGCAGCTGGGGTGAGAGAAGCCTGGGCCCCCCATCTGATGCTGTTCCTCCCGCGACCCGGCCCTGGATAAGCGGAAGACGACCAAATGGAACGGAATTCAAAATGTTTATTCTTTATACATAGTTATCTAACTTCAATGGTTCTATGACTGGTGCGGATTTGTGAAATTATTTGGTCAAATAAATACTAGATGATGCTTTTAAAAAATGTATATTCGATGAAAGATTAATGTAGATGTACTGACCGCAGGACATTTGAATTAACCAACTTCAAGTTGATTAGCACTAACTACTTGATTGATTAAAAACAAGCGTCTTTCACTCATACTCATAAAATGTGATTAATCATGATTAATTGTTATCCATGATTAATGTGATTAAAAATTGATATTCTGCAGACTTGCTTTGATATGATTAGGACTGAGATGGGTAAAAAGAAAACACTGGCGTTAGAAGTTTGATGACACCAACTACAGATTGGTTAAAACTTTGTCTTTTAAAATTGGCTTAAAAGTTGCAGGGGGAAAAACAAAACTTAAAGTGACAGATTTTGCGGCCTCCAAAATGGCTAAAATAATTTATGGTGGTCGGCTGTCACATTGTTACCTTGGAACCAGGCTGCCAAAAATAATGTGATCAAAAGTAAAAAGAGCCATGGCAGAGAACTATTATGTTGGGTAAAAAATCTGGACATCAGGAGATGGAGCGAGTAGAAGTACAGAAGGAAACCCTCCATTATGTGAATCATAAATTAAACTCAATAGACATCTCTGTTCTTGTCAGACATTTCCAGCAGGGCTATCATTTGTTTCGTGTGCCGTGTGGATTCGGAAGTAGCACCAAGAGGAGAAGCTCTCCTGACAGACCAGTTTGTTCACAGTCAATCAATTTAGTTGCGATTGTTGATGCATCCCCATCTCCGTCTGATTAGACTCTAAAAGAACGTGGGAAAACATGCCGGTATTTGGGCAGTTGTCAGTCTCAACAAATTAGAGATGTAGTCAGTTGAGGATTAAACGGAAGTACCTTGTTTCCAAAGATTGGTGCAACAGATACTTGTTATTTTTGAACCCGTATGCCTTGCACATTTTGAATGTACGCACCTTGAATGCTATCAACTTCTAAATGACTATTTAATAGTACTTAAAATGATCTCATGCGTGTCCATTCCTGGTTGTTCACCTTTCTGCTCCTCTCTTTACACTTTTTGCTCTTTTGCTCTTTATTAAATTCACACAATTAGTGAGCTGTTAAATGTAATGAAACGCAGAGTGTGGACACACCATTAGTCTGAGACCTGTCGTAATTGAGACACCTTTAAATCAAGGTGCAGACAAGGTAACAAAACAAGAGCTTCCGCGATTAAACTTAGAAATAGGTTATCTTTGTTTTCTGGATAGCTGTAAAATAACAGAACACCTTGGCGGCACATGGCTGACACCATGCATCTAGAAATAGCAATGCACAGTTCAAATCCATTAAAAACACGTGACTCACAATTACTCACGACTTGAGACTATGGCAAAATTACAGCTGTCACCGACACCTGTCCACACAGCTTCGTACATTCGGAGCCAGAATTAGGATGAAAGACGGCAATCCTTTCAAATACACACTTAACAGAACTAAAGCACTCATTTAATTGACATTTGCCCACCTACTTTATGAAAACGCCAATTTAAACTCATTGTTAATGCATATGACATTTCTTGTAATGGTTGATATAGATGTAATAGCTGATATCAGGGATAATTTCATCAGTTCTAATTATTTCTGGATGAAAAAGGTGGCTATCAATTAAGCTAGAAAACTAGTACCATATGCTCAGAATCTCAGAGACTTCTATAAAAAAGAGGCAGTTTGGTACAGGAGTATGAGGAAAGGAATAAGTGGAGAATTGTGTTTGAAAACGCTTTATATTCTGAGTCATTCCAAACTTTTTAATGACCATCAAAGCTTCTCTCATTACCCTGCTGATAGGATTGGCTTTTTCTACACTTCATTTCATGCTCGTTATCATCATGAATCTCACAAATTCCAGCTCTCAAAAACTTTCAGTACTATTTCTGCAAATCAACACAAGCCGTCTTGCTCTGTTTGAAAAGGCTTTTCAGGACATGTAGGACATTATTTTCCAGTTTAAATTGTATTCAATCAAGGTTTTCAATGCACAGAATATTTCTGCTATACATTTCTGGTAATGTCAGTCAATAACAAAACTAACGTAGTCAAAATGTTCAACATCAAGTAATGCCACTATGTTTTTTGCAGAAATGTTCAATCCCAAAGTAAGTGTTTTGTGTTTTTTTTAAAAAATATTGCTTATCAAAAATACTTTCTAGATTTTGAAAGATCTGCGTGGAGTAGTTTGGTGACGCAAATTTCTCATCTAGTTAATGTCTCACTAAAGTTTTAGGTATTTTCAAAGATCTTGAAAATATCCACTATGCAGCATTTAGAACTACCTTAGAAACAGTAAGTACTTTGTTGAAATTGGTAACTATTGGTGACTAAGTTCTCAATTGGTAACTCAGACTGAATGCCCCGTTTACACGACTATTTTTCAGGAGAAATGCATTCCTATTACACAATATGCAGATGATACTCAGCTTTATTTCTCACTGAAAGCAGATAATTATGGACCTATTGATTTAGTCTTTTAATAGATCCAACAGATCAACCTATGACTGAGAAAAAACATTCTACAGCTAAACACAAAAACCAAGATAGTCATCAGAAACAGAAATAAGTATTGTGGGATGTACACGAACAACAGCAAAAATGTGTTTTTACATTGTAAACTTTTACTCTAGGAGAGCCAACCATGCCTCTTGGCAGTAGAATATCACATCCCACATTCACACTGGGTACCAGCTATGACTATTCCGTTAGCCTGTAAGATGCATCAGTGATCAAAACATACATTTTGCAACTTTTTTATAAAAAACTAATAAACCATCGCCGATGGGACTTTAATCAAAGGCAAGCAGAATCACATTGCGAGCAGCGGTGGCATATGGCATGCCTTTGGCCATTTGTGTTTTGCAGCCTTGCGTGGTTGAATTCTACTTTGAGAATTTTATTTAGATCAGTGAACCACATTTACTTAAAGCTGAAAACACAGCAATCATATTTTTGAATCATTATTTGCAACGTATTCCTCCAGCTTCTTCTTAAATAGAAAACTTGGCAGTAGTTTAGCAGTTCGGCTGAGGTACTTAGGTCTGCTAGGTAATCGCGGCTATATTTAAAAACATCTTTTCAATTTAAGAAAACCAATGCTTGTAGTGTGTTAATTTATACATATTTACATATCCAACGACGCTTTACAGTCTACCTTTGACAAAAGATGGCAGCACTTTTCTAAGATTCAAGGTGGTTGTCAGCACAGCAGCTTCCTACATATTTCCACAGGGGATAAAGAGGAACACACTGTTCCAAGACTATAGGAGAGCTGACAAGATGACAGAAGTGTGGAGGAAAGGAAAGAAGTAGCGGGGGAGAAAGTGAGGAAGGAACCGCAAAAGTGGAATTACCTTGACATGGTTGTACGATAGGACTATTATCACCCTTGTTAGGGAGAAGATTTCTGACGATTTCATCGATGTGGAATAAAACACCTCATCTTCAATGAGCGGCTTTGGCAGCCATTTCTTTGTGAGAGACACAAGTCATATCACAATAGAATTTGAGCATATTAAACTCTTTCTGTCGGTGTACACACAATAGCTGTAATTGGGAAACCCCTGCTTTATATTTTCCTCTGTTCCACTTATTATTTTTACAAAAAAACTGATTCCTGTTTATTTTAAATAAGACTTTTCCAAGTATTTCATCTTATTTTTACTGTGATGATTGGAGTCCAAATAGGAAAAAAATAGGTTTCTTTTGAACACAAAGTGAAAATGCTTAAACCTTGGTGTTTACTTTCAAAAACAGAAAAAAATATTCTGGAGATAAAGATGGTGGAAGATTTTAAGTACTTAGGTCAACAGTCCAGAGCAATGGAGAAAGTGGAAATGAGGTGAAAAAGCGTGTGCAGGCAGGCGGGAACAGGTGGAGAAAAGTATCAGGTGTCATGTGTGATAGAAGAGTTTCAGCTAGAATGAAAGGGAAAGTGTACAAAACCATGGTGAGACCGGCCATGCTGTTTGGTCTAGAGACAATGGTACTGAGGAAAAGACAGGAAACAGAGATGGAGGTAGCAGAGATGAAGATGCTGAGGATCTCTCTGGGAGTGACCAGAATGGACAGGATCAGAAGAACAGCACATGTTAGAGGTTTTGGAGATAAAGTCAGAGAAGCCAGACCGAGATTTGGACATGTGCAGAGAAGAGAGAGAGAGAGTACATCGACAGAAGAATGCTGGGTTTGGAACCACCAGGAAAGAGGATTAGAGGAAGACGAAGGAGGGGATACATTGAAGGAAGACATGAAGATAGTTGGTGTGACCGAAGAGGATGCAGCAGATAGGGTTAGATGGAAGAAACTGACTTGCTGTGGCGACCTCTGAAGGGAAATGCCGAAAAAAGAAGAAGAAGAATAGCAAAAATATCATTGATCATTTTAGCTGAAAGAAAACAGTAAAAGTACGTAATGTGTCTCAAATTCACCTTTTTGAAGCTGGAGTAAATGTATCACATTCATACTGTCAGAAATGCTCCTTTTCCAACAATTCTTTTTGTACATTTTCATTCCTCATGTGATATGTACAGTATATACATATAAAAGTAGATAAATCCCTTTCTTGGCATTTTATTTCCAGCTTGAACACACCTCACTTAACAAAGCTTGCTTGGCATCAGGAGAGGAATATCATTGAGCCCATTAACACCAGCATAAGCGTGAAGTGTTTGCCCGCTTTGGAAGCTGAGAGCTTCTCTTTGTCGCAGTATGAGACCGTACGAGAGCGATCTGCCATTGTTAATCTTCTGCTTGTCCGTGCACAGTGAAAGACCCGCAAACACTTCGTCAACACCAGCGAGTCAACATCCTTTGACTGCACTGGAGAGTGTGTATGGGTAACAGAGTCCAAGCGGGATGTGTTTTCAAGCATGCACAAATTAATCATCATGAAGGGAGACGTAGCGAGGACACAAAGAGACGTGGGATGATTGGAGATGTCTCTATATTTAAACACATCTAAAATCCCAGAGATGGAACATCAGTGAATAGTTGAAGTGTTTTAATGAAAATGGGAAAATGTACAAATGCATCATCTTCAATAGTTGAATAGTTTTTTTAATTAAAACTTTAATATTTTCCTGCTCATAAGGACTTAGTTTTCATTGAAGTGCCCAATGAGTGTACAGTAATCCATGTGTGACCGTGTTCCAGTGAAAGCAAACCAGATGTCATTGTTCCAAAACCTGAAGCTCCATCAAAGGTACACACATCCATGGATGGAGTAAGACAGCATGCATTCTTTGAGGTTTGATCCAAAAACAAGAGGTTGTGAACAGTACGTGTTGGATGATTCCTACTGACAAACTCTACAGCTCACTCCCTAAGAGACTGGCTATGTTGTATTATTTAGCAAGGTAAAGAGGTCTAATTGAAATATAATGACATGGTGGAATGAATTATTGACTTTACAACAAATGCTTTAATGGTATTGTTTTACAAAAATGGGTCAAAACAAACTTGCGCAGCAAAAGTGCTGAGATAATGTTTTATTTTCTTGTATTTGATTGATGGATTTGTGTTGTTAAATTAGATGATCAGTCCAGAAGGAACTGTACAACCTGCCCTGCGGTATGAAGATGCCTGCAAGAGGGATCTGAAGTCGTGCAACATCAACGCAGCAGATGTGACTTCAGTAAGTGACTTCTGAAGTGGCGTGTAACTGTAAAAGTCAGTATTAAGCAGGCCGAGGAGACCAGCGAGATCCTACCCAAGGCCAAAAAAACCCACAAAATGCAAAAAAAAAAAAAAAAAAAAAAAGAAGCCAGTCTGCCACTTCTCCCCCATGACTCATACTACCCATCACATTTGCAGCAAGTGTGGTAGGAGCTGCAGCTCTCACATTGGCTTTTTCAGCCAATGCTGCACAAAGTATCCAGGTGCAAACTCCATTGTCTCTAGAGACAGAAGGATGCCAACAAATTAGATTTTGGGCTTATGTTTTCTTGTGCATTTACTCTGTGAATCTAGATAATTCTTTCAAACCTTGGATTTAATGAGGGTAACAACAACTTTTAAGGTGTTAAAATATTTCACTTTATTTAAACCGTGTGCTGTATTATCTCATACAGCTATGCTTTTCTGAGTTGACTTTATGTGTTAATACTAGTCTGTGCAATGACTATTACGACTAAACACTTATCCCTCAACAAATACGATAAAAGAAACAAATGTGTGCAATGGCTCCACTGAGACGCGTTGTCCAATCATTTATGCAGGTTTAAATTCATAGTTCTTTGGAACCATTCCAACTGTCAACAAGGTACAGTATAAGATACATAAATAAAAGAATAAAGCAAGTAAACTATGGTTAAAAAAATTTGTTTATCAATTTCCTAGGAATGATTTTAAAGCCGTTTAGCAACATAAACACATAAAACAAATAAAGGCCACATTACCATTTCGGTGCAGTGAAAGCATCTCATTGAACTGGTTGTACCTCACGCTAATGAGGGGAAAGTACAGAGTTGCTAGGAAGTAATTAAAAGTGATACGCATCATATTTACGGCTTGAGGGTCAAGTGGAAATTAACCATGTGCACATGTACATGTTCAGGTGGGTGTACTCTGACCTTTAAAACCATTGACCTGAATTTACATCAAATGGTGGAACGGGGAGTAGGAGATGTTGGGGTTTGGTGAAAAAAATGCTCTTCAGTGGTTTTAGACTTTAAAAAATGAGTCTTTGTAGAATTTCTTTGATGTTATGAAAATATTAACCCTTCTCACTTACAAATTTTGTTGATTTCTGTAAAAATACAAAAAGCCTAACTGTGGAAAATCCTCTTTGGAAAGTTAAAAATAGACCATAGAAAACACGCAGGGGGGCATATGCAGCCAGTAATATCTTTGGATTTTGCCCAGTTTTTATTTCCCATTAATCCAAGTCATTCCAACTGTAAAAAATGAATGCTAGCATTGGTTAGTTTTCTGGTTGGTTTCAAGCACATGACAATAACTCCCTGGTATCCATGTTGGTATTTCTATTAGATTTAGTCATACTCCTTTGGCTTGACTCCCTGCGTTGTAGCCCTGTTTGCACTTTGTCCTAATGGAGCAAAAAGAGCACCTCTTGTCTGAGCAATTTAAAAAAGCAATTTGTTCTCTTTCCTTCTATGTTTGCTTTGGCTGTGTTCTGGCCTTGGTGCGCTGGGAGCACGCTAACCTTACATAAATTACTCCTACTGCCTATGAAAATGTCAACAAGATGTGGTCAACTTGCTTCTTTCCATGATGGTGTCTGTGGGGAGATTGTTTCTGTTTGCCACTTTATGGACGCTAAGTGAGCAAGCGTCTCTGTTATCGTTTTTGTGGTTAGGAAAGATGAGCGCCAGACACCAGGTTGTGCACGTGTGTGTATTGGCTGCTGACGAGGATGGATGAATGAATGTGAACGTCTCTTTCACGCTCCTTTCACAGTGACTGAGCTGACTCATCTGTCTGAGATGCCTTTGTCGTTTTCCTCATCTGATGTGCGCTCCCGCTGATGGATCGCTCGGAGCCCATCCAGTCGCGCGGTCACATCTAAAAGTGTTCCCCCTGCTGGGTGCGTGGGCATACCCAAGCTTCTCCGGGGCCTAAATGGGTATCTGTCGAAGTGAGAGTACATTTGGCTGAGTCTATGATTGACTGACTCTTCGGTTTTAATAAGATGTGAATTAGAGAAGTTAAAACAATGGTTGAAATGGGCCGTGATGATGCCCATGCGCTCCTTTCCATTTGGTGGCTATTGTGTAGTTTTTGGTACCACAAATGGCCTCCTGAGCTTTTCTTATCTCTTGATTTAACCCCCCCAACACACAAAAAAAAAAACCCTCAACCATTTTATTTCTCTTTGTTTTACTTGAGTGAAAACCACTGCAAGTTAGAGACACAAAGCACTTTTACATGTAGTTTAGTCCTGGCGGAGTTTAGACCTATACACGGTACGACAGCTGAGTAGATAAGATGTGACACTAGTGGGACTGGTCAGCAGACTGTAGAGGTATTCTTTCTCCCCGGTGAAAATGCCATGAGTCAGACCAGAGAGATGGGAAGCTCAGATGATATCATCCCTCGCAGCATGCTGAAATAACTGCAGAGAGAATGCTGGTTGGAGGATTTGACGACTTGTCGAGCAAATAAATGATAAAAGATTGAGTCATACTGTAATCTCTGGAAGGTGGGAAGAGGAGTTATATAGACCCCGTCTGTGTGTGCTAAGCCTTATGTGAGCCTTTCTCATATAGTAACAAGAGAGTGGAGCGGTTTCTTAAGGTTTGTCTCACATAGGTCAGCTCATTACCAGTGACTTGTTCCGCGGTTCATGGGAAGAAGCCTTCGAGGTATTTTCCATGGCATAGAAAAATTCATTTATATTATTTTGTCAAAAAATTGCAATGATGAATGAGGGACGAAATGATGATGGAAATGCATGTACGGAAATATACATTGGGGGAGACAGTTGGTCAGTGGTAGAGCATTCGCCTGCGGACCGGAAGTTAACTGGAAGTTTGCGGGTTCGATTCCCACTGAGTTCACATCTAGGGTCCTTGGAGCGGACACCTAACCCCCCGTTTCTCCCACCATTGGCGCCATCGTGGCAGCCTGCTGCGGTGTAGTAGTGAAGCACACAAATTTCTCCGGTAAAGGATCAATAGAGTATGTAAAAATAAAAATACATATTTCAAATAAAAATTTGTTGGTTGTATTATTCAGGACGCAATGTTTAGCACAATGGCTTCATAGCAAGAAGGTCAGGGTTCGAATGCTGGGTAGGGACAGGTCTTGGAATACTGGCCTTTTTGTGTGGAGTTTACATGTTTACCCTGTATATGATTGGGTTTTGTCCGGTTACTCCACTTTCCTCTCACCCTCCAAAAACATGCATGTTAGGTTAATTGGCCACAACAAAATTGTCCCTAGAAATGAGTGTGTGCGTGGATGGTTGTGTGTTTGGCCCCGCCACAGACAGGCGATCTGTTTGGAATCTACCCTGCCTCTCGTCTTGAGTCCACCAATACAGGCTGCAGCACTCGCCACAACCTTGTCAGGAATAAGCGGTTCAGAAGCTAAAATGATGTTTCATTAGCTTATATGAGACATTGATTTATACAAGTAAATGTGTCATAATAAAAGCAACGGCTACAATAACGAGGCGCAAACAAGACACATGGATGATGATGAAAAAACCTCTCGCTTTCTTCAACCTGATCAGAACCAGAAACCAACCCCTTTCACTTGGGATAACGCCTGGATGTATACACACTCATTAACTGAAAAACTTTGTCCAAATATATTGTCAAGCTCTCACAATTAAAATTCTGTACAATCTCCATCCTTCTGGGCTTCTTTCTTTAATCTGAGCTACAAACAACACTAAAATCAGACAGTTTAAAGCACTGTGGTGTAATTAAAACCTAATACGAGCAGGACAAAACACATACACCTCACTGATTTAATCAATTTCAGGGTGGTTGTGACACTTTATACGCAAGCGATAAAAAAGAGAAATCAAGCAAATTAGAATTAACAATGTATTAATTGAGTTAGAAAGTTTGGTCTGAAGCTAAAAACATCGTATTAGCGGTCAAGGCTAACAGGTTACACATGCTTCATTTGACCATGTTTTGTGTTTCATTAGAAAATATAATAGATTTAAAAAATCTATGCGAACATGAGCAGTAGAAAAAAAATAGACTTGACACGGCAAGCTCGTTTGTTCTTCGCATAATAATTGCAGTCTTATCTTTTCATCTGAGCAATTAGTGAAACGAGGACAAACCTAAGCCCCTCCCTCTCCGTCAAACCCACACGCAGATATTACCACATAATCTAAATAATTACCAACGGGTCGAAGTAGCTGTGTGACATTCACCAACTGTGACAGATTGTGTGAACTTCCATTAAATATAAAATACACAACAAAAACCATCAAAGTGGCTCCTTAAAAGATGTTTTGAGCACCTGCATTAATTAGAGGGTTAGGAAGAGGTCACAGGGTTCACTGTTGACGGTTCCAAAGGGAAAACAAAAAACCTGAGAAGAGTCTTTTACCGTTATAAACCAAACACTCGGTTAGGAAATAAGAACGAATGAGTTTCTATGACCAATAAACAAGTACAGCTTCTTAATGAGGGCAAATAAAAGACTCACATAAAGCACACAAGTACCACTTGACAATGTTCTTAAGTTAAATTCAATTGCAAAGTGGATTTAAAAAGTGTCAAAACAAAGCTGTGCGTTTTCTTAAAAGGTGAATAAATGTTCGGATCGGTAAACAAAATATCTACAGGTTGTCAGTTTTGTTTTTATTTAATTAATGGATTTGTTATCCTAAATGAATATGTGGCACAACATCAGCAGCCTCCGTGTACTTGCAACCACAATCACACATGCCCACTGTTTCCTATCTGCTACGTTCCGTGCTCCCAATTGACGGTGTGACTATTAAAACCCAAATTTTCTTCTGCACAACATGTCTTCCTAGGTTTTCATTTTAATTTGTGTAACCACTATGCAAAATTACCGCAGCTTGACACCCCTATCATACATTTTCATTTTCTTCTTTCCCCATTTCCTTTACTCTCCCTTCTCTGACGCCCCCATCAGGACAAGCAAATACACCAAGAGACATTCGCAAAGAAGGAATGCTGTGTTTTTGTGGGGCCAAAAGTAGTGTAACTGCATCAAGTTATTAAAGGTTGCGCATATTTTTCTACCTTTTTTTTTTGCACTTCCTGTTGTGACTGAGAGTGAGCAGAATGTACGTTAGAAGGTAGGCTTGACAGAAACAAAATTTGTGGTACAGAACAATCTGACCTTTGAATATTCTCCCAAAATCAAATGTGAGAACTCGCAAATAATTTAAATATGCATGAAGGAAAAAGAACCCTACCTCTGGAATGTTTTTAATTTGAAATAATGTCATGATTTCAGATCTTTTCTGGTGGTTTTATGTTTTAGTTTTGCTCCCTGCCTTTTTTTGAAATACAAATTCAAGCGGCCGAAATGAACTTCCTCCGCAGTTTGGCTGGGCTCTCACTCAGAGATCGGGTGAGGACTTCTGCCATCTGGGAGGAACTTGATGTTGAGCCTCTCCTCCTTCAGGTCGAGAGAAGTCAGGTTGGGATGATTTGGGCATCTGGTCAGGATGCCGCCACGCGCCTCGCTGATGCGGTGTTTCCGGCACATCCCACAGAGAGGAAACCAAGAGCCAGACCCCCGACTCACTGGAGAGACTATGTCTCACAGCTGGCCGGGGAACAACTCGGGATCCCTCCAGGTGATCTTGAGGATGCAGCCGGGGTGAGAGAGGCATGGGCTTCCCATCTGAGGCTATTAATCCTGTGACCCGGCCCCAGATAACCGGAAGATGACGGAAAGAAACGGAAAAAAATAAGCATAAAGTACAATAAGATAATGGCAATGTTGGTACATGGTTTCATTCATGGTAGAGCAATCCGTTCAGCAAAACTTGAGATCACAAATCTGCTTGTCACAATGCCGGACTGGGCTTGAAAAGCAAGAAAAAAAACATATGTTGTTCATATTGGGGTAAAAAGAGTCAAGCTAGTCTAATTAGTATGCATAGAATCAATTTCTAAAGAATGAAAATTGGGGTCCAGTGGTGTTCACTTGAAAACATGCCAATATTCTAAAGCTTTAAAACAGCTATTTCTAATCTGCATCAAAATTTTTGAACTCCTAAGCACGTCTGCATTGTTAAATCTGTTTTTATAGAAGCTGCCAAGTATGAGTATAAATAAATGTGGCTTGGTATAAATGAAAACGTACAGGCAAATGTGATGGGTTATTAATTAGTGATGCATCACTGAAGCTGCTGAGCAAGGGTCAGACTTTAAGTGTGATGGACAGATTATTTAGTCCAACATAGAGAACAGATATTTAATAAGGAGCAGCTTTCTGCATAACTCTAAAACGTAGGCAGGGTACACTCTGGACAGGTCACCAGTCTCTAAATAAATGTAGTGAGTAGTATGGAAGGCAGAATGCAAATAGCCAGGCTTTAGGACTCAGATCAGGCACCAAAGCTTTTATTATCCACAATCCCACCTCTCCCTGGAATTCCAACATGGAAATGACAGTGAAGGCTCCTGAATACCGGAGAGGAACGTTAAAATAAACCGAGAGATTCACAATACGTTTATAAGTCCAGAGAAAGTGTCACTAATACTCACTTATCTTTAAACCCACTGTGAGTGTGAGAAGATAGTGATGCAACCCACCAGTGTATGCGGTGGTTTGTCCCTAAAACTGGGAAGAAAGGACTGCTGCAAAGACTGCCGCTGTTTTTATCTTTCTCTTTTTGTTATTTTAGAGTAGTTTAGTGGGTGGGACATATTGTAGCAGAGCTCACAGGGATCCCCCAGACCTGGCAGGCTCAGGGAGGCAGAGACTTTGAGTTTTAAAAACACAACCACAAAGTTCTGGATGTGAAATGCTTCTTTTTTTCAAAACTGTGTGTTAATCTAAGAATATCCTGCTCACGTAGAGTGCGTTGGTGTATTTTCACACCATCAGTCAGATCTTTCCACAATAAATTTAAAAGCAATGAGTGTCCAAAGTTTGACCCGAAGTATCATTTTTACTTGTTCTGAAAAGTTCTGAACATCTCCTCCTCTTATAAATATTTTACTGTGCTTGTACGATGAGATTAAATTCAACAGTGAAACCATAAGTTGACTATATTTGAAATGCTAATAACCAGCAGATACAGCGTTAAATCGGGATTCATCAAAGCTTCAATCAGGTGGGTTGAGGTGTAGGAAACGCCTTGAGAGCAGACCCTCACCACACGAGGCTTGAATTTTTGGAAATAGACTCAGTGCCTTGAACAAAAAAAAAGAACCTGACAAAGTACAAAGACTCTGTCAAAGCCAACCTCTGCTGGAGCCACATCAGACAAAATGAGCTGGAGAAGTCTGCAGGAGAGCGATCATGCTGGTGAGCCACACTCCATCAAGCCTTTACAAACTTTGAAGAAGGCAGGTGTGATGGACTTGGAGGAACACTGGCAGCGATCACAGCGACTAACTTCCACTGCTCCACATCGGACGTCCGTGGAGACTTGTATTCTTCTGGGAGAACCACGGAAAGCAAAGGATGCTTTTGGACACAGTATCAAAAGGAAGATGGAGGTTAGAAGAGTAAGAAAAAAAGCACGGAGAGATAAATCAAATAAGCTAACAAGAATTCAGAAAGCACCAAAGAAGACATAAATTATTAAGTCCTACGGTTTTCCATCTCTGGGAATCTAAAGTCACCTGCTTTTATTTGAACATCAGCTTCAAGCTCTTGTTAAAATCAAACCTACACAGACGTCTCACTCTGGTTCTTTCGTCTACATAAAGAATCTCTATCAAAATCTCTTTAGAAGTTACTCTGACTCTCTTATTCCCATGACCCTTTGCTCCACATGAAGAAAAGATAAAAGCTACAATCGCTGCTTTTTGTTGTCTCAAAAACGGTTTTCAGCAACTCACGCCAAAAATTTCTACTGAAAACTAGTATGTATGCTGACTCATTTCTGTTCAGTGAGTGACCATTTCTAAAGAGCAGGAAGCAGATACCTCATCTGGACAATCATGAGCTGTCAGATGAGAAGAAACATGCCAATTAGCCAGAACTCAAACTCGTAACTGCTTATTTCCTGCTTTTTCCAAGCTGATTTTGGTAATGATGGGAGGAAAATGAATTTCTCAAGTAAAGCACAGGAGTTTCTTATTTTGATCAGTTCTCTTGTTCTTTTTTCCGAGCTGAACATGCGAGGGTTTACCATATCCCAGCGAGCTTTATAGACACACAAATTTACACATTGATCCACACTTAGGGCGAGCAGGGACTTCACGGTTCACCGAGCAAGTGTATAAATGACTTGGAGCTGCACATGTAAAAGTGTATAAGTGTGTGTGAAGGAGAGGCCTCTGGGAAAAAGCAGGTGTATGTCCGTCTCCAGGGTACCGATGTGTGTGCTAACCACCGCCAGCGTTTCCTCTCACTTCCAATCTCTGCTCGGGTAATTGGATCCCCCTGCTGAGCGGATGGCTCCCCCCAACGCGACACAGAGCAGTGTGTGTTTACACCGCCACATGTCGGTCAGTCAGGTGGCCTTAACGCTATGATCAGAAAAGGTGTTTGGCCCCGTCTCTCAGAATGCAGCGGAGCGTGGAGATGATTACCAGTATGATAGTGGCTCGACGGGGGACAGAGCCGCGGCTGAATAAAAGCAAGGCAACGTTGGAAAGGTCACATCTTTGTTTGCTATGGATAAGAATCTCTGTGTCTGAATCCTAGTTGATGATGGTGAATTAGAACTATGTACGATTACTTGTCACTGTTGGTAAAATTGAGAAACGTGAGGTTTCATATAAAAACGTGTAAAGTAGCCGCACATGAAGCAAAAGTTCTAATTTACTCCAACAGGAAATTAGTTTTCTTTTCTCAATAAACTGCAGTCGGTTCCTCACTCCCTTCACCTCCTCTTTATTATATGTTAGGAAAGAAAAACCATTTATGAAACGGAACGAGTGTGGTTCACCGAGCTGCTTTGTTACAGGTGATGAAATTTGCCATTGTTTTATTTAGTCAAATAAGTTTCCTTGCCACAAGCAGAAAAAGAGTCTCTTTTTTTTACCCAATGTGGATCTGCTGCATCAGTTCCAGAGCTATGATATCCCCTTATATCCGGAATAATCCAACCACTAAACCCAGATCTATGAATTAGTGCCTTTAAGCTATTGATCTTAGCAGAACACAAACATATGCTTAAACACGGAGCTTAAATTATTAAGTGAGCTGTCATCTTGTTCTCAGTTGTGTTGTAAAATTTTACGTAAAGCTTCACGCTGACAGAATTGCTAGCAAACAATGGGCTACACTGAAGAAGAGGCTATTAGTTAATGAGGATTTCATCCACTAAGAGATATTGAGTTTTATAGCTAGACTTTGCTCTCAAAGAATACAACAAAACTGCACGGACAACTGAACATCTCACCTTACGGTGCACTGTTTTGCCTCCTGTTGTATCAGTGCAACCAATAAGTTGAGTAGTTTGTTGGCACTTGGATGCAAACTGGCCCAGGACGTAAACAATGTGACCCCAATGTGTCTCTGCTGCCCTCAACCTCCTCTAAGTGACTCGTCCTGCCACAGAGAAATGCTACTATTAAGTATGCTGAATGGTGCCTCCGCAGAAAGTGGTGAGAATTGATGGGCTGAGGTGTGCTCTCTTTAACCTCTGAAGGAACAGTGAGAGAAGGTGAGCTTTTTTTGGCAGAGAAGAAACTGCTGGGACCAGTTTAAGTGGTCACTAACATGAACTGTGAGTAAGTTCTGTAACACGAGTCCTGATGTAAATTACAGCATGCACCTATTTGCCAAAAGTCTCTCCTCGACATTCACAATTGCATTTACTCCTGATGTATCATCAGCATACGTAGAACACAAGTCTGTAGATCAGGTAAGTACTAGACAACCACAAAACAAATTCAGACCAGTTTATGTTCAAGATGTTTACTGTATCCAAAAACCTCCTCTTCGGTCTTCCTCTAGGCCTCTTTCCTGGTGGTTCCAAACCCAGCATCCTTCTGTCGATGTACTCTCCCTTTCTCCTCTGCACATATCCAAACCATCTAAGTCTGGCCTCTCTGACTTTATCCCCAAAACCTCTGACCCTCTGATTCCTCTGATCCTGTCCATCCCGGTCACTCCCAGAGAGATCCTCAGCATCTTCATCTCTGCTATCTCCATCTCTGCTTCCTGTCTTTTCCTCAGTGCCACTGTCTCTAGATCAAACAGCATGGCTGGTCTCACCACGGTTTTGTACACTTTCCCTTTCATTTTAGCTAAAACTCTTCTCTCACACATCACACCTGATACTTTTCTTCATCCGTTACGGCCTGCCTGCACACGCTTCTTCACCTCTTTTCCACACAGTCATTGAAATGATACTGTATAATGAGAGATGTTTTGTTTAAGGATAAGATAAACCCTTAGGGACTAAAACTATTGGAGTTAAGAATCCTTCAAGCCAAAGTATTAAAACAATGAGGGTTCCTGCTGCCTTCAGGTTGGCCTTTGCTGGCCAAAGGCTATGAGAGTAAACCCAGACAGAAAGTCTGATACGGAGAGCATAGGCAGTTGACTGAGCTCTGCAATGCTTTCTGGCACCTCCTTCTGCGGTGCTGACACCGGCTGTACTGCCTTGCCTTTCCATTGGACTCTGTCAGCCGAGAGGGAGATCCTGGCACTAAGCACTTCAGGATCCATACCACTCCATACCACTTACCCAGGCCTGGGGAGGCCTGGGGAGGTAACCTTAGCATCACTGTCTTGGTCCAGACTCAACACGGGGTGCAACAGTTACCAGTTATAAGCCTAGGCTCAATTGATGCAGAGTTGGGCGCAAGGAGTTGCTCTTGGTAGGGGAGTCCTATGATTCACACTTGCAGCAAGTGCTTATTTAGCCACAGTCAACGCTGCACAAACAGATGAGTATCCAGGTGCAGACTACACTGTCTCCAGAAACAGAAGGATGCCAACAAGCCAAAGCTGATCTACTATGAAACTGATGGCTCTCTACACTCTTGAGTTTGGTCAAAATTTGACAAAATACATTGTGAACCAGTTGTTTAGACTAAAATGTTTTTTTCGGAGTTGAAGAAAGCAAACAGAAGGAAAATGATGCTAAACTTTGCTATTGAAATACCATCTCAAAATACACATGTTCAAGCTTGAAGCAGACACGCAGCAAACCACAGCAGGTGGCACTCCTCTCAGGAACATGAAACTCTAGCAACAATTGGCAAGAAATTACATTCAAACACCAGAAGGTGCAAAAATTTGGCATCAGACAGATGACATTTTTCCAACATTTTTGGCAGCTTATTACCGATTTCACCAATATTCTTATCAGCATGAACCATCTTCTGAAAACGATTTCTAGGAGGCTAATCCAGCACGTCACAGAACTCAAATAACTTGAAAGTTGTTTCTAATAGATGGAAAAGGATTTACTGTATGCCAGCTGCACAGTTGCCAAATCTCAAATCAATAGAATCATTGAGATGTGGTGGAACGGGAGATTGAAGGAAAAGAAGAGTCAATATAAACTGAAAATCTCAGAAAAGTTTTTGACAATATAGCAAGTTGAGTTCACACAACAAACTGTTTCTTTAAGGATGTATTTCTCGCTGTATTATGAAATGACTTCTTTGACAAAACAAAAGTTTTCAAGGTTTTGGTCAATTTTGAACACTAAATTTGTGGATTCGGCTTTAATGTTCCGGTGTTTGCCTTGCTAGCAGACCTTTTTGAATGAAGAAACTCAGTGTTATCACACAGAGTGATGCATCAATGTGAGATTCGTCATTTAGATTCATAATTTAAAACCAGGTTAAAGATCATGAGAATAGCACATTTTTTCCTTAAAAATGTGGCCCTTGACAGGATATGTTTTCTATTTGAAAATTATTGCAATTACTGCTCTAAGTGCACATTTTTCAACAATTTCTACAAATAACAATCCAATTTCAATGCATGGGCATACTCTCATTAGCCATTTCATTAACCGTTTATAGCTAATTGCGAGAGTTAATAGAGCCGAGTAGGAACCTATCAAATCAATTGTGGTTATTAAAAACATGAAGGCATGCAGCATGTGCAGATGTTTTTCTCAAGATAGAATTTCTTGGTTTTTGTGATGAAATGTAATTTAATTAATGTCCCATGCGTGCCGGCTTTAACGACAGATGAAAAACGTCTGCTTTGATAGAGTCGATTGTGCGAAAGTACATTTTTCTGTTGGAATGAGCAAAAAAGCAATTCAATCGCTTGTTTGACGTTTTAAATTGTTCTTTAATTAGCAAATTGATAATTCTATAAAATGCACATTGCATTAGATCCAACTTTTACTCCCCAAAAAGGACATTTTAAAATGCTTGATGTTCAGCTGGTTTATAAATATTAAATTCTTCGTAAACGTGTCAATCACCTTCAAAACCAATGGTTGAGCTCTGAAGCGTTTTTTTTTTTTGAGCTGGCAAAGGCTTAAAAAGAATTTTTAGAAGTTCTCTTGTAAATGACTAGGACTTGAAAAAGATGTGGAAAATAAAAGTCTTTGGACAGGAAGTGAGCCCAGACTAATCCAAAGCTAATCATTCGTAACGATTAGAAGACATTAAACACGTATCATTGGCAGGTTGTGAATACGAAGCGAGCATACCTCATTTATCTGCTCTGAGACAATACAAGGAATTTGAATGGACAAACAAAGCCATACCAGCTGTCTCTGGTACTTTTCCTGAGGATGATTAATGCAAACCCTCAAGCTTTGCAGAAAAGTGGATAAAAACACATGATAATTAAAAGTAAACACACTGGAATGCTTGTCTTGCTCATCTTTTTGTCTTGTTTTTTTTCTCAAACGTGCGTGCCCACATAGTAAACCAACTCCTCGTTGTGAAGGCCCTCGACTGAGGGGTATCAGCACAGCAGCTGGTGTGGTCCTGGGTTTCTGGAATGCTGTGACTCCGGGCGTTGTGTTTAAGGCTCATTGCCTGGGGGCACCGCCACCAGGAGTTGTCAGTCAAAGCCACAGGGGAGGAGCATCAGAAACACAGGGAGATTTCGTCACTTGTTTACGCTCCTCACGGGGGAGCTGCATGTGTAGGCAGAGAACTTGTACCGTGACAAATGTATTTGAGACTCTAATTTGGCACTCTGCAGGGAAAATGTTTGAGTTTGTCAATCCTTAGAAAACCAATGTGTGACAAACTAATATTCAGTGAGGGAAAATGTGAAAAATGATCCGGAAAGGGTTTTTTCTTTTTTTTTTGGGAACTTGCTAATTCACAAACACAATTTTTGTGCATTTCTTTTTTTTAGAAGGACATAAGGACATAAGCCAAGGGTGGCTGGACTCTTACTCAGAGATAGAGTGAGGAGCTCTACTATCCGGGAGGCGCTCAGAGTAGAGCCGTAGCTCTCTCGGGTCGAGAGAAGCCAGATGGAGTGACTTGGGCATCTTGTTAGGATGCCTCCTGAGCGCCTGGCTAGTGAGGCGTTTCGAGCACGTCCCACTGGGATGAGACCCAGGGGCAGACCTCAGACCTACTGAGAGGCTATGTGTAACAGCTGGACAGGGAACATCTCAAGATCTTCCGGGTGAGCTGTAGGATGCAGCCGGGGTGAGGGAAGCCTGGGTTTCTCTTCTGAGGCCCCCGCGACCTGACCCCAGATAAGCGGAAGATAAAGGAAGACAACGGAACCGAACGACACAGACATTTCCTTTACCATGGTTTCACTCAAAATGACCATACAGACTACAAATGCAAAATACTAATACAAAACCCAAATGGTAGACACTATTTGGCAAAGAACAGAATAGATGGATAGGGTGTGAAGATATGTAGTGACGATAGGAGGCAATAATACCCCAGACGAGTGCTTCTGCCGTAAAACCACAAGAAGAAGAAGAACATTTACCATTTGATCACTCAAGTAAGTTGTTCTAACACTATGACATAAAACCCTTTTCAATTAATTCTTCACATACGAACGAGGGCAGTACACACACAAAATCCGGAGCAAGAACATAGAGAAAAATGGCAAATATTTGTTGATGTTCCCATTTTTTTGTCACATACAAGAGCCATGAAGTACTTGTGCTGTTCTGAATGAATGCTAAAGCTACTTTTTATATGATCTTATGTCTTTCTTTAAACTCTTTTGTTTCTCTGTCTCACATCGAGCGCAGCAGCGTTTCCACCCCGGTGCAGAAAATCAAAGAATCTGCTGCTCCATTTGTAGCTACTGACCTTAAAGGTTTCACAAAAAATGTTTGTAGAAAGCCTGCTTTGGCTGCAGGTAGACTCTTTCTGCCTCCACAGGTATTTGACATCTACCCTTGTTAAGTCTTCACTAGAGTCTCTACAAAAACCCACAATCTTTGATAAGACATGCTCAGCTTTAAACAGTCTTCTTTTTGAGAAGTAACTCTATACTATTCTGCGTAAAGTTTGGAAACAATGTTCCTTGTAGATACTTGCAGACAGAAGTAATTCTTATGACAGTTTAATGGTGTTTTCATACTGCAGCCTTCAGCCGAGGTCTGGGTGAGCTAGCATCAGTCTGGCTGATGTTTCTGTGAGGTGGGAGTAGACTTTACAGCTATTACAGAACAAACAATTTACAGTCAAAGCCTGAAATTTTTGTGACAAATAATATTTTAACCCAAGCATGACCTCATGGTGATTTTTTACACAAAGGAAATGTGAAAGGTTAGTGGATTAGCCACATATGAGCTTCGCCGCGTCACTGTAACACTGATTTCCTTGAGTGGTTTCCCTACATGTCGCTTTAGCAGACAATCTAAGACTGGTGAGGCATTTTATTCTATATTCAATCACAGCTTAATCACTAAGCCTGCTCAAAGAGATTTGTAGGTTTTTGGCTACTTACAAAAAAAAGAAGAACTAAAAAATCATATTCGAGTTGACATGTCTTCAGCTAAAGAGAAGAAATGATAGTTAATCCGGCTCTTGCAATATTTGGTCAAAATGTCATCAGTTACGACCAAGGCAAGGTAAGCTTTACAAGTTGTAAAAATATCCCCAATCTCCTTCTATCTCAGTTTTCTTGAACTTTAATTTCTGTTTAGTTCTGTCCTTGAAATAGATGAGCGTATTTAATTTCAACTCAGAGGACTAGACGTTTAAACCGAATAGAATTTCGAACATTACTTGTAAAAGTCCTTCGGATTAAAGTGTCTACTATATGGCTGGCAAAGAACAAAGTAGGCCTTTAAAAGTTGATTTGTGAGTTCTGAGGAGTGTCCCGTGTAACCATCAGGATGAAGAACATCTACTCATCCCTGTACTGGACATCTCCGGGCTGAGGAGTATCCTGTGTTTCCCTCAGGATGAAGAACATCTATTGACTTCTTTAGATATTTAGCTGTAGAGTAGAATAAGCTAATATTTAAACAATAATCTTTGACACATTGGTTGCTCGTTCCGGGGGAGGGATCTCTCTTTTGTGTGGATCTCCATGAGGTTTCTTATTTTTTCCCCACTGATGGGTTTTTTAGGAGTTTTTCCTCACTGTGAAGGAGAGTCTAAGGGCATAAATGTGCTAGTCTTGTTTAGTTAGCATTTGTTAGTTATTTTTCTTTCTGCGTATTTGTGTTAATACATTCCTCTTATTCTTGTGAAGCCCATTGAGACGGAAATTCTGTGATTTTGGGCTATACAAATAAAATTGAATTGAGTTTAGAAATCTCTTTTTATCCAAATGTGTCTGATATGGATAGAGGCCTAAGGAGCCCTTCAAACCACTGAGACAACAATATGAAAACATCAGACTGCATTAGCATTGGGAATCGTACCGTTAGAAGCAGACACACTGCACATGGCGATTCCTTAAGCATCACATTTCATTATCAACATGACAGATAATTTAGATCCATAAGCTTGGAAACCCATCGGGGACTTTTCAGGCGAGAAAACAGCGAAGGAAGGGAGTCTCGGAGAGGAAGAAGAGCCACTTCACTAAGCTTCATCCTTCAAGGTCTGTCAGCTTCATCTCCCCACCAGTTGGACATTTCCCATTGGGCTCTGGGCAGAGGTACTTGTCAATCATAGTTTTTGAATCTCTTGCTCTTCTTTTTTTTCTAAGTCTGAGGGTTGTCAATTCTGTCAGACAGCTGCCCCTCAATACAGTTCCTGTAAAGCTTGTAAATAGACGTTCAAGTCACGCGTGCACAGGTGTAACGGTGATCGAATCATGACTGTGACTTCCTAAGCACTGCTGCGCTAGCCACATCTGCTCAAACTTAGTTGCTCAAACAAGTTGAACTTGTATAACCATCTACCAAATAAACTGGCAGTCTGCTCACAGTCCTTGATTATCTTTGCTAACCTTGATTCAGGGAGATGATGAAGGTTGCCCGGGCCTTCCCCTGAGGGTCACTGACATATCTCACATCAACAGAATGTGAGAGCCTGTGGGGCGCTTTGATTTATTACTGGCCTAATTAGGTCACCCGAGGCCAAGATTCATTTGACAGGAAGTAGAATCAAAACTGCATCTTTCACCAGCTTCCATCCCTGGCAGTCAGTCACCTCCTCTTCATCCCCCCTACAGACTCTCCTCTCCCTCCGATGACCATGCTAATAATACACATTAGCTCTTGAAAGTCTTGCCTCTTCTGGTGGTAGTCATAATATATGGAGATCTTCTCCATACATATGAAAACTTATGCTAATTGGAGTCGAAAGCAGCACAATTACAGCAGCAAAGCCGGTGCTGAAGATAGTGCTACAAATCACCATAGTGCAGGGATAGTAGTGACCCTCACTGTGGGGGAGTTAGCATGATGTAGAGGGCCTAAAGAAATTATAAGGACAATGTGAAAAGAGACTAACATCTTGTTGAAGGCTGCTGAGAAAAACACGGCTTTTTGCGCACACGCTTGCATCAGTTTAGGAAGAGATGAAAGAGCAAAAACTCAACAGGCTGCATCTTCTCATTTGTGCGGCTAATCTGGGAGCTTGCATAGGGCTTCATTTGTTCTTTAAGTGGTCTGAGAAGTGTGCGTTCACAGTAAATGGAGCAGATGAGGGAAAAGAAGGAGCACAAATACAATGCGGGCTAGTCCTTAAAGCAATAGAGGACACCATGTGAAGGGTGGGTTCAATCGTACAAGCATAATATCTCTCTGTGAGTGTGATGCAACAAGGCAATTCAGTCCTCGTAGTTGCAATGAAACTCCAGCTGATCCCATCATTTCTGTTATCAAGAGTCATCAATAATCCTTAGAGAGGATGCCAAGAGTAAAACTTTGTTTAGTTTTTTACCACACGGACCTGCCCTGCTTTTCCTCACAACTGTTAAAAAAGAGGAGGTGAGTTTTGTTTTAGAGGGAAAAGATCAAGGTATACAATTTGTACATGTGTCGACTCTATAGGAGGTCTTAATTCTGCTGCAGGCCACATAGAGCAACTGCTGTGCTGCATCCCTATGATATAGAGGATTCTGTCTGTAATTATTATCCATCATACAAGGATTCAAAACTGCAGCAGGCAGATTTCCATGTTGGCAGCTCATAGCGAGAGACAACTGTGTGGGCCGTTTCCACATCAATAGGAGTACAACATATAATAAGACGGTAGTGAATAGCGCAATCATATTCGTAACCCCGGTCTGCTTGATCACACAAAAAAACAGAAAAAATTATGGAATATTTTTATGTTTTGAAAAGTTTTAAAAAATTAGGAGCATTATGATTTCACTTAAATGTTACTTGTGATCTGTAGTGAGACGAGGGAAGAGGTGGAGGAAAAGCTGGAGAGGTGGAGGTTTGCTCTAGGAAGAAGAGGAATGAAGCAGAGTCAGTGTAAGACAGAGTACATGTGTGTGAATGAGAGGGAGCCAAATGGAAAAGTGAGGTTACAGGGAGAAGAGATAAAGAAGGTAGAAGATTTTAATACTTAGGATCAACAGTCCAGAGTAATGGAGAGTGTGGAAAAGAGGCGAAGAAGCGTGTGCAGGCTGGCTGGATGGGGTGGAGTAAAGTATCAGGTGTGATGTGTGGTAGAAGAGATTCAGCTAAAATGAAAGGAAAAGTGTACAAAACCGTGGTGAGACCGGCCATGCTGTTTGGTCTAGAGACAGTAGCACTGAAGAAAAGACAGGAAACAGAGATGGAGGTAGCAGAGATGAAGAGGCTGAGGATCTCTTTGAGAGTGACCAGGATGCACTGTATCAGAGGAACAGCACATGTTAGAAGTTTTGCAGATAAAGTCAGAGAGGCTAGACTGAGATGGTTTGGACATGTGCAGAGAAGAGAGAGTACATTGGAAGATGGATGCTGGGTTTGGAACCACCGGGAAAGGACTAGAGGAAGACCAAAGAGGAGATTCATAAATACAGTGAAGGAAGACATGAAGATAGTTGGTGTGACTGAAGAAGATGCAGCAGATAGGGTTAAATGGAAGAAACTGACTTGCCATGGCGACCCCTTAAGGGAAATGCCAAAAGAAGTAGAATGTTTCTTTTTATAATGAAATATTCTCTCAGGATGCAAGAACCTTCCAATGCACTGCTTATTTTCATTTTTTATAAGAGAAAATACAAACTTATTAGTTTTTAAAGTTGGTGTTAAATATTTTTTCTGTTCACTGCTTCACAAAGATGGCTGCCAACACTTCTTGCCAACTTCCATTGGGCGTCTATGAGTCTTCACGGCTCAACAAGGAGATTTAAGTGCCTTGTTTTAATAACAAAAGCAGAAGGCGTGGGTTCTAGAGACACCCCCAAGAAGCTTTCAGATAGGGATGGTCAACAGATCCCATCGTGAGTCTTCTAGCGGTAAGACACCTATGTATTCCTTTTATCTGATGGATAACTTCTGATTTATTTGTTCTAAAGAAGTTTGACTAAAGTGAATTATTAGTAAGCTTTAAATATACAGAATTTTATGACAACACTGTTTTAAAAACACTTCAATCAATCAAATAATCACATCACCCAGCTAACAATTTAATGTTCTCAGAACGTTCTGTGAAGGTCTTTTAAAGGTTAGCAGAACGCTCCTTAAAGGTTTTTTTGGTTCTCTAAAAGTTCAAATGGAAAGTTTTATGAAGGGTTGCAAAACGTTATTTTTTGGTTTTCAGAAGGTTCCTCTAACCTTAATTTTAATTATAACGTTTGGAATTTGGCTCTCTCAACGTTCTGGGAAGGTTAGGTTCTAAAATAACCACCAACTAACGTTTAGGGAACGTTAGTTTTTGGTTAGGTAAAAACAAACTTTTAGAGAACTTCCGGCTAACATTGCCTGGAGGTTCTCTGTTTGCTGGGCAGTTGTATTTTAGAAGAATTCTTTATAAAAAACTTTTCTTTAAGTCACCAAGAAATTTTCTGGACAAAGTGACAACAGCTACAGTGGTGGTCAAAAGTTTACATACACTTGTAAAGAACATAATGTCATGGCTGTCTTGAGTTTCCAGTTATTTCAACAACTCTGATTTTTCTCTGATATAGTGATTGGAACAGATCCTTCTTTGTCACAAAAAACCTTCATGAAGTTTGATTCTTTTATGACTTTATTATGGGTAAACTGAAAATGTGACGAAATCAGCTGGGTCAAAAATATACATACAGCAACATGAATGAGCAATTTTGGAGACTTAGAAAGTTGTGTCAATGACATGAGCTTCATAGCATGACCTCTTAACTTCTTGTGAGTGATTATGAGTGACTACAGCTGGTGACTTCTCTGAGGTCATTTAAAAAGGGCTCATTGGATAAAAACACCCACAAACGCTACAATGGGAACGTCAAAGGAGCTCAGCACAGATTTGAAAAAGAGAATCATTGACTTGAACAAGTCAGGAAAGTCACTTGGAGCCATTTCAAAGCAGCTGCAGGTTCCAAGAGCAACAGTGCAAACAATTGTTTGTAAGTATAAAGTGCATGGCACTGTTTTGTCACTGCCACAATCAGGAAGAAAACGCAAGCTGTCACCTGCTGCTGAGAGAAAACTGGTCAGGAGGGTGAAGAGTCAACCCAGGAGCACCAAAAAGCAGATCTGCCAAGAATTAGAAGCTGCTGGAACACAGGTGTCAGTGTCCACAGTCAAGCGTGTTTTGCATCGCCATAGACTGAGAGGTTGCCGTGCAAGAAGGAAGCCCTTGCTCCAAAAGCGGCACCTTAAGGCTCGACTAAAGTTTGCTGCTGATCACATGGACAAAGTTCTGTGGTCAGATGAAACAAAAATTGAGCTGTTTGGCCACAATGCCCAGCAATATGTTTGGAGGAGAAAAGGTGAGGCCTTTAACCCCAAGAACACCATGCCTACCATCAAGCACTGTGGTGGTAGTATTATGCTGTGGGCCTGTTTTGCTGCCAATGGAACTGGTGCTTTACAGAGAGTCAATGGGACAATGAAGAAGGAGGATTACCTTCAAATTCTTCAAGAAAACCTGAAGTCATCAGCCCGAAGGTTGGGTCTTGGGCGCAGTTGGGTGTTCCAACAGGACAATGACCCCAAACACACATCAAAAGTGGTAATGGAATGGCTAAATCAGGCTAGAATTAAGGTTTTAGAATGGCCTTCCCAAAGTCCTGACTTAAATCCCATTGAGAACATGTGGATAATGCTGAAGAAACAAGTCCATGTCAGAAAGCCAACAAATTTAACTGAACTGCACCAATTCTGTCAAGAGGCGTGGTCAAAGACTCAACCAGAAACTTGCCAGAAGCTTGTGGATGGCTACCAAAAGCGCCTAATTGAAGTAAAAATGGCCAAAGGACATGTAACCAAATATCAGCATTGCTGTATGTATATTTTTGACCCAGCTGATTTTGTCACATTTTCAATTTACCCATAATAAAGTCATAAAAGAATCAAACTTCATGAATGTTTTTTGTGACAAAGAAGGATCTGTTCCAATCACTATATCAGAGAAAAATCAGAGTTGTTGAAATAACTGGAAACTCAAGACAGCCATGACATTATGTTCTTTACAAGTGTATGTAAACTTTTGACCACCACTGTACATGTGTTTCTGTGGAATTAAATAGTTACTTTCAAGGGTGATTTTTGGAATTTGAGTCAAAGCTTTTCATTTAGATTGTCTCAGTCAAGTGTTGCATATAAAATATTGATTGAATTTATTTTTTGAAAGAATGACAAAAATAATGAGCTACCTTCACAGCAAATAAAGAAGTTTGATGTTAAAGGTACTTTTTTTTCCAATCTGTGTGTAACAGGTGTCAAAACAACCCCATCTGGCTCCTCACAACCCAAAAGAGTCGTTTGCTTTATTTACTGTTTCATATTTTTATTTTAAACTCCGAGGCTTAGCACATCAGCACAAGCGCCATCTTGAACCAAACCCAAGAAAATCTGTAGTTTTTTCAAACTGCCCCTGAGGCTTTGCATGATGCAGTGAAAGAAGCAGAAGACAAAAGACTAAGAGAGGATCTTGTGAATTGCTACA
This sequence comes from Neostethus bicornis, assembly GCA_902685375.1. Lineage (NCBI taxonomy): Eukaryota > Metazoa > Chordata > Actinopteri > Atheriniformes > Phallostethidae > Neostethus > Neostethus bicornis. Next base: position 8,551,100 of record LR738563.1, read on the forward strand.
CACTTCCCACTGCAGCTCTCCTTAGTCAAGTCATTTTTCTTCTTCTTTTTCTGCAACCTATTCCCCATTTCTCTTCGCCATCCTGCCATTCCTTTAATCACCACAGTCTGCCTCCTACTTCCTCCTCTTTGGCTCGGGACCAGGTGGGTGAGCATTGCTCATGTCTCCCAGAGGGATGAGAGAAATGAGACACATGACCACCCACTGCGGCGCAAAAGCCAGAGGAGAGTGTTTTAGGAGACTTCAGACGACAGCTCATCAACCAATGATCGTCTTTTTTTTTTTAATACAGAAAGCCCAGGAGTAAGTGTGTAACAGCGAGTAGACAAAAAGAGTGCAACACAACCGCTGCCAGAAACAAAGGGATGTTTGTAGATATTTTTCTACTGGTAAAACAAGCTGGGAGGGGGGAAAAAAGACAGAGTGCCCCTGACTGTTCTTGTTTGACCATTTGATTCAGCCTCAGCATTACTTAGCCCAGAAGAAAGCAGTAGCGGAGGGGAGAAGGATAAAAACAAAAGCGGCTAGTATCCTTATGCATTATTCACAGGTCTTTTTAATGGCCATTTACAGGGCTGTGAAGTCTGGCACAAAAGCACACTACGAATCTTGTTTGTTCCAGAAGCCTGAACCCATATTTCAGCCATTATTTATGCTGCCAAGAACCACTCCGGATTAAGTTTTTGTGCATATTCAATGAATTGATTAAAATGGAAGTCACGCTAGGTTAGTACAAATGTCTTCTTCTGCTAATAATTTTATCTTAAAAAAAGAGGCTTCTTGGTATCTGTCTTGTTTCTTACAATTCCAAGTCAATGTCTTTCTTTTTTTTCCCCTCATATATTTTGTAAAATAAATCTAACTGGGAGCAAAACATGCCGACCTAAGCATTTTTTGAAAAATAGATCAAGCTAAAATAACATTTAAACACTGGACTTCAGGGGGCAACTATTTATAGCCAAAGTTTGTCAAGTCAAACAAAAAAAAGGAAAGGAAGAAATCCATGTGTGCCTTAATCTAGTTTGCATTGGTTCATGTGTTGGAAGAAAATATCTGCAGGGATTTTTGTTAGAGGTGTTTCACTGATCCTGAGAGAATTTTTTGCTTCTGATTTGAAGATAAGGCTTCTTCTCCGTGAACAAAATTCCCTCCAGCACCAAGCCTGAAGCTCCAAGCCGTCTTATGGGAGCTAATGTTCTCTCTCTGGCATTAGACGCTCCGAGCTAAATTGGAGCGTATGAAGTGGGTAAATTAAGTTAAAGTACCAGTAGCAAGTTTGACAAGAGTTAGAAGAAGTGGCATAAAAAAAATAAAAAAAATAAAAAAAAGTTTTCTCATACTTTCGAACTTCAACAGAATTTATGAGAGAATTTTGGGCATGTAGATAATTTCTCTTCAGTTTTGCAATTTTGCAATGATGGTCATCACACATTGCACTCACCTCAATGCTAGAACTCTAAATGCTTTTGGGGGAAAAAAAAAATCTACTTGTTTCAGCAAATAGGTCATGTTTAAACTGAGGGTGTTTGTTGAGAGTAGCGGGGAAAATGAGTCTAATTCCAAGTCTATCACCGTGGTAACGGACTACATTTTATCTATTCTTGGGTCATTAGTTAGTATGCGAGAGGTACGGTATGAGTAGCTTTGTACAAAAGGCAATTTGAGACTGAAAAAAAAAACAAAAAAAAAACCAACTTTGCCGCTTTTGGATACTTCTGTTATTCCATGTCTTGTTTTTTCTGAAAAGGACAAAAGACCCAGAGAGATTGCGGATACAAGCAGCCGAAATGAACTTCCTCCGCGGGGTGGCTGGGCTCTTACTCAGAGATTGGGTGAGGAGCTCTGCCATCCGGGAGGAGCTCGGTGTCGAGCTGCTCCTCCTCCAGGTCAAGAGAAGCCAGATGGGGTGGTTCGGGCATCTGGTCAAAATGCCCCACGAGCGCTTCGCTGGTGAGGTGTTTCGGGCACGTCCCACCAGGAGGAGACCAAGAGGCAGACCACGGACCCGCTGGAGAGACTATGTCTCACAGCTGGCTGTGGAACGGCTTGGAATAGGACAAAAGTCGTTTAAATCCAAAAATTTGAGCCAAACTGAATGAAGAATGGATAAAGTTCCCAAGTCATAAGAACACTAATTCAGAGGTTCCCATTAGTCCACGGGTGTCCAAATCTGGTCCTCGAGGGATGGTGTCCTGAAGGTTTTCCATATGTTCTTGCATCTACACACCTGATCCAGTTAATTGAGTCATTGTGCCAAAAATTCTATTGGCTGTTGATTTCACTTTCTGTGCATCAGCTGTAAAAAACCAGGAACGTGTGGAAAACCATCAGGAGACTGGCCCTCGAGTGCTTGCTTTGGACACCCTTGCTTTAGACAAAGTTTCTGCTTTTAAAATTTTTTAGTCCATATATGGGTAGCCTTGACCTGATAGAAGTTTTTTAAAGAACTGCTGAATCAGAAATAGTGAGCATAGTGACTGGATGCCGTAAATGACTAATAATAGCTTCAGGACCATTTTTAGTTAGAGTCTACTGAGAGTGGTAAACCACACAGAGGAAATAATAGGACCTGCTAAATTGGACTTGGATCCTGTCCAAACAGATGCAACAACTGTTGTCCCAACCATTTTTGTGAAAATGAAATATTTTGGGATATGTCGCAGAGCTTTTCAATGACTGCAGGTGGTAAACCTCCGGGGAAATAACACAGGGAGGAAAAAAAGCTGAAAGATCTAAACAACAATGGCCGGAGGTGTCAGTGGGGCTACAGCTGGACCAAAAAGCTAAATAGCTCAAAGTAAAGATAATCATAGCCAGATGGAAACAATTACTGAGCCACAAGGGTGCCAATGAAACGTAAATGCAAAATATAACCAGGATACATACTTGAGATGTACCAGTTAAAAATAGGAAGTGATTAAACATATTAATAAATGCACAAGTTAGATTCTATTTCGGTATTTCTTTTAAGGGGAAGATGAAGGCTGTTGAAGTAGGAGGTTTTCTGAGACTAAAGTCAAAGAATTTTGCAATCCATTTGGGAAAATTGACTGAATCCCAATCATTCCCATCAGACATAGCGATATCTAAAATTTTATGTATCAGGACAGATTATGATGTCATTGAGTCAATATTAATGTCTTTAGTTCAAACTCCAAACATTACCATCAGTAACGTTTGACGGTTTTCCTCTGACTCTTGCCCCTTTGTCGAAATAGATTTTCCATCCACTCGTTCTAACGCCCCATTTTTCACGTTAACGATGAGACACCCCCATAGTTTAATCTAATAAAAATGAATCAGTTGATTGATACAGGCCTGTCAGAATGGGGACTTCTAATGTGACAGAGACGATGGCTAATTCAATAAAGCAGTCGCACGGCGCTCAATGGAAAGAGACTGGACCGAGCATGACGATGATGGGTAATTCTGCTTAAGAGCATGAGTGTTTGTGGGGTATTCCTTGCTCTGTGGGTGACTTTGTCAGCTGTCTGACTTTGGAGCGTCCTTTGTGGCTACCGTTGCTGTCAGGGTAAACGACAGGCGCTTATCTCCTCCTGTCTGCTGGCTTATCTACTGCTCACCTACACATCGATGGGGAATCGATGGGGAACCTTCAGTGCACGGTCAATACAACAAATGGCCAATTCAGACTGGCACTTACAGCACTCCTGAAGGCAGCCCTCACTCATTGCCGTGGGCTCTAGCACTGTGCTCTGACAAGTGTGGGTCCACATTATTCAGAAGGGAAAACACATAAAGGCTAGACCCCATTGTCATGTGATAATGTGGAAAACACCGCCAGGCAATCCGTGTTTAGACGACCGGAGAAAACCCCTCAAGTTACCCGTAGGCTTGTGTAAATAAAAATGTCTGACTGCCTTCTAAGGAACCATTTGACTTGAGTAGATCCACATCAGCAGTTATAGCCATTCCTGAATTCAATCAAAGATATTATTCTTGGAGTCCTCGAACAACCTGATCTCTGATGCAAATCAAATAAAAGTAATGTGATCATCTGCTGCTTTTTAAAATAGGAAGGGGATTACCAATATCCATCTGCTTGGCAACATATTTCTGATTTACAAGCAGCTCCAGGTGCATTCACTGCCTGAAAAGTGCAAAAACAACCCAGAGCTGCTGACTTTTTTCTATTTTCGTTTCATTCCCACATACGAGCACAAAGTATCTTTTCTCTTCTCAGATGCGAGTTGTTTGTACGTTCGTTTAATTTCTTCACAGCAAAGTTGGTTTCATTCAGTGACTTAAGTCCTTGAAGACACATAGCATCGTCTGGGTGGCATGCCAATAACTTGAGTCACACAGATTGGATGTGCTGTTCAAAGGATATCAGAGAAATGTCACAGACCCCAAAGGAGACTAGCCAATTTCCAGAAGCTTCTCCAGTGAAATCTGCCCTTCATTATACCCTCCATTTCCATCATACGTTTCTCTGTCTTTTAAATCTTAAGTTGATTTTGCCTCTTTTAATATTTTAAGAACAAAGCTGTCAGAAATAGCTCTTTTCAATTCATTTCTTTCTCTCTTCACAGAACAATCCTCCCAGAAATGTGGCATGTTCACAAAGTCAGACACCAAAGCTGTTGACCTTCCGTGTCTAAGCAGAAAAAAAGCAGGTGACAGGGCAACACTTGAGCTGAGGCTTCAATCAATACAGCACCTGTGTAGGGATCAGAAAATAATGACTAGTTCTCTTCCTTGTAGCAAAGAAAAGCTTGGATAGCTCACCGACTGAGACCATCGTCAGATTGGTATCATTTATTAAAGAGTACATGGATCATTAAAATGTGGTTTATTTTGACTCCGAACATGAAAAAGCTGTATTTTTTGCTAGCGTTAGCTTGCTAACCAAATCAAGCAACATTTTAGCTTCTAAAATTGTGACGCTAGTTTGCTGCATTCGATAAATTGTGAAACAATAATAAATAAAAAAAAAAAAATCTTGATGAGATCAAATTGACCACTTTGGACTCGATTATACAATTTGTTGCTGTTGTTTTTTTTAACCATCATGCTAACTGTTTAAAATGAGCTGCATCTGATTTGGTGCCAAAAGTTTAGCGCTTTCATTAAAAATGAGAGTTTTCACTCATCATTTCATTCAAATTTGAATGAAAAAGCCACTTGCACTCAAAAGCCAGATGTTGACAATAGTTGGCAGGTTTTTCAGCAGTGAAAAACGACTGTACAGCAGTGACTAACAGATCAATGATGCCACGCTGTTGATAAGCGACTGCTCTCCCTTTGCAGGGAAATTGAGTTTGCCCACTAATTCAAAAAAGCTGAGAGAAACAAAACACTCTGACAACGGTGTTTCACAAAATCATGCAGGGATCTTTTCATCACGGTGGAAAAGAGATGAAAAGAAGTCAACGCTGAAAGTCATTTTGAAAAGAAATCCAAATGCATTGTTGAGCATTGCAATTTTAAGTTTCTCAATGTTTAATAAGAGAAAATACTAGTAATAACTACATTTAGACTGGGACGTTAATAATAACCTGCTGTACTTCTCCTTAAAGAAAGGTAGCTAATTTCTTTAGGAAACAAACAACAGAAAAAAATGGCTACGGCTACTAGTTTGAGAAAATCAAAAATCATAGTCCTTGACAGAAAAAGGACCAACAACCTATAACTAGTATTTTGATAATTGAATCTTAGCAGTACATTGGAAGAAGGACGCTGGGTTTGGAACCACCAGGAAAGAGGTCTAGAGGAAGAACAAAGAGGAGGTTCATGGATACAGTGAAGGAAGACATGAAGATAGTTAGTGTGACCAAAGAAGATGCAGCAGATAGGGTTAGATGGAAGAAACTGACTTGCTGTGGCGAACCCTGAAGGGAAATGCTGAAAGAAGAATAAGCATCAAGAGTTTTATCTTTGTTTTGTACCCTTAAGCTGGGCATACCGTATTATTCTCAATAAAAGCACACCCCAGTTTCTCCGAAAACTTGATTACAGCAAAGTTTGAGTCCAGTAGAAATAAGTCTTCCATGTGCAACTTTAGCTCGAGTCTGACATGTCCTTTTAAATAGCACTTTAAACAGCGCTACCGAGTATGTGCAGCTTGTGCTGGTACCGGTCCGGTACGGAGCCAATTTTTTTTGTCCTGCAGACGATTTTTGCAAATAGCTTATTTATAGATGCCCATTAGTACGACCGCGCATGCACAAAAATTGGGAATAATACAGTATTTTTTACCAAATGGTTTTAGTTTTGTTTGAATCCTTGGGACTTCGAACCAAAGCGGCATTCTTTAAATGAATTGAGCTGCGATCTAATTATTCAAGTTCATTGTTTGATGTGCAGTTCTATAAACCTATATGTTCAATACACCGATCCGCTTGTTTGTTCAAATAGTTTCTTGCTTTATAAACTAAAGTATCACACTTCTCACTGCATTTTGCGTCTAAATAAATTTCTCAGAGAGGCTGTTACTGAAGAGAATTGTTTGCTGTTGTAATAAAATTATATGATGACCTTTTTTACTAGACCATCTCTCTGAGGTGAGCCATAAAGACACTTTGCATAATGTTAAAAAAACAACATGTTTACTTGCTTACTGCCTGTTGACCTTTCAGGTTCTCCACATAGCCTCGGTAGGAGTAGCATCTCAATGCGTGCCGCACAATGACTGCTTTGTTGGATAAGACATAATGCTTGTTTATCTTGAATAAGCCAACAGGAGGGTCAAGTTCATAATCTACCATTGATTCCTGTTTTGTTATTCGATACTTCAGGACATTTTGCTAGCTCGTGCTTTAGAAGTGATGCAGAGATCATTAAAATGACTTCAAGACACGACAGCAAAAAAAAAAAAAAAAAGGTAGAATTTATAAGCAGCCACTGCAGGCATTTCTCCTGGTGAAGGACAAACTCATTTGCAGCAAAAGAGGAGTTATGTTTAGTTCATCAAAAATTAATCAGAAACTCTTATGAGTGAGCACTCAAAGTTCAGGCAAATGCTAACACTTGATAGAGAAAAAAAACCTGATCGAAGGTGATCCTTTTTCAAATAATCCAACCCTCCCACATCAGACATTTGGGAAAATGGCTTTTAATAAATTTACAGCTTTTTAAGCAAAGATGATAACATTCCGCTGGAAAAAAAAAAGCACTTAGTGCAGTAATGTGTGATCTTAGAGAATAAAACACTAACCTCTCTAACTTTTCATGAAGGAAATTACTGGGTGGAAAATAAATTTAAGGAGGCTGTGATTAAAAAAAACGTGTCTGATAATTGAAATGAAAACAGGGCAAAACCAAACTGCTTTAAAAAGTGTTTCAATTCCATGGTTCACTTTTAAAACCAAACAATTGAAACTCAGTTCTTAGTTGATTCAAAGTTCTGTCGTATTTTTTTCCCAACACTCACTGCATCGCTTGTTTGATGAACCAACAGCTTGCTTTTCTCCTCTCTAGGCGCCTTCTTGTGTGTCCCCCCAAAAATACTAATGACAGAAACCTAACGAATGTCTCCAGAACAGCTTGCGGCGCATTCAGCCATACTGCCAAATGAGCGTCGGTGGATGCAAGTAATTACGGTTTCTATTAGGAATTTGTAACAATAATAACAATAAAAAAAAAGTCTCGGCACCGACTTATTAAACTCCAGTATTGGTGCATCAGGGTTGTACGTAGAAATTTAATTAAAGTTGCTTTATTATTAAAGTTAATTTATTATACATAAAGCATTAGCAGGTACTAGAGGTGGCTTACCTTGGCAGAATAACTTGGTAAATTGAGTTTTTTGTTTCCCATGAATACTAACTTAAATCAATTATTTTGGTGCATTTTCGATATAAAAGGATTTTATTAAGAGCTGTAGATTTTATTTCTTTTGTGTTATATAAACACCAACATCTAAATTAATTTGTTGCATTTCATGGAGTAGTAATTAGAGTTTATAACCACAATCAGTTTTTGACAAATAAGTCCCTACTCATTTGGAACGATGGAGGCTAAAAAACCATTTCGTTCCGTTCTGTCACCTTCTGGTTATCTGGGGATGGGTCGCAGGGACAATAACCTCAGACAGAGAACCCAGGCTTTGAACACCGCAGTTGCATCCTTCAGCTCACTCAAGAGTATCCCAAGGTGTTCCCTGTCCAGCTGTGAGACATAATCTATCCAGCAGGTCTGGGTCTCCTCCCAGAGGGATGTGCCCAGAACGAGGCGCTCGGGAGGCATCCTAACCAGATACCCAAACTACCCCAATCTGGCTTCTCTCCACTCGGAGGAGCAACGGCTCTACTCCGAGCTCCTTCCTCACTCTCTCTAAGTGAGAGCCCAGCCATCTCACAGAGGAAGCTCATTGAATTACTTAATTTAAAAGAGAAATCTGTTTAAACAAGTTCAATTAAATTTTTAACCATAGTGGAACACAAGGACCGAGTATAATCACTTTTGTACTGCTCACTACACTACAACAGCACAAGAACATTAAAACAAGTTTTCAAGTCTATTCTTACTCACAACTGTTTAATTTGAATTTTTTTTCCAACTGTTATACTATAAAATATTGAAATTCTTAAAAAGGTTTCATTTTACATTATATTCAGCTTAAATGTGAGCTTAACTTTTTCCTTTTTGGCAATCGGTCAACTTTTAATGAGCAAAACCAGCGACTGAAAAGAATTTCACTCACTTCTGAAAAAAATAAAAATATTTCAAATTTTAATATGAGAAAATTAGAGAAATTTGTGAAAATGAGAAAACAAAATTAGTGAACAAAAATCTACAATGATGGTTTCAACACCTCTTGAAAAAAATGTGCTTCAGTTTAAAAACATGTTTCAAGGACATACTATAATATTATGCATTATGATTATACAGTATATGCATTCTAATTATAGAGCTTTAAAGTTATCTTATCGCTGCTTCTCATGTTGAAAATATTCTTTTTGTTTGGTTTTATACCCTTGCCTCAGACTTTTATCCACAAAGAACTAAAGACGCTCTGCTAAAAGTCCTTAATGCCTGTCAGATGGGCCTTTGGGTGTACCGACTCGTTTAAAGAGGTCACATTGTGTTCTTGCAGTTATCCCCTCCGATGTAGCTCTGCAGAACCACAACCTTTCAAATCATTCTCTTTTCAACAAAGGGAAGACATTTTGAACTGGCTCAAATGAATTCTATGTTCCTTTTTGAAAAGATTTTGAGTGAGTGACCAGATGCGTTACCAGTGGGTGTAATATAGTTTTTTACTTAACTTGAAAACTGCACTTTAAAGTCACCACGTTTGACCAGTTATTTACATAATCATACATGAAAAACACAAATTTAAAAACCATGTTATCATGAACATATAGACATAACTTTAAGATCTTCTAGAACAAGAACTTCTAGAACTGTAACCATAGCAACCCACTCATCTTGTCCTTTTTGTTGATTGCGGCTGTTCATCCCTCCCAAAAAAACTAACCCACCGAGTGGGTCTACATGTTATTTATTTACATGTAAAATGATCTTTTATGACTCCTCATAATGTCGGGATCTCCTCGCCTGCCGCCAGAGGGAGCCCTGGATGTCCCTCATCACCCTAATTAGGGACACCTGAGATTGATTCCTGATGCCACACATCTGTGGACCCTCCCATCTATTTAAGGGCAGTCACTCCGGATTATCTGTCAGGTCATACCATCCCTTCCTGCCAGGTCACCCTAGTTGCCTGACCATGTTTGAACTGTTACTGTTTGAACTTTTGAAATTCTGAGTTAATCTTGTGCCCTTTGCTTTATAGACTTACCGGTACTTGAATTGTGTTAATAAAGCTTGTTTTGAGGTCCTGCAATTGAGTACTCTTCATTCCACATCCCAAAACCCTAACACATAATACTTGTTTTACATCCAAACCTTTTATAAAAAGAGATTCCTCATTACCATTCAAATCATTCACCACTGTTTTCCATCGATTCAACATGTGGATTTCATGACATTAATGATATTTTCCAGTAGAGCATGTGATAAAATTCCTCTCTCTGAGTACTGCCCGTAATGGAAGGATACCCACAATATGTCAGGGGGTTAGATTAAAAAAAAATCATGGAGTGTTAGGTTAAAAACAAAATGACTGAAAAAAATCAACCAAATTGAACCGACCACAATCTAGCAATCGGGGAAACATCTTTGAGCTCACTTGTGATCTAAGATTTTGTTGGCTTCATTTAGTGGCTCACTGATGAAACCACTAAAGCGTCACCTGCTATATTTTATCTTTCTAACGTGGATGATAAAAATTCATTACACGCAAGAACAATGGGACAACATGCGTTCACAGGAAATACCATGAGCTTCAATCAAACATCCTCCCAGTCTAAACCACTGAAGCAATGCCGCTGTCACTGATAAAGTCTTTTTTCCCTCGCATTCATCACGTCCCTGCACAGGACATACACATCTGTCGCACTTCAATGTGAACAACTTCCTCTGTTCCTCCACACCGGGATGAATGTGTGCGGCCCAATCGCAGGTACCACTTACTATGCAATGCATTAGGGACGTGCAGATGGTGGAGACGCTATAAAGGGGCTGACAGCTGTTAGGCTGATACTAGCACAAAGAAGAACAATGGCTATCGCCGGGAGTGTGAAGAATAATGGCTGACTTACCTGTGATGCCGATCCGTGAGAAGCATGAAAGAAAAAAAGAAGAAAAAAGTAATTAGTATCACTGAATAAAACCACTGTGACTTTTGTGAAATCCTTCACAAATGTTAGCTTTCTTTGATCTAAATATATTGTTAGAAGTCCCTCAGCTTCATCTTTCAAACAGCAGAATCAGTTCTGTGTACCGGCATTGCACCCTCCCACATGTGTCCTCTCCTTCTCTTGGGTGCTGTGGTACTCCTTAATGATTTTTACTCCACTAGTCAAGAACAAATTAGCATCTTTGCTAGCGCGCTCATACTCGGGCCGCTCAACTGGGAATCATCAGTCGAAGAGAAGAAAAGAAAAAAAATCCCTCACAAAAGTTTAGTTTTCATAAAGTTATGATTGATGAAGTAGAGTGTTTGGTTCAAGCGGTAATTAGTGAACTTGTAAAAAAAAAAAAAGCAGAGCAGGCTGCGTAATGATTGTCGATGTGATTCTAAAGTTCTTGTTAGGAATCTTGATATGATGAGGTGAGAAGGTAATGTGAAAGAAAAAAGACAAAGACTGCTATTAATTATGGTTCTTATTTAATACAATGGAAAAATGAGGTTAAAGGGAGAAGAGATAAAGAAGGTGGATGATTTTAAGTACTTAGGATCAACAGTCCAGAGCAATGGAGAGTGTGGAAAAGAGGTGAAGAAATGTGTGCAGGCAAGCTGGAATGTGTGGACAAAAAATATCAGGTGTGATGTGTGATAGAAGAGTTTCGGCTAACATGAAAAGGATAGTGTACAAAACCGTAGTGAGACCGGCCATGCTGTTTGGTCTAGAGACAGTAGCACTGAGAAAAAAACAGGAAACAGAGATGGGGGTAGCAGAGATGAAGATGCTGAGGATCTCTCCAGGAGTGACCAGGATGGACAGGATTAGAAATGAGTATATCAGAGGAACAGCACATGTTAGAGGTTTTGGCGATAAAGTCAGAGAGGCCAGACTGAGATGGTTTGGACATGTGCAGAGGAGAGAGAGAGTACATCGGAAGAAGGATCCTGGGTTTAGAACCACCAGGAAAGAGGCCTAGAGGAAGACCAAAGAGGAGGTCCATAGATATAGTGACGAAAGACATGAAGGTAGTTGATGTGACCGAAGAAGATGCAGCAGATAGAGTTAGATTAAAGAATCTGACTTGCTGTGGCGACCCCTGAGGGAAATGCCGAAAGAAGAAGAAGGTTTCTTATTTAATACAACATCTCATGCAGCTGTGATCAGAAAGAGATACTCCCAATAAGTGGTTTGGACTTCTCCTTCTAGACAGAATCTTTATTTAAAGAGACAGTCAAAAAATACGTTTTGATCTCCACCAAACAATGTGCAGAAGCCGGAGAGCACAAACACATCAGGTAAAAAGGTGTATGTGTCAGAGGAAATAAGGATGTGCACATGAAAAAAAAGAAAGGAGATGAGAATACAATAGATCTGAGCGAAGGAGACATCAAGTCAAGGGTTTCTTCGACAGTTTCTAATGCATCAAACTTGACACCTTCGGCTGCTTCCTCTGTCCATGTGTCTTTTTTTTATCTTGGCCATGACACAACCACATAGTTCCTCCAATCATCCCTGCTACATCCACTTTGATGGGTGCCATTCATCTTTCACCTGTCAGTTCACTGCAGTGATTTGATGGCCCTGGGCCAGACTAAGAGCAGAAAATAAGTGGTGGCACTGCCAAGAAACAAAAAAAATTCTTGGCGTTTTCAAATAATCCGCAAAGCAAATCTTATTAGCTAAAACAAATAACCCTTATATAGTTTATTCTAAAAGACTTCGACACTATTACCGTGACTTCAGCGCCAGACCCTTTAGATTGTGGCATTTACATGACTTTTGTTGGTCAATTTTCCCCCAGGGGTTCCATTTTTCTGTGATGGCAATCTTTTCTGAGATTGTTTGTTGTCACAAAATAACAAGAGCAATTTACTCTGCATGGATCAAATAGAATCTGGGGGATAAATTCAAACATAAACTTTTCACCTCCTAACCTTCTGTCCTGCTTCTGAACACGAGGACGATAACAGCACGTGCTCATCACAATTTCACTGGGATTTTTTTCTTATTTTGTGCTATATTATCTGATGACATTCAAAACATAAAAGCAGATCCATCAACTTATAAATACAGCATACTGGTGAGTTTACACAAGAAAAATCTAAGCATTTAATTGCATTACACATTAATTTTTTTTTTTCAAACAATATACAGAACAGACGGCAGATGATCCGCAATAATTAGAATGCTGCAACAATCACTTGTGGTAAAGAAAGAGCCGAACTGAAAAGCAAAGCTCTCGATTTACCAGTCGATCTATGTTCCTACCCTCATCTCTGGTCACCAGCTGTAGGTAGTGACAGAAAAAACAAGATTGCGGATACAAACGGCCAAAATGAGCTTCCCCTGCATCCTACCGCACTCAGAGATAGGGTGAGGAGCTCTGTCATCCTTGAGCAGCTGGGAAAAGAGCCGTTACTCCTCCAAGTTAGAAAGGCAGATGGAGTGGTTTGAGCATCTAGTTAGGATGCCTCCCGAATGCTTCGCTGGTGAGGTGTATGGTGCACATCATACCAGGAGGAGACCTTGAGGCAGACCATCGACCTGCTGGAGAGACTATATCCCCCAGCTGGATATGAAACACCTCAGAATCCTCCTGGATGAGCTGGTGAAGGCAGCTGGGGCTAGAGAAGCCTGGGCTTCCTGTCTGAGGCTGTTGCCCCCGTGTCTCAGCCCGAGATAAGCAAAAGACAACGGAATGGAAAGACAAGTGACCATGTGAGCCTACATCGGTAGCATGAAGAAGAATTTCTTCTTTTTTTGTTTGACAACTTAAAGCACACAATGAAGTATGAAATTGAAGCTTTTCATAATGATTTATTTTTGCTGACAATATCTAAAAAAGACGTCGAATCTAGCTCGTTTTCTTGCTTGTACCAATTATCAACTGACAGCTTGACATGAGTTTAACCACAAGATACATGTATAAGGCAAAAAAAAAAAAATCTTTAAGAAAAAACTAAATAATCTAAAAGACATAAACTTCACATGATCTCCTGTTTGTAACGTTCACATTCATTTTTTTTATGAAAAGCTACGTAAAAGAACGACAAAAGACAGGAGGATTCAAAAGATGTCTCACTCCGACACTTTTCACAATAGTTTTGACGTCTTTACAAAATTCTAATTTCTGAATTGTTAAATTCCAATGTGCCTGTAACGTCAAGTTATTCATTGAAAATGTCTTCATCATTTTTCAACTTGTTTGTTCTTTTTAACTAGCTTGTTACTCAAACTTATTCTCAAAAGGGCTATAATGCCAATTTTAATGAAACATTGGCAACACAAGCCTTAAATTTAATAAAAAATGCTTCAAACACAGAGTGGTAGAAGAAAGAAAACCCATTGTTAAATGAGTACTTAATCACTTTAATAGCAGTAATCAGTTTTGTATTGTACAAGCTTGATTAGGTACTTTTATAGCCAGAAGGGACTGTCGGGGTGATGCATCCCAAACTTTGCCAAAATCAACTAAAATATTCTCCTTTGTGTGGTGGATTTGTTGCATGAATACAGCCTTATTTGTACAGGCACCAATTGTAGCTCGTAGAGGTAAAACTAGCTCTGACTTTTCAGAGTTGACAGGTCACTCTTCAAAAAGAGCGATAAACATGATGAAGACAGACTTGGAGCTCCGTTAGACACTTCTTACCCTTGCTATCCATAAGTAAAGTTTCTGAAGTTGTCCATTAGCTGATTGCTGCTCCGGAGAATAATTCAGAGTGTGGATTTATTTGTAGCTGGAACAAAATTACCTGCCCAGTAAACATGAATGCTAGAGCGAGATAACAGCAGATCTTCAGGTACTGGCCACCACAAATCACTTTGGAAACCACATAACTGTGGGTGGATTCATTCTCGTAGTGAAAATGGAGGCTAGTCCAAAAGAAATAATCAGAGGAGCTCTTGATTTCTCAGGCCTCTCACCTTCCCTAATGTGCCACAGAACACATTATCCCTTACCCATCTGCCCTATTTGCTTTCCTTCCCAAACCCACTGAGGGCTTGTTAAAAGATAGAAACCTCTAACCAATCTTTTGAGCACATTGGCATCTTTCAAATGGGCTATTTAAAGGAAACACAAGACAGCAGCCTGAAATCTGAGTGTTTAGAAGCTGCGAGCTGTTATTGACACAGGCGGATAATTGGGTTGGTAATGGAAACAATGCCGAAGGTAACACTCTGCAGAGACGCTGCGGGAGATTTGAATACGACAGAGTGCGTTGCTGATTGGGTCTCGTTAGAAAAGCATTCATTTCACATATTCTCCCTTTCAATTTGTAGTCCATCTCTCTGCCTGTTCTCTGTCAGAATACCGTTGATGACATCTCGTTATGTCCAAATACGATGAAATGAAACAATGTCAAAACAAGCAAAAAAGCTGGCTGAATTGAGGTACAATGGATGGAGAAGCACAAGAATCATGATAATTACTTTGTTAAACTTCATAATCCGTGTTTCTGATCATAACTATTTATTTTAAACTGGCACCAACATTTTGTAGCTTTTCCACCCAATTACAGTTTGCAGCTTTGATCCGCTCCCGACAATTAAATTTAACGAGCGATCTCTGTACCAAAGGTGGACCCGGCTCGACTCTTGCCACCGAGCAATTCATTTTCATCTGCAATGCAGAGCCTAAGCCAAGCTGGGTGATAAAAACTGAGCTTCCCACACAGGAGATGCTTTGTGCACTCTTTATTAATGTGTTTTGTTATCAAACGTTTTAAGTAATGATGGATGAAATAAAAGACAGCTGTAGTTGTAAATCCTAACTGGAGGTGCTAAAGTCTGTCATATACGGTTATACCTCAGGGGAAAGTCAATGTTTTTCTGTCTGGCACCCCTTTAAAGTCAGGTCTGTAAATATTGCACCATGATGACTGTGTTTCATCATCTCTACCTGAAATGGTCTAGACAGCATCTTTATTGCTAACATGGACAAATGCGGTATTTGATTCTGATTAAATCAACTCTTTCCAAGACCGTTTTTAGTAAACACAATTGTGTATTCTAATCAAATAACTTTCCATTCAATACATAACTATCTGATGTAAACCAAGTGTTTTTGACCCATCTGGTTGCCATGCCGACACATGCTAAGCACATTCCCATAGCCAAGATTGCTCAACAACACCCGGAGGCTAAAAACACCAAGCGTTACAACTTTTCTGCAGCCTCAGGCATCACATGATGACTGCATTTTATTTTACAGACCTGCACCACATGTCAGTAACTGGATATAAACAAGCTTTGCTGTTTTGGACGTGTACTATGAACAATTCATCTAGAAATACAATCTGTGGTTTTATACTACGAAACAGAGGGCATTTGATCATCCCAACAAGGCTTCTCTTTTCCACTTTGCTGTCTTCTATCATCACAAAAAATATGAAACCGTAAAGAAAGAGAAAAATAATCAATAAAAAGGTGTATGAGTTTGTTGTTGGGTGGCGTAAATAAAAATAGTAAAAAAACTATCTAACAGATGATAAAACTTTGTTTTGAAAAGAAATTTCTTTGTTCAGCTTGGTTTAGAGTTGAGTCCTCTCTTCTGTGATACTTAAACCCGCACTCTAACTAGCGGCCGTACTAGTTATCAGGCAAAATACGCTCACTAGTTATTAGGACAAAAGCATCTGTGACAACTCATTATTTGAGAAGTAAACTTCCTGGAAGTTGTTCTCTTCCGTTTTCCTGTTAGTTTGAAAGCAAGCATTGAATTGAAAATACTTTATTAATCCCCGAAGGGAAATTTGATGCTGCGGTGCTAACACCTCGATGCCTTCCCGGTCTGCTTACACGGTGTAAAAGCTGGCAACTGAACAGTTTAAAAAAACAGTCCATAATGAGTCCACAAAGTCAGGCCCTCCACATTCCTGCTGGGTCAGAACGAGCGTCCCCTGTTCCTCCATCTTGCCAGCGAGTGTCCGGATGTTACCCATGACAACCGCAGGGACACTGGGCTCAAAGCGTCTACTTTTAGTCTCCCTCTCAGTTCTGTCAGAACTGCATCGACTCCTCCAGCCACGGTGGATCTGGTTCCGAGCGCTAGCTGCTGGTTGAGTAAACGCTAACAAAGCGAAACGATTCCATGACCAACAAAACGGCGAGCTAGTCGTTGAAACCAAAAAACGGCTAGCCTAATAACAGCTGTCTGAAGCAAAACAGTTGAGTCCAAAACGACGTCCAAAGAGCGCACAAATTTACATCTACAGAATGGGACCAAACACAGGCAAAAGACAAACAGAAACCGAGTGGAAAAAATGCAAAAATAGACGACCAGACGTCAGAAAAACAGGAGACACCGCAGCAGGCAGCCGGCAGCCGGCCGGGGAAAGCGCCTTTTAAGGTGACTCTTTTTTTTTTGCCCGTTAAAGGCATATTGATTGAAATAAAATCTGTTTGTTCAAGATTAGACATCAATAAATGCCAGTGAAGATCAGCTAATTCCTAAAATACACAGTCATTCCCTCCGTTGTACACAATCAGCCATAGATTTTAAGACTCTCCAAACACTACAGGAAATCCTGTTTACAGTTTACGCTAATGGTCACATCATTCACAAGGGCAAATTGTGGCCTTACAGAGTTAAATTTGTGGAAGCAATTCAGTTCTCTTTATTATAAGCCTCCGTGTCCTTGATAACTATAGCACAGAGCGGGCTAAGAATGACTCAGTATCCCTGAGGGCAAGGTGGCAGTTGATCCTGAGACTGACAACAGAGGAAACAGGAGGCGGCAGCTTTAAAAGAGGAGCTCAATGTGAGGTTTGAATTTGAAAGTAATGTAGGGTTTCTCTAGAAGAAGCAAGAGGAGAGAAAAAAAGCCTAGTTTATATATATACATAGTTAGAATGATGTAATTCAGAGAAGAATTGGGCCATTTATTTGAGAAAGACAGTGAGAAAAGACGAGCTCAAGGTGGGGTAGGGTGCAGGTTTAAGTGATTACTCAGTCCTTTCACACACAGTGCCTCATCCAGCCGTCAAGAAGTTCCCTGACAGACAACATTAAGTATTAACATGCAGCTGCAGTGCAATAAGACTTCTCCAAGGATCCTTATACTACATGCTAATTTCATTAGAGCAGCAACGCAAGAGAGACATCTTTGTATGCAAATGAGGATGAGCTCAGTTTAAGTAAATTAAAGGCAGTGCCAGCCAAGTGTGCGATTGTGAATCTGGGTTGTTTGTGCTGTAGCACTTCTGGGTTGTTTGTGCTGTAGCACTTCTGGGTTGTTTGTGCTGTAGCACTTACTCAAATGCGTAAATCCTAAAATCACACAACATTTGGAATTATTTGCTTCTTTAAGACACTTTTTTCTCCCCCAATCGAGACGACAAAAAGAAAGCAAATGACCACCGTAAAATTGTAATTCAAAAATCTGCTCCGGCTCGTTAGCATTAACATCACAGTGTATTCTTGTGAAACATTTGTTGGCAGTACCTCTCTTCTTTTATATAACTTACACTGTGGTTATGGGAGTTGATAAAGAGTGTGCACCATGCCATTTTTATGACCTGCACTGTAGGTTGCGGGACTAAACCGCACATCTAAAAGAGCGAGTGCGTAATGAAGTACAACATCGGAGCAGCACGCTGCTTTTGAATGCAACTCTTGAGCTTTTGATTACGACATGGGAGTTCAAGTACTTCACTCGAAAACTTTGCCTCTTGCGGTAAATGAGATCGCATATCACAGTAATTCAATTTTATTCACCTTCATTACAAAACAAATTACAGGTAATATCACAGCAGGTCATTCCCGCCTACAGCGTAGGTCCTACACTAGATTATGTAAAATATTTCTTCACTTTAAACCACAGTTGCATGCTAAAACCTGCTTTTGTAAATCTTTATCATTTGGCAGGCTGCAGTGTCGTCTTTGCTAAGCCGTGTGATAAAAAGCTTAAACCCCAAAAAATTGGATTAAGTGGCACAAAAAAAAAAATGTATGAATAACCTAAAAAAATAAAAAAAAAAACCCCAAACAAACGCTATTTACATCTTGAAACCAGTTCAAATTGCAGGATATTTGAGGGTTTTATTTGCGCGTAATGGCTTTCTGATCTTGTGAGTTTTGGTAAAACTATATTGTGACTTCAATTGACAGCGAAAATTTTAGAAATAGTTCCCCTTTATATGTTCTTCACCTCTTTAAAACGAGTCTTTCCCTGTCAGTCCACTTTTATCCCCACTGTGGGCACTAGATTTAATAAATTGACCACTGTTAGATCTTGAAGTTAAAAAAAAAATGTGTTCATTGAGGAAAAAAAAATCAGTGAAACCTTCCTGGATACAAATAAACAATGGCTCTAAAAGGTGTTTATTGCTAGTTCCAGGTCTCTACCCCTGAAGAAAAAATATTTCCAAAAGCTGCAATGATAAGGACATTTTCCCCTGGTGTTGCACTGTGTTGTGTTTGATGTTGGTCTCAAGGCAGCTTCCACCCGTGGGAGTCTTGGTATGTGATCAAAGGCGAGTTTATAAGATTTGCGCCCTGCCATGGCAAGGGTTGGGTAAGCTCTACTCTGACTTTATCTTCTGCCTTACAATCTGTACCAGAACATATTGTCCACATTTATCAGGCTCAGATGCACCACTGAAATGATTCCTGTCCTAGCGCTATTTGCTCAATGCATACATTCAGTCGGAGACATGTACTGTAAATGATGGCTAAACATTTTTAGAGTTTTTTTTAACTCATAAAGACTGATTAAAGAGGTCACGATGGTGATCCGTGTCTATGTGTGTCTCACATATACAGGTAAAAATCTGACTAAACTTCACAACTTCTTGTTCAAAAACACTCAAATCTTCCCTCCCACTCACTATTTTCCCACAACACCATACCTCAGTGCTGAGATGAGTAGCACAGCACAGACTTGCACATTAGACTTTAATGGATTAACCTACAATATTGCTTTAGTGAAACTTTGGCTCCCAGTGTGGTTTTCTTTGTATTCACCGGGGGATGCTGCGAAGCGTTTTATCTCTCGGAAAAATCTATAGTTCAAAGTTGCAGCTAGAAAACTGTTCATATCGAGAGCTTTAGTGAAAGTTAGGTTCATTTCTGGGTTATGCTGGGAAACTTTTTTCTTGTTACACAAACTTAGGAGCATTTAGTAGGGTAAATGTTATCTTTAATTTATGCGTGTAAAGTGAAAACTGAAAGTTACACATGCTAACTTAACTATTTTTAATACACATGTACTGTATGTCCGCAGGGTAGCTGGGCTCTCACTCAGAGGAGCTCGGACTAGAGCTGTTGCTCCTCCAGGTCAAGAGAAGCCAGATGCAGTTGTTCGGGCATCTGCTTGAGATGCCTCCCGAACGCCTCACTGGTGAGGTATTTTGGGCACGTAACACCAGAAAGAGACCCAGAGGCAGGGTTAGGTTTAACACTAACCATCTCCAGCCCGTCCTGGACTCGCTGGAGAGACTGTCTCACAGCTGGACAGGGAACACCTCAAGATTCTCCCAGGTAAGCCTTCCGTCTGAGACTGTTGCCACCACGACCCGGCCCCGGATAAGTGGTAGACAACAAAACAGAACGTGTCAAAAATCCTCAAGTGAAAATCCCTTTCAATGACACTCTTTTTCTTCATCAGCTTGGTGTGAATGACAAACTACCACGTCCTTAAATAACTATTGTGTTTTCCACACAACTTCAAAACAAAAGTTCCACTCGTGTTTACAGCATGCTTTCTTATGGCAGCTCAGAATTAGCCATGTGGTGCTACTTTCATGCAAATCTGTAAACATGGTGTCAACAAGTGAGGTGGCGTTTACATAAGGGATGTATTGGAGGTGTGAAATCCCTCTCTCTAATCCCATCTGGGTGTAGTTGCCGAGCGACGGGAGCGAGTTGAAAGACAACATGATTATAAACAAGGCAATAATGAGAATTTATTAGAATTCAAGTATTAGACAAATTAAACACAAGACATGCGTTAACTTCTGAGAGGACTGGGTTTTTTTATTTGCGAATAATGAAAGTACTTCACCACGATTTTGTTCGTGTATTTTAGTCATTTAATCTCATGACGCTGAAAATTTTTACTTTTGTTGTAAATGTACTTTAATAAACAGACCTACAGGAAAAATGAAATAAAAGTCTTTGTGAAAGGCCCTCCAGGCAAACGTTTCTTCTTTAGAACTGTCAACTTCTTTCATAAGCCACACAAGTCCCCATCATGTTAGCCCGGCTCGGTATCATTGCTTTTTAAGCAAAACTCTTCCGAATGACTTTCCTCTTGATATGTATTGATATTTTTATTATAAACATGGTTGTTCTAAGCTTCCTCATTAATAAACTAATAAAAATAAATAAAACCAAACATTGTTACATCCTAAATTTTTTCTGGATCCATCATTATTTTCAAATGTAGCTATCGTCAGGTCCAAATGGCACAAGTTTTCATTCTCAAAGCAGTACCTCACCAGATTTTGCACTAATTTAAACTTTAATCCAAATGCCAGGTCGAACATTTTCTTTAAAATAATAGGAAATGATTGATGGAGGAGATGCCCCACCGTGGCTGTTGGGCATTTTAGCTCCTCAACATGAGTTGCCAGGAGTTTCTTTCAAAAGAAAGAAAAAAAATGGTATCCACATGTACTATTCTACTTTTAAAGAGAAGAGAACATTGAACAGCTTGCTAGCTTTAAATGCAGCTGTGATGAATTCAAGGACAGATCAGGCTGCTAAAAGAACCACATATGGCTCTGGAGTCAAGAATTGCTGACCCCTGGGATCATTTCTTAAACTTGAGAAATGGTCATGTGTGTAAGTCCCAATTTCTTTTTTGGCATCATCAACCCAAACTCATTTCTTTTTCCATCCTGATGCGAATTGAACTGAAAATACTTTATTAATCCCTGAAGGGAAATTTGATGCTGCAGTGCAAACACCTCGATGCCTTCCCTGTCCGCTCACAAGGTGTGAAAGCTGCCGTCTGAACAGTTGAAAAACCAGTCTGTAATGTGTCCGCGGAGTCGGGCTTCAATGAAGCACACCAAAGTGGGCCCACCACATTCCCACTGGGTTAATGCAAGCGCCCCAAGTTCTTCCATCTTGCCAGCGAATGACTGGATGTTACCCATGACAACCGCAGGGACACTGGGCTCAAAGCGCCTCTTTTCAGATCGTCTCATTCCCAGTTCTGTCGGGATGGCACCGACTCCTCCAGCCACGGTGGATCTGGATCCAAGAGCTAGGAGCTGGTTGTGCACGCAAACAAAGCGGGACAACTCCATGACCAGCCAAACAAGCCAACGGGGAGCTAACCGTTGAAAAAAACAGCTACCTTAAAAACAACCGAAAACCAATAAGGGATCCCCACTGAATTTACTCCTGCACATTTGAGAAAGTTGATTTTTTTCATTATTTTGATTACTTCTGATATTTTCTTAACTACAAATTCAGTGTGTCGATTAAGCAAACGATCAGCCGTCTAATCGCTAGCAAACAGCAATTAGTCCCTTGCTTCTTCATCTGCAACATGATACACCAGAAAGATCAAGAGTAGAGAGGACACTCGCTGGGATGTTCACAAGGAAATTTCTTGTCTTTGGTTAAAATGTTCTAGGCAAAACTTGTCCAAGCTTTCTCTAGCAATTGGTGAAAATAAAAGTTGATTTTTTAAAAGCAGGTTTCACTTCTTCTGGTAACTTCTAATGAAAAAATAATATCAAGTTAATATCAAGCTAAAACATTAAGATGACAAACGGAAGCTTGAATCACTTAGGTGATCACCGATGGAGCCCTTGTGTCTGATTGCCTCCTACCGAGCAAAAAAGGATGTCATTTCAAAATAAATAATGCAGAATATCTGATTCTGTTACCATGAGGGAGAAAACATCAACCATCCAGATGAGAAAAATATGAGAAAAAAGTAAAGCTAGAGAAAGAATCAATCTTTGGTTTTCTTTGCAGGATTGATTTGGATTTGGACACAAATTTTCTGGTCCTTTGGCTTTTGAGGTGAAGTTGGAAGCTTTTAAGTCATGCCATTACATAAAGATTTCTATTTGACAAAGTGGACGGAACGTCACAGGTTTAATTTGGTGTTGTCAGACAGAATTACGTCTCATTTTATTTGACAACAACATAGAACTAACACATTGATGGCCAAAATCTGAGCATTCTTTGCAACTGGAATGTACCAAATTACATAAAACCAATTAAATCTTTAGAACTTCCTTGGAAATTAGGGAATATGCCATTTGTTCAGCCTTCATTTGCATCTGAGTGTGCTCAGGTATCTTTATGTGCAGCTCCTCTTGCACCTTGAGGGATTTCAAGTACAGTGACTCTGCCATCGATCGATTTCCCCGGATGATTTGTCTTCATTAACGCTGAGCAGTATTAAAGCAATCCCTGTGGATGAGTGTGAGAAGAAAGGGAACGAATGTGCGGATTCATCTTATATGCAAAGAAGGGTCAAACGATTCCCAGTCACCATATGGTTGCAAAGTGACATGAAAGACAGCTTCTGTCTGGGCTTGTTCAGGATTTGTTGATTAATACCTGCTTTTAATCAAGCAGGACTGATGAAATGCTTGCATCATCTGAGGGGATGAACGTTGTCAACACAGCGTCTAAAGACACTGGTTTCATCATGAAACTGCAATTTTTCAAGAAGGTAACAGCTGCCAACGAACAACTAAAAAAACATCTATACACTTTTGATCAGCAGGTTTATTCGACATATGTTAGTTTTAATCTAATTTATATATCCAGGCTCTTCTTCCACCTCCACTCAGAACTCCTCTGTCCCACCTACAGCACACCTCCCGAATGTCCTACTGTTGGCATACTGTACATACACCATTCAGGCACGTATTTAAGCCCAATGTTCTCAATCTCTGCCCACCGTCTTGATGCTCAAATGGCTCCAACTGCTTCCCACCATTTGAATAACTTGCAGAGTGCAGTCCAGTTGATTAGACACGTTCTAATGTATTCCCCCTATCGGTAAAGCAGAATCAAACCGTCTCACATTATCATTGCTATAGCCTTATTAAAAGTCCCCTAAGTTCCATGAAGTGCTATCAAGTGCATCCGTGCATCAGTTGCTCTTGTTCTTCTGAGTGCGGCCCCCGACAGGCTTTAAATTGAACATTCAGAATAGCAGCCGACGCTGATAATAGAATCAGTGGCAATGATCATCAACAATCAAAGGCATTGTGGGGCATTCAACCAACTCATCTGAGAGGAAGTGATGAAAGAAGTGGTCTCACAAAGCTGGTTTCATCATGAATATCGAAAGCACAAGTTGTATTTTCATCAACGCTTTTCAAAGCCTCCAGTGTATGGTTCCCAAAATCTCTTTGGATATAGTCAGGCAACTTGAACAGACCTGTGCAAATGGATCTTTTAAGTCGGCAAGGAACTGTACCATAGGGACAGATTTGGTGATGATCAATTACTAGAACTCATTAGCAGTCCAACGGTGCTCAAAGGATCGACAGAAATACTAGTAAAAAGTTTCAGGCAACTCTGAGAACAAAGAGCAATGACATGATTCATTTGGTGATCCAAGGAGGGCAGGAATGTGTGAGTGCGCGTGTGTTAGCGTGAAAGTTTGTGTAAAATGTCAGCAGGGGAGTGCAAGGTTCACAGAGAGTTCAGGGTAAGTCGTTTTCTCTCCTTCTCCCTGTCCTATTCATCCTGTGTCGGCTTGACAGCAGGTTCTGCCTGGTTGCGAAAGGACTCCGAGTCAATGCATCTGAATCAGTCCCGGTCGCCTCGACACATCTGCGGGGCATGGGCGGAGAAGCAAGACAACTGAAGAAAAAAAAGGCAGTGGGATGGCTGCTGAGGTACAGCTGCCTGACACAGTTTAATTCACTCGTTTTTTCCATTTCGCAAGTTGCCAAATTTATCTACCAGCTGCCAATTTCATGTTCTCTTGCCTCGCTGTATGCAAAATACATGGAGACCATCAAACCAGGGAAAGGGCAAACATCAGAACAGACTTTGGTCACTGAAGACAAGCCTGATGCTCCATGCTTTTGACAGCTAGTTACATTTATAATTAACCACACATTTTAGTTACTTATCTCTCTAAATAATAAACGAAACACTAACCCCTTGATGTTAAAATGTCTCTAAATTGTCCTCAGCGCTGATAAATTTTTCACAAAAGCATGTGTTGTTGAAGATTTGAAGAAAAAAGATTACGACTTCCCGTTGGTTCTTCTTATCAATCTTTTAGAAGTATTGCAATTAATCTGTAAATGAGATGAGTTTACTCTTCAAAGTGGAAAAAAAGGTGTCTTATTTGCTTCTGTCCTTCATGTTTTTACAAATAGATGATTAAAGTAATATTAATTATTTCAGATTTTGTCTTGTTGTTCCGATCCAGTTGCATCCTTTCAGAAGCTGTTTTCAGTGAAAATCCAGGAAACAGTATCCCTGCTGCTTGGAAATAAGGGGGAGCATTGAGCAGCTGAAGGGCCAGATGATTCCATCAGTATTCTGATGAGATCACAAGCTATGAGGGAATATTGGACACAGATGCACCGGGTGACTGAAAATTCAGCTCGAGACATTCAGGTCTGGGATATGTGAATTCATAACGTGGTTTATTTAGGGGACTGCAGGGCCGAGAAAAATAGAAGGCTGGTGAGAAAGTGAGAAAAGATTGAGTTGTAGGATTATAAAAAGAAGACTAGAAGGAGATGCTATCTTCTTTTTTTTAGATAACTATCAAGAAAAAGCAAAATAATGCTTCACTTTGAAAGGTCAATCTCATCACACACTATTCCTACAAGCTCCCTTTTTATAGTGTTTGTGGTATCAAAAGAATGGCCTTGAATGGCGACATTAGTTTTAGCATATGGGCTCACAAGAGTTGTGTCAAAAGTTTTCTATTTACTTTTGCTTAGCAAATGATAAAATTTAGTTAAAGTCACTTCTATCCAGGCGAAACCCATGTGCTACATTTTACATTCTTGTATTTCAATGCCTCATTATGCCAAAGACTCACACTTTATATATATATAAAAAAAATCCATTTATAAATTGGCAAACTGACTGTTTTGTCCCAATTTTGATTGTTTCAAATAAGTGACTGACAAGTTGGGAAAAAAAAATCTCTTAAAAGAAAAAGTATGCAAAATGGGTCCTAAAATTGTCCTTTTTGAGAATTTCTCAAGAAAAAAATTGTTGCACAGCCTTGATTTCTATTACTAGAACAAAATGGCTGTCGCAAATTCTAAAGATCAACTAAATTTGGCTTTTGAGTCAATATTGATGCACATGAATACTTTACAAACATCAATATTTGACTGAATTCTTTTTAGTCTTTGGAAGATTTTGAGTTTCTTTAATGTTTGTGTCTAGAGTGAGAAAAAAACTTTGTTGCTAGCAACTCTTTGTAGTGTCTGGATTATCCAAATGCTCTCATTGGTTCTACTCCTCCGAGGATGAAGACGTGATCTTTCAATTACTTTAAATATTCACAACCTTTTTTTCTTTTTGCTCCGAGCTAAATGCTAAACTTTAAAACCCAGATTTTCAGCTAACGCGGGCATGAATTCCTGCTGTGATGATGAAAAGATTTACCAGAGCCACCTCAGGCTGTTAGACTTTGCCTCCACGGATTCATTGATTTTTTTTTTCCCCCCCGACCAATTTTACAGCACGTACACATAGCGGAAATAACTAGGAAATGGGTATTATTGGAAATCATGGCTGAGGTGACAGTGGTGACTGGCGAAAATAAGCCGATAAAAAATGGGCAAAAACATTAAATATTTAAGACACATTGTCTCTGTGATTTTTTACCTCACCTAAAGCATTTAATTAATGAAGTTTAATGAGTTACAGCGTATTAACAATGGGCGGGTCACCAACGGAGTAGAAAATAAGTTGTTTAGTGGTTTTTTACTGCAAAGTATTAAAGTCACCTTGACTGATAAGACGTAGGAAGTGTGGTTCCTAATCAGCATCACCTTGACCCCGAAGTGCTTTGCCTTCTCACCATTCAACAGACACAGGGTTATAACATCCAGCGTAGTGTCATAGTTCGAGCAGGTCACTGACTATGAAAACCTTGTTCCCTTGATTTATTACGGTGACTTCATTCTGATGGATGGTTGATAGTGGCTGCTAGATGGGGAAAGACTTCCTCTTTTTTGATGCTTTTCCATGTCTTTGTGAGTGCACGTTTGAATTATGGCTCGTCATTTCAACACATTCAACCACTAAAATATAAGCGTGCACCCATTACGCTTTGATGATTTGCATGTCCAACTGTTTACAGTCTCGTGCACTACTGCATGACTAACAAGGATTTTCTCTCAAACATTTATAGCAGTAACAGGCTGGCGGAGCTCCACTGAGGCGCTGATGTGTCTGTCCCCTTCCTCATCTCTTTTCATGAGCTTTCAATCAAGCAGACACAGCAGCCAGTGTGTCGCGGCGATACACCACAAAAAGGAAATGGAGCCCTGTAGCTCACAGCTGGAGCGTCTGCTTTAAAGACTATGTAAATAGGAAGTCAACATTGTCGGAAACATTCAGTGAGGCTGATGTTTATTCCAATAAGGTCATGCAAAATACCAAATTTACTGTAGGTATATCATTATAGTTTTGGAAGTGTAACGGTATCAAAAGCTCATTCTTAAACTAACTAAAACCAGATCAATCCAACCCTTAGTGGACTTCATTGTCCCTAGAGACAGAACGATGCCAACAACAAACCCGGTAAAGAAATATACTGTAGTTTTTTGGGTCTTTTTCAAAATTCTGGCTTTTTTTCTGTTCTTAAACATTTGTTCCATTCCGTTGTGTTCCACTTATCCAGGGCTGGGTCGTGGGGGCAACGACCTTGGACGACCAGCCCATGCTTCTCTCATCCACCCAGCTCATCTTGAGGCATTACCCGGCCAGCTATAAGACATAGTCTCTCCGGTGGGTCCAGGATCTGCCAGAATCTATGAGGAGGAGACCTTGAAACACCAAACCAGTGAGGCGTTGCGAGGCACCCTAATCAGATTCCCGAACCACGCAATCTGGCTTCTCTCGATCCGGAGGAGCAATGGCTCTACTCGAGGCCACTTTTTAAAATTAACTTACCTCTACTTATTCACGTTACATACAGTAATAGTATGTCTAATAACCCAGATGTATTTTATTCCAAGTCAACAACTACGTAATTAAACAAAAATTTCTATTCATGAAAATGGCCAAAATCACTTGAAGGATCAACATAGCAAAACACTTGAAAAAATGATCAAATTTTATCATATTTTATGTCATTAAATGAGAATAAAAACACTTATGGCCAATTTAATCACATAATTAAGAAGCCCTCAAGAGATGATATACATTTCGTCATATGTTGAAAGAAACGACAATCTTCATCTCTCTCGTCGTTTTTTCTTAAACTGTTGGGGTGAAAGTCTCTTGACTGGTTTCATTAAGAACACCGTCAAACTAATCAATGGAGCAAAAATTGGTCTTCTGTCAAGTACTAAAAAATTAAAGTTGTTGCTTTCAGTTTGTAATTAGAATGAAAATTTGGAGCTCTGAAAACAATCACTAAGTGATCTTTGTGGGTGAGGGGGAGGCTAGAAGAAAAAAACAATCTATATTAAGCAGACAACCAAAACATTTAGTGTTTTATAATTACAGACTTTAAGCATAGAGAATAAAACCATCCCAAAAGCCTTCAAGCGTTAACCATTGATTCCCACTTAAAGTTAATTTTCTTTGTTCAACATTTTTAATAATGTCTCCCAAAACTCTTAAAAACACACAAATTAATACTTTTTTAAATTAAAGATGTTTGTTTTAAATTATGAAAGGCCTTTTTTGTGTTTTTTTTCCTCGCTTTTTTGGTGGGCACCAGTCATTTCGAGAACCATTCCAGTGTCCCTTTGTGTCTGTGTGTGAATTATAAACATCTTTCTCAAGATTTATTCACCATATGTGCTTTCAATCTGCTTTCCGCCTCTCGATCTCTACTAGGGACAACTTATTACCCTTAATAAAAGTAAAATCTTTTTCATTTTTTCTTGCTCTTGTAACTGTCCTGCTGTTTCATGCTCTGTTGCTTTTATCTATCCGGGCGCTTAATGGTGACCCGGCGAAATACTACATCTCCATTATCTTGTACTTAAATATGCATTAGATGAGGGTCTCCTCTTATTGGATAAAAGAAAGGGGAAAAAAGAGGGCGTCATGTAACTAATTTGTGGATTCTTTTCTCTTTTTCTCAAATTGTAGACATTGAGGGAAATGCTTTCAACTTATTTAGAACGTCTGTAAACCTTTTGGAATGGTGGGTGTGAATTGACACTCTATAGCGGTGGACAATAGCTTGCTATCAGCTAAGAGAAGCAGAAGAAGCTCATTTGCCTGACAGCAAAAGAAAGAAACTCCACATGTAGAGGCAGATAGATGTTATTACTGGTTTGAGTCGTGTTGCTGACAGTCTGAAAGATCCCGCGGTTGTTTGCTTGTTTCTTGTCCTCCTTCTATTCTTTAAACATCCCTCTTCATTATTCCGGTTTTGAGGGGTTGCTTCTGTCTTTTTGTCTGTTGGCAACTTTATAAAAAGCTTTCAGCTGCTTTCGCAGAAAAAAAAAACGAAGCAAACAAGGACGTTGATGAAAGGTATGGAGACCACAAAGCTACGGAAACTGTAGCTTGACAGATGCAAGTTGCAAAAGATAGTTAAATATTTGAACTAAACTTGCCTACAAAGAGCAAAAATAATAGTGTGTGAAGACGATACCTTTTAAGCCAGGAGAAATGGAAAACAGCCTAAAACTGCTTATGATAAATATAGAGAAAGAGAAAAGAACAAATATCCAGCGAGACTTTCAAACAGACGATTTCTTCTATTGTTAAAGAAGACTTTTAACAGGTGTGTAAGATCCTTATGTTCATTTTTAAATGAGGAATCACATGGATTGGAAAAGTGAGATTACAGGGAGAAGAGATAATGACAGTGGAAGATTTTAAGTACTTAGCATCAACAGTCGAGAGCAATGGAGAGTCTAGAAAAGAGGTGAAGAAGCGTGTGCAGACAGGCTGGAACGGGTGGAGAAAAGTATCAGGTGTGATGTGTGTTAGAAGAGCTTCATCTAAAATGAAAGGGAAAGTGTACAATACCATATCGAGAGCGGACAGGTTTAGAGGAACAGCACATGTTAGAGTCACTGTTAAAGTCAGAGAGGCCATGTGCATTGGACATGTGCAGAGGAGAGAGAGTACATCAGCAGAAGGATGCTGGGTTTGGAACCACCAGGAAAGAGGGCTATAGGAAGACCAAAGAGGAGGTTCATGGATACAGTGAAGGAAGACATGAAGATAGTTGGTGTGACCGAAGAAGATGCAGCAGATAGGGTTAGATGGAAGAAACTGACTTGCTGTGGCGACCTCTGAAGGGGAATGGCGGAAGAAGAAGTGTTAAGTAGCTCTCACCTATATTAATCTTGAATTCCTGCCTTAACTTACATGACTGTGTTTTAATAAGGAATAGAAGTCTAAAATTGTTTCATAATCATTGTGCATACTTCAGTCAAACTCTAAGAGTGACCTTAATGTCTTCAAGGTTTTTAATAAACTTTGTCGGCAAAATTTAATCATTGTTTATTGACAAGTTTTTTCCTGAAAATTGGGTGTTTTTTCTACACAATAAATAATCCATAGTTTTTAATTTATCATATTTTTCAGGCCATAAACTGTGTATTAGAAGGTGCGACTTCAATTAACAACACCTAATGAGTTTATGTTCCAATAATGAGCGCTTAGGGTTTTAAAACCCATCAAATTTAAGAAAACTCTCACATAATGGAGGTTTTTCTGTAAAAAAAAAAAATAGCTGAATTGTGAAGAAGTATGAGACAAGTTGGTGGAGATAGGACTTTCTTTTTTTCGAGATCTAAAATTAGCATAGAGTAGCTTTAGCCACGTTAAACTTTCAGTGGTTCCACTGAAAGAGAACATTCGTAGTAGAGAAGCTTGAGTCGCAAACCCGTAGTTTTACAGATAAGTTTGTCAAAAATTTGTTCAGTAATTTGACTTCTTAGTCAATCATCGTTTGTGTTTTTAAATCATTTCAATCCCTTCACAGAGTTATCTGAACAGGAACGTTGGTTCATTTTCGCAAAGAAACATCATGCCTACAAAATAAGAAATACGAGTTGTCGAACGTGTGATACAAAACCCCACCTACAATGTCTTTCAACACTGCAAGCCGATACACAAACAGGAGCAACCTCTGTGGTGATACACAAACAAGAATTCATAATTGGGGTCACAAACCACACGCAGCGCTGAGAGGGGAGCTCTCTCCTGACACAGCCCGGTTTACGTGCAAATGTCTCTGGGTTAATTTAAAAATTGAACACCCCTCTAGGGTCAAAATCTTCCCCCATCAGCAAACAAATTAATATGCACACCTGCACTTGGCTTCATTTGCATCCTTGAACAACGGACGTCTTGGTGTACTCTAATGATGCAGCATCGAGAGGAGAGGGGTGAAGTTGAATGAGCTTAGTAACGATGCATGCCAAGAATGAGTACACGTGCAATGCCTAGAGGGCATCCATCCCTATAGACAATGTGCTGTTCTTTAAGCTCAGCTAAGCATAAGCACCCCACTTGAAGCGGGCCAAGGTTAGCCTTGCATTTTGACTTCAACACTTCAGCTTTTCCAGGCTGTCTAGCAGGGCAGAGAGCAGCTAGTAGAGAGGGAAGGTGGGAGTGCTGCATTTCCAAAGGTTTGTGTTTATGTTTGTCAATGGGAAAGACAGAAAAGAAAAGATGGAGGTCAAGTCTGTAGAGTAGAGAATCGTTGAGTCAGCTCTTCAAATTGAATGACTAAGACCAATAAAGAAGACAGAAATGATTGATGGTGTTCAATATGAACAAGGTTTCATTGACTGTTTTTGGTTGTTCTAAGGTTGAATCCAATAAAAAATACAGTCATGTTCTTATGCATTTCCAACAAGAGACAGGAGAAAAGTCAACAAAATGTTAATATTGGATCAAATCTAATGCACATCATCAAAAAGTCAAAGAGTCTTCATAAATATGTAATCTTAAATGCTTGTAGCATCTATTTATATAGGAAAAATGTTTACAAGTGTGAGGTTTTAGGAGGTCTTTCTCTTACAACTAAAAGGAAAGAAGTGAATCTTTTCAACAAGGTGATGACAAAGATTAGCGACTCATATTTACGGCTACTTCTGTTGCACGTTCCTCGAACTTTTCTGGTGACTTTCATGTTTATCTACGTCAGCAGGGGGGCTGTCATTTGGAAAGCAAATGCCGTGTATCTGGCTGGCGTTTCATGATAAGATGCAACAGAATAATCCTCATGAAATTAAAAAAAAATGATTAAAGGGTTGCGTTTCATTGCTTAAGAGCGAGTCACGCTAGTCCGTGACATTTACTGCGTCCGTATAAACTTGTCGTGAACATAAAACAGGCTTTTGTGCGAGCTAGCAAGGACTCGGCTGCCAGAGTCCATTTGAAAGTTACGAGCTTACCAAACACTGAGCCTTACAGCGTAATTAAACATTCAAACAAGAGCCTTTAATATTAATGAACTCCCACTCATCTTTCTGGTAATCTATACTTTTTCCAGCCTTTTTCTCCCCCGCTGTTTCATCACTTTAGGAAAAATTCTTTGTTTTGTAAAGATTTAGGATGACTTTTCATGTGAAGGCTTGAAAACTCAAGCAGCAGCTGATTTCCATAGATTATCTTGCCTAAAAATGCGCACAAACATGGAGCATCAACAAATCCAATCAGAATGAAAACACTAATCTCTTCCCTGTTTGATCTCCATTAACCATCTTGTCAGATTCAAACAATTATGCAAATCATTGTGACTTTTGATTAACTCAGAAGGAGAAAAATAAAACAAGCTTGGTTTTCCTTTGAAGACGAAAACACTTCTAAAAGTTATGTTTTGCTGATGCAGTAGCAACAATGCAACACAACGGAAGTGGCTACCTTTGCGATGCGTGCCCACGTGAGCAGTTAAAAATAACCAGCTCCAGCTAAGTGCTGATGGTGCCTCAAAGAAAATCAAAGTCAGCGCTAATGGCGTCCTGTTTGCTGGAGGGCTTTGATTACCAGCATGGGGTTGATCTGTCGCTTTCTCCTCCTGCAGGGACACCGCTCTACAATCCTCTGCTTAGAATTACACACCAGTCGCATGTTTTAGCTCTTAGGGAGCAAAAATAAAAATCTTATTTGAGGTTTTCCGTTGTGTCAAAATTCTCGCAAAGGCTTCCATTGGAATTGGAATGAATTACTATCCAAAGTGAAGGAGGAGAGGGGAGGAGACTCAGGGGCAGACCACGGACCTGGAGAGTGTCTCAAAACTGGCCGGGGAACACCTTGGTATCCTCCGTTATGAAATGGAGGATGCAGCCGGGGTGTGAGAAGCCTTGGTTTCCCGTTTGATGCTATTGCCCCCACGAGCCGGTCCCAGATAAGCAGAATGCAATGAAACAGATTACCTAAAGCACTCCACAGTCACAAATACTTTATTGACAATGCAAACAAAACTTACACATGTTCCAAGACAGGATGGACTTAAAGGCCCTGATGATTCGCCACTGCCACATACACTTGTGCACATCTCCTCGGGATGCTTAAGGCTTTTATTTTCTTGTTAAAAAAGATGCACTAGTGCCAAATATGTCACTGACTCGCAGTACCAGGTTGTATCTGTCTGGCACAGCCAACGGGTGGAGAATGTTTTCTCGGCCGTTTCACCTGCCTGCCTCAAAACGTTGTATTCTGTCAAGGCCCTACATTCCTGTCAAATCTTAAGTCTTTCCTCTTGCTTTGCTGAAGAGATGTGAAAAAAAAACAAGGAAAGAATACGTTTGCGCTTGTGGTTTTCATGTCTTTGCAGGTACAACAAAAATAGCATCTGTTCGCCAATTGTTGCTGAAAAGATGGAGGACACCAAGAAAAAAAAAAAAAAAGGAAAGCAGCAACATTTCACCTTGATGGGCACAGTCACTCCTTCCTTTGGGATGGAAGTGTAACTTAGCCCTGGAACCTGCTGGTCTTCACCTTCCCACTGGACTTGCCAAAGCTATAAAGAGGTCATCTGGATCGGGGTCAAAGATACGTGATCTGACCTCAGGGACTCAGTCGGACACAATAAAAAGAATATGGATCAGAAATTAAGAAAAACAAAGAATATAATGCAATCAAGATGAAAGTAAACTGACTAAAATCTGACTGAATGACCTTAAAAAGTTTTGGGAACTTCTCCCACTTTTTAAAAATTCATCACAATGTACTTTTCAAACTCCTTTCACCCATAACTGTGTTCTGACATGCAAATGTTCCTCCTGATGCAATTCGTTGCAGAGCGGAACTGTTTAGCATTTCTTTTAAACGCACCTCGTACTCTTGCATATTTCAATAGAAGTCGCCTTAAAATCTGAATGCGATGGTTGAGACATCATATAAAGCACTGTGATACAGAAAAGTAGAACGTTTTCTAAAACTACAAGTGGTGATTAGCTATTCTGTAAAGCACCTCAAATAACTTTTTAGAGGGCAAGAGAAAGACTTTTTTTAATCGAAAAGGAGAAAATATTCTGGCAGGAAGATTAAGATGAGATAAACAAACACATAAAGAGAACTTTTTGAAGATTTTTTTTTTAGAAATAACTCAACAGCATTTTTATCTATCTATGTAAATGCATATTAATAATCAAGGCAATTTTATTTAGAAAGGTATCAAAGGACACAGTATCTACATGTGTAGGCTGAGCATGTCATCTAATATCTTTTGCTTGCAAGGTTTGCTGAATATATATATTGTTTTTTTTTTCTGTAATGCTTGTTTTCTCTTTGCTCCTGCACCTTAATGGCCTCCATTCTTCACTAGTCACTCGCTCGACTACTAACAAACCGTCTCTCAAACACCATGGTCGGTTTGTGGCCTTGAATGCATCTGTCAGCTTATCAAATTGTTCTCAAAAGCCTTTGCAGTTGATGACGAGTGATCTCAGGACTGAGTCATCGGTCTGTCACCTCTAAAATTAGCCTGTGACGTTTACAAACCCTTGTACAAACCCTTTCAAATGTCTCCGCCCAAGCTTGCAAAGGGATGAGACTGTCGTTTTTTTAGAGAAAATGGGACAAAAAGGCTTTGCTTCGATATTACATTCCCAGTATGGATTTGTATGCATAATTTACAAGGCTAGAGCGCACGACCAGTTTTATTGAGACCAAAACGTAAGGAGAGTCCACACGGGCCGTTTTCCACAGATTTGATGTGTCCTTCTGAACCTTGTAGCAATAGTCTGGGGACAGTGGCCTCGAGGTTCAGCGGTGAGCTTCTTAAACCAAGGTTGCCTTTTCCAGTCTCAAGCCAGCTGAGCAAATCTGTTCGGGGAAATTGAGTGAGAAAGGCTTTCTGCTCCCTTTACATTTTTCGTAGAGGTGCCCTTGAGCAAGATACAGAACCTCACTTTGCACCAAGGGGATACCCGGATGGCTAACACTGGTGGATGGGAGTAGCACAAAGCAGCAACAGTGTGTTAAGTGTTAAAGTGGAAGTGCGAAGGAGGACACGGTTGTAACAGGAAACAGGACCCGGTCAAGAATCCCATGGCGATTGGTTTCAATGTCCATTTTGTTGGATTTTATTTTTCTTGTACAGTTAGTCACTCCAATGGAGAGACATTTATTTTAGTGTAACAAAAAGAGCAACAAGGTTTTCACTGAACACATGTGTTCTAGAAAAATCTTCAACAACAACCTCCTTCATTTTACAATACTTGCATGATTGATACAAAAAAAGCATTAGAGTTAATGGATGTAATGTCATTGTTGGGGGTCTGTTGATAAAGTCTTTCCCAACTAAAACTCAACATTTTTTTTTTTTTTAAAAAAGATCAATGATCTGCACTTATCGCACTGTGCGAAGTGTGGGATTCATGCGGTTGTTGGAAATGGGTGCAATTGAGCGAGCCACACAAATCACCAGGGGCAGTTAGACAACGAGATGCCGGGCAAGCTCTGATGCGAGCAGACAGCGCCTTCTCAGAGGCAAACACACAAATTAGAAAGGCTTGTTGTGAGCTGACACACCTGTTTCCTCTCAAGCACAAGGTCTAAGCCTGACAATGCACTCTGTACCCCCTGCTGAGTACTGTAAGGTGTCAGAGGCTTGGCAGACGATTATAAAACATCTTTTTTTTTCTCTAATATTTCATGGCCATTTAGAAATTCATAATTATAGATCTGTTTTCTATTAACATACTCTATGATTAAATGCTTTAAAGCTATAAAAATAAATATTTTTACTTGAGATAATGATTTGACTTCCAACCATCAATCCAAACCAATTCATTTCTCCACATGCTAATCACTGAGAATTAATTTGAGCTTTTTAAAAACAAATTGTCTGTAATAACAAACACTTTGCTTTGACCTTTCCATTATGTTAAACTAGGATTTGTTTGATATATTGCACATATTGGGATGGGAATTGGCGCCTCGAAATCCGAGACCATGGTCCTCACCCGGAAAAGGGTGGAATGCACGCTATGGGTCAGGGACAGAGTCCTGCCTCAAGTGGAGGAATTTAAGTATCTCGGGGTCTTGTTCACGAGTGGGGGAAGGATGAAGAGATCCTTCCCCCCAGATCGACAGGCGAATCAGTGCGGCGTCAGCAATAACTAGGATGCTGCATCGGTCCGTCGTGGTAAAGAGAGAGCTGAGCCAAAAAGCAAAGCTCTCGATTTACAAGTCGATCTACGTTCCCACCCTCACCTATGATCACCAGCTGTGGGTGGTGACCGAAAGAATAAGAGCGCAGATACAAACGGCCGAAATGAGTTTCCTCTGCAGGGTGGCTGGTCTCTCACTCAGAGATCTGGTGAGGACCTTTGCTATTCGGGAGGAGCTCGGTGTCGAGCCGCTCCTCCTCCAGGTCGAGAGATGGGGTGATTTGGGCGTCTGGTCAGGATGCCCACCGAATGCCTCGCTAGTGAGGTGTTTCAGGCACATCCCATCGTGAGGAGACCGAGAGGCAGTCCCCGGACTCGCTGGAGAGACCATGTCTCACAGCTGGTCGGGGAACGACTTGGGATCCTTCCGGGTGAGCTGGAGGATGCAGCCTGGGCTTTCCGCCTGAGGCTGTTGCCCCAGCGACCCGGCCCCGGATAAGCGGAAGACGACGGAACAGAGCGGATATTGCACATAATGTATGTTAAAAAATTAATGATACATTTTCTTTGTTAACTTGTTTTGACCACATGAGAACTCGAATCAAGGACTGATTAGACACTAATGGCCAAAAAACTCTTGCCAAAAGCCTGCTAGAATTATGTGTGTTTTAAAAATGTGTTAGATACAACATTCACAAACTTCTTTTTTCTTGTATTTCTCGTATTGGCACCAAAGCATTGATGTGTAAAAAGTGTGTAAAACAATCTTTTAAGACCATTGGGATTTTATGTTTACCGCACTACGAGAGTCATTTATGAGCATATTTGTCATATGCGGCTCTGTCTTCATTGCATATGCATTAGGGGGCCTTTTTTCCCACCCTAACACACACTGATTATGTAATCTGTTGGATTAACTAACGTCACACAATCAGTGAGAAAATTCTCCGTCCCCTCAAGAGGAATTAACACGTAATGTGAGCACAGATGGGACAAAAAGCGCTAAGAGAACTAAATGTTAAGACAAGCTATTTCACATTAAATGGTAAAATATCAAATAATCCACGACGTTTGATGGGTTTTGTGCCAGAAAAAAAAAGTGTTTTTGACACCCTGAGGGTGAAATGCTTCCCTGTGGTATCGTCAAAGAACCGATTGACTGGAATTCCTATGAACACACACCGTTTAAACACCCGGACGTGCACCTGCATCCATTTTTATCTAATAAATCCAAACACAATCCATCTACCAATCTCTTGTTGTACATGTAATAAATGCTGAGATTAGCTTATCCAACATTTGGAATATGATGGAAAAGAAGAACCTCCCAAGAGTTAACTTTGAACATTGTTAATCTACTGCTAAGGCCAAAAGCAAAACAAGGATTAAACCTAGGGATTAAAATGTCTTGCCCAAGGCCAGGAGCATAAAAGTCACTGATCAAGACGGAAACACTTCCGTGACTGGATTTTACCAACTCATCTGGGATTTTTCTTCTTTGCCAAATGTAGAAAAATTGGAATTAAAGTTAGCACGTCAAGGATAGGAGACAATGGGTCCCTTTATCTCCCAGAGGAGCGTTATTTGAATATGAATACCTGATCTCGTCTGTTCAAAATGCACCCTCTCAACCACAATAAGAAGTGGAACATTTAGAGAGAAGAGAAAAGAGGCAACAGATAAAAGAGCGAGAGTGGGATCAGGGGTAGACAGGTTAGGCTGGAAGATGACTAGCATGAAAAAAATATGAAAATAAAACAAAAGAGAGAAGAAAAAGATGTAGCTTTGAAAAGACGGAGCTTGACAATGTAGAAGCTCGTCATTAACACAGTCACTCCTTTCTTCCTTCCGTCTTTGTCACTGACACCGCTCCATCTGCATCCGAGCATCTAAACGATATTGAATGAGCCGGGGAGCTCTGAAGCGGAGAAGACGGGTGGAATTGCATTTTAACACCTCCGATTAAGCTAATCAATAACGGCCTGTGGGAGCATCCCGCCTGCAACCTGAGGGGGAGTGGAAATGAGAGCCAGGGTGAAAGATAATGAAGACGGGAGGGGGTACGGGGAATGACGAGGCTGTGATTGAGCAAGGAGAGGAGAAAACAAAAGAGACACAAAAAGAGATAGGAGCTTTTTGTAGGCAAAGTTAGACAAATAAAAGTGCTGATCATCGGCATAAAGTAGCAGCAGAAGGGCAAAAGGCGGGGGAGGGGGGAGAAAAAGTTTGATTACATTAGATTGACAGGTTATTATTACACTGTGATACGGGCCGCTGAGAAGGTCACAGGTGGATGGAAGAAGGGAGAAAACGGGAGCAAACACCTGAGTCGAAAGAAAACAACATCTCTTTTTTCACTCGTCCTGGTGGTGATTTCCCCGGAGAGGAGGAAGGGAGAGAATATGCCTGTGGCTGTGAACGTCTCCCCGACTTCTCGCAAAACAAAAAAAAAAACCCTCACACGAAAGTTACAGTCATCTGAACAGCATCACTCATCTATTCGCATCGTATCATCTTCATACGTTTGCTTTGAGGATCAGCTGCTACGAGGAGAACAAACAAAAACAAAAAGTGTGGGTGTGTAGAGACGGTGGCGCACTGACTGATAAGCTCAACTTGGAAAACATGCAAAACGCATCACGCGCACCAGATGTGTGACCGCGCAAGCGAATAAGCAATTTCATACAGAGTGTGAGCTGCAGGTGTTGAGCTGAATATCCACACGTACACCTGCACACACATGAGCTAGAAGCATCGAACCACACATTGTGAATGAACTACGATGTCTAAAACAAATGGATTCCCAAATGCTGAATTATTATTACAAAAGAATCCACTGCTGGATTCAAACTAAAATGGAACAATAGAAACCATTTCAGATCCTAACATTAGGGCGATTAAGCACATTGGCATCAAGGTTAGAGGTTTCCTCTCTGGGATGCATGTGCATAGAACTTCTTTTTCTTTATTCTCTTTTATTATGTTCATGCATAAGAAAGGCTTTGAAAGCAGCTCAAAGGTTTTAGATGTTTGGCATCTTTAAAGTCGTGCACTAACTAAACAATCTAACTGGTGAGGAAATTCCACTTACCCCACTCTGTTGGGTTAAGATTTGACCTAAAAGGTAACAAGAAGGAGACAGTTTTGTTCAAATTTAGAATCAAAAAGACACCCTGCCATTTCAATGCTTTTGTAATTCCACCCTTGGGAGATATCAGCTTGTAAACAGGATTTGTTGCCGACAGTCTTTCAGTTCCTTCAGAATTAAGGCTTTTAGCTCTGTAAGGCCCACGGCAAACCCCTCAGCTTCTCTTCCTGAGGTAGTCCATTGTGGATTTTGAGTGTTTTCAGTCATTATCCCGTAGCTGTAGCAATCCTCTTTTCATCTCTGGCTTACAGACTGTGTGATGTCGTTTACAGAAGTTGGGTATTTAACTAAAATCCATTCCCTTTACCAGCGGGGGGAAATAAAGCTTCCTCTGTCACAGGCTGTGATGAGGTATGATTGATTCACCCGCCGATCTTGGGGTGGAATCACACGGTCACGATGCTTTGATGCTTGGTTTGCAACTGCAGCAACGAGATCAGACAAATGCTTAGTCAGCAGAGTTGCTTGGTTGACGCCTCCAAGGTCTCTTGATAAATTTGAATCGTTCTCATGCGAACAGAGCAAAGCAATGAAGCTAGCACTGTCTCATTTACAAGTAGATCAACGCTGTTAGAAAGTGAAAGAACCAAACAAACGACACCCAATTGATGTTTATTTTTCTATTAAATCACATTTATTTTGGCGTGATAGCAACGGAAAGCAGTCTAGTTTACTATTTGGTCTCTAATGTCTTTCAAATGTTCCAAACGACTACAAGCAATCCTCACTCTAGAAGTCTTTTTGTCCTCCAGACATTAAATTGACCTCCATCAATCCTGATAATGGTCGCAATGTGGTGACGTTCCAAAATGAGAAAACTGCAACATGAACATGCTTCGCTATCTCCTCATAGTCATCTTCTGCTTGGTATTTAGATCATCAGACTATGAGACAGCTGCTCAGAAGAGCAGATGGCTGCTACATTGCTGGGAAATTTGAAGTATTTGTAAAATCTGCAAACAAGCACTTCATCTTTCCAAATAGCAAGTGAACATCGCCTTGACATGGACAAATTGTAAGAATTACCACAGAGCTTATTTTCTCTCCCCCGAACTATAATTTTAGCCTACTTGTAAAAGAAAGAGGTGTAAAAATAAAGTGTTCCATTCTGTGTTGGATTCTGGAGTGACCTATTGTCTGAGTGTCCATTTAGAAAGTTTTAATATAAGTTGTCTGAGGCGGCACCACTGTGGGATCTGCTATCTGATTGGCTGTTTGCCAGCAGCAGAGGGTGGAAGGGCGCACCGAGTCTGCCGCTTTGCAGCCCAGAGAGCGTTCCAGATGGTTGTGATTTATGAACCTCTCCAAATGATTCGACTAATGAACACTGCTCGACATGTGTTTGGGATGGAGGGACCATGTTTGGCTATCATTCTATCTTTACAGAGTGGGTGGAGGGGTACAGGTCTTGGACATTGTATCATAACCACTAATGGATTGTAGAGGGGCAACGCAAATGCAAGGATGTAATCTTATTGATTGTTATAAATGTCGATGTTTAAAAACAGCTTGAAAAAATTAGCAAGGTAAACATTAGCATGACAATTCAAACGTTAAGTCTGTTAACATTGCGTTCACACACACCTACTGATATTTAATGTCATAC
This sequence comes from Neostethus bicornis, assembly GCA_902685375.1. Lineage (NCBI taxonomy): Eukaryota > Metazoa > Chordata > Actinopteri > Atheriniformes > Phallostethidae > Neostethus > Neostethus bicornis. The sequence goes on from LR738563.1 coordinate 8,592,249, forward strand.
TGAATATCCCTTCATCTATCCCACCCGTGAGCTGGCAATCTAAACAATTTTATCAACTACTTATGTGATTACGGAGCTTTTTCCATCGACGTAGAAATGACTACAGGTGCCATTTTTATACTAGATTACACTAATACCATTTCATGGTAGTGTTGTGTCGAAAATCTGGCACTGTACCACCCACTGCTATGCTCCAGGTAAGCTTTAGGAAAACATATATAGAGTATTTTAAAAATGACAATTTCAGGAATTTAAATGATTAAAAGTAGAAAATAGTTTTTTTTGTCACGTTTTTTTTCCCTTTCCTTTATAGAGATTTAGCCGTTTTCCACACTAAGGCTGACCAAATTTATTTATGCTTAATTCTAATAAACTTTAACGTTTAGCTTTATGAACAAACTATTTAATTTACAAAGTTTGACAAAAGTTGAAAGTCTGTAGATAATCTTTAGGTTTTATTCGGGATGGGCCAAGCCTTTAAACACCAAATCAATCTGAAGTTAGAAACGAATGAGCTTGGACAAAAATTGAGGAGCGATAACTATTTGATTTAGTTTGCTTGATAGCTGTTTTCTGGTTTTTTGAGATCTCCGTTTATCTGAATAGATTTTTAAATCTGCATGGCAGTGTAAGTTACAAATAAGTCATTTAAAAAATGGTGAAAAGATGTTTTTACTGCAGTGTTTACAAGTGGAACATTGTCAAATCTGTTCTTTGATTAGAAGGAAAGCTTGGCAATTTTTTTTTTGAGACACTGATGCTTAAAATTGAACGGAATACATACGAGTTTTCCACATTCCTAAATGCTTATTCCTCAATATGAACAAGTAGAGACACACATCTCTAGTTCTTCCCCTGAAACGTATGTGTGAACAATGCCACAAGATTTGCAATTTTATTATTATTTTTTTAACGTACTGTATTCATCCCTCATGGGAAAATTCTTTTGTTGCATCACATCGCAACAGGCAGTCATGACGGCACCAATGGTGGGAGTAACACGTTGGCATAGCCGCAGTAGGAATCAAACCGGCTTCTCCCAGGCAAAGGTCCGACATTCTACCAGTGAGCCAACTCCTGCTCTCGAGGCTAACTCCTCCCTTGAGCTGAACTCCTCCTCCCTGAGCTAACTCCTCCTCGTTTGAGCCAACTTCTCCACCCCTGAGCCAACTCCTCCACCCCTGAGCCAACTCCTCCACCCCTGAGCTAACTCCTCCTCCCTTGAGCCAACTCCTCCTCCTGCAAGCATTAGAATTCAAAGGTGAATTTAGAGGCTCGTATAGTCTCTTGTGGAAGAAATTTTGCCCACTCCTTTTGATTTATTTGCTGCTTTGGATTTTACAAACCGTACACTTTCTTTCTCATCTATAACTCTTTGCAGCGAGACGTGTCTCTTCAAACAGGAACAGGATTTGAAAGAACACAAAGTTGCAACAGATGGCTTTTCACTCAAGCCATTCCTCCAGGATGTCAACCTTTCACTGTGATCACGTATTCGCTTGAAATTTGTTTGCACATTACAAGAGCGTGTTTGGGTGTTGACTTTAAAAAGTACTTTTCAAACTTAATGATGAGCACCTGTTTGGGAATATTTAATGAAGCAATTAAAATGTACAAAAAAATGTGTTTGTCAATATTTCCATTTAGCTGGGTGAAAAAAAAAAATCACTTCATTTCCCACAGGTTTCAAGCTGCGTTCATCAGTTCTTTTCAACCATAACGTGCTGTCACCGTGCTGTAAACAAACCACATCAAATGTCTGGAGAATGTGAATTCAGATAAATAAAAGAAACTGCTCAGTGTGGCCAGAAAATTAGTTTATGGCAATCTGTAAAAAGCAAACAAGTTGTCAAACTAAAACGCTGGCTTATTTTGTTTCTATAAAACACTATTTGTGATATTTCAGGGAAATTTGTGGATTTATGTGAGGACATGGTGTTAGCATATGTGTGGGTGGAATATGTCTCTGGACTAGAGAAACTTGAAGGTGTAAAATGTGTTGGGTTTTCTGTTTGCAATGAGTTACCATGGGAACAATAAGAAGAAAGAGACCATGTAGTGAATACAGAGTAATCTCCATTAGGGTTAGAACTGGAAAGGCTTTGGATTAGTTAGAATACCTAATCGATATCGAGATGGTAAGGGCTAGTTAGGGTTCATATTGCTTAGGTTGAGGATTAGATAGGGTTTGGATTTGTTAGTGTTAGACAGGGTTTGGATTAGATTGGGTGAGGTTGGATTAATCTTAAATTGGGTTATTTAGAGGTTTGGGATAGTTAGGGCTAGTTGATGTTACTTTTTTGTACGAAATGAGTATTTTAGAAAAACTGGTTCTATATAAACTAACCTTAGTTTGTCCATCCCGCTAAAGAGGGGCTAACCATAACAAGCCTGTAACCGGTTAATTTCCGGTCCGCGGGCGAACGCTCTACTAGTGAGCCATCTCCCCACACACCTAAAAAATTAGAGGGAACATTGGTCTTAGCAAACCTCTACAGTTGTCCAATTGCCTTCTTTGGTCCTAAACAAAACTGACAAACCAGTTTGACGCTTCCCGATATAGAACCGGTGCTGAGGTCCATTTATCAGATTGAAAATTATATCCAGATGGAAGTCGAAAGGTCTCAATTATCAAAAACACTGCCCAAAAGACAACTTTTGCAGCCTTTTCTACTATGGATCACTCCTGGATGAATGAGGGATTACACGGACTACAAAATGAGTAGTTTGTAATCTTTTTCATGTCGTACAAAAATGTTGAAACTATTTCTTTTAGTACCGGTCCCTGCAGCCTTCTTCAGGACTTTTCTGCACCAATACAAAAGATCCATCATTTGCACGGAGATACTACTTCGCTGATACGGTTTGTTAATCACCAGACGGCATCCCTGGTGGCAGTCATCAGAAAAAGTTTTTAAGTCAAGAGGGAGGAAATGGGACTGCTGAGAACTAATCATGTGAATATTAAACTGAAAAATACTTTTTACAGAGGCAGCCATCGAAGGGAAAGATGCCTGAATAAAATCCACGGTATCGGACGAGAGTATTCATTCACAAACACTTAAAGAGCTTTACGAACAAAATCAAGAAAGAAAGTTAAAGAATAAATTCAGTTAGACGAAAAAAAATCTGGCTTCAACTCTGAATTTGGAGGCTCAAATCCAATTACATGCAACAACGACAGCAGGAATTGAGAAGTATTTCCAACCCATGCAACACACGCACATTTATGCTAAGTATATCCACGAGAGGAGTAAAAATAAAGCTTCCAGATGCCAACATGCAAACAGATTTATTCTTTCAGGCAAACAAACACAAAGCAGCGAGAGGAGCAGAGACAGGTAGAAGAACTCAAACCTCGGTGAGACTTACTGAATATTTCATAATGTTTTCACTGGCCTGTCAGAAGCATTGGAGAGGTACAGCGTGGGTATTGGTGTGTTTGTGAAGTCTGCGTGTGCACATTTTAACTGTGTACATGAGTGCTGACAATTGCTATGTTTTATTCCTGTTTTGTGTGTGTGTTTAGTTGGAAGTGACAGGCGGCTCGGCTGTCTGGTTGGTTCTCACTGGACAGCCTCTGGCCAGTCGCGATAGGGAGGTCACATGGCTATGTTGCCATGGCGAAAAGTTTACTTAAAGTTAAGTTGAACTTTGGGATTTTGCAGAAAAATGGTTGTCCTTCAATACTTATTTATTTTTTAAATGGCTTGTAAAGAAAACAATTTTATTAGATGCTTTTAATGACCATATAGGGTAATTAGTCATGTTTACCAGCCTCATTAAAGTTATCTTATAAGCACTACACCAACCAGCCGTTCCCTGACACTCAACCTTTAATATTTTTTAAACGCAGCTGAAAGAAGTTTCGTTATCTGAACCGCTTATTCCCTGACAGAGTCGCGGGGGCTGCCACAGCCTACCCCAGCTGATTCAAGGCGAGAGGCAGGATACACCCCGAACAGGTCAACAGCCTGTTGCATGGCCACACATACATACACAACCATACACAGCACTCATTCCTAGGGATGTTTTCGGAGTGGCCCATCAGGGGAGATGGTGGCTCAGTGGTTAGCGTTCGCCTGAGAACCGGAAGTCAATAGGAAGTTCGCGGGTTCGTATCCCACTGAGTACACATCTAGGGTCCTTGGAGAAGACAGCTAACCCCTCGTTACTCCCACCATTGGCGCCGTCATAGGTGGCAGCCTGCTACGGTGAAATGCAGCACATAAATTTCCCCATTGAGGAATTAATAAAGTATATTTAAAATAAAGAAAAAAACTAGCATGCATGTTTTTGAAGAGTGAGAGGAAACCGGAGTACCTGGGAAAAAAAAAAAAACACATAAACAGGAAGAACATGCAAACTTCACACATAAAGCCTAGTGTTCCAAGCCTCGTCCCCAACCGGGATTTGAAATCTGACCTTCTTGATGTGAGGCCACTGTGCACCCACTGTGCCACCGTGCATCCCTGAAAGAAGTTTGTACATAAATAAATTCTTTTTAGATGTCTTTGAGCACAGTATGGTGTTTAGATATTTCAGAAACTTTTCCTTATCAAACAACCTTCTCTAAAATGTACAGAAATGAGTTTGAAGACGTGGAAAATAGTTATGAAGTTGTATGGGAAAAAAAACATCTTGTTGATCTAAGACAGCAAAGTGTTTTTAGACATTAAAAAGTAACTAATTAAAAAACTGCTGGTTAAAAGTGTTTGAGTATGAAAGTTTGTAGACAAGGTGAGTAGGAGGTTTGTAGGCTGGAAGCTCTGATTCTGCTCGTTCTGACCCCGCTAACCTTCTCCCACAATCTCTTTCTCTTCTGTTTGTTTATCTGTCTGCTTGTTACCCTTTCACTCCATCCCCCTCTTTACGTCCCTCCCTCAATCTCACTCAGTAACAGGTGAGTTCCCAGAACTAATTACAGGAAGCTCTCCCAGGGTGCAGCGGGGCCGCCTCATTTGCAGGCAGAGTGAGTGCGAGAAGGCTGTCTAATAACATTTTCTACAGCCTGATTAAAAACAGCCCATAAATCACTTGTTCACACGGGTCAATGCGCATGCACGACATGCAGAGTACCACACACACCTAGGCTCAAATAGAGCCATCAGACTGACGACTTGAGCACACACCAAAATACTGTACAACCAATTTGAGGGTCTGAAGGACATGGCGGCGACACCCATCTCACTAGCACGAATTAGGCCTTGCTGTTACGTTCTAGCACAGTCATCGGTTTCATTGAGTCCGTGTGTGCTCAAAAGAAGATCTGTGGTTTATTTTTCATTTTCATTCGGGTGACGAGGCAATAAAAATGCAAAGAGGTCCATAATGACCTCCACTCGGAGTTTGAACAAAGGAAATGAATAAAGTGATTTCAGAGATGAGCGGAGAACTCATTAAAGAACAGGCCCACCTCGCCCCCCTTCGCGACATTTACATGCTCGCCATCGATTTTCCTCGCCAGCTGCATGATTTACCGTTTATATCTTCCTTACATGACTGAACAAGGAAATGAATATGGGATGGGCTGAACAGTACCAACATATGGATGACAGGAAGGAAGTGGGTGCTTGTGAATCAGCACATTTGTTATGATTTAATGCCTTCGTGCGAGCGCGGAGGGGATAGTCATGGCTGAGGCGCCAGCGGCGTCTTTTGTACATAATTGCTTACAAATCTCTTAAAAATATTCTGCTCATATTCTCTGAAAGCAGCTTGAGACAAATAAACATTTACAATCTTATTTCCTCCCTGCGTTTTCTTCTTTTTTTTTATTCTCTTGTATCTTAGATTGAAATTGACTCTAAATACATGGAAAATACATCCTCAGAAATCTGCGTATATGCTTTGAATCATGCTAATTGTTGGGTCAACACATTGAACCCAAGTTTGGACCACAACACAGCTTACCCAGCATGCACATATGCATGTTGTCACACTCCCTGAACTCTCTAACTGGCTCCTACTGAGGTTCATAAGCTGTGGCGCAGTTATTTCTGCTCGCTCTCGGCACAATGAACTAGTCTGTAGATCAGCTGATAGCATCACCTACACTGCCGACAATGGACACTTTGTACCGCGCACTGGTGCGCAGCCATTTCGCATGATCACCACTTGCTGAAAATGGGACAATTCAGGGCGTCAGTCAATGCCTTTGAGCATAAAATATGAACTTTGTGGTCATGTGAACTTGCACACACGGCAGACAGAAGGTCTAAAGAAATTAAATAAAGGATTGGGTCTTCTTCGTTCAGCTTTTCTTTCAGGGGATGCCAGAGCAAGTCAGTTTTCTCCATCTTACCAATTCTCCTGCATCCTCCTCTCTAACATCTACTTCCCTACAGCCATAAACCTTCTCTTTGCTCTACCTGGAACTTTCAAACTCAACACCCTTCTGTCAACGCATTCTCTCTTTCTCCATGTCTAAACCATCTCAGTCTGGCCTCCCTGACTTAATCTCCAAAAGGTCTGACATGTTGTTCCTCTGATGTAGTCATTCCAGATCCTGTTCATTCTGGTTACTCTCAACGAGAACTTCAAATTCTTAATCTCTGCTACTTCCTCCTCCTCTTGTCCTTCCTTTTTCTATGCTTCTTCACCTCTTTTCCACACTCTACATTGCTCTGGACTGTTGATCCTAAAGACTTAAATCCTCCACCTTAAGGAGTATCTTCTCCTCTCAGCATTTCCCTTCATGTGTCACCACAGCAAGTCAGTTTCTTCCATCTAATTCTGTATCCTCTTCGGTCGTGCCAACTATCTACTCTAATAGTATACACTATTTAATCAGTGGATCCAGTTTGCTTACTGCTTTTGAACTTTTTTCAAAATAGTTTTGTTTTAGTGCAACATGTGAAAAAGCTTTTCCATGTCATTCGAAAAGCAGCGAGGGAAATGTCAACCCATTTCCTCTGCAGCTCCTGCATAGACTGATTTGGCTAATTTATCCTGCTGTTCAGATGTCAAGCTGTGGTCAGAAGTTGCACACAAAGCATAAAATACACAAATATTGTGCATTGTAACTAAGCCTTTATATTTCTTCTAGATGGAACAGTTTTTTTATTCTTAAAAAAAAAAAAGTAGCTTCTAACTTTTTTTGTTTATGTATTTCTTTGCCTTTTCCCCACTGACCATTTGCAACACACAGCCCTCATTTGAAATTCTTAATCTTCACAGTTTTGTACAGTTTCTCCCAGAAACTGCAGGAGCTCAATGTGGAGAGGAACTCACCACAGATGGCTGAGCATGTTGAGCACAGCCTCGGTGTATCTCGCTCCCTGCGTCCCGCTGATAGGCGCTCAGACCTACTCCTCATCACTTACCCGGGTAGAAATCCCAATAAGAGAACATGATTAGACAAGTATTGTTGACTAGCTGGGAGGTCCAGTAGTTGGACTTTCTGTTCCACATGCAGTGCATGAATGAACACTAAATTAAAAACTTTTTTTTGCAATTACTTCAAAAATTTAACCAAGCAGCGCAGTGAAATTTAAGACTCTTGGTTTCCAGGGATTCTAAAATTGTGTATGTGTGTGTGTGTGACTAACTTCCACGTCTGCGTTGTTTTTGCTGATGTGGACAAGATATGGGCACTGCTTCTTCATTCAACATTTCCAGCCTTGAGCAAGAAAGGAGCAAAACCCAAAGGAGCAAAATTCAAAGCGTCAGCGGAATCCTGAAATAAATATTCACACAAACAAACAAACATCTGCAACCCCCTTCTTATAACTCAATTTATAGCTAAGCAGCTCATTTCAGGGCTTAGATGTGATATATACACGTGCGGTGACACAGTCGGATGACCTATGAGCTTCAGATTAGCTTGCATCTGCATTGCGAGCACATTCAAACACACACATCATCGAAGGGTAAGTTCTCTCCAAACAAACTTAAAGTAGCACACCATTGGACAACTCTATAAATCATAATGAGAAGCTACACCCAGGCAACTTTGTCTTTCTCGTGTTTTCTAAGGTCATCCATGTGAACTGTAATGTAAGCTTGGTGTTAAATGCAAACACCTGCTTTAAATGAAGGAAGCAGTCGGTCTCAAGGGGCCGATGTCGTGTTTTAGCAGCTTAGCGCTGAATTATACTTTCACGCTCTGCTAATACAATATTCATACTTTTATCAGTCAGGAGGTGACATTTGAAAGACATTTCAATCATTCGGCGGTGACACCATAAAAATGCAAAGTCTATCGCATTACACATTCAACCCGCCGACTTCTTTTCCAAGGAAGCGGTAATTGTGTGAATACATTATTCTTTTTGTTTGCCTTCCTTCCCTTTTGAACAACACATGATGTTGGGAAAGCGGCGAGCGTTGATCAGTATTCATGCGGCCGAGTCACTCTTTCTTGGAAGAAGGATGGTAGTGGGAGAAAGAGCAAAGCAAAATTGTTTGCTACTCTCTGAGACAATAGATCAATAAGCCCGGTCTGCAGTGTGTTGGAGGCTGTAGCACTACACAGCATTGCTGGCAAACCACACACAGCCAAGTTCAAAGAGGGAACACTGAAATTCTTTATGAGCCATGCAGTCAAACATAAATTGCTTGCACAGTGATGAACAAATATTTTATAGAACTTGAAGAAAAAGCATTTGAAATGTGTACGCTTTACTATTTTGATGAAGAAATAGCTGCGTAAACAATAAGTTGCCACAACAACAGCTGCAGAGACAACCCACCAGACACCAGGCCAAACAACTAATTGGAGAAACAACTAGTCAGAATGAATTAAAGAAGAGAAAGACACATAAAAAAAAAGGTTGGTCGGTCAGTCGGTCAAAAAGACAGAAAGTCTCATTTGAACTGAACACAACTGATTCTAGCATGATTTCACAATTCGTTACACGGTCAGTGTGAACTTTAATCTAGTCTATTTATCCCAGTTCAATTTTACCAAGAGCTGTTTTGTAGAAATTATTCCTCTGAAACAAATGTCAATCTGTTCAGGTTTTGTTTTTGTATACAATTCTGTGCCTTAAGCATACGTTCCATGTCACTTTTTGATTGAGTGGACTTTGTCAGAACAAATTGAATCAGTGCGGTATGTTTTGTGTCCAGAGAGTTTGACTGATTAGTCATTGTCTTAATCCCTGCTTTGAGGCTTTCTGTTGTGTGAGTTAGTAGCTGCGTCTAATCTCAGGCAATGCAAAGATGAAGATAAGAGTAAAGTAGACCTCGAGGGTGTACCGACTAGCCATGTTTGTCACTAAATGTTTCACACTGCTGTCAAAAGAGCAAATAATAAAAAGTTGAGGTAGACGAGTTGTAGTTGAAACAAATAAAGTAAAAATGAAGCCAACAGTAATGTTATGGAGCTGCCATTAAATGCTTGCTCTTCCTTAAAAAAATTAACTTTAAAATTCTTTTCCACCCCTAAATGTGTCATTAAACAAAAGCCCAATGCATATGTGGGCATACCTTGAAGACACAATGAGTAGGATGAGTCTCGACTTTGCTTTGACTCAAAGAGGAGGTGCAAAGGTGGGGAAGCACTGGGCAGAATGTTACAATCACACAGGTTATGGTGGGGACTCATGGGGAAGTGCAAAGGAGCCTGTGTGAACTCCTCATTTCTGTGGGGCTTTATGTAGCGTGACGGTTCCAAATGGAACTCGGCGATCATGTGGGAGCGCTCTATTAATTTGTGGCTCAGGCCGCCTCCTTAGGGAGAGAGCTGCCACAGCCTTTGCTGCAGTCCCCTCGCAGCTTCCAGCAAGGCTTTTCGGTGCTTATTGACTGAGCGGCTGCATTGCAATGTTTCTCCACATCCGTGGCCGTGGTTTTCGCCTTAAGCGCTAAGACGATCCATCATTTCTTTGGTTGCCTACTCCAGACGTTACAGGAGGGATGAAAAGCAGCGTGAAATAAAAAGTAATCTCGCCTCTGAGGGCAGTACACACAGAATCCAGCTAGCAGGAACTCACCCTACACCTACCAAGTAGAAATGTAATCAGGTTTGGTCACAAAGTATTGCTGAAGTATGTTCATGGTAACAAAAAGCCACAGCTAACAAGATAGCAGTGGTAAGAAAGAAAAAAAGATTGATAAGTAACCTGTTGGTTAAGGTTGCCTTACTCGATGAACAGAAAGCCATGAAAGTATCTCTTCGATAAATAAAAATCCAACAATTGGAACAAAATTACAACCTTAAGTCTTAATCTGTACTTACAACCAATTTTCTCGCAGCCTGTACTTTTGTTGGGTCACAATCATGCAAGATACAAACAAGTTCTTTGAACAAGAACGTGGCTTTAAAAAAAAGGCACTGAGAAGAATTGTAAAACTCACACGCCGTAGCCTGCATATTCACATGAAAGGATGGCCAACATGGGCTGGCTTCCAGATACCTTCCACGACTGTTTCTTTGTACTTCTTCTTTTAACTTCATGCAAGACAACGTGGCTAAATTAACTTTAAAAGACCAGATTCATTATGTGTTTCATAGTTCCTTGTTTGAAGACTTATCCATGAGGAACAGAACTGTAATATTAAGCCTTGTATCATCCTCTGAAAAAAAGATAAAAGTATATTATGAATCAGTGAAAAGAGCGAGAGAGTCTATTTAAAAATGTCCCCAGTCGAGACCTGGAAAAGGGACGGTTGATTTCAAAACCGCCGAAGAACTAAAACTGACACTTTAAGAAGGCTCAATTCACCTCGAGCACCGTCACGTCTGTAAACACACCATCAAATCAAAGTGAAGATAAGACAGCTTCTTTAATTACTGAGCGATTGTCTGTGTATTCCCATGTTGGTTCCTGTCCTTGGAAGCTATTCATATAGTGGGCAGGGAGACAATACGAACGCGCCCACATTGGGAGCTGGCCAAGTAGGAGCGATAAGATGTTGCAAAGATATCTAGGGTAATTAAAAACACGCCTACAGTTTGCCTGCTGTGCCTTATGAGTCCTTGCAATACGATCGTTATCACTTTGAGGGATAATAACACGGTTCGTAGAGCAACACTGAAACAGCTAAACTTGAAAAGTCCTGACTGTTGTTGTTTAGAGGAGTCTCATGTAACATAAAATCCATAGGTGTTAATAACTGTATTGAGCCGCGGAACAACAAACACATCATTAGCTTAGTGAAAAAAAAAAAACAACACTACGCACGATTCCTGCTTTGAAGGCTTCCCACGTAGGGGTAAGAAAAAAATCTTTCCCCTTTAGATGCGCACGATGAGGCTTGTGTGGGAGGCCCGCAAAATGGAGCAACTCCATTCACAGAGGATGAAATGAAGAGGATAAAAAACTAGACGACAGACAACTCAAATTAAACAAAAAATAGAGGAAGAAACGCAGTTGGCCCACGACACGTTCTGAGATTTCGTTTGAAGATTTTTCTGGTGTCAAGAGGCAATTGAGTGGAGCACAGTCTGTTTGGCTTCACAGTCCTGCTGCATCACCATTACACCTTCTTCTCATCTCTTTCTCATCAACCACTGCCAGCTATAAAAAAAAAAAAAAAAAAAAAAAAAAACATACTGACCACCAGGAAAGAAATCTGAGAAGACTGATCTCTTTTCAAGATGGTCTCTGCATCAGTTCCAAGTCAAATCAATCCTCAGAGAAACAAAGACGAGTTGATGTCATATCAGTGCTGTGAAGCGCGTATGGGGAAGAGGCTTAGACCAGGGTGAACCTCAAGGGTTTATACAACCCACAACCTGAAAGACCATCAGGTATTATGAAGTGTGTGGGCAGACAGCCGGGCCAATCTCCTCGATCGGGTCAGTAACAAGACCTCATACCATTCACTGGAGAGTCTATCAATCATAATCTGCTGTAATTAACCAGCTGGAATGACAAGCAAAGGGCCTGCTGTCGAGGTGGGTGAACGCATGAATGGATGCAGGGAAGTATGATTTCTGCAAAGCGAAATGAAACAGCAGGCAACTTAATATGGCGAGCCCAAGGGGAAACGTGGATTTAAAGGCCAGAAAAAGTAGATAACAGCAGAGTGTGTCATTTTTTTTATATTCACTTAATTTGACTTCAAATGTAAGGGATTTATTTAAACTTTGGACCAAAAGTCTTACTTAGCTGTGCCATCTTGTCACCAGGGTTTTATAGAAAGGAACTTTTACTCATATCGTTGATACCACACGAGGGTTTATTCCAGGGCACAGACTGATACTTCTCCATCTCAGAACGAGTAGTTGAGTTGCCTAACCCGGGGCAAGTGATTTCGGTCTCTCAACTTACTTTCAGTGTGAAGGAATGTGAAAGTGTAATGTAATGGCCCAGCACAGGAGCTGATATCCAATCTTGCGGATCAAAGCCATATGTCCTTTTGCACTGCTACACCTTATCCATCCTAATGTGGACTCAAACACACAACAGGTAATGACCAGCATTTGATGACGGTAAAGATGAACCAAACTAGAGTATGCTGTTTCGGAGAAACAGCGCGTTGAATGCCTGCTCGCGGGGGGCGAGGACGCCGAAGCCAGTTTATTTTTTTCTGTCGTCCTCTGATGCTGAAAATGACCTGAAAGCTGGCTAAAAAAACCTGAATGTACATGTGTGCTGGAAAAGGATTTCAAACACATACAATTTTTATAAAGTTTTGTCTTTTATTGTGAAAATCTCGTTAAAGTTGTGTAATTATGCTTTAAAGTTAAGAAAACAAAACAGCGTTAAAGTTTTTTAAAAAAAATAATTTTAATGTAAAAGTGTGTAAAAAATGATAATTTTTTATTATTTTGGGTCTTTTATTGTGAAAATCTCATTAAAAATGGCTAAATATGCTTTTAAGATGAATTTTTAAAAAAGACGAAGAATTATTAAAAAAAGAAAAAAATTAATGTAAAAATGTGTAAAAGATAGTAATTTTTTATTATTTTAGGTCTTTTATTGTGAAAATGTCGTTAAAGTTGTGTAATTATGCTTTAAAGTTAAGAAAACAAAACAATCCTAAAGTTATTTAAAAAAAATTATTTTAATGTAAAAGTGTGTAAAAGATAATAATTTTATATTATTTTAGGTCTTTTATTGTGAAAATCTCATTAAAGTTGTCTAATTATGCTTTAAAATTAAGAAAACAAAACAACTGAAAAGTTCTAATGAGCTGTCTTCCCATCAGAGCTCCTTAATTGCGCCTCAAAACACACCTGATGCAGGTCACAAGACCGCAGAAACAGAATCTGCATACAGCCAGCACAGCCTACTTCCAAATAAGGAGATGTCTGTGACATCACACAGACTCCTTCATTACCTTATAAGGAGATGAGCCCCTGAGTGCTCATTAATTGGGCGGCAAAACACACCTGCTCAGTTGGGAGAGAGAATTTCTGAATAGGCAAACAAATGCTAATTGCGCGAAAATGGAAACAGATAGAAAAAAAATTCTTTCAGATTTAGAAGCAGGACGATGAAATCTACTTGGGGATGTAATTTTATTTTTGTAGCTCAAACAGAAATGAAATGGCAGCCATTTTAGTGTCACAAAAATGTCACTTTTTGGGGGGAGGTCTCCTTCTGAGGACCATAGAGGAAAATCTGTTGGTCTGACAGATTCAAGAGTCACCTTGGATGAAAGAGGACAAGAATTCCTCCGTTTTGAGCTAAAATGTATTTTTGTGGGATAAAAACTCAAAGAGTTATAAAAATTTGTTTGGAAGGGTAAAATTTTAAAATCCGGTCAGAGGGACAAAAATAAAACCTGACTTCTCGACCTTCGGGAGCCCGTAGCGGCTAAACGGTTGCTCTAATCAAAAAATTTTCTAGTGAGGTCAAATTTTCCTGACAAAATTTCCTTCGTTTTGATAAAAAAAAATTTCCGGTGCGCCAAGAATTGTGGGAGCTAGAGCCTTTTGAACACAAAGAGTCTGGTTTGTCTCCACACTCTGTTTCCAGAGTGCGACAGAGGAAAAAAAAAAATTCTGATTTTTTCATTTTTTTCACTTTTTTTTATAAAGTGATTGCTCTGAAACCGCAGAAGGTATGAAAGTGTCCTTCGGATGGTAAAGAGGTCAAACCCTTGTGACCCGTTTAAACTTTAAATGGTGTTTCTAGCTAAAAGTATGCCAGAGCTGGAAAGCTTTGAAGAGCATGTGGTTTTTGGCCAAAATCCCATTATTTCCAATGGGGCCCATTTTTTTCGTGTTTTTTTGCGATAAATCGGAAACCGATTAAAATTTCAAAAAGTTGAATAGAAGCATACGTCACATGACCGAGCTGATCGTTTTGAGCCCTGAACGGCTGCGCTCGGGCAAACGGATCTTGAGATTTTACGTGTCAAAAACGGTACGGAAGAAACCGGAAGATTCCAGAAAGTAAAACAGGATCACTATAGTTGAATGCCTTTTAGGCATTCAACTGATTAGTCACTGAGTTTTAGAGTAACAAAAACCTGGCTTTCCTCAAGCTTTAAACGAGCTCTCAGCAGGGATTTTCTCATTGAAATGATTGGGGTGCCGAGTTTCCCACCTAACACTTCTTATTTTTAGCTTCTCAATACCATCATGGACCCTCTTCAGACACAAGTAAAAACTGGACCGACGAAAGCAGGAAGACGTCGAAATGTATTGTACTTTAGCCTTGGAAGAACAGGTTCTCTTCATCATTGGGTGGAGACGGTGGCCGCGTGGTTAGCGCGTTCGCCCGCGGACCGGGGGGTCGCGGGTTCGCGTCCCACGGAGAGCACGTCTAGGGTCCTTGGAGAAGACACCTAACCCCCGCTTCTCCCACCATTGGCGCCGTTGAAGGGCAGCCTGCTGCGGTGTAAGGAGTGCAGCAAACAAATTTCCCCGGTGAGGGATGAATAGAGTAATTCAAAATAACAAAATAAAAAATAACAAAAACTAGAGTATGCTGTTTCGGAGAAACAGCGCGTTGAATGCCTGCTCGCGGGGGGCGAGGATGCCGAAACCCTTTTTTTTTTTTTTTTTTTCATCCTCTGATGCTGAAAATGACCTGAAAGCTGGCTAAAAAAAACCCTGAATGTACATATTTGCTGGAAAAGGATTTCAAACACATAAAATTTTTATAAAGTTTTGTCTTTTATTGTGAAAATCTCGTTAAAGTTGTGTAATTATGCTTTAAAGTTAAGAAAACAAAACAGCGTTAAAGTTTTTAAAAAAAAATAATTTTATTGTAAAAGTGTGTAAAAGATAATAATTTTTCATTATTTTGAGTCTTTTATTGTGAAAATTTCGTTAAAAATGGCTAAATATGCTTTTAAGATGAATTTTAAAAAAAAGACGAAGAATTATTAAAAAAAGAAAAAATTTAATGTAAAAATGTGTAAAAGATAGTAATTTTTTATTATTTTAGGTCTTTTATTGTGAAAATCTCGTTAAAGTTGTCTAATTATGCTTTAAAGTTAAGAAAACAAAACAACCCTAAAGTTATTAAAAAAAATAATTTTAATGTAAAAGTGTGTAAAAGATATTAATTTTATATTATTTTAGGTCTTTTATTGTGAAAATCTCATTAAAGTTGTCTAATTATGCTTTAAAGTTAAGAAAACAAAACAACTGAAAAGTTCTAATGAGCTGTCTTCCCATCAGAGCTCCTGAATTGCGCCTTAAAACACACCTGATGCAGGTCACAAGACCACAGAAACAGAATCTGCATACAGCCAGCACAGCCTACTTCCAAATAAGGAGATGTCTGTGACATCACACAGACTCCTTCATTACCTTATAAGGAGATGAGCCTCTGAGTGCTCATTAATTGGGCGGCAAAACACACCTGTTCAGGTGGGACAGAGAATTTCTGAAAAGGCAAACAAATGCTAATTGCGCAAAAACGGTAATAGATAGAAAAAAAATTCTTTCAGATTTAGAAAGAGGACGATGAAATCTACTTGGGGATGTAATTTTGTTTGCGATGGTAATTCAGAAATGAAATGGCAGCCATTTTAGTGTCACAAAAATGTCACTTTTTGGGGGGAGGTCTCCTTCTGAGGACCATAGAGGAAATTCTGTTGGTCTGACAGATTCAAGAGTCACCTTGGATGAAAGAGGACAAGAATTCCTCCGTTTTGAGCTAAAATTTATGTTTGTGGGATAAAAACTCAAAGAGTTATAAAAATTTGTTTGGAAGGGTAAAATTTTAAAATTTGGTCAGAGGGACGAAAAATAGACCTGACTTCTCGACCTTCGGGAGTCCGTAGCGGCTAAACCGTCGCTCTGACGAAAAAAATGCTCCAAAGTTGTTCGCAACGAAATTTCCTTCGTTTTGATATAAAGTTTTTGCAGATCGGTTCAGAAATGTAGGCTCTGACGCTCCTTGAACACAAATTTTGTGAATTCTGTTCGCACTCTGTTTTTACAGTGCGAGCGAGGCAAAAAAAAAAACCTGATTTTTTCCATTTTTTCACTTTTTTTATAAAGTGATTGCTCTGAAACCGTAGAAGGTATGAAAGTGTCCTTTAGATGTTATAGAGGTCAAACCCTTGTGACCCGTTTAAACTTTAAATGGTGTTTCTAGCTAAAACTATGCCAGAGCTGGAAAGCTTTGAAGAGCATGTGGTTTTTGGCCAAAATTGCATTATTTCCAATGGGGCCAATTTTTGTCGTGTTTTTTTGCGATAAATCGGAAACCGAATAAAATTTCAAAAAGTTGAATAGATCCGTAAATCTCATTTCCGAGCCGGTCGTTTTGAGTCCTGAACGGCTGCGCTCGGGCAAACGGATCTTGAGATTTTACGCGCCGAATAAAGTGTGCGAGAATACGGAAGATATCTATATAGCAAAACAGGATCACTATAGTTGAATGCCTTTTAGGCATTCAACTGATAAATTATGTTGGTATGTCTCAAAGTTAGTACCTTCAGCTGTCTGTTAATCTGCCATACAGCCAGGGCTTCCTGCCATTTGACCATCTCACTGCCATCGAAGTCAAAACTATCCGTCACAAGGTTAGCAGCTGCTTTCCCCTTCACCTGCATCAACCTCTTAATTTCTTGCTCGTCAAAAAAAAAAATGCTTTCACTGTAATCTAGCTGTTGCAATTTTCACATCTTTCTAGCACCACTTTATTCCCAAAGATCTCGGTTTTGCACTGCAATTTTTAGCAACACCACAAAGAAATATATGCGAAACCATTGTTCTACCATACAACGGGAATGTGAAACACGAGACACATGCCACTGGCTGTTCTTGTGTTACCACATCAGCTGTATCTACAGATTGTGTTTGCGGAAAACAGAAAAACAGATAATAAAATTTAAAAGTTAAGTAAAAAAAAAAACAACAACAACACAATTGTGCAAAACAGGAAGATAGGCAAAACATGTTGTTTTCCGTTAGTTTAAAGTATTCTAAAGGGATTGAGTGTGAAATTGTAATTTTCCACAATGTGGTGGGAAAAAAGCAACTGCAAAGAACTGTTAAAAAAAAAAATAAAAAGGCATTTTGCTATCATTTTTATAAATAAAGTACTCACAAATTACTGGTACCAGTTACTGGTATCTTGGAATGAAAAATAGTTCTCATTCTATATGTTTGAAGCTTTGCTAAATTCCACAGGCCAATTTTAGCTTCTCACTAGCCTAGTTGTAAAGCAGGGTTTCCTCTAGAGGGCAGCAGAGAGTTCACCACAAATCTAACGTTGGACAAAAAGGCAAAGATGAAAGTCGTAACTATACAAATGATCAAACTGGGCAAAAAGCAATCGGTATGTACGTCCTAAACTCTGCTGTGTTTTTTTTTTTTATTTTGTTGCTAATTTCACAGGTTCCATTGGAGCTATTCTACAAAAAACTACCACCATTGTTGTTAAATATTATCAATTTGCCTTTGTAAATATGAACAAAAACTTAAGTTTGCAACAAATACCTTTGGAAAACTGACGGAAAGTGCCACTTGATACCGAACACATGTGAGCATCAACGCTCAATTTTCCAAC
This sequence comes from Neostethus bicornis, assembly GCA_902685375.1. Lineage (NCBI taxonomy): Eukaryota > Metazoa > Chordata > Actinopteri > Atheriniformes > Phallostethidae > Neostethus > Neostethus bicornis. Next base: position 8,610,122 of record LR738563.1, read on the forward strand.
TTTTACATGAAGTAAACAAATAGGGTCCTAGCAAAGGAGAGTGTGGAAAAGAGGTGAAGAAGCGTGTGCAGGCAGGCTGGAACGGGTGGAGAAAAGTATCAGGTGTGATCTGTGATAGAAGAGTCTCAGCTAAAAGAAAGGGGAAGTGTACAAAACTGTGGTGAGACTGGTAATACTGTTTGGCTTAGAGACAGTATTTCTGAGGAAAAGACAGGAAACAGAGATGAAGGTAAGAGAGATGAAGATGCTGAGGATCTCTCCGGGAGTGACCAAGATGGACAGGATCAGAGGAACAGCACATGTTAGAGGTTTTGGAAAGTCAGAGAGGCCAGACTGAGATGGTTTGGACACATGCAGAGGAGAGAAAGAGACTACATTGGAAGAAGAATGCTGGGTTTGGAACCACCAGGAAAGAGGACTAGAGGAAGACCAAAGAGAAGGTTCATGGATACAGTGAAGGAAGACATGAAGATCGTTAGTGTGACCGAAGAGGATGCAGCAGATAGGGTTAGATGGAGGAAAATGACTTGCTGTGGCAACCCCTGAAGGGAAATGCCGAAAGAAGAAGAATTAGAATGAGTGACCATCATGAGGGATATGGAAATAAGACACTAATAGAAAACGGTTGCTAATTCAACAACAGAACCACTAAAGTTATCCCAGCTACTGTAGTTAAAACAGAAAGCAGACCGATTTGAAAAAGTCGGTTAAAAAGTAAACAATAACATCTATTTAAACTAAACAAGCAAACACAAATCCCAGGAGTTTCTAGCAACCTTCGAAACTGCCTAATTAAGCAACTTTTAAGATGCCATATTTGACTTATTCCTCCATGGCTTTCTGTGTTTACCGAAAAATAAACAAGCAGCCATTTAGCAAGTTTACATTTCACAAACATACATCAAAGTAAACTTAACTCATCTCTGACCTTTACAGCCTGGCTAGTCTTCAAACAACTATCAGTAACAATATTGAAATGGAGTATTCTGAGGTTAGAAGTGTATGATTTAAAACCTAGATGTAATGAATATCAACCCTGCCGTGCTTCCACAGTCTGTCCCGCCAAGTAGACCGTCTGCTTCTGTTTCTTTTTATCCATGCATTATGTCATGAACATAGTTCTTTCATTAAATTTCACATGCGACTCGTGTCAGCCAACTCTAAAGCAAACCCAAAGGCTTTGGTCGGGTTATAAATATGGTTTAAGTGGGTCACTCCAAACGCAAAGCACAAGCTGGAGTGGTTCTGAAGATGTATATTTCCTTCACCTCACTATTCTTTATATGTCCGTGGCTGGCCAAAGTAAGCCGCTGACCGACAGTACTACATCCCCTGGGAGGAAAAGCTTTGGATGTGGGGGTCTGTGAAGTATGTGAACGCAAGAGAAAGTGAGCAACAAGCAAATGAGAGGAAGACTGAGCAATCATTCTGTCTATCCATCTGTCAATGAGCCAGTGTGCCCACTGATTCTGCTGTCACCTTGGCATCCTGGCACTGCCTATTAGCCTTCTAGTTAGAATGGCATTTAGACTGGCAGGGCAGACAGAAGCAGGAGCCAGAGGGTCTACCGCTTGGCTAGCAGAGAGCTAATGTAAAACAGTAGATGAACCCAAAGGAGCCCGCTGCAACGCGAAGCAGCTGCCTCGTCCTGTTACATCAGTCTGCCTTAATTTGATTCCATCTCGACAGGATTCAATTACATTTTATTAATTTTGGCACAGTGTGACTACATAGAGTTTGATTCAATTTCTGTCAATGCAATTTAACCAGATGCAATCAGATTCACTCGAATTGAATGAATTTTTAAACATATTCTCTCCCCGTCTCCATTTAAATCTTCCCATTCCTCCAGTTTCCCTTTTTTCTTGAATTGAAGAATGAATAGGAGTTTAATAAGTGGTAACAAATTTCTCCTGTAGAAAGACCCCAAACTACTCAGTGGAACTCTATTGTCCTGCTTTTGGTTAAAAAAAGTGCTCCGAAAAGATGAATAGCATTGTTTGTAGAAATGGAATATAGAACCCTCCCCTGGTAAACCCCAGGAGTCTCTCCAACTCCATTGAATAAATAGGTTTGACTGGATCCTGAGAGTGAACGTATACTGGAAGCATTTAGACAATGAAAAATTAAACTCTCTTACATCCTATAAAATCCCAGTTTATCATTTTTAGGCTTGTCATTGTTGTTGTGTGTAATTTTCCTGCCTGAATATCCACTTATAAGTTAGCTTCTTTGCATCAGCATGCGCAATGAGATCCTTGTAAAGTTGCCTGAGGGAGATTTTAGAGTCTCCAAAATGCTGAAAGCAGGTATTTAGGCAAACACGAAACGCCAACTTCTAGATAATTTAATAGTTCTTCGTTTAGGTTCGGAAATAGAGTGGAAAATAAGCAGGAGCCGCAAGATGTTTCAGCTTCATATCTATAACGATTCGTTTCCTTTCCAACTCATTTCACTCTCAGCAAGCCAACAACCCCACGCCGCAGATGCATCCAGGTGTTTCGCATATAATGTTCGTGCAAAATGTGGAAATTCAAACTGAGGCCTGAACTCGGAAGACACAGAGCTAAGGGGCGCTCATAAGTTATCAAACGCTTGCACGCAAATAAAAGGCATATCCATAACTCTAAGATTGCTCTTTGTTCAGTTCAAAGGCTTGCTGACTCTGGTCCTTTCTAAAATTGATGTATCATACGAAGCTGCCTTGAGGCGGCCATTTTCTTATATACACACACACACACGTGTGTGTGTGTATATATTAGAATATGTTTGTGCTGCACTTTATTTTCTAGTGATTTAATCAAATTTTTCTATCGATTTCACCCCACAGCATAAACATCCAACCCATTTCTCATATGAACACCTCTACATATCAACAGGATGGGTTTTGTGATTGATATCTCGTGACCTGTTGGGTATATGCAACACGATAGCTCAAATTTTAAGCTTTCCAGAAAAAAAAAAACACCATAGCAAGGGATCATGGCTAAAGGAAACTGTCCCTTTAAGACTAGCGGTGTAAAACTTTAGAGGTGATGATTTATTTGTGCAATTTGAAGCTTGTACGTGTTTGATTGTGCGAGTAGGGATCTAAACCCCCACTGGATGTAAGCGAACCGAAAAACATGTCCAAGCCTGAGGTTCGGGGTGCATTTGAGAGACACTCCAGCACAGGGGGTATAAATCTTTTAAGCCCCGAGCTAGTGACATCCCCCTTCCCTAGAGATGGAGTGAAATATCTTAATTACAGCACTTAACATGGCGGTGGCGGGTCCCGGGTGAGCCCGAGCAAGCATGTAATTCATTGTACTAAGCATCTGTAACAGCCAAATGCATAAACCTTCAAGTATGCACGCTCAGTTGTGAGAAAGACAGTAAGCAGGGAGTTCAAAAGCAAATGTTTTCCTTCAGGAGGAAGCTAAGGGATAGAGAGGATGTTTTCTCTGGAATTAGTGTTTGTAAGAGTCAGGGCAACTGCTGCAAACGATGCTTCTCCACATGAATATAACACCTTGCCTTTCAATGATGGATCAGAGTCTGTACCCAAGGCATGCTTAGATAAAAGATTTTCAGCACTGAGCGCCCAATAAGACCCATCCGCACTCTCTCCCCTCTAACACATCCTTGTAAGTAGACATCACAGCCAGCAGGCAGAGCAGGTCCGTTGGTGTAGATCCCTTAAAAAGAAAATCTGATCTGATTGGATATTGGTTGCAAGATGGTGTAACACTGTTGCAACAAAGAGTAAGTAACAAAGCAATAAATTTTCCAGTTTAAGCTCGTGAAGCCCAAGTCTTAGTTTGACCTCGGAGGGATTAATAATACATGAAAGTACAACGGATTGAAGCGAGAACGCCTCATCTTCTTTCTCATGACACAAGTTTCTAAGAGTCTATTGATTTAAACTAGAATGGAAAGAAGCTGCTTTCGACTTTAGTCATAAAGGAGTGTCATAAGAACACGGTCGCTATGGTAACTTAACCTTGCTTACAACTTGCTCATAGATCTCGAACACCTGTATGTCATTTAGAATAAATAGATGTACATATGTGTTGAACTTTGGGAGTATGATGAGGGCTTGAGTTTACATGCTTTCCAACTGGTTTCTGTCTTGGTGCTACTTTGCAGCTCTGTAGCCCCACCTGCCGTGCGTCAGGGACGTGGCACAAAAAAAAAAAAAAGAAAACTCTGTTTGCTTCAATAACTGAAGATCTTTTCTTTTTAAAAGTGCAGTAGTCACACCAGATGACCAATCTTCAAGAATCAAAAGAATAATTATTATGGCTCGTTTTTAACTCCGTTTTAGTGACATCGCGTTTTCTCAAGCTTTGCTTTTCAAGAAAAAGCGGTTGGAAATGATTGTTTTGCACAATGCAGAAATGAGAAAAAAAACCTTTAAAAAGATGTGGCGCACACACACACACACTCATACATGCACACACACATCCACGCAGAGATATGCTAATGAGCACTAAGGTGGCACTCTGTTGCAGCAAATAAAAACCCGCGATGTGCAAAACTTTCAGAGGAATCACGATGCGATGCGCCAGTACCAGCTTTTCAATGCACCGGACACAGACAGCGGGTTGTGGTCTCAACAAAATCCACCTTAAAATCCTCAATAAGGGAACGGGGTTTTTAATGGATAATTTCTTTAAAGTGGGAGAGTAAAGTGAATAAATCAGATCGTCATAAAAGGACAAAAAAAACTGATAAATGAAGATATTTTTAAAATCCAAAGGAGTAGAGAGTGGGTTTGACTGAGAGAAGGAACCCCATCATAATCCCCTCTTTCACTGGGGAGGCATTGTGGCCCCTGCAAGACGTGCTCCAACTACCAACCAGCGTCCACTTGAAACATCCAGCTCTCCTCGTCGAGATGGAACACAACTTGTCCACAAAGTCAGCCAGCTTTGCAGAGTCACACACCCTCTCGATCTTGTCTTACCTTGGCTGCTGCAGACGAGCATCCCAAAGACAGAAATCAGTTTGAGCATCATCATCATCTTCGGGCAGGTTGTCCGTTCAGCTGATGAGTAAAAACACGCAGGCGCTGCTCCGTTCATCCACCGTGCTGGCCTCCGCAAAGCGACTGATCGGATTCTTTTCCCTTGCTTTCTCTCCCTTCCAACACGCGCGCTCCCGCTCTCTGCTCGTGCTTGCTGGGTACCGAAGTCCCCCACCCTCCTTCACCCTCCTCACACAGCATCACTTCTTCCCAACATCAGAGCTGCTGGGAGATGGAGCCAACTAAACTTGATTTGCGACACACTTTTAGGCATTTATTAAATCCAAACGAATAAATCCTTAATAGGTTTAAAATGTCCGATGATTAACTCTGAGATTATACCGACCTTTGGACAAATGCAATCCATCATTTATCTCTTATTTTCTTTCAAAAACTTAAAAAATGTTTCCATTTTTCCTGCCTTCTCCCTTAAACCAGCCAAGAAAGACTCCAGGATACCTCCGTGAGGCTGGGAACTCTTAAAAATTATATGTAAACAAAAATAAACAAAAATATGTCAATCGTTTGTGCTATTTTAGTTTTTTTGTTCGTTTGTTTTAAGAAATACAATTTTTGACGATGGCGTAAACTAGCACCTAAAAATGCGAGAAAACTCATAAAAATGGAGTAAATAGTTTGTACTACGTTTGTGTTGTTATGGGCTGTAAAAATGTTTTTTTGTGCTATTTTAGTTGTTTTTTTATTTTAAGAAATACAATTTGGTCGATTACGTTGTCCAGACCTTCATTTTTTTCCGGGCGTCGCCATCTTTGATGACGCCATATTCCAAATCATAATTCTTAAACAAAAAAAAAACTAAAATAGCACAAACCAAAACTTTTACAGCACAAACACAAACAATTGACATATCTTTTGTTTATTTTTGTTTATAAATTTTTAAAGGGGCCAGCTTCACGGAGGTCTCCAGCATCCATAAAACCCAGAGAGGAAAGATATGATTGATTGAATAAGAAAGTTTTCTTTTTTTTTGTTTGAACCATCGTATGGTATTAATCAAACGTTCTTTCATTCATCTTCAGAATTATTCATTCCTAAAAGGCTTGCAGGGTGTACCAGAACCTATCATGGCTGATTCAAGGAGAGAGGCAGGGTACACCCAGAGAAGGTCGCCAGTCAGTCGCAGGACTACACACAACCATTTACACATACACTCAACCCTAGGGGCAATTTTACAGCAGCCAATCAACAGCAGCAGCCAATCCTGGTGGGAGGAAACCAGAAAAAAACCCACACATGCATGGAAAGAACATGCAAACTCCACATAGAAAGGCCAGTGTTCCAAGCCTTGTCCCCACACTGGACTATAACCCCCGACCTTTTTGCTGTGAGGCCACTGTTGCCGCCTCATTAGTCAAACAGCAGAGGATATTTCATAAATAGCATACCTATATACAATATTAAGATTTTTTTGGCAAAATTATGGTCAACAAATTGGTTGCAAATCATCTTTAAAATTCGACCTCGTCAAGTAACAGAAACAATGAGGTGATAGAATGGCTTTCCTCTGAAGAAGCAAAGAGGCAGGGTGATCATCACAGTGATAAAGAGACATCCATTTGGCTTTAAGAGAGACTAATCGGCTTGTTTTTTCTTGAGTGGGAAGAAGTCAGTGAACCAGAGAGAACCCTGGGATTTTAATAGTAAACATGAATACTCTTCATCTTAACCAGGATTCAAAACAGCAACCATCTTGCTGTGTTTTTCACAATCCCTCGACTGTATTGCTTTTTTGGCAGCATGTTGTAATAGTTTTAATTTTTAATGTTATGTAAAGCATTGGGCTGCATGCCGATGAAGTGGTTACTCGCCTTGGTGCTTGTTTACATTCTCGTGTATGTGTGGGCTCCTCATAGGGGATTCAGGGTTGTTTCCACCTTCCAAACTCGTATGTTGGATTTATTTGCCATGGGAAACTTGCCCTTAGGAATTAATTTGTTGTGTGTCCAGTATGTGGTCCTGAAACAGACTGGCAACCTATCTCGGTTGAACTCCACCTCCAGCCTTAAATTGACATGGATGAACTCAGGCACCATGGTGACCCAAGGGGAGTAAGCCTTATGAGTAGAGTACTGACTAACTGTGAAGTATTTGAGTTGATGAGTTGAGTTGAAAATATAGTTCCAAATGAACAGCCAAGTTTAACATGTTTATTGAGGGTAAAAGGGATCAGGGAAGAGGGGAAGGCATGTGCAGTCTGGTGGCCAGGCTTGGGTCTTGGGCAAACTAATGCAAAACTAAACTAGGGGAATAGGTGATGAGGGAACAGATGGGAGAAAACAAGATGTGAGGGAACCTGACAAAGACAAGCCCATCAGGACAAATAAAATAATGAGAAAGGCAATTGGGGCAAAGCACAGAACAAGAAAGAAGAAGAAAGGGCAGGAATGTGGGAGGGTCGTTTTCGGCATCCAGGGCTTAGAAAGCAAATGAATCCGAATATGTACCGAAAGCTACCAAATGACAAACAGGAGCTTTAGTGAAAGAGATAAAAATGTTTCTTCCACACTGCTCAAGGCCAACTTCAATATCATATCCTGATCTTCAACAACCCTCTGTAGATGCTTTTGATCAATAAAAGTAGAGTTTCTCCTTACATCGTTCTTTTTGTGTGGGTATAAATGCTTCATATTTTCAGCTTAAATGTCGAGCTCACGGCCCTGATTGTAAATGATGATTTGAAACTTATAATTGTCTTTGGTTTGAACCAATAAGTGATCTTAATGAACTTTATAAAAAACATTTGAAATTCAGGAAGAAGAGATAAAGAAGGCGGAAGATTTTAAGTACTTAGGATCAACAGTCCAGAGCAATGGAGAGTGTGGAAAACAGGTGAAGAGGCGTGTGCAGGCAGGCTGGATGCGGTGGTGAAAAATATCAGATGTGATGTGTGACAGAAGAGTTTCAGCTAAAATGAAAGGGCAGTGGCACTGAGGAAAAGACAGGAAACAGAGATGGAGGTAGCGGAGATGAATATGCTCACGATCTCTCTGGGAGTGACCAGGATGGATAGGATTAGAAATGAATATTTGTATATTTCTAGGAACAGCACATGTTAGAGGTTTAGGAGATAAAGTCAGAGAGGCCAGACTGAGATGATTTGGACATGTGCAGAGGAGAGAGAGAGATAGTACATTGGAAGAAGGATGCTGGGTTTGGAACCACCAGGAAAGAGCCTAGAGGAAGACCAAAGCTGAGATTCATGGATACAGTGAAAGAAGACATGAAGATAGTTAGCGTGACCAAAGAGGATAAAGCAGATAGGGTTAGATGGAAGAAACGGTCCAGAAGAGTGCTGTGGCGACCCCTGAAGGGAAATGCCAAAAGAAGAAGATGAACTTTATGAAAATTTTCTGATTATAAGTTACATGAGTAAAAGTTTCGTTGGGAATATCTCCGTATTGGAGAAGTTGGAACCATTTCTGGGCACGGTTTGCAAGGTCTTAGTCTATTGAACCCTCTTAGAGTACCAGCAACAGATACATTAAAGGTCACCCGTTGTGAACTTCCAGACTTGAGCTAAATTGAAGATACAGTAATTGAGAAAACATTCAAGTTCTTCCCGGTTGTTTGAGGATATGTTTCCTGATTGTTAAACGATACACACCGATGCACTCCATGTTTAGGCCCAATCCAAAAGTTTGATCAAACTGATGTCTGTCTAACAAGTTGGCATTGTCCTCAATTCATGTGAGTGATGCAATGAGGGTAACGAGAAGATACCAGAAACCCTTGATTGATGGCTCTGCTGTGCATTGGAAACGTTGAGTTGAACAAATATTTTAAGAGCACAAGTTTACTCTGCTTGTCTTAAATATAATACAACTCCTGTCAGGATGGGTTTAAACTTTATCTTTATGAAGGAAGAAGAGAAAGGGAACATGACACTGCCGGAGAGCTGCCACTCGTATTGCAAAGTATTGCATAATGCAGCTCTTTGGTGATCGAAAAGGGAGACAAAATGTTGAGCACCGAATGGAAATCCATGTGGCCTTTCTTGAAGAGAGACTGTCAGCGATCGCTGTCATCACCACTGTCAACCCTGTTACTGAGGCAACCAAGTTTAATGGCTGTATCGAGGAGCAGACTTCACCATGAAGTCCTATGGAGATAATCTATTTCTGTTTTTTTTTTGTTTTTTTTACAGCTAGACAACTATTCTGAGACTATTGGACATAGTTTGAAGTGTTTTGTGATTTAAATGTTAATGTCATATTTTAAACCATAAAACATAAACGTTGTACTTCTCCAGATACAGTTTCCATGCATAATGTCACCGGGTTTAAACTGCCAGTGAGGACAGCTGAGAATATAACTGCTGAGCACAAGATTGGGGCTTAGTGAAAGTTAACCAGAAGTTCACGGGTTCGATTCCCACTGAGTTCTCATCTAGGGTCATTGGAAAAGACACCTAACACCCGTTTCTCCCAGCTTTGGCGCCATCGTGGCAGCCTGTTGTGGTGCATCCTCCAGCTCACCCGAGAAGATCCCGAGGTGTTCCCTGTCCAGCTGTGAGTCATAGTCTCTCCAGCTGGTCCAGAATCTGCCCCTGGGCCTACTCTCAGTGAAGAATGCCCAAAACACCTCACCAGCGAGGCGCTCAGGATGCATCCTAACCTGATGCCCAAACCACTCCATCTGGCTTCTCTTAATCCAGAGGAACAATGGCTCTACTCAGCGCTCCTCCTAGATTGCAGAGTTCTTCACTCTATGTTTGAGTGAGAGCCCAGTCACCCTGTGGAGGAAGCTCATTTCAGCCGCTTGTATCTGGAATCTTATTCTTATGGTCACCACCCACAGCTGATGATCATAGGTGAGAGTGGGATTATAGATCAACTGGTAAGCCCAGATCTTTGCTTTTCAGCTCAGCTCTTTCTTCATCACGATGGATCGAGGCAGCGTCCTGATTATTGTGGACTCTGCACCAGTCCGTCTGTTTACCTCCCGCTACACCCTTGCCCCACATGTGAACAAGACCCTGAGATACAAGATTAAAAGTTGTATTGTCGCAGCTATTTAAACCTACAACAGAGTAATCAAGGACATTTTGTATCTCTAGATTTAAATTCTTACAAAAAAATGAAGATTTTGTCTGCACAGGACATATAGAGGTACAAAAAGTAGTTGCTCTCCTACCAGTTTACCCAAAGGAGGAGGGGGTTTCTACCATTATTTCTGACCACAAATCAAGACTGGTGATCAAGGAACATCATATTGCAGTGCACAGTAAAAGATGTAGGTATTCTGCATCAAGAGAAGCAGGATTGGTTGTCTTGGGATGGTGAGATGTTCTGTGTCCTTATTCCAGCAACAGTAAAGTTCTGAGTTTAGGTGTTTGCATTGTACCGCAGGCATGTGCTTTACTCTTTTAATCATTTCCAAACTCCTCTAGAGTTTATATCTTCATGGTGTTACTATTGATCATTGTAAACCAGATTATATAGGGAGCACTTGTAAACCAGAAGATTAAAGCTGGAAAATGATAAGGATGCAAAAGGATTCTGGTGCAATCCTTTAAGTATTCACATAGAAAACGTTTGCTTTTGAATTCCTCCCAAAAGGTGAGAAGCTGAGTTGAAATTTTTAATCTTACTTTTTTAAATGAGATTTTTTCTGAGCATTAACATAAGGAAGATATAACAAGTTCTTCCTGTAGAACTGGGCTATGTCAGGAGAAAAAACCGCTTTCACTTCAGTGAAACTTTTGGAGAAAATATCAACCTCCCATCGTCTCATTTCTTGTGGGTTTAGACAACATATAGAGCATCGACCTGGTCGAGCTTGGATATAGAAGTCCAAACTATTTTAGCATTTTTCTGATCTCTTAAAAACTCCACTACTTTTCAGATATTTTACAATATTTTCTTATACATTCGCCTTTCTGCTAAGAGTGGGTGTACACGGCATGTCAAAACATTAGCTCCCCTGACAATATGTCACATTTCTCTCCAACAGCTTTTCCAGAAACAAACACCATCATGCAACATCATTATCAAGTGGTTTTTCTCCTTCTCTGTTTTCTGAAATATTACATTTGATAAAATCTGAGCCGTGCAATAACAAGCAAATAGATGCTTGCCTCAGCAACTTCTTAAGCACGAGAAACGCTTTAAATTCAAGACATGTACAGGATTATTATGATTAACGTGGTACATGATTGTTTTCTTTTGGCTGTTTGGAGCACTGTTGATGCAGAAAGATTGAGCAGTTCTGTGTGTACAAGATATGCTCTACTGGGATGTAGACTTAGAAATATTGGATCAGCGACAACCAAGAAAAGAGATCCAGATTGTCGTCCCCCTCACAGCATGTTCCCAAACTGTCAACCACGGCGTGCCATTTAATAGAGCTTCATGAGATCCATAAAAGCACATAAAGTATCTGAATAATCACGGCTGGGATTAAAAAACAGTCAATTCAATGTCTTTATTTCAAGTAGAAAAATGCGTTGCAACAAAAGGTTTTCTCTTCGTTCTTTGGATTTGTGCTAAAAAGACATTTGTTAATGAGATTACTTTTCTTCAAAATGAACATTGGAGCTGTGTCGTTAAATAATAGGACAAGTTACTTATTGATTCTCAACACCTGATTGATTGTTAAAGACCAAAATTCTTCATTGTCAAATGTCATGAACTCAACTATAAAAGGTGTCATCACGGTCCAGAAGAGTGCTTTATAAATGTGTCTTTCATGAGTCTCTGTGTTGTAGAGAGAAAAGGGACACTGAGGTTAAATGGTTTCCACATGGAAAAGGGTTGTTATCTGTGCAGGAATTATGCTCATCTGGAAGCTTTTAGCAGAAAAGACGAGCGAGTCCCTGGATCACCTCATCCGGATGTCAGCATCTTTAACCGTTGACCACAAAAGAGCAGCAAAGATTTAAACTTAGGGCGGTTATTATTGCAATCTAAGATGGCCTAAGTGTTCCCAAACACCTGCGTGCCATAGATCAGGAAACTGCACCTGGCTCTTCCTTTTTGCCTGATTGCTCAATCTGTCTCGAGGGCACCAGGGTCAGGTTTCTAAAACTACGTATCAAAACAAAGAAAGACTCAGTGAAACCTGAGGTGTGTATGTTGTAGTCCTCAAAGCAATATAGTGTTAGTGAATCCACCGACTGCATGGAAAAATCCAAAGCAAGAATTTTAGTCATTTTTCAAGTTATAATTCCTCAGTATTTTTTGAATTCAAGAATTAAGAAAACCTTTTATTAATCCCACAATGGGGAACTTGCAATTCAGGACACATTACATTATGAGGGCGTTTTAAACCAAATAAAAGTCTCATCTGGGTCTATATCTGCAATATTATTTTTTTGTGTCAGTATTTGGGCATATTTGACCATGAAAGAATTTGGGGTGTCTAGAGCAGCGGGGCCAATGATGTTAGTGGATGACATTGTGATCTGTAGTGAGAGGAGGGAAGAGGTGGAGGAAAAGCTGGAGAGGTGAATGAAGGTTTGCACTAGAAAGAAGAGGAATGAAGATTAGTCAGAGTAAAACAGAGTACATGTGTGTGAATGAGAGAGATCCAAATGAAAAAGTGAGGTTACAGCGAGAAGCGATAAATAAGGCGGAAGATTTTAAGTATTTATAATCAAGAGTCCAGAGCAATGGAGAGTGTGGAAAAGAGGTGAAGACGTGTGTGCAGGCAGGCTGGAATGAGTGGAAGGAAGTATCAGGTGTGATGTGTGACAAAAGAGTTTCAACCAAAATGAAAGGGAAAGTGTACAAAACTGTTGTGAGACCGGCCATACTGATTGGTCTAGAAACAGTAGCACTGAGAAAAAGACAGGAAACAGAGATGGAGGTAGCAGAGATGAAGATGCTGAGGATCTCTCTGGGAGTGACCAGGATGGATAGGATCAGAGGAACAGCACATGTTAGAGGATTTGGAGATAAAATCGGAGAGACCAGAAAGATGGTTTGGACATGTGCAGAGGAGAGAGAGAGAGTACATTGGAAGAAGGATGCTCGGTTTGGAACCACCAGGAAAGAGACCTAGAGGAAGACCAAAGAGGAGGTTCATGGATACAGTGAAGGAAAACATGAAGATAGTTGGCGTGACCAAAGAGGATGCAGGAGACAGGGTTAGATGAAAGAAACTGACTTGCTGTGGAGACCCCTGAAGGGAAATGCCGAAAGAAGAAGAAAGTACATTTTCAATATTTGATCAAATGTATTTTGACAATATTGTAACAATGTCATTTTAATTGTGGATTATCTTAATCCAGATAGAAAAGATGGGCAGATCTAAAAAACAAAATTGATAAAGAGAATTGACCTTTTGACTTCCATGTAAAGTTAATATTTTCCATATATTTCATATTCCCTTTTTTTAATGATGTATTTTACGTAAACACACAATGCATCTACTGTATTCTCAGTCTGACCTCTCAGCATGTGTACAGTTTGGATGTTTTGCACTGAATAGGTAACGATCATTTATATCCACCAAAAATACATGAGTGTTTCTCATGCGATTAGAACCTTCTCACGGATGAAGTATGAATTCTATTTTATCGCAACTTGAATAAAAACATGGTCCACTTTTTTAAAATAAAAAATTTCCTGTCAGTGTATTCAATAAGTTTTTAGATTTTTGCTCAGCGCACAATTCTCAATGAATCGAAAGCACGAGACAGCTGCTTCAGCATGAAAACCTCATCATTGCATGATTGCAATATGTTAGGAAGCATAGCTAGACCATTTGCAAGTCAAGTTAAAAGGTTTTCCAAAAACATCAAACATCCATTATTTAATCTGGGTTCATAATAAACCTATAGTGGTTAATTAAGGTGTCATGAAGGCGAGACCAAAGCCTGGGACATTTTTGGCATCCCTCTGCCTCTAGATACAATGGAGTCTGCACCTGGATACTTACCTGTTTGTGGCTGAATAAGCCAATGCGGGACGTGCAGCTCCTACTATACTTAGTGCTAATGTGATAGGCGGTATGAGTCATGGGGGGAGCAGTGGCAGACTGACTTTTTAGCTGTCACTGGGACATACAGTGAGCTTGATTGTTCAAGAGGGATCTCCTTGCTACTTATAGACTCCTAATTTCACCTATTTGTTTGCTTGTTCATTCTGCAATAAGGAAAGTGATAAAACTGGCTTGATTTAAATGAAGCATTTATATGGGATCGTGTCTCGCAATGCAAACAAAGTTACTCACACTGAGAGCAGCTTGTAATGTTAGCTGTAAAACTCTTCTGGCTGTGGTTTTCAGCTGTAAAATCTACAGTACTTGAAACTGAATAATAAACTTTTAACAGGGTTTCATACAAACACAGGATTTTTTTAATGCTCTGATAAGCCATAAAACGGCTAAAATGGGGCAAAAAATATTAGAAAATGAAACATACTAGTAAAGATTTTGACATTTCTTCTTAAAATCAACTATTTCGTTTTTCATCTTTGATGTTGAAAAAAAAAGTTGGGATTTATGTTGCGTTCGCAATTTAAATCTGAACCAACAGTGATATAGTTGATTCTACGTATCATAAGTTAGTTTATGCTCAAAAGAAAAGTGGATGACTCAGAGTTAAACTTAATTCTCTTTGTTCTGTGAAGTCATCTGTCAGCTTTTTTTTCACAGACTTGATCTCAATCTGACATCTGGGAGAAGTCGCAGGTTTCCACGTCTGTCAGACTCTACTGGAAAAAAAAAACTAAAACAAAACACTACATAAGGAACTTTTAGGAGTGCAAGCTGTTCAATTTTTGGGTTTTCTGAACGTTGTAGAAAATAAATAGTAAAATTGGGGTGACTGATGGGAAGAAAAACTGTTCATCAAATACACGTAAAATACCAAGAAAAAGCCGTAATTGAAGGAGACTCTTAAAAAAAAAAAGGTTTCTCGCTTCTGTGTAAAGGCTGATAGGTTGTCAAAAGTTTGAAAAAATCAGCACAAATATCATTTGCCTTTAAAAAAAAGGTACAAAAAAGCCAACGTTTGTAAGAAAAGGCACAGGTTCAAGACGAGGGGCAAGGTTTTTGGAGGGTATGAGGAAATCGTATATTTACTGAAATTGTATATATACTGTCTTTTTCTTTCTTGTTGCTGCTGTAACGCACAAATTTCCCATGTGTGGGATCAATAAAGTAAATCTAATCTAAATCGGGGTGACCGGAGAAAACCCACGCGTGCACGGGACACAGGAAATGCCAGTATCCCAAGCCTCGTCCCGTTCCTGCTGTCGCTTTTAGAGGCCACTGTGCTACAATTGTGCCACCGTGCCGCTAAGCTGGGCGCCTGCATAATTGCCCACCTTTCGCAGATTAATGAAACCATGGTCCTCGCCCGGAAAAGGATGGAATGCCCCCAGCAGATCAAGGACAGCTCCTCCCCCAAGTGGAGGAGTTTAAGTATCTCGGGGTCTTGTTCATAAGTGGGGGAAGGATGGAGCGGGATATCGACAGGCGGATCGGTGCGGCATCAGCACTAACTAGGACGCTGCTTCGGTCCATCCTTGTAAAGAGAGCTGAGCCGAAAAGCAAAGCTCTCGATTTACTAGTCAATCTACGTTCCCACCCTCAAGCATGGTCACCAGCTGTGGGTGGTGACTGAAAGAATGAGATCGCAGATACAAGCGGCCGAAACGAGCTTCCTCCACAGGGTGGCCGGGCTCTCATTTAGAGATCGGGCGAGGAGCTCTGCCATCCGGGAGGAGCTTATGTCGAGCCGCTCCTCCTCCAGGTCAAGAGAAGCCAGATCGGGTGGTTTGGGATTCTGGTCAAGATGCCCACGAGCGCCTCGCGGGTGAGGTGTTTCGGGCATGTCCCACCAGGGGGAGACCATGAGGCAGACCCCAGACCCACTAGAGAGACTATGTCTCACAGCTAGCTGGGGAAAGACTCGGGATCCTTCTGGGTTAACTAGAGGATGCAGCCGGGGTGAGAGAAGCCATCTGAGGCTGTTGCCCCCGTGACCTAAGAGGAAGACGACGGAACGGAACAGATACCCTTTAGACAGTCTACGGGGTCTGTTCTACTGTAGTTGCTGCAGTTACTTTAATAAATCCAGAAAGAGCAAAGATATCTTTACATATTCTTTCACACTCAAGATCACATAAATCTGATTGTTCAAAAGAAGTTACTTTAAAGATGAATTTAAAAAAATTGAAGCAACTTAAATAAAAACTGCTCGTGCCTTTAGAGCATCTCAAAAGCAATAAAAGTTAAAGTCTTTTGTTTGCTACTTTCTGCTAATGATGTAGAGCTTTACATGGGTATTCACACAGCTACAGCTAGATACCCTTGAAACATGAAAAAGTGTGTGTGTGGGCAGTGGGGTTCATGTGAGGTGGTTAGGTGGGATTGCAGAGGGGAGTCTTGCAGAAAATAATCCCCCAGTGGTGAGCCAAGTGAGCCTCTCGGTGGTCAGAGGTTTCTCGTCAGCTCGCTCATTAAAGCCTTCCATATCTGTTCTTCTCTCTGCTTCAAATTGCCTTTCCAGCCTCATACTGTGCTGAGGCCAGAGGGTCAACAGATTATCTTCTTAATCCCGTTAATCCGTCCTCACACCAGTCCAGGATGATTCTCACCATAATTGTATTCAGTGCTGCCTCAATTAGAAAGAGGCAGGGGTTTGAGGAAATGAGGTGGAATGAGGCGTCGTGATGGATCAGTGATGAGGATACATGTGATTGCTGTGTGTGTGTGTGCACAGAGAGGGAGTGAACTCGAGTTCAAACTTGGTGAAAGCAGTTTTTTTTTTATTATTATTACTGGTGAAATAGTGACAGTAGTCCAATGATGTGAGACGACAGCTTGACCATTCTGTATTAGTGTCAATCTGTCCCGGCTTAAACTGACGGCATAACTTAACAGCTGAGTTATTTGGTGCAATCATATGTGTGGCAACACGACATCGCTGTATGCGTCAAAAAAACCAAAACAAGACTACACATGTCCAAATGCACAAATACAATGGGTTTTTATTATGTCATGTCAGGCTAGGGCAAAGGTTAACCACTCCTAATGAGTGGACGCCATGGTAATTAGATGATCTACTAGAGTCCTGTCAGATTAGGCTCAACCAACATGACACACAAACGGAGGGCAACGGGGGGAGAAAAATCAGGCCAGGGTTTTAGTCCCGAGAGAACTTTCTTCATCTTCATGGATCAGTGAACTTTTAACTGTCTTCACATTAGTAATGTTTTAGAAACAGATGTGAAACAGAGAAAGAAATTAGGTCGACTAGAAAAAGAAGCAGCAGGTCCGGGGTCTGCCTATTGGTCTCCTCACAGGGGTACGTGCCCGAAACACCTCACCATCGAGGCGCTCGGGAGGCATCCTGACTAGATACCCGAACCACCCCATCAGTCGTTTCTCGACCTGGAGGAGGAGTGGCTCAACATCGAGCTCCTCCCGGATGGCAGAGCTCCACACCTGATCTCTGAGTGAAAGCCCACCCACCTTGCGGAGGAAGCTCATTTCAACCGTTTGTTAGAGGGTTGGAACGTAGATCGACTTGTAAATCGAGAACTTTGCTTTTCTGCTCAGCTCTTTCTTTACCACAACGGGCCAATGCAGTGTCCCAGTTATTGCTGCGCCGCACCGATCCGCCTGTCGATCTTCCACTCCATCCTTCCCCCACTCGTGAATAATACCCCAAGATGCTTAAACTCCTCCATTGGAGCAGGACCCTGTCCCTGACCTGCAGAGGGCATTCCACCCTTTTCCAGCCGAGGACCATAGTCTTGGATTTGGAATCCCATCCCGGCTGCTTCACACTCGGCAGCAAATCGATCCAGTGAGAGCTGAAGATTATGGTCCGATGAAGCCAAGAGGACCACATCAGCCACAAAAAGCAGACATCCGATCCTGAGGTCACCAATCCTCTGAGACTTTGTCTCACAGCTGGCCGGGGAACGACTCGGAATCCTTCCAGGTGAGCTGGAGGATGCAGCTGGGGTGAGAGAAGCCTGACCTTCGCGTCTGAGGCTGTTGCCCCCGTGACCCGGCCCCGAATAAGCAGAAGGCGATGGAACGGAATGAAAGAAAAAGAAGCAAATCACAGAAATGACACCACCTGGCCTTTCATTTTGGTTTGAATTTTTTTCCTTTTTAAAACTCTATTTGCATTTTTCTTTCAACTCTTGAGTTTCAAGTGAGTCCATTCTCAAACTGCGATGGTGGCAACTCACGATGGAAAACGAAATTATTTGTCACTTACAGTTTCTTGCTACTTCCGTTTTGCTTTTATTTCGAAAGGAATAAAAGGAAAAATTGTTAAAATTGCAGTCATCAAGATTTACACTAAAGAACACATCTCTTGGTGTGAAGCTAGTGGGGGTGTAGCTACCAAGACGAAACAGTGACGTATCAGCCTGACGCCCTTTATTTTTTAACAAAGGAGAAAAACTTTTGCCCGTTGAAGGTTTAAATGTAGTTTTTTTCTAAAGGCTTAAACACAGTTTTTTTTTCTTAGAGAACATGTTCTAAAGTGAGCACGAAGACGTGTTCTCAAGATTTAATGTACACGATAGACACTAGCACTAGGTTACGGGCCAAATAAATCCATAATATTTTATGGCGATACAAACAGCATTCATTTGAGACAATTAGTATAAATAATAATGGGGTGTCTCTCATAATCCAATGAGGGATATCAGCTTTTGAGCTTTCAAGGTAACAGAGTTTTCAAAATGTGAAAAATACTGTAGCAATGACAGGACATGACAGTATGCAGGCTACATTGAATGGGTTTGAGCACATGATCTCTTGCATTAGAGTAGGCGGACTGATGCCATCTGTTATCCTTCACTGCCTTATAAAACTCTTTTTTCTAAGAATAGTGTATAACAACTAAAGGAGAATGGCTGTTTATATCAGAGGCTCAACAGATTGCTACGTTGTTTGGACTGCATATTTTGCCCTTAACAAAAGGTGACACAATAAGAAAAAATGTTACTTAGGAGAGTATGCATAAAAAAATACACATGCAGAGTTTCGACTTTTTCTTTACTTCACAATGATTCCCATCTTAAGCCTTAATAGGTCACTGAGAAGGCTGTGGAAATGGACCAATGTGCACATTATTGATGGCTGTTCTTGTTTTTTCCTCTTTTGTGAGCCACACAAAGCTGCAACTTAGAAAAACTAACTCAAGCATCTGGCACACAAGCTGTTCTGGCATCATCTAAAAGACTGGGAACAGCAAGCATTAATGAAACACAAGAGGGAGAAATCAATAGCATGTGTCATAATAATTGTCAATACAGTGTTACGACTTCATCACAGAGACACGTAGCAGTTGTGCATGTTTACCTCGATAGGTGGTGGAAGAAGTGATTTACCACACAGGATGTGACTGACGGCGTTCAATAAAAACTTTTGACCAATCAACACAAGGCCACACTCTATCTCGTGCATACTACTTCACAACACACCATTTCATCAGATTACACACGTAGAATCTACAATATAGAACATCTGGTGTATATTTTAAAAAGTATGACATATAAATTTGGCGTTGTCGGTGGAATCGACAAACTCATCTTTTTGTCAAATATTGTAGCATAATTGAGACAAAAAAGTCAGTTTAACGATACAAATAACAGCTATAACATTTGAGAAACTTGGAGAGTTTCATGTAAGGATATGAAAATAATATCAGTTATGTCAGAGCCCACGGGCTATGACCACAAATAAGCATGAAAGGTCAGTCAGAAGATACTTGAATTCAAACCACAATGGTCTAGTGAGGTGTCACTTTTAACAAATACACTGGGATAAAATTTCTTTTCTGATGGCACAAAACCTCAAAATGCTCCCAGCTGGATCCCCACTCCCACTCTTTTACTTCAGTTTTGGTGGACAGGCTTTTTAGAGAGTATTACAGGCTCAGCTGTACATTTCCCGAATTCTGCAAACAGCAGAAAAACACAAAGCGCGCAAAGCAATAGCTGGAAATGACGATTGGTTCAGATTCCCATTTGTCCTCAATTTTCAACCAGCATGCTTTCAAGCCACAAAGACCAGCCAGCTACAAAATTCTAGCTTCACTCTTTCAGTCTTATAAATGTGCACTTTGTTGGATTTGTGCCATTTTTGTCATTTTGTATGCAGGAGTTTGTACGATGTGTACCTGCGTGACAAATTGCAGCATGAGACGCTTAAGGAACAATCCAAGCCTAAAGCAGCAAATTATTTTGTACAAAATTACTTGCTCATAAAAAATAGACACAGTAGGAGAAAATGTATCATCATGTAACACAAATACAATATTTTAAAAAATAAAAAAACCCTCTCTTTTTCTTTTTATATTATTGTTATTTTTCTCACAAGTGTGTGATATGTAACAACAAAAAGTCCACTACAATAGGATAGAAGCTCTTTGGTATTCCCAAGCTGGGGGATTTTGTAATTTTATATGACAAAACTGTTAGAGATCTTAGCCCTGAAAAGGTTGCCGTTTTTACGCATTTGGCAGCTTCTTGAGATCAGTTTCAAATTCAAACATTGTTTTGTGGTGTTCTTGAATGTCCTACATGATCACATTCAGAGCATCGCCCCGAGTCTAAATCCTTCAAGTTAAACCAGTAGACGTAAAGGTACAAACGTCTGTTTCTCGGTTTTGTTTTTCCATACATGTGTGTCAGATCACATGACTTTGACCTGTGGAGTTTTCAGGGGTCAATTCTTGGACCCCTGTTGCTTAACCACTACATGCTGCCGCTAGGGCTGTTTAAGGCCATTAACAATGTGTCCTATCAAAATTATACAGATGATACTCAGATCTATGTGTCACTGACAGCAGATGAACATGGACCTATGGATTTACTCTGTTACTGTATTCAACAAATCAGAGTCTGGATGCAAAACAACTTTCTCCAGCTAAACTCAGACAAAACTGAAATCATTGTCTTTGGCCCACAGAAACAAAGAGAAAGTGTCATCAGTTACCTTCAATGTCTCTCTCTACAACCGACAAATCAAGTTAGAAACCTGGGAGTAATAATGGACTCTGACTTTAACTTCAACAGTCACATCAAATCAATTACATCAGCAACCTTTTACCACCTGAAAAACATTGCCAAAATCAGAGGTTTGGTGTCTAAAATAGACTTAGAGGTTCTTATCCATGCATTTGTTTCCAGAAGGTTAGATTATAGCAACGGTTTACTCACTGGTTTAAACAAAAAGGCCTTAAAAAAAAAAAAAAAAAAGCCTTGGGTGGAGACGGTGGCCGCGTGGTTAGCGCGTTCGCCCGCGGACCGGAAGGTCGCGGGTTCGCGTCCCACGGAGAGCACGTCTAGGGTCCTTGGAGAAGACACCTAGCCCCCACTTCTCCCACCATTGGCGCCGTTGAAGGGCAGCCTGCTGCGGTGTAAGGAGTGCAGCAAACAAATTTCCCCGGTGAGGGATGAATAGAGTAATTCAAAATAATCAAAAAAAAAAAAAATAATCAAAAAAAAAATTTAAAACAGCTGCAGTTTATTCAAAACGCTGCTGCTCGAGTCCTAACAATAACTGGAAAATATGAACACATCAGTCCTGTGCTCAAGTCTCTGCACTGGCTTCCTGTGGCTCAGAGAATAGACTTTAAAGCTGCTAATGTACATCTGTGATATGATAGTACCTTATGAGCCATCTAGAACTCTGAGGACTTCTGGGGCCGGCCTCCTCCTGGTGTCTAGAGTCAGGACTAAACATGGAGGAGCTGCATTTCAATTTTATGCTGCAAAAGTCTGGAACAAACTTCCAGAGGCCGTGAGACAGGTCTCTACTGTGACGATGTTTAAATCTAGGCTGAAAACAGTTCTATTTAACTGTGCATTTGATTAATTACTCTTTTTATCTGTTTTAATTATTTTATTCTATTTTTTATTAATATTTTGTTTATTTATTTAATAAACTTTTTGATTCTATGTTTTGTGATTTTAATGTTTTTTCTGTCTTGTGAAGCACTTTGAATTACATTTTGTATAAATTGTGCAGCAAATAAACTTGCCTTGCTTTGCCTTACATGCATAAGAAAAAATACAAAATACTTTAAAAAGGTAGAGAATTCATCATTGAAAGTAAAGGTGTGAATATATCACTACTTCAATCTCTTTGCCCTTTAGTGTCTAAATGTTTGCTGCAGTAGAGTCAAGCTCTGTTGACCTTTCGATTTTTGCACAATATTCCAGGGTCATCAACGAAACTCTTATCTCTTTTTTTTCTATGAGTGATAATGTTTTCTGCGCCTCTGCTCATCTTGATGTGAAAAAGTCAGCTTTGCTCAAATCAGTAGATGAAGTAAAACCTGTTAAGACCTGGTGTGAGTTTGTGTGTCAGTATAGTATCCATTTTAATGACAGAGGCTGGAGAAACACCATTAAACTGGTCTGATTGCCAGAGTGGGATGCCCAAAGAGCTTCTGTGTATTCTGTAAATTCAGACAAAATAAAACACATTAAACACACGCCAAGAAGGAAAAACTCAAGCTATAGGAAGTGTCTTCTTTTGGGAGTTTCTCAGTACTGATAAACACATTTTATCTGTGATTCCCAACAGGTTTCACACCCATTCACACACTGCAGTTTGGAATCCAACAGTTTTAGTTTGGCAGGTAAACATTAAGCCAAGTTTCCCATGTGAGCGAAATGTGAATGTTTCTTTAACAGTTAGTATAAGTGAGAAGCCTGGGTTTACCCTGCAACCCGGTCCCGGATAAGTGAAAGACAACAGAATTGAATATACGTGGGTTCGATCCACAACAGGAGCCATCCAGACCATTAAGTTCATCAACAGTTGGTACTGTGTAACTGTGGGCAGTGTTATTGAAAGCCCTTGAGTAGCTTGGGCGATACCGTGCCCAGAAACGTGTTATGGAAGCAAGGATGAACAGATGCACAAATATATCGAGTGCTTCATGCCTCCTTCACATTCTGTGTACGTGAGCATAAAAACATCATCCAAATACAAGAATGTGTACCTGAATGAACCAGGACTTCAGGACATTTCTCAGTGACCATCCTCAGGACCACAATTTAAAAGTGCAGCACAGTCATGCTGTGGGTCACACTCAGAGTGGCACATCCAATGTTCTCTTGCTGACTAGTGAGGCAACCATTACTACTTCTTTTAGCCCAACAGATAGCTCGGACACCCAAGAAACACGGACTGCATACAAAGACAGTTCTTGCCTGACACCTGCTCAATCTTACAAAACAAATAAAAACATAACACTAATTTAGCATCACTTACAATCGATGCCTAAAAATCTCAACACAAAACCAGCTTATTATTTTGTCTGTTAGTTAAAAACTACTTTATTATGTAAAAAAAAAACATACTCAGCAGGAAGCCCAACTCAGAGTACATTTACAGCAGGAGGGTAACAGCGGATTGCTCAAAAAAAAATTTCTAAGTGCAACACAGGCACCTTTCATGACCATCGTACATTTAAGCAGGAAATGAAATTGTCACTCATTTTGATCCCTGGGACACAAGCGGAAAAGAAATACCTAATGGAGAGGTGGTGAACATTACGTTCAGAATGAAAACAGCTGATGGTGGCAGATATAAAAACTTACAGCTCCAAAGAAGTAAAGCATATTTGTGGTGAAAACATGAAGACAGCCACATGCAGATCAGCAACGTGAAGTGAAAAGGTTCGGGATTTATTGCACCATTTCTTTTTACACACCGACACTTTCCAGCCAAGCTATCATAACAAATCTGCAAAACAAGACAGCGGCCCTGATGGTACTCATTTGGAGACGGATTAAAGGTTCAGGAGGTACCTTGATTGATCCTTGGTCTTAAAGCAAAAACGAAGCAGCTCACAGGAACAGGAAGTAAGATCAATAAACCTTTGAGGGTTTTTTTTTTTTTTTTTACAATGGAAAGCCCATTTGGGACTGAGGAATAGTGTTAAAATATTTCTGAAATCAACGCCAGTCACAATCCCACATCCCACAGTGTGATACTGTGCAGATAGAAAGTTCACTTACTATGAATGAGGCTTGAATTTTACATAAGATACAACCAACTATAAGATTCTACGGTAAGCCTGTCTTTTTGGCACTGCAATGTGTCCGCTCTCCTCCAAAAGGAATCCTGTGGGAAGGTGCCACATTGGGGGATTAAATTCTAAAGTCCAGCCCAAAGCAGCCCAAATGTGTACATTGAAAGGGTATTCACATCAGCGAAGCAGATCAGAGGAAGTTGATGGCAAATGATCGTTATTACAATGGTTTTCATCATGCTTACACCATGGTACTGGTGTAAGCATGATGATCACTTTGTTTTACACACAATTAAGCAATGGCGGAGTCATTAGAAAAGCTAAAAACTTGTTGGCAATGGCATTGCAAAGTTGAGGGTTTTTTTTCATGACAAAAGAAGTGCAATCTCTTAGGAACCTCAATTTCTACCCTAATTAGTTTCTTATATACTGTACAGTATGTAACAGTGGAAGACAGTCAGGGCCTTCAAGGCCTACTTTGCTGGATTTAAAAAAAAAGTATCTTAACAACATTTGTCCTCAAATGTCATTTGAAATATTTAAAATGCCAGAAGTGCTACAAGAAAAGCTCTGTTCCGTTTTGTTGTCTTCCACTTATCCAGGGCTGCGACATGGGGGGAACAGCCACAGACGAGAAACCCAGGATGCTCTTACCCCAGCTGCATCCTCTAGCTCACCCAATTTGATCCCGAGGCATTCACCAGCCAGCTGTGAGACATAGTCTCTCCAGCGGGTCGTGAGTCTCCTCCCAGTGGAATATACCCAAAACACCTTACCAGCAATTGAGGCGTTCGGGAGGCATCCTGATCAGATGCCTGAATTACGCCATCTGGCTTCTATTGGCCCAAAGGAGCAACAGCTCCTCTGGAATGGCAGAGCTCCTCTCTCTATTTCTGAGTGAGAACCCAACCACCCTGCAGAGCCAGCTCATTTCGACCATTTTTATCCACAATCTCATTCTTTTGGTCATCACCTACAGCTGGAGACCATAGATGAGGGAGGGAACGTAGATCAACTGGTAAATGACGAGCTTTGCTTTTTGACTCAGCTCTTTCTTTACCACAACAGACCGATGCAGCGTCCTGATTATTGAGGACAGACAGGCTCAATTTAAGCTTAGCAAGGATGTGACAGGATGATCTGTTTAGATAAAAATGTTACTGTTTGTGTGTTGAATCCTTCATTACAGTAGAAGAGGGTACTCCACTGCTCCTTTGTTTAATGACTGAAAGCATTTTTGTAAAGTTATATATTCCAGTTAGATATTTTGCCAAACAGATGGTTTTTTTAAGGGAAATTAAACTTTTTGTGTTGCAAGGTACACCATAAAAATGTTGTTTTTGTCCCATAAAGAGAAAACTGTTTGGTTAAAATGACTGTGAAACTGGTTTTATGGAGATGGCAAATAAAGATGCAAAGCGGGCATCCTTTGTTTCAAGTTATGCGAAAATTTTCCATTTTCATTCATTTTCATTGCCGTCCTCCTGGGCTGAGAGAAGAGTTATCTTCCTAGAAAAATATCACCTGCATTCTGTTTTATGTAAAAAAGAAAATTCCTCAGTTTTTATTCAGAGCTTGGAGGTTCTTAAAAATGTCCTCTAAAAACAAAAGCAAGATATTTGACTTTTTTGAATATTTTACTTTAAAATAGACAATTCAATTAATGTTTTCAAACTGAAATTAATTTCAGGGTTACGTTGTTGCTGCACTGAATATTGTTGAAGCTCAAACTGGTTGTTGGAATAGATGGAGACATAGCACATGCAATCCCTTCTATCAAACACGGCGGTGATGGTATCATGGTCAGGGGAGGCTTTTGGTTAATGGAAAGAATAATGAATGAATTTTTTTTATAAAATCAAGTGGTAATCTTTAAAAACTTGGGACTAGGAAAGCCTGACAACTTCCTGTCTTTGATCAACATTTTTGGTTATAGTAAAATCCCGCTCATGGACACTTTAGGAATTAAAAAAACACCAAGTGATGTTTTTACTCAACAATCTACTTAAGAAGGTTTGTTCCACAAATTCTACTTACAGAGACAAGAACAGATCCCTAAGGATATAAGTCGATGTAGACTGCTGTTAATGTATGATTGGAACAAAAACTATTTCTGGTTAAGGCTACGATATGAGATGAGTTAAGCCTCCTGAGAAGACGATGAGCCATGAGTGGTAGAAAATGAACATAAAAGCATGGGGATTAAGATGGGTTCCTATACAACCAGCCACATTTCCCCATACAGCACTCTCAGCATTGATTTACAACAGTCATCAATCAGCCCTCCCCAAGTTGGAGAAATTTTTCACTTGTGTCTAGCATAAAATGATATTATAGTGGTAGGCCCTGGGCTGGATTGAACCCATGGGACCTGGATCGAGCCATGCTTTTTGCTTCTCTTTCTTTCTCCTGCAGACTCCCTGAGCAGAAGTGGCAATAGGACGGGGATGAAACACAGTAGCAAGGGAGCTGCCCCTTTCGCAACCTGCTTCTGAAGCCATCGATATCACTCACAGGCTCCACACAAGCTCATGGATCTTCCTGATTGAATCCCCCCTATTCCTAACAGATCTGCTGGTGTTGGCTAGCTTGCTAGCAAAGAGGAAGACATCATTTAGGTGAGCGGGTCTTTACATGAATCACCCTGCCATTGAATGAATATGCAACTGAGTGCAAAAATACATTTAAAATCTGTTCCACTGATCAAAAAAGAAAAAAGAAGTCCCCTTGCCCAAAATGATGACCTAGTCCTACCCACTCTTTGTGCTTTGTGTTTGCATTTGTGAGCGTACACTTGAGGGTTTGACAGGCCGTGTGATTTATGCCACACTAAAACACTTGTTATGCAAAGCACTTATTAAAGTGTCAGCGAGAAGGATCGATAAACCATTCTTTACGATGTCGGCTTAAGAAAACCTGGTCACACGGATACAGCGCCTGGCGGTTTACTGTTATAGACGCCATTGCGAGGCCAAAATTAATTTACTGATGTGAATGTGAGTAACGCCACGCCAATAAAACAGCAGGAAGAGGCTATTATGATTCAGCTTGCCTGGCTGTCTGTAACCGTAAATACTAAAAACATCATTAAAGCCTCAGAAGGAAAACATCAATTATAACGATAATTAGCAATAGGGATCTACAGGACTGCAGCGGTACAAACAATAGAACTCATGGGAATCTAATGATCGCAAGCAACGAGTGTTCGTGAATGATATCTGAGAGCAAAAGAGGCACATATTTTCATTTTTGAGTTCATGCTGTTGTTTTTGGCCGCTCACAATGGGTTTTGGAAAAACACCAATGCATGGACGATTGATTGATTCACAGCTTGGAGAAGAAAATTTTCTTCCACCAAACTTTTCTTAGTCGGCATCTGCCAGACGTATCCATGAGCTCCTGTTTCCATGGTGTTGAAGAACAGCTTCTGACAGGTGCAAAATGGATCCAAGGTGGCGCGCTATACAACACCTCCCCAGCTGCGTCTGAAGAAAGATTCGCACAATTGTCTTCAAGGGAGAAAAAAAACCCGAAATGACAATTGTAAGAAATACTTTTGTGTGCTGGTTGAGGACATTATTCCCAGCAATGACAGGATGAGAAGTGATTCAAAAGTTTGAAAAGACAAGTTTTGTCATTCCGATCAGTAGAAAGGATGAAACAAAATCTTTTTTTCTACATACAAAAGATAGAGCTCAAACCACTGGATTCAAACAGACAGAGATCTTATCTTCACTGAGAAGTCATTCTGAGTTACTGACTCCTTCAAAGTCAAATATTTCCTCTCAATGTTTCTTGAAACCAAGAATTCAATCAACTGAGCACTTTAAAAGAAGCTAAAGTGCCTCAAATTATCGGTAAAATTTAATTGGAACAATGTGTCGTATTATTGTTTAGTTCTTTCAAAAAATGAAACTTCTTTTACGGCATTTCCCTTCAGGAGCGCCTGAAGTTTCAGGGAGCTGAAGCTTTTCTATCACACCTGATACTTTTCTCCACCTGTTTTACTCTGTTTAATCTTCATTCCTCTTTTTTGTTGTGCAAACCTCCACCTCTCCAGCTTTTCCTTCAGAGTATGTTACCAGTCGGCATTTATACACATCTCAGTAATTCTGTGACAGAACCTCCTGCCTTAAAACCAAAAATATCCTCAGTGTCCACAGTTATGAAACCATCAATATTCTGTCAAAAGTTGAGGGATGTCTTTGTGTTAAAAAGACAGGGAAAAAAAACTTTTATATACTGGGATTAAACAGGCAATAATTCACTAAGTCCTAGTTTTATAAAAAAAAAAAAAATTCCGAAATGTAGACTCATTTTCTTAACCCTTTAACTGGAGAAAGTTTAAACAGGCGCACACACGTTTGAACTAACAAAAAATTGGAAGTAACAGGAAACTTCTTGGAAGTTGTTCAATTTTTGAATAATTTCATGTTCTAACATTTTCAACGTGAGTTGCCTTGTACGCTTTCGTTTGCTTTGCCTGATAACTAGTACCGCTACGCCCTGTAAAGGATTAAACATATCGATTTTTTAAAATCTTCCCCAATCAAGCATGGCAAATGCAGAAGGATTTGACAGCAATATAGAGGATAATAAAGCTCCCATTTATAAGAAGCACCCATAAAAACACACACAACAGACCAAAAAAACTAAAAGGAACTTTTATCTTGTCAAGCCTGAAGCAGAAACTTGTTCTAAATGCACAAAAAGCTAGAAATATTGATTTGAAGCATTTCTTTGTGACTGATAGTGCAAGAAAAACTGAAAAAGTAGATAAGGGAGTTTTTAGAGCCATAAAACATGCCACACCCTAGAGAAATCCAGCAAGTAAGCCTAGCTACAAACCAAAATGTGTGAGAAAAAAAAAAGAAAAATCAACAAACTTCTCATAAAGCCGTAAATTAGGACTGGAGGAAAAGTGGAACTATTGCAGAGGAAATGATTTCAGATGATAAAAGGTGCAACTGTAAAAATGGCCAGAAATGTGAAGTTAAAGTTTATTGGAGTTTTACATGAATGCACACAATCACAGCTGAAAGGAAGCAAATGGTTCTGAAAGTAGTTTAATAAAAGCAAAGTGTAGAACTCATTCTGATTGCAGCCAGGTGAGGCTAATGATTGCTGTTTTCACCCTCTTTTTTGGACCAAAAAACAGTTTTACGTTCTATTATTATGCTGATGACATTGTGATATTTAGGAATAAAATTCTGTGTCTTATTTAAATTCTAATAAATGTGTGCTTTTGTAAAACACCAGGTACTTTTATACCTGCTTTATTGAGTATAAAAGATGCGACTTTACTTACGTAAATGTCAGTTCAATGTGACATTTACTTAAGTGCCAAATGAATGCACAACTATTAACACATCCACCCGAATTGCTGTGCGTCTGAGTCAGATGTAAGCATTTTATTCTGAAAGAAAAGGAAAAAAAAACACATTTTTGTTCTTTCAGAAATACTGAATTTTGCTGAAGTGTGCTGCTGAGTGATTACTTTGACTTTTTTTCCTTGTAGTTTTATTGTTGAGACTAAAATAACTATCATCCACGTAAAGTGTTTGTGATTAAAATATCTCCTACAAACAAAAGTCTAATAAGAAAGGGTAGTTTTAAGGAGTGCGTTTCAAACAATGCCATCCAGAGATGATGAATAGGAGGGACACTTTATGCTCAAATTGTACGTTCTGAAACTCAAAAGGGCACTTAGGTCGATAAAAGCCTCGGTCACACTTGTGCGGCTGTGAAATGCAAATGCTTTTAACGTCTCAGCTGGAGACGGGCTGCAGGGTAGTCGTCACTGGACTTGGACGGTGAAAACATCAAAAAGGGATACTTGGTGCTTGGAAATGGCTATCTGCTCAATACATGCATGGATTGAAACACGTCTTACCTACAAGATGTCAGCTTACTTCTATTAGCAAATGTCCGGGCTCGTGGAAATAATCTTTTCAATGTTAGCATATTTGCTGTCTATTTACACTTCAATGAACTTGCCCTCAACAGTTGAGTCGAAAGAGTTTATTTATTAATTTCCTTGCCAGCATGTGGTCCAAAAGGTTGATGAAACAGCAAGCAGCCTGCCATTTATGAGAAATAATTACATGGAAATGGGATTCACAACCAGCCATATTGAATTGACAGCAGTGAAGTGACTGGCAGCGGTGGGAATGGATTGTCCTAAACGATTTGCTTTTCCGGCCATCCGGCTTCGCGTTATCTACGTGTGCTTGAGGTACGTATCGTCTGTGCTACTTAGAATGGACAAAAAATCACCACCTGGCTCATTTATTTGAATCAGATGTGTTGAAGCAGGGGCACATTGAAAACTTGGAGAGTGGTGGCCCTCAGGGAGCAGAACCGGGCACCCCTGCAGTGCTTAAATTTAGAATGGAAGATTGAATTTTTTTCTTTCTTTCTTTTTGTATCATAACACATGAATACCAGAAAGTTTCATGAAAAAAAATTTGGACAGTTTGGTCCAGCTTTCACTCCTACTCAGCAGCACATCACAGCAGGAGGCTTTTTGCCGGAGATGTGCGCACCCGGCTGGAAATGCAAGCAAGTTGGTGTGAGAAAGCAGCTGTTCAGAGCAAACAGGAATCTAAGACCAAATGGTGAATAATCTCCACATTTTTTTAGATTCTTTGAGATTTCTTGAGCGTGATTGTGATAATTTCTCATTTATATCACAACATGTGAATCCCATACAATTGGCAAAGATTTGATTCTTTATAAAGATTTGAGTCATTATAATAGACTCAAAAAGTGAAAAAAAAAGTGCACTACTTTCTTTTACAAAGTTTAGAAACCATTTGCAAAGTGCTTACTTCAAGTCAACATGTTTCCCAATTTTCTAGAAGATTACTTTGAATCAATTTGGGTTTTTTAGATGGTAAAAAAAGCCCCAGATTCACCAAGAAATGTTACAAAAACCACCACTTCTGCTTTAAACGCTTCATCTACGTTTAATGTTTGATGCAATTTTTCTCAAAAAGCTTCCATCATGAGTGTTTTTTTATGCCCTGACTCAAAATAGACAAAAATATTACATTTTTTATTGTAAATACACAAAACTTTATTACTTAAAACTTTAAAGTGCAAAACAAAAATATTTAAATGCTGTTTACCCTTAAGATAAAATTAGCTTTGACACAACTTGCGGCAAAAAAACTGGATCCTGGCAAAAATTGTTTTTGGAGAGGTGCTGACTCATAAGGAGTTTCAAGAAAGTTGCAGCTAAAAGCTTGAGGACAAATAGACAAGAAATTGATTGGTTTTATCGTCTCCGAGACAGCTTGAAGGTCATTCTCTACTCTGCTGTGTGGCACTGATGGTCCAATCAAAAAATAATAAACTGGTCTAATTATCTCCTAAGCCAGGCTTATCAGAAACTTATGTCCAACTCAGCCTGTAGAGTACAGCATAATGCCATGTCCCAAAGGTGTTGTCGTTAGAGGGTTGTCCACCGGAGAGGTAATGATAATTGCTCAACTGATAAGACGTAACCCTTGGCATATTGAAGGTATACTCCCTTCGACTGGAAATTGGAGAAAATGAAATCACCTCGCCTGGTGATGAGGATTACTTTTAGTAAATCTATGGGCGGAAAAAAAATCTTTGGGAAAATTTTTTACACGTTTTTTTTTTTTTTTCAATTTAAATTTGCATCAATTTTGGCTCAAATCTTATTAACACAATGGACGTATGTAGCATCCTAACTATTAAGGATGGCTTTCTTATATAGGATAGAGATTTTATCTGATGGTTTAAGGAACGTGACTAAAATGGCTACTTTTGCACACGATGGGAATTTTTTCAAGATTTGAGGATCTAAAACACATGCCTGCACACTTGTAAACACACACGTGTAAACTTTCTGGTTTGAAGTTTGTTAGAATTTGTCAAAACTATTTTTAAAAAAAGTCCCTGCATACTCTACACTTCATTTATCAGATGAATAAAATAAACATGGAAACCCAGAAGACGTACGTGGTTCTCACTGCCTTATGTATCTAGAATTCTACCCTCCTTAACTGAGAATCCAAAACCCCTCTTAGCATTGATCAGTAGAGAAACCTGCCGTAAGACCAAATCAACTTAGAAATCATGTCTGCAACTTATCGGCTTTAGTGACTCTCTGGTCTCAGATGATTAGTCCCTTTGCCTACTGGATTCGAAGCTGGTGGCGGAGCCACGTTTGTCGCACCACCTAATGCTCGGCCTGGTACTATGGGGTCTGCAATGCATTCATGGTATGGGATGGGGTGGGTTTGATGTTGAGAATGAGGCTAACGTCCCTTCCTAACTCTACCCTGACACATTACAGTATGTACATTACCACTTGGGACTTCAGGGCATGGATTAGCAGGACATGTTGATGAAGTTCACAGAGCGTGACTCCTCGCAATCCTGATCAACGACATCCCTCTAAAGCCTCCATGATTATCTCCCCATTTCTTTATTAATATTATCATTTTTTTCTTAATCTTACCCGTTCTTTCTCACTCCTTATCCTTTCTCTCCCTCCTCGTTTCCCCCGCCAAGGCTAGCAAATAAGCCACAGCCAATAAAGTTATTTAAGATAGAACATAAAATACCAAAGATGAATAAATAAAATAATACTTGCCAAGGACTGCACATGGTGTTGACCTTGGTAGAGTAAATCTATTCAGCTATACTTGACACACAGATCACCATTCTGCTTAGCCTAAGGGCGGACAGTGTTTAAAAAAACAGTTTCCTGTAAGGACAGCTTTAGGTACCTCTGCTGACTAAACCATCTGATCCTTCTACGTGGTGAATGTGAGTATACTGCAGCTAAAAAAGATTTGCTAGCGTTCTCAGCAATCCACAAATGTTAGTGATTAAAAATTTTATAAAAGAAAAATGGACTGTTTTCATTTTTTTATTACACAAAAACAAAACCGAGAGTAAACTTATGAAAGCTTCCATTCAATTTTACAGATTTTCTTTCAGCAACTCATTTGTGCTTTTAGAGCAAACACACTTTCAGTCAATCAGACAAACCACATATTAAAAGTCAGAAACAGGCATTTAATTGATTGCTAGCTGAACAATACTAACCCGTAATTATCTACAAGCTCCCATTTAAGTACAGACATTGTGGGAGTGAGGCTGTCTGAAGCAGGTTTTTATCTTGGAGATGGAAAGTCGAGTTTTTCTTCAAATAAACATTCTATTTTCCAAAGGTGAAACTGAAAAGCTACTAAAATCAAGCAATAAAGGTTTTAGTAGAAGGTAAATCTGTTCTTATTGCAACTAATCTTAAAATCACAAATTGATCAAATTGTTCTCGTCGTCTATAACATCTTGTAAAGTGGTTCAATATTCTTGAACAAAGTGTAAGTGAACAAAACAAAAAACTAATTACTAGACGCCCAGAGGTAAGGATTTTAAAACTGATTTCGAGTTTAGATTTATAAGAAGGTGGAAGATTTTAAGTACTTAGGATCAACAGTCTAGAGCAATGGAGAGTGAGGAAAAGAGGTGAAGAAGAGTGTGCAGGCAGGCTGACAGAGGTGGAAAAAATTATCACATGTGAAGTATGATAGAAGAGTTTCAGCTAAAATGAAAAAAAAAAAGTGTACAAAACCGTGGTGAGACTGGCCATGCTGTTTGGTCTAGAGACAGTGGCGCTGAGGAAAAGACAGGAAACAGAGATGGAGGTAGCAGAGATGAAGATGCTGAGATCTCTCTCGGAGTGAGCAGGATGGACAGGATCAGAGCAACAGCACATGTTAGAGGTTTTGGAGATAAAGTCGGAGAGGTCAGACTGAGATGGTTTGGACATGTGCAGAGGAGAGAGAGAGTACATTGGCGGAAGGATGTTGGATTTGGAACCACCAGGAAAGAGACCTAGAGGGAGACCAAAAAGGAGGTTCATGGATACAGTGAAGGAAGACATGAAGATAGTTGGTGTGACCGAAGAGGATGCGGGAGACAGGGTTAGATGGAAGAAACTGACTTGCTGTGGCGACCCGTGAAGAGAATGCCAAAAGGAGAAGAAAACCAGGAAATTGGAGGTGCTGAGCGGATGTGGGCTCACAATTAAGTACATAAAATTAGTCGAGTTTTTAATAGTGCCACTAAGTTTTAAATGATATTTTAAAAAAATATATACGTACATATATCTTTCATATCATATTCAAAGACAAATTGTACAGGACAGCATCTCGTCTCGTGGTGAAACATTGACTTAAAGAGCAATTCCCTGACGTGATGAGTTAGGACTGATATTTTTCTGCGTTGTCTGGTACACTGTTGTTTTTTTCCCTCTTGGTAGACACTACGATGTGCCATGAATAATGTGGAATTAACCCTCATCTGACCTGTGAAAGATCTAGTATGATATCATCTGAAAATGCACCGGAGTTCACATAAAAACTGGGAAGCTGCACAAACAGTTTTGACTTTCCAATATAATCACTGTGTTATCTGTAATTGTTCTGAGCTCAATTGTTTGTGTTGAAATTAGAGGTCAGGCTTGTAGCTGCACTGTAATAGCATCATATTGACATGTTGCAACTACCAATCTGTGGGTTGCTGCTCCCTCGCAGAAAAGTGGACGACATAGTAAACCAAGTGTGTTTTATAAAGTGAATAGACTTCAGGATGACTGGTTGAAGAAAAAAAGGCCCTTCAGGGGTTTTATTTTTCTGATGTTTAGAACTCTTTCTTACCGTATCACAATAAATTGGATCTATTGAATACAAAAGTCCAAAAAACTCCATTGTTCCGTTCTGTCGTCTTTCGCTTATCTAGGGCCGAGTTGCAGAAGTGATAGCCTCAGATGGGAAACCCAGGTCTCTCTTACCCCGGTGCATCCTGGAGGATCCGGAAGCGTTCCTAAGCCAGCTGTGAGACATAGTCTCTCCAATAGGTCCGGGGCCTGCCTTTGGCTGTCCTCCTGGTACTAATCTCCATCGTAATACATGCTATTATTATCATTTTTCACCATTAGACCAAGAGTCAGGGGTCAACCTCAAACATTTACTTCAATTTCCTCAAAAAGCACACTTTTTGCAACTCCTTTAAAACCCACTGTTACCATGCTGAAATCCTCTGTCTCCTCATGTGTGTCTATCTGAAGGGCACGAATATAATCTCTTCACTTCCATCGCGCTGCCTTTCTGTAACCTTCAACATGGAAATCTATTTTGTTCCAGACGCAAGGAGGAAAAAAAGCCGTGATTTGTTTCCTATCAGATAAAAAATGATAATGAAATAAAAGAGCGACGTGAAAATATGCATAAGCGAGTGAAAGAGGAGTGTGGTGCACAAAGGAAAGGGTGTGTTTCATTATTGGATGTGATGTTTTCATGCTGATACGGGTGAGGACTCACATTTTAAGTGTGACATTTACAATGCCTTGTTTTACTTTAAATGAGCCATTAATGACCCCTGAAAGGAAACTCAACTCCAATAATTACTCAATTGATTGTTGAAGGAGGGCAAAACAGACCCGTTGCAAGAAAAGAAAAACACACACACAGTCAGAGACAGGGTCCTGGCCCAAATGGAGGAATTTAAAAATCTTGGGGGTCTTGTTCACGAGTGGTGAAAGGATGGGGCAGGAGATCGACAGACTGATTGGTATGGTGTCCACCATAATCAGGTTGCTGTATCGATCAGTCGTGGTAAAGACAGAGCTGAGCCGAAAGGCAAGGCTCTCGTTTTACCAGTAAATCTACGTTCCCACCCTCACCTATAGTCACCAGCTGTGGGTGGTGACTATATGGAAACTAACGCCCGAAATGAGCTTCTTCCGCAGGGTGGCTGGGTTCTCACTCAGAGATAGAGTGAGGAACTCTGCGATCCGGGAGATGCGCGGAGTAGAGCCATTGCTCCTCCGGTTCGAGAGAAGCCAGATGGGGTGGTTCAGACATCTGGTCAGTATGCCTCCCGAATGTCTCGATGGTGATGTGTTTCGGGCATTACCCATCGGGAAGAGACCCAGGGGAAAACCCCAGACCTGCTGGAGAGACAATGTCTACCAGCTGGACAAGAACACCTCAGGAACCTCCCGGTTGAGCTGGAGGATGCAGCTGGGGTGAGATAAGCCTGGGCTTCCTGTCTGAGGCTGTTGCCCCCACGACCCGGCCCCAGATAAGCAGAAGTTGACGGAACGGAACAAAATAATGCAAAACACAAGTCCCACTGCTATAAATGAGCTGCAGATATCAGAAAAATTAAGCCAACAAGCTCAATTATGCAAAAACTAATTTGCTGCTCATTTTTAATTAATTTTCTATAAACACCACTTAAAACCTTGAGTAGAAAAAAAAAACCCATTGATCAAAAAGAATGTGACTTGATTACATGTGAGTGATCCAATTCTTCTAGATATATTGTTTCCGAGAAATCTGATTTGATCTATATGTCAAGTTAAAATGACATAATATATGTTATTTTATCTCATCAATTACTTCTATCTCAATTTGTACTGGTTTAGGCCTTGGTTTATTTTCCAATTTTTCCTTTTGGTTGTCCATGTTTGAATAGTGAAACTAAAAGTCAGAGGAAGAACTGAATGACAAGAATATCTGGCTTGAAATGGACTCACTGCTTGGAAGTAACACTGCAGTCAAAAAAGCGACAAATGCTGATGTGCTGTATCAGAGAAAAAAGATGGAAAACTTTATCTATATTATGGTCTCTATACCTGTTGTTTCAATCCCAGTGTTGATTCACATGGCAATCGATGAGAAAACCAGACTGACTCAAGCAAGTTTGGACCAATGGGATTTTCTGTTTGAGGTTTCAAGAGTCTTCATTCATTTCTTATGCAAATTAAAGTAACAATTTTTGAGACTTCACGATGGACTGGCCACATCTGTAAAAACCTTACTTTTTACTTAACAGCCTCATTGACAGGTTGTAGACCACCCCACATTGGAAGAAATTTGTTTCGGTTAATCATCTAAGCCGCTTATTTCTATCAATGCCGTTTGAGGTAACCCCGGCCTGTTCAGGCCAATTTTACACCCCGAACAGGTCATCAGTCTGTTGCGGGGCCACACATGCACTCATTCCTAGGCGCAATTTAATCATGGCTAATCAATCTAACTCGCATGTTTTTAGAAGGTGGGAGGAAACCGGGCTAATCAATAATACCTATTTGGGATTATAAATAGGGAGAACATGCAAACTCCACACAGAAAGGCTAGTGTTCCAAGCCTCGTCCCCACCTGGAACTCAAACCCTGACATTCTTGCTTTTAGGCCATCATGCTTGCCACTGCACTGCTCATTGGAAGAAATGATTAAAAGAAATAACGATGGTAGATGGATAACAATTGAACTTCAAACAGTTTACCTACTTTTTTTTGCAGGTATTGAATTCTTACAAATAGCTGTGTTTGATTTCACTCTGAAATCTCTGACTCTATGTTGAAGCCAAAGCAATCTTTTGAACTAATTACACCCCCTTCTTAGCTCGTAATTAATCCTTATTTAGTTTAGCCATTAAGTTTTGTGGAAATCTCATTAAAACTCATTTCTCCAAATGACTTGTCTACGGTTGTAATTCCCGTATATGTTCAACAGTATTTTACCTTTCATTCTTCCAAATCCACAATTTCTATAATCTCCTGGTGCTTATTTATCATTTTTATCTCCTGTGCCTTGTCTCTAATGCTCTTAAAAAGGTCACAAGCTGACAAGAATACAGAGGGAACTCATTTAAAACTCCCAAAAAACTGGTGCAATGTGTATTATTCCTGCTGAACAGACCAGGGATGTTACATCATCGCTCGTACAGGTGGGCTGTGAATGTATAGCATTATTCTCAGGTAAGAATTAGTTTCCCTCCTCTCCTCCCCTTTTACTTCTGCCGGGAGCTAGCTAGGGTCGCAAATGACTGCGGTTGCCTGACACTCATATTTTACCTTCTCATTAGCAGTAAAGGAGGATGAGGTAATTACGATGTTGGAGTGGCAGCAGGGCTCCAAGCGAGAGGAAAGAAGCTCCAAATGATGAGATGTGTATTTTAGTGAGACTGGAAACCCAGCCGAGGCGACAAGTCGGCAGAATAATCTGACTGCTAAGAAAAAAAAAGAAAGAAAGAAAAAAAAAGCGAGCTTGTATGCACACAGGTGACTCGTTTCTTTTCTTTATTTTTTTTTTTGCTTGGGATTATAAATATTACAAAAGCTTCATTTAAAAAGCCGTAGGGCTCAACCTAACCAATTATTTATACACACAAGAAGAAATAGATTATTCAAACCTTAGGGGGGCGTTTAAAGAAAGAAAAAAAAAACAGTACGGCATGAGAAAGACTAAAGAAATCAGGTTTTACAATTTCATTGAAACCTTCTAAATTACCTCTGGTGTGTTCACTCACCGTAAATATCGCAATTACTAGTTTACATCTACACAGCTTATGATATGGAACTTACTGCTTTTGTCATCAACGAAGGGTTTCAGAGAAATGTCGGACTTCAAAACTCAGAAATGGGCTCTATTATGGATTAATTTATCATCTATAAGTTTTCCTTTCATAGATCCATTTTTATTTTCATTTTAATCGTACTGTATTCAGCCCTCATGGGGAAATTACTTTTGGTGCATTGCACTGCAGCAGGCAGCCTTGACGGTGCCAATGGTAGGATTAACTGGGAGTTATGTGGAAGGATGATTTCGGCGGGTAGGGCGACCGTGCTGTAACTGGAAGGAAGCTGGTTCAATCCCCGCCCGGAGTTCATGCCAAGGTGTCCTTGAGCAAGACACCGAACCCCTAAATGGGTTGTGCGGGTGCCTCACATTAGCCAGGTGGCTTCTGTGGGTGCCTGTGACTCTTGGAGCTGGGTGGATTTGGTCACTGCAGTCATAGGTGGGCCGATTCCTGGTGTGGATCGATCCCTAGTTATTATTTCCTCACAGCATCAGGCTAGATGCTTATTTCACCTGAACCGCTAGCAAGTAGCTAGTAGTTTTTTTAATGTGTGTCGTAAAATTTTAAATGCATGTCGGGTAAAATGTGTATGGCTTGAAATATTTTATGTTTTTTATCCCTAATTAGTTTTGCTGGTGTAAAGACCTATTTAAACAAAACCTCATTTTAATGTCATTTTTAACATTTTCTAAGAAATGTTTTCATCTTGAGGTTGACGACAGAAAAAAAAAATTATGAATCAAGAACGGAATTTTCTTTTGAAGCAAAGTTATGACTCACAACAATATGTTCCTGCATGAAAATTAGAAGTGGTGAGAACAAGTGTGGCTGAATAGAGAGGCCCGAATTTTTTTTCTTATTATTATTAAGCATTTTTATGCTCAGACAAGAAAATTGTATCTTTTCATTGTGCGGTACCAGAGATATCATCACTTTTCTCTGCTCAGTGGATGACTTCTCACAAGCAGATATTTCTCCCAAAGCAGTCATTTATTCCAGGTTCAGAGAACTCTGTGAAAATCCCTTTTGGGAATATATTTTCCTTTACAAGTACAATACTGTTTTTAAAAAGTCTTTCTCTAAGAAACAGTTTTTCTACAAAAAACTAAACATCTTCTATGACGACTCCATCTTTTTTAAATTCAGCCTGTAAATTTGTTTTAGTTCATTAGATGTTTCACCAAATGAATTTAAACCAGGTTCATCGGTACGTACTTGCAACCTTCTTTTATGCTTCAAAACGTAATGAAGGACAAATAATTTTGTTGAATCGCATCGTATTAACTCAAAAGGACTGCTAGTGAAGAACCTTGTGGAAATATTTGACCGAGTTCTTTCTTTTCAATCTCTTGAGCTGATATTTGGAATAAGTTGTCATTTGATGATCATCTGAGCAAGGACATTTATTAAAAATCTCAAAACCTTGAATCTAGCACACCAACAATACCCTTCAGAGATGGTGGCCTCTTAACTAGAGGTGGAAACTTTAGTTTTCAGGCTCATTGATTTTACCCGTAAAAGTTAAATGCATTGCTTTTTTTAATCTTTTAAAAAAGATCAAGTCTTGAATTTGATGAATTTAAGAGTAAAAACAACTAATATTTTGTTTTCTCAATTGATTTAAATCAAGAAAACCTTTAGTAGTTCCACAATCGGGAAATCAATTATTGTTTGGTTTAGGTCACTTTTGTAAATTTGTTTGTTATTTGTAAATATAGTACAAAAAAACGCTATGATCAAGTTAGCATTTTGTTTTTTTATTTAGCATCAGTCCATTATTGTAAAGAAAAAGCTGAGGTGAAAAGCAAAACTCTCGATTTACTAGTAGATCTACGTTCCCACGCTCACCTACGGTAACTAGTGTGGGTAGCGACCGAAAGAACAAGATCGCGGATTCAAGGGGTCAAAAGGAGCTTTCTCTGCATGGTGGCTGGACTCTCACTCAGACAGAGTGAGGAGCTCTGTCTGAGTGCTTGTCCGGGTCGAGAGAAGCCAGAGGGAGTGGTTCGGACATCTGCTTAGGATGCCTCTCGAGCGCCTTGGTGGCGAGGTATATCAAGCATGTCTCACAAGGAGGAGACGCAGAGGTAGATCCCAGACCCGCTGGGGAGACTAGAAAGACTATGTCTCGGGAACGCCTCACGATCCTCCCGGGTGGGTGGGAGGATGGAGCCAATTTAGCTTGAACAGTTCATTTTGGTATTAAAGAAAAGAAAACAATTGAGTAATGGTTAGACAACTTTTCCCTCGCAATGTCCTCAATGTTGCCCCAAATTCCTACATTAACTTTACAATGGTTAGTCATCTGCATCTAGTTTCCCCCAACATCAGTTTCCTAATAATATTCACTTTGGTACCTCTAGAAAATATACAATAACTGCTTCTGCCAGCTTAGATTAGTGTTTCTGTCCGTTGTGTGATGACGACGGATTTGTTGGCTGCTCGTTGTTCAACAGCATTGATGTGACATTATGGAAGCGGTGATCCATGAATGTATAATACAGAAACTTGTAAGCTGTAACCATGTAATATGTAGAGCTAGCCATGCGTATTCATATTCATTTTCATAGGTTGCAGCTTAGAGGAATAACAGGAAAAAAAATTGTTTATGCATGTGGTATGGGAGGGGTCCCTCACGTTTAAATAAAATCAACAAATACAAAAGATAGCATTGTACTTGTTTTATCAGGTTTTCAGTTTCATCTTCTATCAAGACATAGACATTCAGAATTACAACATGAGCTCATATTTTATGAAAAACAACTCAGATTGTGTTCACATTTGTCCTAACTGCAATTTTGTATAAATATTAATATGCTTTTACCAAGAATGGTATAGAAAAAAAATCATGTTGTGTTGTTCTAATAAAAGCTTCTACGACTCATTTAAAAAGACAAAAAAAAAACAAAACAAGTTAAGTTCCAAACGTGTTGAGGAAATAAATGCTCGTTTTACCGGAGGGGTGATAGAATATTAATGACCAATGATGAAGAATCACCGTACTGCTCTGTGTTATGCTCCTGGCCATGCAGCCATATCAGCTCCTCACACTGCTTCTTCAGTTTTTCTCTGAACAATCTCTCTTAAAACTGCTCACCCCAAACTTGAAATAACGTTGTGATAAAACAAGTAGAAGAAGCATCTGCTCGCGATCTTTGCAACGGGTCCTCGAACAAATGTCAGGGTTTAATTAGATGAACTTTTGTTAAATTAAAAATGATTTTTTTTTATTTTTATATTCCGAAGGCTACGAAGCATAGCGTGAGGACCCCATTCAGGAGACCAAAGTTTACATTTGGGTCAGAATGTAGGAGGATAGCACATTAAGATGCTGATCTGACCTTTAACATCCTGCAGCAGCTGCTGAGTCATTAA
The DNA here is from genome assembly GCA_902685375.1 of Neostethus bicornis. NCBI lineage: Eukaryota > Metazoa > Chordata > Actinopteri > Atheriniformes > Phallostethidae > Neostethus > Neostethus bicornis. The sequence continues at coordinate 8,651,908 of LR738563.1, forward strand.
GATGTAGTCTGTAATGAGGCTTCTTTAAAGGGATTTCCAAAAATCTTCACCAGTTATGCTCACAAACAAATCTGACTGCCTGAGGTCCATGAATGCCACTTCTAACATCTGAAAACTCTTATGTAGTGAATTTAGACTCTATTACCAAATAAATCAAAGAATTTCATTAAAAATGTGTTGGCATAGAACAAATGTACATCTGTTCAGGACGTAAGAGCTCAACACCTCCCCAATTAAAGCCACTGTTTTATGTGGGTGGAAGAGAAAAGGATGGACCTAACCCAAGTGGAGGAGTTTAAGTATCTCAAGTTCTTGTTCACAAGTGGGGGAAGAATAGAGAAAGAGATCACCAGGCAGATTGGTGCGGTGTCTGCAATAATCACGACACTGCATCAATCCGTCGTGGTAAAGAAAGAGATGAGCTAAAAAGCAAAGCTCTGGATTTCCAAGTCAATCTACGTTCCTATCCTCACCTACGGACACCAGCAGATTGCATATACAAGCAGCTGAAATGAGCATCCTCCATGATCTGGCTGGGCCCTCGGTCAGAGATAGAGGGAGGAGCTTGGAAATCTATGAGGAGCCACTGCTCCTCCAGGTCAAGAGAAGGTAGATAGAGCGATTCGGACATCTGATAGGATGCCTCCTGAGCGCCTCGCTGGTGAGGTGTTTCGGGCACGTCCCACCGGAGGGAGACCCAGATCTGCTGGAGAGACTATGTCTCAAAGCTGGACAGGGAACCTCCTGGGTGACCTGGACGATGCAGGCAGGCTGAGATTAGCCTGGGCTTTCCCGTCTGAGACTGTTGCCCCCACGACCTGGCCCAGAGTAAGCGGAAGACGCCGCAACAGAAGGATGTAGCGGCCACACTCGTCACTGTGCAAAACGGCCAAAAGTGTCCGTAGTTACTCACGTTAGAAAATGAGAAGAAGTTGTTCACTTCCAGTTTCCTGTTAGTAAGAAAGTGCCTGATCAAAGTAGAAAAGGTGAAAAACGTTTGCCCGTTGAAGGGTTCAGGGCCAAAACCTTTAGCCAAAGATTATTCCCCAAACAGTCGTCCATAATCTGTTATTTTGGGACTGAAAGCTTTTTATGTGGTTTTCAATTATCCAAGGAAATGTGTTCCTTGGAGGGAAAAAAATGGCCGCATACCAACCTTTGTTTTTTCAAGTCCTACCTCATGTATGAAGAATAATGTAATATTGAATCTGCTGCATAATTTACATATAATCAGGAATGATTTACAGCCAGACTGAACCCACCCTGTGGAGGTATAGACCTCAGAATGGCCAGCGGTGAGCCTTAGAGATGAATTTCAGCACCACGGACAGCGGTAACTTTTCATTCAAGGTCCAAATAATATTGCTAAAGCTTATCCGTTTGGAGCAAATTACATATAGGGCATCTTAATTCACCAGCAAGATGAAATTACATTTCATTGCTCATGTGAGAAGTCCCCTGCATCGCGTGTGCTTTGTTCAATACGCCGTGCTTTCAGATCCAACATGGCAAATAAGAAACCACCAGTTTTGCATTAGGAAGAAACCATTATTCCCCCAGTCTGAGAGCCGTCTTATGTGTGGCAGTGACTTGTGTCATGTACCATTAATAATGGTAATGATAGCATTAGAGGGGTTGGGGGGTGCACAGTGGGTTGTAATTCAATGATCTGCCATGTGCAAGTGACAAGGTCATTCTAAATGACAATAAGCAAGCCTGACAGTTCGTCACAAAGAGAAATGTGCACTTTTCTTTAAAAATCAGTCATAGGCACATGAAGCCTGTTCCGAAGCAAGGTTTAGCCATTCGTTAACCAGCATGTTCCCATTGACGGATGGAAAAGGGAACTTTTATTAGAGTTTGACATGTTTCTAATCAGCAGATTTTTGACCACAGTAATAAAATAGATAAATTTTGTTGCTAAATATAACACTGAACCCTTGGGCTGGAGGTTCTTACGTCGAGGGATGGACAAGGTTTAGATTAAGCTCATTGCTATGGTTACATGGGTAGAATTTGGTGGAATTTGACCTCTTATTGACTTAATGAGAAAAACATTTAATGCACATGTGATAGATCTTGAAGTAACATATTTTTTAAGGACTCGTGTTTACAGTCTGAAAAGCCAACTCACGCTTAATACTGTGAGGAATTTCTATTCTTGTCACATTTTACGTTCTCTTTCCAGAGTGTAGGTAACATGCTGTGTACTGTCATCTCTGGTGGGGTTTGAGCTGGGCCTTAATATGAAGCCAAATCGTCTTTGTAATCTTTAGGACGAAGATAATTCACCTGGGACGGTCAAATTAAATTCTTTCCGTTCCATCATCTTCCGCGTATCCGGGCAGGGTCGCCTCAGACGGGAAGCCTAGGCTTCTCTGACCCCAGCTGCAACCTCCAGTTCACCCGGAAGAATCCCAAGTCGTTCCCCAGCCAGCTTTGAAACATAGTCTCTCCAGTGCGTCGGGAGTGTGCCTCCTTGTCTTCTCTCAGTGGGACGTGCCCGAAACACCTCACCAGCGAGGTGCTCGAACCCACCCCATCTGGCTTCTCTCGATCTGGAGGAGGAGTGGCTTGACACCAAGCTACTCCCGGATGGCAGAGCTCCTCACCCGATCTATGAGTGAGAGCCCAGCCACCCTGTGGAGCAAGCTCATTTCAGCCACTTGTACCCGCAATCACGTTCGAATTTTAATTTTTTTTGTGGGTGGTGACCAAAAAATTAATTCCTATGTGTGTTAATTGTGAAACCCTGTTTATAAAACAGTTGGAGCAAACCAATCAGGACAAAAAAAGTGTACATTTCTACTTTCAGACAAAATATACCCAAATCTTCCATTTGTTTGACCTTAACCTAAAAGTTAGAAATAATCAAAGACGGCTTATTATGCTTTTTGGGGACGACAAGGGTCATCTATATGATCAACATTGACCTCTTTGTTAGCTCAAAATTGCGATAATCGCGGAACAATCTTATTTTGACGTTGCAAATTCCTCTTCTCTCTCACTCCCCACTTAGTTCTACGCTCTGCCCACATGCTAAACACAGACTAAATCTCGACTGAGGTTGTGAATACTTTGTGAAAAAAAATAGAGTTAGCAAACCAAGCACATTTTCATTTTTAGAGTGTTTGTAAGACCAGTGCTCTACCATTTGTAGAGCACCATCTTCTCAAGTCCCTTCGATCAGATTGAAAATCATTTCTGGATGAGAGTTGAAACATCTCAGTCATTAAATACACTATCCAGAAGACACTTTGAAGCCTTTTCTATGATGGATCACACTTGGATGAATCAGGGGTTACACAGACTTGTACCAAGACACTTCCTGATTATGTTCAAATTTGGGTTTGCTGGAGAACAACCTGCATTCAAGTAGCATTCAAATACTGGACAGGAAAGCACACAAGCTGTGCCTTCCTATGAATGAAATGTCGAATTTCTACCGATATGATTTTGATGTGGGTTTAACATTCAAACATGGTGCCCATGTCTCCAAAAATTTGATTATGCGTTCTACCTCTTATTTTTAATGCTTTTACCAAGTCAGATTTTTATGTGATATTAGAACTTTGAGAAAATATAGTTAAAAACTTCCGATGTATTAACGTTTGTTTAAACCACATAAGAAAAAAAAAAAAAAACTGGTGGCACAAAAACAACTTCCAAAACTTGTGCCAGAATATCAAACTGCGAGTATAAATATTTCTTGCCGTGCATCTTGTTCGGATTCTTATTTTAATGTTTTATGTGTAATCAATTCATGTGCATCACATGTATTGACGAAAAGGAAAACGCAATTAATCAAGACTAATGTCTTTTTGTGTTTGTTTTAAACCCGCACTCTAAATTCGGCTTTAATTTCACTAAAATAAAAATACAACACCCCACCAATGGCAAAGCCTTAATAAGTCATCAGAAAGTGATTGAGTGTGATCATAAAAAGAGTGCAGCTGTTGGGCTTTTTCACATGGAGATGCTTTTCTCAAACATCAGTTATCTCAACAGTGTCCTTGAAAGACACTTGATCATAGTAATTAAAATGAAAAATGCTTTTTTCTTTCGCCTAAGTGTCACTGTGAATAAGTTATATTTAGGAAACGGAGGTGATTTTGTTTTTTGGGTTGTTTTTTTTCCCTGCTTGTTTAACAAACAGCTTTTGCTCCGTTTTCGCTGTCAAATATCACAAATGACACAAACAACTTTGCTTCTTTGGAACTTCAAACTACTTCCAATACGTCTTGAACTGCCTTCGAATAAAAGTCTTCGACAGAAAAAAAGCTCCCCCTTGGAGTTTGGCTTTATGCATGAAAGCAAACCTCGCTCGCTCAGTTATGACAAGGAAAAAAAACTATTTACAGCAAATGCCTGCTCGCTTAAAGACAGTTTTACTTTCAAGGCAGTGTGAATACTCCAATCACAGCTGTACAAACATCAAGTGTGGAAATAAACGCACAGCGGAGAGCACACAATGCAATGCAGGTACGTGGTTGGTCACTAACAGATTAGAAATTAATTTCCAGTCAGTCACCTTGATGGTTTCTTTATGGTATAATTAGTCATTTGCTGGTGAAAATGATCCACGAGTTATCTTCACATGTTCATTCAAATCCTTCTTAATTAGAGAGGAATGGATAGTTTATACACACGCTACTAAAAAAGGAGTTATCGGCAAGGTACAAACTGGTGGAAAAAAGTCACAAAGAGAGACGCAAAGAAACAACGCTGTCGAACATCAGCTAGAATCACAAAGTTTTCTACAAAAGAGGCTAGAGGGGGGAAAAAAAGGCCAGACAGCTTAAAACCCTCTTAAAACCATGGGGTCACCGGTGGCACGCAACTCCTCACTACTTCATCCAATTTCAATCATTCAATCTACACTTTTCGAGAATTTATATAAAGTAAGTTGAAGACAATTCAATTCTGTTTTTGTCCATTTCTTCTTCTAATAATTTAATTTTATTTGTATAACCCAAAATCACAGAATTTTTGACTCAATGGGCTTCTCATTACAGATTCAGAAGGAAGAAAAACATAAAAAAAGAGGAAGATATAAACACAAATATAAAGCAAGAAGTCAATAGATGGGCTTTATCCTAATGGAAACAGAATGGTGAATCAGAATGCTTTTATTAATGTTTATTAATGCTTTTAAGCAAGCGCAGTGGTCTCCTCAGCCCGGCGATGCCCAGGACGGCTATGAGTAGATGGACACAGGGTAACATAGGGTTTTAGGTCTTTAATGACATAAAAATGGTAGATACTTGACAGATTTTGAAAGTTCTACTTCAACTGGAAAAAATTTTATATCTAGGGCATTTTTTGACTTAATCATTGACAAAAATGAACAAAAACCAACAGGCATTTTAATATAATGCTATTAAAATGGTCCAAAAGGGGTTAAAGGACATCAATAAACATTCAGGCTGGTTAAAGAGATCAGTAGAAAACAACAAGCTGTCCAAAAAAAAAGCCAATTTTCAGATATGAGGATCTGAATGACTACAGTTATGGTACAGAATTTAAAAGGGATTTTTTTTTAATCTGTTAGCAGATTGAGTTGAGCTTTTGATTTAATACAGTTGTGAACGTAAAGTCCAAATTTTTTTAAATTCAGACGGAACTGTGAAATAATATGATTTTTTTCTTTTTTCTGAACTTCAAGGCTCATCTGAGCACATACTGTATGCTGTTTCTCATTTTTCTTCCAACTTCAAAATACTAAAAGTTTCAACATTTTTTTTAAATGTAAAATTTACCCTGAGGAGAAAGAATGAAGTTTTTAAAAGTTTTTAAACGGAAATATGAAATAGAGGATAAAATATTAATCCTACACTTTGAGTTGTTTTTTAAAGCAAACATACACTGTATTTGTGTGGCTGGACTCTCACTCAGAGTGAGGAGGATTCTGTCATCTGGGGGGAGCTTGGAGTAGAGCCGTTGCTCCTCCGGGTCGAGAGGAGCCAGATGGGATGGTTCAGATATCTGGTTAAAATGTCTACCAAGCATCTCGCTGGTGAAATGTTTTGGACACATCCCAATGGGCCCGGAGGCTATGTCTGGAGAGACTATGTCCCACAACTGGACAGGGAACACCTCAGCATCCTCCGAGGTGAACTAGAGGATGCAGCCGAGGTGAGAGAAGCCTGGGTTTCTCGTCTGAGGCTGTTACCCCTGCGACCCAGCCCCAGATGAGCGGAAGACAATGGAAATATATACTGTATTTAGTCACATTTGGAATTTATTTTCTATTCAAATGAATTGGGGAAACTAATTGAAAAGCTTGGTCTGAGCACCTAATTAATATTTTTCTACTTTTAGACTTGTCTTCTTCATTTTGGCCACAAAGTACATGCCATTCTGTTTGTATTGGCGAGTTTTGTTTTTCGGCTGCCTACACTGCTATTGCTTTTTTTTTTTTCTCTGCCCAGAAAATTGAAACCTTTTACAAGAGAATAATGGCTTCACTGCAGGAGAGACATTCTCCCTTTAATAGCCACTTTTGTCCTCCGACATCCTACAGTCACCGCTTCTAACATGCGAACAAATTTTCCTAGTCAAAGTAGTGTTACGGTGGAGTTCTGCTCTGACTGTTATGCTAAGAGTTGCTCCGGCGGCATGAGCTGCTTCCATCTGATTGAGTGAGAGTGTCATTGACCTTCAGCCATTTTACTGAGACTGTATTAAAAAGGCCCAGCCGGAGCCCTGATTTTATGGCCGAGTCTTTCCAAGGTCCCACTGACCTGATGGATATTACCGGGATAAATCAAACTTTCATGCCAACACACTCATCCGCGGCAGGGGATGAAGCATGACTGTGTGCCGAGGAACAACTTTAGTTAGGAGTTGGGTCTCCAAATATGCATTTTGCACTTTTCTGCATCATAGAACATAAAGTGTGAGCCTCTAAATGTGCATTAACATTTAAGTGCCAGTTATTTGATTTTTTTAAAAGGCATTTAAGCAGTGCTTGTCGCTCAAACTCATCAAGAAGCGGCACATAAAAGTCTCTGAAGTATTCATGCAAACCTGACCGAGTTGTGTGGCTGCTGAGAAAAGCATAAAACTCGGTTCTTTAATGGGCCCACATTAACTTTACATTAACAATTTGAAAGCCCAAAGAGTGAAGAGACTTCTTTCCTCTAACTGACCAGAACACCGTGTTCTTAGCACCCAGGGTTAATGTTGTTTTGTGGGATTTAAACCTCAGCTTGATAATACCGTCCCCATTCCAATACCAAGCTGTGCTCATCTGGATTTATTCAAATCGCTTCGAACGCACGGTCTTAATGACGTGTCTGACTTCCTGTACTGCCTGTGGAAGAGTCTTACTTTCATGGGTAATCGCCTCTAAGCGGTGGTAGCTTTGTAACTGACCAAGTGTGAGATGAAACCAGATTATAAACTACAAAGAAGGTCTCTAGTCTAATGCATATCGAATCACACACAGTGTAACACTGTAAAAGTTTTGAAGTTCTTGATTGCATTTTCTCCAAATGGTAGGGTCCACGTTTACCAGTTTACTCAAGAAAGGAGAGTTTGGCATGACAGACTGACTGTCATGGTTCCCTTACCTACCACTAGAGGGAGCCGGGACATTCCCTCCTCTGCCTGATTTGAGACACCTGATAGTGTTTGAGCAGCTGCCTTTAAAAAGACAGTGTCGGGTGATCATCCCTTCCAGCCAGGTCTTCCTAGCTGCCTGACCAAGACATGCCTGTGAAACTTCTACCATGAGACATTCTGTTGACCCATGTGTTTTTCTTTTACAGCATTACTGGACTGCTTCATTAAATAAACCAAGCTTCTTGTCCTGCACTTCGGTCCTCCTCCTTCCACATTAGGACATAGACAGGATGCGTCTGTTGGCCAACCTGGGCAAGTTTGGGTTCTGGGCAGGATTGGAAAATAAGACGTAGAAAACACAATGGAGGAAAGCACCAAGCAGTGTAGCACAGAGTAAGACATGCGTGCAAACACTAGAAGAGACAATTGGGACCCGGTGTGAGGAATTGGACCAGAGGAAAGAAAAAACATGAGAAAGAAAAAAAGGGGTCAGAAAATGGGTAAGATCATTACATATTTCTTGTTCTCAATATGTGCTCTTATGTAGTTATTTGTCAGCCCACTTAGACTTTATGTCAAAGACTAAAAGGTAGGACAGAATACATCCATCATTTTATTCCATTTATGTACTTTCATAAGAGTTGATATGAAAAAAAACTCTTAGCATGGATATGTTAATGCATGGTCAACCATTGTGTCAGAAATTCAAAATTTAAAATACAGATTTTTTTCCATGATTTTTTTAAAATAAAAAACTCACTTGAACAATCTTCCTGATGAACTGACTGAAAGAAACAAAGATCTTTCTACTGTCTCACTTCCGATTCCGGTGGAAGACAGTGATCCATCTTTCAACATAACCTGATAATTACTGAATTCAACTGAAAGGAAAAGAAACTTTTTATGAGAAACTTTTTGGATTTTCGTCGGACAGAAAAATATCAAAACAAAGCGTGGATTGTATTATTTATGGCAAGTCAAACCAGCACCAGATGTTAGGTGAGTCAACTCCTGGACTCTGCAATTGAAGGATGCGGTTTAGAAAATGGATAAGAAAAAACACTCTAGCATTCTGCCCGTTATCAATGAAACAAGCTGCAGGGGTGACCCCTTTGGGAAAAATCTGAGAATTGCCTCAATCCAGTTTGCAAGAGGTTGATATTTATTTATTTTTTTTTAACAACAAATATGAAAAAAGGATGGGGTAGAGAGGTCCAAGTGGTAAAACTCACCATGCTATGAGTTTTACCACTCATAGCATGGTGACTGAACCATTAGAGTTTAGATAACAATCATCATAAAGAATCCTCAATTATTAAATTAATCAAACGTCTACCCAAAGAGTAAAATTAGTTGCTTCTGCTACTGATTTCACCTGTGATTACGTCCTAACTCTATGAAGACCGTTGACTACAGATTATTTCAGGTTTTGCTTCCTTTGGTTATGTTGTCTTCCACTTATCGGGGGCTGGGTCGCAAAGACAAAGGACTCAGATGGGAATACCAGGTTTCCTTCCCGCTAGCTCAAGCAAACAACGACCCGTGGGCCACATGCGACCCGTTAAATTTTTTAACCTGGCTCGCCAAACTTAAAAAAAATTAAATAAATAAACCTTGTTAGTGTTTTATTTCTCCTGCAATTCTGATGTTTCCTCACTAGATGGCGCACTGTATGATATGGAAATCCATCAGGCCCAATACATGCACGTAAACAAGCATGTTAGATGTTAAAACAAGCAAAATGGTACATCAAGCGCTTGGATTTCAAACCTAGCGCCGCTAAACACACATTTTTAAGCATTATCACACTAGATTTCAGACCTAGTGCCGCTAGATTTGAAATTTAACGCTCTTGATGTAACATTTAGTGTGCTTGTTTAAAATCTAGCACGCCATTCTATCAGTCTAATCCAGCAGTTACCAAAGCATGCCATCCATCTGCTCCTGTTCCAGCCCTTTTGTCAAATGTTAGAACTCAATGTGGCCCACGAACAAAAAAGTTTGCCAACCCCTGCCCTAGCTGCATCCTCCAGACCACCCAGGAGGATCCCGTGGTGTTCCCTATCCAGCTGTGAGACAGTCCAGGATCTGGCTCTGGGTCTCCTCCTAGTAGGACATGGCCAAAGCGAAACTTCTCACTTTGGTCAATGAATAAAATAGAAAAAACTATTAAGTGATGCTTGGTTGCTGTTGTTGCTTTTAATACCTATTGCACCATCATCATATGGGGGCAGTAAAAAAAAAAGGTTGTCATTTTTTTTTTTAAAGTAACCCCTTTTCAGCTTTTACTTTCCTTCTAAATAATTCCATGCTTCTAAAATTTTACTTTCCATTTTCCCCAAAGAGCCTCTCCCTCAGTTGCATTTTCCCACACCAGCATTTCCTTAACCATAAATCCATTTCTGTTATTGGGTCACTCTCTTTTCCAAAGGGGCCTCATGTAACTTTTCAAACCAACAGAGAGCCTCTTGCAAGTTTCCAGACAATTTATCACTATCCCTAAATGTAAGCAGGCCACTGTGGAGATGTTTACAAGTGCACACAAATGCATCTGGTCTGATTGGACAGTACACGGGGAAAGTCCCAATAGACGTTTTAGCTTCCTCTAAAAGTATCGGTTGAAAATTCTGGTCCTTCTTGAAGGTTCACAAAATACTACTCTCAAATGCTACATACCGTACAAAAGGTAAATTGATGCTAACAACTCACTTCAAAAGAAGAAAAAGATCTTGCATTGCCGTTAAAGATCAGGTAAAATATCTCCGCACTTATCAAGAATCGGTTTTGGCCAGATAACAATTTTTATAGCAAACCCCACCTTTGCAGTCAAACACGTCCTCACTGTGAAGGCAGAAGAACGAACATGACATGAACACCAAAGAAGGAGAATTATGATAAAGAGTGTGGCCCGCTCCATCATGCTTAAAGGTCCCCTATTATGCTTTTTTTCCCTTATTTTATCCTGTGCTATGTATCTGATATGCATAATTTTACATTCCGCCACAATCTCAACACAATAGTTTTTAAATACTACCCTGTTTAGGAGCGCAGTTTCAGACCCGGAAGTCAAAACAGCTTGTTTCAGTCTTTTTTTATTTTTTTTTTCCCGGGACCCGCCCCGTTGGTTGCGATTGGTTGTCATTCATTGTGATTTCCCCACCCACCCAGCACAGCGTGGAGCGGGAGGGGCGAGGTGTGCTTCACAGTAGAGTGAAGCACGGAAATGGGTGGAGAGCAGGGTGGAGAGCAGGTAGAAGTGGGGGAGGGTGTTTGAGCTGCAGGGGGCTGAACAAAAAACAGATGTACGTCACTATGTTACACCAGTCGTTAGAGGTTTGGAGAACACGCCCCTTACTTTGACTTTAAATATCTCAAAATAGCATGAATCACAATAAAACACACTTTGGGGGATTGTTTGGGGTAGTACTAAGTAAAATAAAAGGTTAAAACCTCATAAAAGTCAGTTTTGCATAATAGGGGACCTTTAATTAAAGTTTTACAGGCTGGAATCGAATTTGTTTTGACTCTCACAGCCAAGAAAAGTCCCTAATTTAAGCAAGATGGCAGCTTACTGTATTCTGTCTAATAAATCAAGAGCAGGTCCGTGTGTCTTTGGTTTATTAACATGGTTTGGTTTTAATAAGGTGGGGGGGAAAGTTAATGAAAAGACTTTCGGGATATCTTCATGAACAGAAGGTATGAATGTGTAAAAAAAAAAAGTCTGAAATTATTTGTAAAGAGATTGATTAAAACGTGTTGAACCAGTGGTCTGAGTTGTTTGAGAATGACGCTCTCTGCTGCCAATACATCAAAATATTTTTTTTTAAAGTCGAGTGCCGCTGTGAAGATGAATCGAAGATCAAATATGCGATTATATTTGGTCTGGTGATTATTTCTAATCTTTGCTGCACTGTCATCTCGCACAATGATCCAAAATATTGAATGTGAAATGTCACCCAGACTAACGACTTCATTTCCAGTTAAGTGTGAACATTTTCAGCTCATGATGGATGTCTGTATGGAGCGCAAAATGACCTCGACAACAGATGGTGATTACACTTCTACTCCTTTTTCTTTGCTTTTTCTTCTCTAATGCCAATAACAAAGCAATTATCAAAAATGCAGAGTGAACTTCAGAGAAAATGAGACAAGAGGTTTGCGGAATCGGGGAGTAATTTCCTATTTCTTCATTCTCATAAAAGAGGAAAATAGCTGTAAGCAACGAAAATGTACCTTGAGTACATTAAACTGAGGGAAAACATGCATTGCATATGCAAATCTTTTCTATATCCCATGGATCCCAATGACAAGCTTGATTTCAGACCTCCCACCTCCCTGTGATTTAGATTCATTATTTCCATATTTCCAGTCGGCGTGGAGGTTTTCTCCCCGACCGAGGCTCATTTGCAAACAATAGCTGTTAGATGAAGAATGCTGGGATGAAAGGAATTCATTTGTGTTTAGGAGGAGAAGATTACATGTGTGCTGACTGGAGCAGCTGTATTGGTTACTACAATGTGGTCTTGCAACATTTTAATTGGTTGACAATGCAATGTGTGTATGTGTGTGTATTTATAGAAATACTGTATAAATAGTGTTTTTGCCACCATTGTGACAAAATCCCAACAGACTTTCATATTTTTTTTAATTTCTTTACATTTAGAAATTGAACGAGGCTTGGAATACTAGTCTTTTTATGTGGAGTTTGGATGATCTCCCCGTGTATGCGTGGGTTTCCTCCGGGTAATCCAGTTTCCTCGCACCCTCCAAAAATATGCATGTTGATTGGCCAGTGCCTAATTGCCCCTAGGAATGAGTGTGTGTGCGTGTATGGTTGTATGTATGTGGCCCCGCGACAAACTGCCAACCTGTTCGGGGTGTACTCTGCTCCTCACCTCAAATCACCCGGGATGGGCACTGGTAACCCCCTGCAACACCACAAAGGATAGACTATTAAGAAGGTGACTGACTGGCATTTAGAATTATACACTTCCTGCCCCAAGTGGAGGAGTTTAAGTATCTAGGGGTCTTTTTCGCAAGTGGGAGTGGGATGGAGCGGGAGATCGACAGACAGATCGGTACCGCCTCACAGAACTCTGCATTCGTCTGTCGTAGTGAAGAAAGAGCTGAGCCCAAAAACAAAGCTATATTTATCATTCGATCTACGTTTCCACCTGCACCTATGATCACCAGCTGTGGGTGGTGACTAAAACAACAAGATCGTGGATACAACCGGCCGAAATGAGCTTTCTCGGCAGGGTGGCTGGGCTCTCATTCAGAGATAGAATGAGAAGCTCTGCCATCCGGGAGGTTGAGAAGACGGATGGAGTGGTTTGGGGATCTGGTTAGGATGCCTCCTGAGCCCCTCCCTGGTCAGATCTTTCAGGCCCGTCCTACCGGGAGGAGACCTAGAGGTAGACTCGAACCTGCTGGAGATACTATGTCTCACAGCTGGACAGAGAACACCTCGTGACCGTCCCGGGTGAACTGGAGGATGCAGCCAGGGGTGAGAAGCCTGCGTTTCCCGTGTAAGGCTGTTGCTTCCGCGACCCGGCGCTGGATAAGCGGAACGGAACATTTTGGTTATTCTGTTTAGTTTAACCCCCATTAAAGTAGAATGAAAATTTAAATACGTAGTCATGGGTGCAGTCAGGACATTCTTCTATACTTAATTTAAATGATGTATTAGTCTGTACCCGAGCACAATTGGCCTTAAATGGTTGTATTAAGTCATGCACGTCAGACATCTCTACTCCGCCATACCTAAACACTACTGTACATTAAGTTTTATCCTTTACTAACTATGAATAAAGAGTTTAATCAGCCGTTTAAAAGATGGGCGCTCTCCTTGTCAGAGATTTTCCATAAAACCCCTGATGTTTGAATTAATTTTGATTAAGCCTTTTGGCTTACTTTCCTTGGTTCCCCTCAAAGTTCCAGCCAATCCGATTAATTGGCTATACAACTTGTTCAAGTCGGCATTGATCAACTAAAATGTGCTTCAAAAGTGCTCTGAGTTTAGATACACAATCATTCAATAAGACATTTTTTGCAAATTATTTGACAAAATTGCAGCTAAGATCAAGGCAATTGGTTTGCAAAGTGTTTATAGCACACACTGATGCCAGGTAACTAAAATAAATATATAAATGAGTCCTCATTCTTCCCAGGGAGAAGTATTTCTGTTGCTAAGCAACTAATGATAAAGACAGAATTATTAGGAGAAATCAAATTTTATTTAATAGTCCGCCCCGGGGAGACAAACATAAAGCCATTCATTTTAATTCACAATAAGCTCACTGATTAATATGCTTTCCAGCCAATTTGTAGAAAAAAATATGGTGCCGTACCAAAGAAAACAAAAAGTGCATTGTGGGTTACTATGGCAGTCTTTTTTTTGTTGTTGTTGTGGTTGGCGGGTTTCTGATCAGGAATCAAGAATGAGCTTCATTATTATGAAGCACAAAGGCTGAAAGAAAGCAAAACACCCAGCCACCCTTTGGGCTTCGGTTTCCAATCAGCAACACAAGAAAAATACTTTTCTATCCTTTGGAAAAAAAAAGAAGCTGAAAATACATGGGTTAAATTATAATCATGAGATGCTACAAACCAAAAAGCCTGACTTATGGTTTTGTATCTTCACTGTTAAAATTTTACACTACTGTAAATTGAAGCTGGAGCAAAAACCCCTCTTCTGTTTCTATAGAGAATAGTCTTAAAAATGTGTTTTGTAGCACCATTCAAACATTTTTAGCAATTTTCTCTCTAAATTTAAGCAATAAACCTATTTTTAAAAGACCACTTTTACAACTAAGTTGTTAAAATACACAAGATGAGAATAGAGCTGTATTTTTTTGGGCTGAGTTCATTTCTGGATTACCTCTGGGATCAATATAAGGCCCACTTATTAAGTCTTTACTTCAATGGTTTGCTCGTTGTTTGTCCTGATGCCAAATGCACATTTTAACAGACGACAGTTTTAATTGCTTGTGATCACTTTAAAACCATGCCTGTGTCACACACAACGCTGTTTACATCTACCGGTAAATGTGTATACAACTGTGGGTGTGCTCAGTATTTCTCCAAAATAAACAGATTTAGAATGGGGTGCCCAATCAGTCGATCGCAGTGTACTGGTAGCCCGCAGACTGATTCTAAGTCGACCGCCAGGTGTGTAGGAAAAAAAATTAAATGACAGGAAGTCAGTTTTGTCAACTCAACGACTTTGACGCTTTATTCAGCAGGTGTTCAGACCTTCCAGTGACACATTTAAAAAAAGAAAAAAAAGTGACAATCAGGTGACTTTTTCTCGTATTAAAAGAGATTTTTGGAGTCTGTAATGTGAAAGCATGTTTTTAAGCCTGTTCTCAATAAGCAGTGCGTGGTGATGCTGTGGCCTTTCCCAAAGCGCCGTGTGTGTTGGAATTTGTCTGTGTGTGTCAGAATTTGTCTGCGTGTGTGTTTGAGAGAGTGTGTGCCTAAATGTAGAGAGAGAGAGACAGACAGAGAGACAGATAGAAAGAGAAAGGCATGTGTGCTTGAGAAAGAAATTGTTTGTGTGTCTGTGTGTGTTTTCAGAGAGAGGAAATTGTCTGTGTGTTTTTTAAAGAATAATTTGTCTTTGTGTGTGTCTTTATGTTTGGGAACGAGGAATTTATCTGTGTGTTTGTGAGAGGGCAAGAATGTGATGTCTGATGGTTGAGTAACAACAACAAAACATGTTATGAAGTTAGTTTTACTGCAGGCTGACAATGATCTGTGTGTGTTTGTGATATTGACACTGGACAGGTAGATCTCAGGAGGCTTGATACTTGAAAAGTACATCTTGGGAGAAAAAAAAGTTGGGCAGCCCTGATTTGAAGGTTCTCTATAATGAATACTGCTAATGGCCCAGAACTAATAAAAAAAGGCATAATAAAAGTCATTATTATAAGAAAGGAAAACCTCACGAAAAGAAAATCTATCAAAAGCCCAAACTTAACTGTCCGACGAGGTAAAAACTATAGTTACAAGGAAAATATAAATCAAACAAAAGACTCCAACTAATCATCAAGTTTGAAAAGATCACACACCAGTTTTTGGTGTGTAAACACACTTTTTAAATTAAAATCCCTGTTTATTTTGCAGCATTAGCTCAAAGGTTTTATGTTTATTTCTAAACTTTCTAATTAATATGTTCAAACGTCCTTGTGGAAGACATTTTCTTCACTTTTAATAATGTTAATTTTTTAATGAATGAATTTGTTTTGGATAAATTGGATGAATGTGTTTTTAATTGCTAATTCTGAGATGTTTTCTTTTCAGTCTAAAAATTGTTGTTGAAAATCATCTAATCACTTATGGCTTAGTGGTGAGTGATTGAAAAAAAGACCAAAGCATTTTTTTTTAAAACTTGCCCCACCAACACTTTTTGAATTAAATACTACAACACTTCCTCAACGCACTGGAGAGCCAGGAGTGATTGAAGTCAGGGCAATGTTTACCGCTATAATGCCTACGTTTTCAGTCTGAAAGCAGCAAGGACGAGCAACAATACTCCCCGTAATCATTAATAGCGAGTAAACAGAACGGAAAGAGGGGCACTACAAAGATCAATCTACTTTTTGTAAAAGAGAATACGAGAGAGAGAGTAGAAAAGGAGTAAGATGTCGGACGCAAAGTCTCTCAAGAGAAAATCAGGTATTATTTTAGATTAAAGTCCCTTTAGATTGAGGCCATTGAGGTTCTGGATCTAAAGCTTATCCTGCAAATTGTTTACAATTCGCTCCTATAGTAATAGGATTATATTTGTGAATAAAGCAAACAATGCACTTATAAAACAAAAGGAATAGTGCTAAATTGGAAGGTAAAGGATTTGGTAAATGGTCATATTTTCTTCATTGTCCTGATTTTTTATGCATTTCCCAACACCACATGCAGTTAGGAATAGTATTACCTTTTTGTGCTTTTAAACTTATGTAAATGCAGTTAGATTTTTTTTGCTAGTAGTGTGGAAATATTTGACATCTTAAGACGTCAGTATTCCTCAGCTTTTCTAAAAAGTTTAAAGACAAGGTCAAAGTTTGTCCTGTCCCTGGTTTCCAGCTTTTAGAAATAAGACATAAGACGCTATTGAGAAAATTACTCAAACTTCCGCGTCTCAGAATTTGTCATGAAGCCACAAAAAAGTAAAAATTGCCACAAAAAGCAATAAAATTTTGGATCTTTCAGGTAACTTTTTAAACACAAGCTCAATTCTTTTAGTTCTTTTTCTGAAATATTAGTTACGACCATTTAAAAGTTGAATGGAATTTTCTAGTCTGCATTTTTTATATCGCTGAATTAAACGGCATCCAGTAAAGTTCAGCCTAGTTCGTGACAATCAAACGTCTCAGAAACTGAACAAATACTTCAGCATGAGTGACCAGACGGACACACAAGAATGTGCCCATTGAGTCACACTGCTTTCTTTTTGCAAGGTTTCCTGTGACATATCAAGATCAGTACATTGATTCCGTATTATTCAAAAGTTAGATGTGGAAACATTGCTGCAGAATATTTTAATTGACTTTCTTATTCCTTTACAGGGCGCAGCGGCTGAAAGCATCCATGGCAACTCATGTTAGAAAACATTAGAAAACTAGACTATTCAACTCCCAGTTGTTCACTTTCGGTTTCCTATTGGTCCAAAAGCGTGGACGCCTGTTCAGAGTAACAAAGGTGACAAATGTGCGCCCATCAAAAGGTTATTTATCAGGCAGCATGGGACAGTCGGTATAGTAGCCAACTTGCAACCAGAGGGTTCCAAGTTAAACACCAGGCCCAAGACGATATGTCTAGGAGTCCTTAAGCAAGACATCAAACCATCCAACAAATCCTGATGCTGTGCAGCTTGTACATTTTCCATAATCAGTTATGAAGGGGTGACGTTCTACGTCCGTAGGTCTAGCTTATGCAGCCGAGGGTCTGACCACCAGGGTCCCCGTTCTCAGCTGCTGCCCATCTCCTCCTTTATCCAACTCCTCTGAGCCTGCCTGCAGGTGGTAAGCCCACAGGAAGGGCAACCCATGTCTCCCTGCTCGGGCTGAGCCCGCCCGGGATCCATGGGTAAAAGCCCAGCCGCCAGGCGCTAGCTCTCCTGCCCCAACCTCGGGCCTGGCTCTAAGGGGATGTCCCCAGTGACCTGTGTCCGGGCAATGGCAACTTGGCCAAGCTTGATCTTTTCATAGAGGTTTTTGAGCCACACTGTGTCTGGCTCCTCACCTAAGACCTGTTTGCCTTCATTGCCTGGGTGAGCTGGAGGATGCAGCTGAAGTGAGAGCAGCCTGGGCTAGCCATCTGAAGCTGTTGCCCTCACAGACCTGGCGCCGGATAAGCGGAAGACAATGGAAAGTCATAAATGGGCGATTCTGAGGTACCTTTTAAAACGCTTTATAAGTACTGTCAATTTACCATATAGATATACACACTCCTACTTAGTCTAGCATGGATTTTATCAAATGTTCTGCATAGTGATGACTACTTTTAATTTCAGCGAGGACCGCTTTCTCAATATTTGCTGAATCCAATTCTTTATTCTGATTAGCATTACATTTTAAACTGGCAGAAATAGTTTCTACTGCAGAGTTGAAGCGATATTTTGACAGAATTAGCTTGTAACAAAACACGCTGGTCACACGTTTGATGTTTTAATGTGTCTAGATTTCATAATGTTACTGTATAGCATCTAAAAATGTATTTAAATAGCAGACAAGTATATTTAAACACCCGGACTGACAAGCACTTAGCTCCAATAATCATGTGAGACAGGCTCTGTAATCATCTTGAAGATATTTTTCTTCACTCCTGACAAGTTCAACATTGGGATTTTCATTCCCGTTTAGCTGAAATCATTTCGACGATCCTTTTCTTAGACAACAAAGCACTGATATTATACGACGTGCGCGGCACCACAACTTTTAATTTCCAGGACGTCGCCTTTATTTTGCTATCGCTGTGCACACCATCTATAATTAGGTGCCAGTCATAACGATGAGAAGCTTGTCGAGCCGTGTTTGAACTAGATTACGGTTGTGTGTAAATTAGATTTCAATCTCCAAATAGCCCTGTGTAGGCGCACATCGTTTGGCCTGCTCACGAAGCCCTCATCCACTCCGGCGAGCTGTTTTCTAATTAATTTAAAGAGTGTTTGTTCGGTATGTAAATATTAGAGACAGACCGAGTCTAAAAAGTCAGCCAGCTCTGAAGCATGTGCTCTCAGTGAACCTGCGAAGAAACAGCACAGAGATATCCATCTTGCTCTTTTTGTCCACCGCTGCTGGAGGACACCGAGGAATAACACATACATCTTTATTAGATTCAAGGTAGAAAAACGCTTCATTATGTATGTGACTCTGCAGTTTCTGTTTGCATAAGAGGATGTATAGCTGACCCTCTGCGTCTTCCTCCTGCTCCAAAGGCTCCGATGATCCACAATAATGTGACATTAAACAACATAAGTCTTAACTAGATTCATACATCAGGACAAATACCCCAGAAAGCTCAAAAAAACTTGCATAACACTCGAAACTTGTGTAAACAAAGACATTTGGATATTTCAGCATGAGCCATCGAGTTAGCACTATAAAAGAAACAAATGTAATAAAACTTTGAAAAAAAAAATCTAAGAAAGCCAACTTTGTGATATTGCCTTTTCTTACGAACAATGATCACATTGGGAGACATCCATCATGGCGAAGGCACAGATGGCAATTTCCTCACACTGTAGCCTCGATAGACCAAGATGCAATCAAGCAACTGCTGCTTCAATGTCAGATCAGGCTCTCTTTCTGGGGATTTTTTCTCTCCCTCAACATCCTCATTGTCTTATGGTGAAAGAAAGCGTGAAGCCATCTGTATTGATGAATGTTCATTGAACGTTCAGAGGTCATCTGAGGTTTGACATTTTCATCTGGGTCACCCTGCCTAAACTAATCAATGCCAGTACTTGTGTCAAGGTAACAAGAGGCCACCCACGAATCTCATCTTTTATCAATACGCCCCAGATGTTAACTTCAGGGATTGACCTTTGACCAGATTGGCCCGATTATTGCCCGAAGAGTTGGATAGCAAGTTGCATGTTATGCTAAAGCACAGTATATTGCACCTTGCTGCAATACACAAATTTTTGGAGAATATTTATAACTTTTAAATTGGTTTTCTGAACCTGAACTTGTCAAAAGGATGTATAGTTCTAAAAAAAAATGTTGAAAAAAAGAAGCATGAGGTTATTGTATCAGTGTTGACACAGAAATGGAGTAAGAGTGAGAAACTACCTCAACCTGCGTGAAGGATTTTGTGCTAGATTCATTGGAGGTAGGGTGTGGAGGGACAGACAGGTCAGCTATGTGGTTGGTGAGTCCAAATTGCAGGTTAGATCACAGAAGTCTGAGTCTATTACTTTCTGCAAAATGCACAGTAAATAGTTCTTCAGAAAGAAGATGTTTTGACCACTGACCAATCAAGTGTGGTAGAAATCTACTGTTGACCAATGGTTTGGAACACAACCAACATACAAGACAAGTGTTTTTAACATTAGGTTTGGTTTGGTAAAATAAAAAAATCATTTTGTTCTATTTCAATGTCTTCCACTTATCCGGAGCGGGGTCGCAGGGGCAAACCAGACGGAAAACCCAGGGTTTTCTCACCCCGGCTGCATCCTCCAGCTCACCCGGGAGGAGCCCGTGACATTTCCCGGCCAGCTATCTCTCTAGCGAGTCTGGAATCTGCCTTTGGGTCTCCTCCTGGCGGGATGTACCTGAAACACGTCACCAGCATGCATTCGTGAGGTATCCTGAACAGACGCCTTAACCAACCCACCTGGCCTCTCCCGACCGGAGGGGATATGGCTCTACTTCAAGCTCCTCCCGGATGGCTGAGCTTCTCGCTCTATCTCTGAATGAGAGCCCAGCCACCCTGTGGAGGAAGCTCAGTACGGATGCTTTTATCCGCGATCTCGTTCTTTTGGTCACCCCCCACACCTGGTGACCATAGCTGAGAGATGGAACGTAGATTTGCTTTTCGGTTCAACTCTTTCTCCACCATGACAGACCAATGGAGCACCCTGATTATTGCGGACTCCACACCGATTTGTCTGTCGATCTCCTGCTCTAATCTTCCCTCACTTCTGAACAAAACCCTGAGATAATTAAACTCCTCCATTTGGGACAGGACCCTTTGTCTGACCTGCAGGGGGGAATACTCTTTTCAGGGTGAGGACCATGGTCTCAGATTTGGAGATTGATAAAGATAAATTTGCAATGGCTGGATTTGTCTTGGCAACAGATATGAATACGCAATCTAACAACATAGATGGAACCAATACCTGTAAGGTAGAATAAGTGGGTCATGTACCACGGGAGAACTCACTAATGCTGCCTCTGCTAACGTTAAGAGAAATGTACTCTTGTTTTGAAGGTGTAGCACACGCATATGGATCATTAAAATACAAAGCTCTTATGAGTGGAACAGTATTCAAAGCTGGTGGCTACTTCACGGAGGAAGCTGGTCTTCTATTAATGAAACCGGAGATGTCGGTAAAAGGATTCCTTCTGAGTTCACAAGGCTTTACGGATGCATTACATCTCCCTGGTTGAGATGTTCTTTTTCATCATTTCAACGTAATGGAGTGCCGCTGGTCGTGCCGCACTTCCTTAGATTTGGATTTTGCCCGTCGTGTGTGAAAAATAAAGAATATAGATTAAAATTTGAGTGTCTTCATAAAAATCAGCCCGTATGTCCACATGTGGTTGCGGCATTCGTTGTGATCAGTTGTGTCTCATTTGTCTTCAATGTATCAAAGAAAAACAGAGACTTGTTTATTTTTGTACAAATTGGATTGAAGATTGGATCATTGATGAGTGTAATCTCTATCAATTTCACTCAATATTGGTCTTTGTGTTGTTCTCTTTCATGACAACTGGATTAACCTGTACTCCGACAACCGCTCATCTTCACCCCAGAGAGAAAAAAAAAAGTAGAAAATCCAATACACAAAACACAACAAAGACATCTCTCAATTCAATCAATCTCCAGCTACTTCTGTGTCAAGGTGTGGCAGGTATTGAAAAAGACCCTGATGCCTTCAAAAAGAAACAGAAAGGCATGCCCGTGTTTGTGCCCCACAAAAGAAAGAGAAGACAATCGATAAGTGCAGGTTTGCAATGAAATTTAAATTTAAAAAATACCCTTCTGGAAAGATTTTTTGATAGATTCACTCCAAATTTTTCGACCAACAAGATTAATAAATAATACATTTTTATTTTAAAAGGATTTAATAGTGACAAAGGGCAGCCTTGGCGGAGTCCAACTCTCACTGGAAATGGAATCGACACACTGCCGGCTGCTCTTTGTCACAGATTCTGTTCATCACCTTTATGGACAGAATACTGTATCTAGGCGCAGCCGAGGCGTTGGAGGGATCCGGTTTGGTGACCTCAGGATCGGATCTCTGCTTTGTGCAGATGATGTGGTCCTGTTGGCTTCATCGGACCGTGATCTCCAGCTCTAACTGGATCGATTTGCTGCAGAGTGTGAAGCAGCCGGGATGGGAGTTAGCGCCTCCAAATCCGAGACCATGAATCTCGCCCGGAAAAGGGTGGAATGCCCCCTGCGGGTCAGGGTCCTGCCCCAAGTGGAGGAGTTTAAGTATCTCGGGGTCTTGTTCATGAGTGGAGGAAGGATGGAGCGGGAGATTGACAGGCGGATCGGTGCGGCGTCAGCAATAAGTAGGACGCTGCATCGGTCCGTCGTGGAAAAGAGAGAGCTGAGCCGAAAAGCAAAGCTCTCGATTTACAAGTCAATCTACGTTCCAACCCTCACCTATGGTCACCAGCTGTGGGTGGTGACCTTAGGAATGAGATCGCGGATACAAGCGGCAGAAATGAGCTTCCTCCGCAGGGTGGCTGGGCTCTCACTCAGAGATTGGGTAAGGAGCTCTGCCATCCGGGGGGAGCTCGGTGTCGAGCCGCTCCTCCTCCAGGTCAAGAGGAGCCAGATGGGGTGGTTCGGGCATCTGGTCAGGATGCCCTCGAGCGCCTCGTGGGCGAGGTGTTCCTCTAAGCTGCGCGCCTGCGCAATTGCGCACTGCTCACGGATTAATAGCGCACAAGAAAACCTTTGCAGCGCACAAAATAAACCTCAATTTAAACTAAAGATGAGAAAATGAAACAGAAGTCCGGAGCATATCTCTTTCTTCTTTCTTTCTGAAACAAATTGCTTCAAAACCGCTGCTTCAGAGTTTGGCTCATCACTGCTGCTGACGTCACAACAAAAGAGTAAAACTTTTTGTTCCGCCCCCTTCTGCTCAGGAAGCTTGTGTGTTTGCTCAGACACATATAAAAATTAGAGGGAACATTGCTATATGTAACTAATTTTACGCTTTGGTTTTGATTGTGAAGAGTCAATTTTTGATTTTTAAAATACTTTTCAAAAGATATTTTTTCAATCTGTACCATAAAACATCAAAGTCAAAACCATCAAAATAACTACAAATAATTAACTATGTTTTGTGTTCAAAACTACTTTTAATCTTATTAACAATAACTGATCAAATTTTACATTCTGAGCACCAAAATACATTTTAGAAAAAAATGTTTAACAAGTAAGACATCATTAATTTCTAACTTGTTTCTTCTCGCTTTGGTTCTATTTCCGAGTCCATCTGAAAGCTACTTTGCTGTATGTTGTTGCAGAAGGGTTTTCATGACATATGCTTAACGTGGGACTCAGTCTTTATCGTATGTCCGAATAGAGTACCATCTCCCACAATGCAAGTTCTATTTTGTGCTAGCTTTGCTAATTCAATGCATCTTACACTGTATTTGCACCCTAAAACAATATACATGTTACCATGCATGTGAGAGGAAGGGGGGATTGTGTAAAAAAAAAATTGATGTCAAACTGAGTAAATTAATTTATTTTCTACAAATGTTTTATTTCTGAGCTAACAAAAGGTATTTTCTGTTTTAAGCTGTAAGATCATTATTATTTCCTCACAAAAGCACAATGTATCCTTTAACAAAATTCTGTCAATTTCTGACTTCTTTCACTTAAATTGGAGGTCTGAAAAAGATAAGGAAACTTCGAACTTCTTTTTTTACTCACTAGAGGCTTGACACAAAGGCACAATGACATTTAAACCAGATTTTCTGAGATCCTCTCCCAAACAGAAGAAAATAACTCCTGATATGAGTCATGCGGAAGAGACCCAGCCGGCTAACATACCAGCTGAAAGTTAATCATTGCTGTCCATGGAGGAAAACTGAAACTGAGAAAGGAGCAGTCTAAGGGATTGTTGGTTTAAGACAGTGGTGGGTTGTCAGGGCCAGCAAAGCCTTCTCTGCTGGCCTAACATAACCAGACATCATTATCATAATTATAATAAAAGTCAATTTCATTTTAAATGTATTCTCCATATTCTGTTTTCTTCATATCATATTATATCCATTTGGTTATACTGCTTCCAGTGTTGTAGTGTTAGGTTAAAGTTTTTATCCAATCAGAATTTAGCTAGCTTGTGTCGCTAGGCTGTATGAAATCTGCCCGAGGCCTTCAGAATCAACAGTGTGGGCGTCTGTGCACTGCAAGTGAACGGGCAAGTATAGTTAAGATATACTCCATATTTTCCATATTCCGTTTTCTTCATATTGTATTATATCCATTTGGTTATACTGCTTCCAGTGTTGTAGTGTTAGGTTAAAGTTTTTATCCAATCAGAATTTAGCTAGCTTGTGTCGCCAGGCTGTATGAAATCTGCCCGAAGCCTTCAGAATCAACAGTGCGGGCGTCTGTGCACTGCACGTGAACGGGCACGTATAGTTGAGATAGTTGCGACAGCCAATCAGATCATGAGTTGGTGACAGTGAGGCCAGGCAGAAGGCCTCACTTTAAACATGACATGTAGGCATCTTGTGGTTGGATACTCACTTGACCTAGGCGGAGGCAACGCTTTGCATGTCAACCAAGCTACCAAGCTAACACAAAGTCACGGCGCGCTGTTCGATCTGCCCCGACTCAAAACAGAACTAACTGCACTGTATGCCATAACTGATTTTGATGGGAAAAATTATGAGGGGTATTTATTCAAGTCGTACAAAGTAGGACATTACTGAAGGCCTAGGTGTGAAATGCACGGACCGCCACTGGTTTAAGATAAACTTGGAACAAAGAAACTCAGCTTTAAAGGTCCTTTTTTGAACCCTCAAGTGGATAGTTGATATAAACCTGTTAGTAGCTATAACTCATGGAAAACATGAAACAATTTCCTCAACCAGTCAACAAATATAAAGGTACTTGGACAAAAATATGAAACGTACATTTGAATTGGAAGGTTTCGATACTGCAGATGTCCTCGGCCCGATGTTTGTTTGCGTGTAGTTGCCTCAGGGCTTGGTTCAAAGCCTCAGTGAAGATAAAAGCATGGAGAATGACAGAGCAGAGGAGGAAGAAAGAAGATGATGTTGTCTGTCATTTCTTGTTAAAAACAAATGGCTAAAGATCTGGAAACGTATCGGGCTTTCAAAAAGCAGACCTCAGGGCGTGGAAAAAAAAACAAAAAACAGTGAAACTGTCTTAATCATTATGAGAGTCCACTCACCTCCATCTTGTTTTTCTTTTGGGGTGATGACTAATGCGTGGGTACAGTGAAATCTGTTCTGTGAGTACCCTCAAGACATTTTGTCATTACGCCGAGGGTCAATAACAGCACTCAAAACATCATCTCCATAAATTTGTGGCATGTATAGGGGAATGGAAATATCAGCTTACGGCTTGACAGGCTATAACTTAATATCTGATGGATTCTAAAACCAGCTGCAAATCATGTATGAGTAAATACAATAGTAGCATCTAAAAATCAATAAAGAGAACTTTTAAGGACATTATCTTGGTATGACTTTACATCCCAGTCGCGATCCAATTTTCATTAGCGTGTGGTCAGCTGACAAATAACCTGCTCCGTCACACTGGACGTCAGTATGAAGTTTATTGGGTATTCGAGCCATTAAAATGCAAGGCAGAATACTTTAATAGTATAATTTTTTATTGTTCTGTAGAGGAATATTTAGCTTTGGCACAATTAGCAATCGCTGAATAACTATCACAGAGAAATTCGAGGTAGCTTTGGGCTTTTTCTAAGCTGCTCCAACCACATTATAACTAACCGGCCGACAATGACGAGCCCATATTTGCTCAGTATATGAACGGAATAAATTATTGATATTCCTGTGACCCTCGGGTGAGAAGAACTCTGAATAACTCGACTCAAGAAGTGAAAGAAATTTCTTTCGGAACTTTTTATTTGATTACTTTGTTCTACAAATGAACATGTGACACGTAAGAGGTTCAAGTCAAGGAAACGTGACAACTCAAACTACCTTTGATTTTTTTTTTCTAATTATGCCTAAGAAACCCTTTTTTAAGTGAAGTGGTGTCTAAGGGGTGACACTGCTTTCTTGAAACGTAAAAATTATTTCTCATTCGGAAATGTTTTTATTCTCAAATGCAGGACAGGTTGTACAAAGTGGATTTTTTGGAGGTGGTGGAGAGAAGGATGATTTCCGAAGCTTTAGAAGTACATTTAGGTTTTAGTTAGAGGCCATTTTTTAGGATAGAAATTTTTTATTTGAAGCTGGCGAGATTTGCAAAAATAAAATGACCCCCAATTTGAAGTTTTAAAGCCTCCAAGCAAGATTCAGAAAAACAGCCTGTAAGCTTTTTTTTAAAAACATATAAAAACTAAATACACAGTTATATTTCAATTTTGACCAGATCATTCTCATTTTTACATCCCTAAAGGTAATATTCTTGTTCACGAGTGGGGGAAAGAAGGCGTGGGAGATCGACAGGTGGATCGGTGCAGCGTCAGCAATAACTAGGACGCTGCATCGGTCCGTTATGGTAAAGAAAGAGCTGAGCCGAAAAGCAAAGCTCTCAATTTACAAATCAATCTACGTTACTACCCTCATCTATGGTAAAAGAATGAGATCACGGACACAAGCGGCCGAAATCAGCTTCCTCCGCAGGGTGGCTGGGCTCTGACTCAGAGATCGGGTGAGGAGCTCTGCCATCCGGGAGGAGCTTGGTGTCGAGCCGCGCCTTCTCTAGGTCGAGAGGAGCCAGATGGGGTGGTTAGGTGTTTCGGGCACGTCCCATTGGAAAAAGACCAAGAGGCAGACCCCGGACTCGCCGAAGAGACTATGTTTCACAGCTGGCCGGGTAACAAATCGGGATCCTTCCTGGTGAGCTGGAGGATGGAGCCGGGGTAAGAGAAGCCTGGGATGCCCGTCTGAGGCTGTTGCCCCACGACCCAGCCCCGGATGAGCGGAAGACGATGGAGCAAAACGAAAAGTTTATATTTTGTAACTCAACTTTCCCTTTTCTTCAAATAGGTGGCGTTAGCTCAGTGGTAGAAGGTCTGTCTTTGATTCCCACTGGGCCCATACCAAACCTAAGCCCTATTTATGAGCGCCATTGACGCCGTCATGGCTGCCTGATGCGTAGCAATGCAGCAAAGTAGTTTCGCCACGAGGGTTTGATATAGTCCAATAAAAAAATGAAATAAATCAAATATACCGGGCGGAAATTTGAGAAGATTAAAGCATGTTTTGCTTCTTTTTTAATCTAATACCTAACTTTAAACAGGGCATTTGTCCCGCAATTTCCCCATTGTGGGACAAATAAAGGTATTCTTAATTCTTAATGTGCAATCTAATACCGTCAACCATTTCCAGTATTTTTTAATAATAGACTAAAATGATTGATTTTGGATACGTTACACACAACTATAACAAAAATGTAGAAATTCTCCATTACATGAAGTTTAAAACGTTATATAATGAGGTTGTGTTTCATAACTACTGTACGTCTATATTTCTTTTTCTACATTCCAGCGGTAATGAGCCTATGTACCTTGTCATGGACACTTCATTTGATCTTTTGTTTCTATTCTTTTTATTTTACTTTGTCAGGAAATTTATTTCCTCAGTGCAGTACTGCTGTTATCTGACAGCTGCTGTTTTATATTTTATCTTCCTGCATCTCAGTCCAATTGCATACGGAGCTAAATTATTGTTTTTTTTGTTCCATAGCGGCAGGACTGCCTCACAGTGCGACAGCTTTTATCTTTTAAAACATTTATGTGAATGTAAGAAATGGTTGGAGCAGGTAGAGGAGGGTTACATGACTTATAGAGAAAGCAGCAGTCATGGTAATAAAGTTATGTTTTGCAGCTTTTGATTTTTGTGGAAAAAACTTAATTTAATCTGGATTCATTAGAGATTGTTATAATGTAAATCAGAGCAAATGGTGGACAAAAGTCAGTGTTTGCAAATATTACTATAAAATACTATAAGTAGAATATTTTTCTTCTTAGTAGTCATTGTTTTTATAACTCTACAGAAAAATCCTGGCAATTTTAAAGTATATAATTTATGTGAAACAGCAGAAATGCTAAGGAATTTATTTATTTTAAAAGCAAAAAATGGTATGCAACAGAAAATCAAAAGCAAATGCTCCATTTTAACAGTGAAACACAATAATATGATGGTAGGATTATGACAACGTGAGACAATTTTTGGTTCTCTTCCACTTATCTGACTCTATGGCCATAGTGTGGTCTGACTCTAGGTTTCCTCCCAGCAGGACGTGCCTGGATCACCTCAACAGCGAGGTGTTCGCGATGGATCCTAACCAGATGCTCAAACCACTCCCTCCGGCTTTCTCAACCTGGAGGAGCGACAGCTCTACTTCGAGCTCCTCCCGGATGGCAGAGCTCTTCACTTTATCTCTGAAAGAGGGCCCAGCCACCTTGTGGGGGAAGCTAATTTTGGCCTCTTGTATCCGCAATCTCATTCTTTCTTTCATCACCGACAACTGAGGTAAAGGTATGATAAAAAGTACTTCAATTTCTTTATTTTATGGTCGATCAGCAGGTTTAAAGAAACCCTCAGATGCCAGGCAGGGTACGTTCAACACAAGTCACCAATCTATAAACCAATTATTTTAAGTACAAAATGCTTAAAATGAAAAGAAACCAACAAGAAAACAAGTTGGCTTTTCTTTTAACTAATATAAGTTTGTCTTAGTTCCAACTAGGAACTCGATTAGTTGGGATGAGTAGGATTCATCTGATTGACAAATCTGTTTTTTTCCACCAAAAAAATTTTTTTGAGTGCAAACCAAACAAAGTAGTTTTCATTTTTCTTATTCTCAATTTGCAAACAATATTTTCATACAACAACAATTGAGAATTACCTGAACAACAGGGCAAAATGTTGAAAGACCTACAATTATTCAACTATGACATTTTAAATGGCCGAAATTGCAAAAGACAACAATTGATTACCTCATACCATTTTTTTTTTTTTTGCTTGCATCCACTTTGACATGAAAATAATTTGGTATTTTCATCTTGTGTGGGACAGATCCTTTACTGCTGCCTCGGCGACATCACAAGCAGCTATTCAATTATTTAAAGTGCGCAATGACCTATTGCTGGGCTTTATTCACAAGACATGAAGTTTATCTGGAAGGCTAAATGAAGTCCAAAGCAAGTTATTTCAAAGGGGGAGTAACATTTTCAAAGGATAAAACCATTCGTCTGATGGTAAGAGTTTGGATAGATCATTCAAGGTCTTTCGGGTCCAAAATAGGAACTACATATGTCCTTATTCAAAGACGAAAACCACAATTTGTCACCAATTCACAAAAATACATGAGTAGGAATAGAGTAAACCTATAATTTAGCTAGGTTAGAACAAATTTTTACTTATCCTTCACTTCTGAGGAAACAATGAAGCTTATGCCACAGTTTTTCAAGAGCACGGTCTTCTTCATTGACTGTGAAACCGGCAAAAGGTCGTCATTTCTGTCTCCCATTTCCCACTCCGTTTTCAGAGCCGGGGAAAGTTGGCGAGCAAATGGATTCAAGTTCACTCAGGTTTATAGAGATGCAGACTCCATCGTGCTCAATCGTGGCACGGCGAGTCAAGAGGGAGGTCTGTAAAGCATTTGAGTTTGGAAAGTACAAAGCACTTAAAGGACTTTTCTTGTGATTGAGGTCAGTGCAATTAGTCGGAAACTAATGAGGCAAAAAACCTCGATACAAATGATTTTGTCTCACGGTACAATTTGTTGGTGTTCAAAAAGAAGAGATCAAGAACATGTCACATATGCACGTGATGAGATCTCGTTGAGCAAAGTTTTGGTATTTTATTAAAATGTAAGCTTTTTAGTAAAATACATCGTTTTAAATCAAGTCTAGCTATTTCACAAAAAAATACTGCCAACCAGAATTCTAATTTATTATAATTATGCTTAAAATCGTCCCGATAACTCCCTCTACTTATCTCAAAATGCCTGCAAATTTGTAGCACTCATGTCATTATACTGTAATAAAGTGGAACACCGGTTCAAAAAAATCTTGACATGAAAAGGAAAAGAGCTCTCGATCTCATTTAGCTGACTTCTATAGATCTCCTTTTGCAATCCTTTTTCATTTTTCCCAAAGGAACTTGGATCCTGATAGACTCAGACAACCGTATCAAGCCACAGAGTGACACAGTCTTTATTACAAGCGTGGCGACTCATGGGGGGGTTCTTCCTTGGAGAGGCAATGATGAGTTAATGGCAGGGAACAGTGTTTGATACAAGATGACAGTTGTTTTTTCAGTGCACCTCTATCATACTGTGAGTGTGCTGCAGCGGCTAATGAAAATGGTTGCAGCAGAAACCTGAAGACCACGGAAGAGCATCTTAAATTAGACCCTGCAGACACTTAGATTTTCTCAGTAAAACGAGTTTTATGTCTAGACCGATCAAGATTCCCAGCACTGATGTTGGTATAACTGGTCAATTGCAACTGGAATGCAATTTACCAGTTGCATTCCAATTGGTTTTGGAAATTTGAGGCACTGCATCCCAAATTTGAGGGATTTACTTTTCAACACTATCCCCCGAGGATGCTGGGTTTGGAACCACCAGGAAAGAGGCCTAAAGGAAGACCAAAGAGGAGGTGCATGGATACAGTGAAGGAAACATGAAGATAGTCGGTGTGACCGAAGAAGATGCAGCAGATAGGGTTAGATGGAAGAAACTGACTTGCTGTGGCGACCCCTGAAGGGAAATGCCGAAAGGAGAAGAAGAAGACTACCCACCACGGTGAACCAATTGTGCATTCTGAATGTCACCTTGATTCTTTGGTTCCAGTTGGAACCAAAGCCTGCAACAGCTTTCTGCTTGGGTGAATCAATTGTAAATAGTTCATTTTATTTTCAGTGTAAAGTGTAGATTTTTACACTGTCCAGCAGGAACACGTTAAAAACTTCAGAACTGATTGTCTATTATCATTGACAGAGTGTCTTTATCCAACTCAGCTAGCGATTCAAAATAAAGGGCAATTAAAATAGTATTACTTTGTGGCGAGACGAGCATGTTTGGTTGTGAGACTTATTCTCACAAAGCATGACAAAGTACTGCCGAAGGAAAGAGATTAAAAAGACGTAAGCAAAAGAGAAAAAAAAGATTTCAAGGTCACTTCAACAACAGTGTAGAAGCTAAGAGTTTTTTTTTTTCATTTCAACCACTTGATACAGCCTAGCAGTTAATGACCCACTAGACTGGTTACCTGCTCTACCGTTAACACATGACACGTAACCATGTCTATGGAAAGGATAGGTTTACTTGACAAGGAAAAGTGAGCTTAGTTCAATATGCTGAGTGTCAAAAACTTTCCTTTTAAGTAAACTTCTTGCCAACTTTTGGATTTCTTTCCTTTCGATATTATATAGCTTATGTTTCCCAATAACTTCTAAAGAGCCTATGATCCCGTGGTGAGCTTCGAAAAGCCATCATTCGTCCCAGGAGAAATAGACCAAGTCTATGTGAAGGCCACGGTGTTTGTTTTGAACTAAACAAAAAGCCGATGTCTCAGCTACTATGTCCAGAAAGAAAATCAGGCTTTGGACATTTATTACAAGTTTTGGCCCTAGCCATCTCTTCCAGGCTTGCTTTTCTACATCAAATAAAGCCAATATATATCCCCAAACTCTTCAGGGAAATAGCAAAGGAAAACAACAAATTCAGCAACCTTAACCTTCCACCTACAACATAATTTCACTTCTGTCCAGAGCGCAAACACTCTGTTCCTAACTTTAATTTAATCAAAGTAAATCACACAAAAGTTTTTCATAGATTTTACCATGAAGTTCACTTTAAGGCCAAAAATACGCATAAAAATGACAACGTATAATATGATACTGCAGTATTTTCTGCAGTCAAAACTTTGAAACGGATCCAAATCAAACAGCAGCCCTTTCAGACCTTCGGCCAACACTAAGAAAAACTTTTAAAATCTCAGAAATAGAGATTTGTTCATCCTCAAATTGTAGCCATTTTGATAATCCTTGTTATAGCTGACCGGTGCCAAGAGGCCAGTGAATACATTCATCTCCTCAGGGATGGGCTCGTGCAATCTTTTCCATGTCATGCAGGGTTGGCTGTGGAATTTGCTGTCCAAAAGAAAAAGCTGTGTCACAGAGAAGGTGGGGTTGTTCTAGGAACTCCAGAAACACACAGCACACTCTTTTAAACACCTACTGGGAGGGAGCTGAGACATCGAACAGACTCTCAATCACAGAGCTGGAGACTCAGCCTCGCGGCTCCATGGAAACCAAAGCTACTCTGCAGTCTGCAACATAATCACACCTGCCATGCTGGGAAAATAAACTGCTGAGCAATTACGATACAGCAAAGCAAAACAGGAGAAAGGCTAAAAGCAAATTATTGTGATTAGGCAAATAGTATTCATAACACTGATTGAAAGGAGCAGGATCAAGACTTGTGTTATAAATCCTAAATGGTTTAAAAGTGGTGGGGAGCATCTTGATTCATTTGTTTTTGCCACGTTATTTAAAACGAACGTCACCTGTACTTATAAAACTACTAAAAATGTTTACATATTATAAACCATTAACTCCGTTGGGCGTTAAAAACATCAACTTACTGTTTTCGTTTGGTGGGCAGAATTTATTGGCCCTCAGCCTGTTAATCACTCCAATTTGCACTGCTTCTTTTTTTTTTTAAAGAAATGTTTTAGTTTGTGCTAGCAATGACTGCCAAGGACAGTTCTGACAAACTAGGTAGTAATCAATCAATCAGGGTTCCAGCAAAGGTGGATGGGTCTCGTCCTCGTGCGTTGAGCCGATGACATTTTTTCTGTGCCGGTGATCTTGGGCCAGCTGTTCTGCTTTCTGGACAGTGCCCCAGAGTTGTTAGTGAGACTCTAAGAGCAATCCTTCAATTCAATCCAAAGGTCGCAGGCTAGAAAAGACCACGAGGTAAGCCCTGTACACAATGGCTCAACATAATCGCGGGTGACCTCCAACAAAATCAGTGACAAGTCCAAAACGGTCTGAGTGTGTAAATTCATGTTTGTGTAGTAGCGCTCATGCAGCTTAGAAATGCGTACACACATAAAAATACTTGTGTGTACTTCCTTTAAGTAGGTATTTTTGGCTATCTTGTTAAAACAAGCTACTATGAAGGTTTAGACGACATTGCATATGTTTGTTTCCCCAAAGCCTCCTCTTGGACATCATTTCATCTTCCACTTATCCCCATGTGTCCCAGCGTCCTTTCGTTAGTCATGCTGTGAGACATACTGGTCCTTCTTTGGAACTAAATCCCTCTCAAGCCCAAGGGGTCTGCTCTTATGAGGAGAAGTGGAGGCATCATTTTGAAAAAACAGGATTAGTAAAATTTTACCGAATGCCCTTTCAGCAAAAGTATTCTACATATGTTTTATTTATTAGGGTATTTAAATGTGTTTTTTTTAATTGTCATTGCAGTGAAATGAGTAGTCTCTAAATACTTTTTAGATGTGACTAAATGAATAAATGAAATAATAAATCAAGTCCAACAGGGGATCCAGCCTGCTTCATAATCATGTGAAAAAGCCCCCATTAGCTCCCGGGGTGTTTTTCTCTGGCTGACCCTTCGGTTTGACCTTCCTGCGGATGAACGAGGAGAGGGGAAAAAAAAACGAGTTCTTCAGCAGGGACCAGTAAAGCATGTAATTCATTCATTAATCCTTCTCGCCTCTGATTGGGAATTAGCGCGTACATCTGAAAAGTGGGCTAAATGTGAGTGTATCCAAATTTCATAAAATTGGTCTGGGCTTTAAATTTGCATACAACTTAGAGTAACTTGGAAAATGAGTGCTTCCTAGAACGTATACCGAACGTCTTACAGCTTAAATTAGACAAAAATATCATTTAAAAAAAGGATGTTGCTGCAATTTGTTACACAATTTCTGACTGAGGAAAGCAAAATACAAAATATTGGATAACAAAATGATGGACTGCAAGTAGTGGAGAAGTTTAAGTATCTCAGGGTCTTGTTCATGAGTGGAGGAAGGATGGAGCGAGAAATCAACTGACGGATCGGTGCAGCGTCTGCAATAATCAGGGCGCTGTATTGATCTGTCGTGGTGAAGAAAGAACTGAGCCGAAAAGCAAAACTTTCAAGCCGATCTACGTTCCTACCCTCACCTATGGTCACCAGCTGTGGGTGGTGACCGAAAGAATGAGATTGCGGATACAAGCGGCCGAAATGATCTTCCGCAGGGTGGCTGGGCTCTCACTTGGAAATAGGGTTAGGAGCTTTGTCATCCGGGAGGAGTTTGGAGTAGAGCCATTGCTCCTCCGGGTCGAGAAAAGCCAGATGTCGTGGTACGGGCAACTGGTTAGGATGCTACCCGAGCGCCTCACTGGTGAGGTGTTTTGGGCACATCCCACCAAGTGGAGACCCAGAGGCAGGCCCCACATCCCCTGGAGAGACTATATCTCACAGCTGGTCAGGAAACACCTCGGGATCCCCTCGGGTGAGCTGGGTGAGAGAAGCGTGGGCTTCCAATCTGAGGCTGTTGCCCCAGTTTCCTGGGCCCAGATAAGCCCAAAACGATGGAACAAAACGGACCACAGCATCCACTGAGTTGCTTATTCAATGTTAATTCAAAAGGCAAGCAAAAACTGACTAAGTCCGGACAAAATGCCAAACATATAAATGCAATACTTGTGACGTTTTAAAACTTTAATAAATTAGTTGAATTAGACATTTCCAAAATAATTTTAAAAATTCTCAGAAGAAAACTACAGAGCTTCATAGCAGGAGGATATATCCGCACACTTAGGCAATGAAGAAGCAAAAAAGATGCCAAGCACATACATCTCACAGCGGCGCAAGGTCAGAACAGACAGATGGTTCACAGCGTGAACTGGATTGATCTGTTGCCCAACATCAGCTTCTCCAAAACTACGTCAAGTTGCTCTCCCAGACGTAATTCATGACTTAATGTGAGTCGGACTTACTTTAAAAAGAAATACTCACGCCGACACCCTTTGGGCTCTTTAATTATAATGACTTTGCTACAAATGACACGTCGCTGCTTTTAATTGAATTAGCTTCCATCTTTGTTGGCTTAATTGTTTGTGACAAGACGTTTGAGGAGACAACGACTGAAGGGGTGATGAGGTAACTGGTGGTGATTAATGTAAATCTTAATGGAAATAGAAGTTGCGGGGTTAGATATGGATCCCCAGAATAAAAGAAGTAGTGCCAAGTCAAGAGATTTTTGTGCCCTTAAAATTTAAAATACATCAAGAGAGCTCGGTAAGTCTTCAGTCACCTTCTTATCCATTTATCCCTTTCGAGGTTGTGGGGGGAGCCGGAGCCCATCCCGGCTGATTTAAGCCAAGGCACAGGGTACACCCCGAGCAGGTCACTAGTCTGTCGTGGAGCCACACACATACAACCAGACACACACACACTCATTCCTAGGGGCAATTTTTAGCCAATCAACCTGCATATTTTTGGAAGGTGAGAGGAAACCGGAGTACCCGGAGAAAACCCACGCAGACACGAGGAGAACATGCAAACTCCACACAGAAAGGCCAGTGCACCAAGCCTTGTCCCCACCCGGGACTTGAACCCACGACCTTCTTGCAGTGAGGCCACTGTTCGGTAAATCTTAATTAAATTTTATTTTAGTATATGTGACGTCTAATAAATATATTAAATTTGTTTTTGGGGCAACGCAGTGACCTCATAGCAAGAAGGATGGAGGTTCGAGTCCTTGGTGGGACGAGGCTTGGAATACTGGCTTTTCTGTTTGGAGTCTGCACGTTCCGCCTGTATAGGCATGGCTTTTCTCCAGGTACTCCAGTTTCCTCCCTCTCTCCAAAAACATGTATGTTAGGTTGATTGGCCGCTGCCAAATTTATTGACCAGTTGATTGGCCGCTACCAAATTCTAATACCAAATATCTCCCGGATAGGCTCCGGCACCCCCTTGCAACCTCATTATGGACGGATGGTTCAGAAGATGAATGAAAGTTGTTTTGGTTTGCAAATGATTTCGACAAACAAGTATTTTCGTGGGCATGGTGATAGAAATTTGAGTTGGGACAGGTGAAAAAGCAGAGAAACTGAAAAAAGCTTCAATTTAATACAGAAGAAATGGCTCAGGGATGAATGTCTTAAATAAGCCAGGCATTAAGAAGCAATCTTTTATACACTCTGGGTCTCTAGCTTTATCCAAAGAGCTTTCTAGATACCTTTTTAGCCCTAACAGTAATCCCAGCTGTGAATAAGAACCATTTGAAGATTGGTGTAAATGTTAATTGGTACATGTCTGTGAAGATTAGCAGTAAAAACTCCCATGATCAAAAGCTATCATTTATCATACATCATATCATAAAAACTGGATTTAGTTATGGACAAATTAACATTCGTTTGAAGGTTTGCAAATGAACAGGTGAAATTTTATAGTCATACTTCTAATTTTTCCGAGTACAAAACAGATAGCATATAACCCTGGGATCTTTTGTCCTATATAGACATAATTCAAGCTCTTGTACAAAAGAATAGGCATCATTATTTTAGAAGAAATAATAATGCCACTGTTTGAATGTAATAGAAAATCATCCTTGGCAAGGGTACACAGAAGCATTGTGCCAGGTTTGCAGTGGAATTATTCGTTTAAATTACATTCAACACAGGCTGAGACTAATTTTTTACAAACAGAAGGGATATTCTTCGGTAATACCACTACTTGTCAAATCATTTAGAATGCAAGCATGAGAATCCAAATAGCTGTCAAGGACGTTGAACCTCTGAACAAACTTTTATGGATAATTGCTAAGTTTACAATATTAAATTGAAGTATAATGTTTCTAAATGTTTTGAACTTTTTCCGAACACCTCCCAAATCAAGGCCCTTTCACCTTGGTTCATTCATCTGGAAATGAACAGAGATGGAATTTTATTTTGTTTTGTGAACTACTAGTACATTGAAGCAAG
Organism: Neostethus bicornis; assembly: GCA_902685375.1. NCBI lineage: Eukaryota > Metazoa > Chordata > Actinopteri > Atheriniformes > Phallostethidae > Neostethus > Neostethus bicornis. Next base: position 8,688,846 of record LR738563.1, read on the forward strand.
TCTTTTATTTCCTCTTGTTCCGTTCCGTCGTCTTCTGCTTATCTGGGGCCGGGTTGCAGGCGCAACAACCTCAGATGGGATGCCCAGGCTTCTCTCACCCCGGCTGCATCCTTCGGCTCACCCAGAAGGATCCCGAATCGTGCTGAATCATGCCAGCTGTGAGACATAGTTTCTCCAGCGGGTCCAGAGTCGGCTTCTTGGTCTCCTCCTGATGGGACGTTTCCAAAACACCTCACCAGCGAGGCTCCTCACCCGATCTCTGAGTGAGAGAGAGCCCAGCCACCCGGCAGCAGAAGCTCATTTCAGCCGCTTCTATCCGTGATTTCATTCTTCTGGTCACCCCCCACAGCTGGTGACCATAGGTGAGGGTAGGAACGGAGATCAACTTGTAAATCGATAGCTTTGCTTTTTGGCTCAGCTCTTTCTTTACCTCAACGAACCGATGCAGCGTCCTAGTTATTGCAGTTCCTCTTGTGAACTTGTCATTTGTTTCTCAATGTCAGTTGGATTCTCCTCTTCTAAATCCTTTATTTCACTTTTATTTTCCTTATACTTTTAATCTTTGTATTTTTGACCAACTTCTGCCTTCTGTTGGACTTACGGGTATTGCTGTGAACCTTTGAGTCCTCGTGGTGCAGCAAAACGGTGACGGTAAAACTCTTACTGAGATTAAGCTCTTTAAAGTACATCGTCATGTCACATCATCGCCAAGTCTCTTTTTCCTTCCGTCTTGTTCTGCCCTTTGTCTTGATTTCTTGTTCCAACGGTGTCTTGTTTACCTCTTGTTTCCTCATTTTGTCTCTGCAATTCCTCAATAAACTGATTTAAACTTGCTTGGTGTGTCTGGGTCCAACCTTTTCTACCTCCACGTTTTGACATTCACGTTTGTTGCGATGAGTTGGGTGTCTCTTAGAGATGAGACGTGTTTTAATCACCAGTCTCTGCTTTCATGTGACCCTTGTACATATGCTGGGTTTGAAGTGGAGAAATTAGCGTTGGTTTAAAAGTGGACAGCGGCCCTCTCATGTTTTAGTTAAATCACCATAAATCCCCATTAATTAGCTGTGATTACATGCTGTTTGCATAATTTGCATTGAAGACATTTCTTTCCTCTGAGGGTGTGAGACAAGACACGCAAATGTGAAAAATGAAAAATACTGGTGCGTACATGTTCGGCCGAGGTCTGGTTTAATGTTTATTGGTTATCCAATCATTTTCAGTTGTAAAAAGTAAATTAAGTTTGTTGTTGAATTGTATTTGATACCCTTCTAAAACTCTAGTAACCCCAAAAAGTCTCTTTATATTATCAATTGAATTGCACCTTTTTAATTTAATATGCATAACTCAGTCTGATTTAATGAAGGTGAGGCGTTTTATCGGTTACGTGCTGGATGCAGAATGTTTTCCGATCACAGTGTGTTTCCCGTCTACGACACATAATACAAGTCTATAACATTTTATCCTAAAAGACCCTGCTGTCATCAAAATGGAAAAACAAGCTCCGGGCATCCTTGGCTCATTGTTGAGATGTCACAGCTTGCACGGCGGCATATTCTTGACATGGAGCAAACGCGGTTTGCCGTAGAGCGGGAGGGTGAGGGACTGGTAATGAGATGGGAGCTTCAGGTTCCCTGCCATTTCAAACCTCGGCTGCCTGTCAGGAGCCTCGTTATCTCAGCTTTTTACTGCCCGTCGGCCTTGTTATCCTCAAGTCCTGCCTATTGTCTTATTACCTTTAAGGGGGGAGAACCAGTGTCATATTCGAAGACTGGGCAGTATCTATTCATAGAGGCCGGGACGGCGTTCGTGAACAATGTGAGGATTAGTTGGTATCCTCACAGAGCTGAAATCACCTGTTGTATTACAGCAGAGAAACATCAATAGAGTCTTGATAACACTGTCAGAAGCTAACAATGCCGAGACACTGAAGCTCCCAATCCACCAGTCATCAGCACAGTGTGCAGTTGGAATAAATTTTTATTCTCTATCTTTGGATTCAAAGCTTGCACTGATCTGTTTTATTTTAAACTTAATAGAATTAAAAATAAGGTCAATTACACTGAAAATAAAGCTAACTTTGAATACTTGTATTTAATTACAATGTTAAGTGCAATGGCAGGTCAGGGACAGGATCCTGCCCCAAGTGGAGGAGTTTAAGTATCTCGGGATTTGTTCACGAGTGGGGGAAGGATGGAGCAGGAGATCGACAGGCGGATCGGTGCAGCGTCAGCAGTAACTAAGAGATTGCATCGATCCCTCGTGGTAAAGCTGAGTTGAGCCGAATAGCAAAGCTCTCGATTTACAAGTCGATCTACGTTCCAACCCTCACCTATGGTCACCAGCTGAAGGTGGTTATCGAAAGAACGAGATTGCGGATACAAGCAGCCGAAATGAGCTTCCTCTGCAGGGTGGCTGGGCTCTCACTCAGAGATAGGTTGAGGAGCTCTGCCATCTGGTAGGAGCTTGGTGTCGAGCCGCTCCTCCAGGTTGAGAGAAGCCAAATGGGGTGGCCCCCGAGCACCTCGCTGATGACGTGTTTCGGGCACGTCCCCACTGGGAGGTGACCAAGAGGCAGACCCTGGACCCGCTGGAGAGACTATGTCTCACAGCTGGCCGGGGAACAACTCGGGATCCCGCCGGGTGAGCTGGAGGATGCAGCCGGGGTGAGAGAAGCCTGGATTTTCCATTTTAGGCTGTTGTCCCCGCGATCTGGCCCCGGGTAAGCCGAAGACGACTGAATGGAACAATGGTAGATATTTGCCAATTGGTTGGTTCTAAAAGTCAAAATACAACTAAAATGTATCATAAAGGGTGCTTTCTGCAATCTTAAACACTCCTCTGAAAAACAACAAGTTAATCTGGGATTTTTGTTTCTACCTGAAGTACCGAACGAAACACCTCACCAGCGAGGCTCCTCACCCGATCTCTAAGTGAGAGCCCAACCAACCTGCGGAGGAAGTTCATTTTGGCCGCATGTATCCGCAATCTCGTTCTTTCAGTCACCGCACACAGCTGGTGACCAGAGGTGAGGGTGGGATCGTAGATTCACTTGTAAATTGAGTATAACAATCCATATCTTACAACAAATTTGTTAAGATGCTTGCCAATACGTGTGTACAAATAACTTGGAGCATGTTCTGTTGTGTGGTAACAACATTCACAGCTACTGTATGTGGAATACAGCCTTAAAAAAAGGTTTGCTTTGCTTGGAACCTGTTCGCTAACATTGCCACTTGAGTATCGTCATTTATCCAAAACAAAAACTAATTATCTTTACATTAAGTCACCATTAAACCAATTCAGAGTTATTTATAAAGCAGACCAACTGGCACCAGTACTGTATCACTCTGCATGTGGCAACACAATCCAACAGAGACAGAGAATGTATGTTCTGTATGGGCTAATGTGTCTCTCCAAAACGCATTGGTGCTCATAAACCAATCTGTCTCCGCACAGAGGAATCAATAGGATGTTCACCTCAGGGAAGCCATGCCAAGAAGAAAACGTCTTGTAGGAAAAACATATCACCCTCTAAGCTTTTAAAAAAAAAAATTCTAAACACAATAACCTGGAGGCTTGTTTGGCTTTATCACTACATGACCGTGAGGGAAACTCAACTCACAGTCGAAAGTCGTGCAAACAATGTCAAATATGTTGAGTTTCAGTTTGAAGTTTAAGTGATTATTATAGTTTAACATTGACATGTGCAGGTCATGCAGACAGAAACAGCTCATGTGAACTCTAAGGAGACATCGGGCCTGAAGCTTTATGCTCAAGTTTAACTTTTTTTTTAAACGACTTTAATCAGTACAATAAGCAGCAAGGACGGCTTTGTCATTTGTTCTCCATACGCTGTTCAATTAATCTATTATCTTTCAAACCTTCTTTAGACGGACATTTAAACAACTGTTGAGTTCCAAAACAACCTTGTTATAACACAGCTATCATCATCGCCATCTTAATTAGTCAGGTTTTTGCCATGATAGATAAATTACCAACTAAGAAAATCACAAGGGATCGAGCACTACTTTTGCAATCTCTTCCAAAATCTACTCAGAGAATTTTTTTAAAACCGTTGTTTAGTTTTTTTATGTTCATCCAGTCACATGAGGGGAATCAGAAAGTTTAGATAATTAACTTGAGGCCACATAAGTGATTGATCAACAAACCGCTGTGATCTGAAATGATTTTATAATTATCTATGACATAATAACATAAATTAAATTAAAATGGCTCATAAACGTGTGTTCAACTAAGACGACAAAACCAACTAACAAAAGCGTTCAGTGCATTTGATAGCACATGGCTATAATTAAATTTTTAGCTATTTAATAACTGCGAATATAAAAATTAATATAATGCATCATCTCTAAGACGTGGAGTGAATTCTAAGAAGCCATCTGAGGATAGAGAGATTTTTTTTTTAAAGGGTGTGAAAAAAGTGATTGAAACTAAATTTGTAAATTAATCCACAATACTGTTGGACAGAAATTTCAGAAAAAGAAGAGTCCACGACGGACTGATGAGTAAAAGCCCAGCCATCAAACCATCCACCTGACGACCATAGATGAGGGTAGGAATGCAGAAAGACTTGTAAATCAAGAGTTTTACTTTTCAACTCAGCTCCGTCTTCACCACAAGTGTCCTAATTATTGTGGACACCGCACCAATCAGTCTGTTGATCTCCCGCTCCATCCTTCCCCCACTCATGACCTGCAGGGGAATCTATTTACAAATCAATCTACGTTCCCACCTACACCTTTGGTCACCAGTTGTGGGTGGTGACCGAAAGAATGAGATTGCAGATGCAAGCAGCCAAAATGAGCTTCCTCTGCAGGGTGGCTGGGCTCTCACTCAGACATAGAGTGAGGAGCTCTGTCCTCTGGGAGGAGCCCAGAGTAGAGCTTTTGCTACTCCAGGTCAAGGGAAGCCAGATGGGGGGATTAGGGCATTGGATGCCTCCGGATCACCTTGCTCATGAGGTGTATCGGGCACGTCCCACTGGGAGGACACACAGAGGCAGACCCCGACCCGCTGGAGAGACTATGTCTCAAAGCTGGACAGAGAAGATCTCGAGATCCTTCTGAGTGAGCTGGAGGATGCGGGCAGGGCGATAAAAGCCTGGGATTCCCGGATGAGGCTGTTGACTCGCGACCTGGCTCAGATAAGCGAAAAATGACAGAACAAAACAAATGCTGTAAAGGCTCCCTGAAATCTATAACTATGGAAAATATTAGTTGATGGAAGCCATTCTAATGAAAACCTGATGAAACCAGTTCTTATCTGTTATCATCTTAATGGAACAACCATTACCGTTTATTTCCAGTGGATACAGATTAAAGCCTGCAGAGTTAGCGAACTGACATGCGATGATTTAAAAAGTCTGTGTTCAGGTGCGAATAACAAATAAAATAAAGTAAATGTAGCAAGACTATGAAATTTATGGAAATTAATTCCTGCTGAAGTTTCCTTGCAGACAAACTAAGATGAATAAATTATGGTGTTGTTCTCAGGAACACTGCTAAGTGTTACTTTTTTTTTTTAACATTTCTCAGTACAAAAATCGTTCCTTCATCAAAGCTTTGGGGATAAAAGCCTGTGAGGCTGTCAAGTTTCATTATGAGTTTGCGACCGCACGATGTGAATTTGTTTGCTATATTCATAAAATAGATTAAATAAGCTCCGTGCCAGGAAACAGAAGCGTTTGTTCTGATCCCTAACACACAGAGAAAAAGGGATAAAGTTGTTAGCCATAGAATAAATTGGTTTGCGTTAGCAGGTAGCCAAGCGCCATTCATCTCAGAGATGGATCTGCCATTTCTGCATGTAATACACAGTAATTACTGCTATTGCTGCAAAGGTCAAATAAGAAGACAATATATTTATTAGTTCAATTTTTATTACTTCTCAAAAAAGAATAAAAAGACCGAGTTAATTTACTGTTTGCTTGCACTCTTCTTTGTGTGAACAGAGATTATAATTCAAGAGATTCAGCTGTTAAAATGTAGTGTTTCATTAAAGTTGGGCATCATGAATAACTACAATTAGCCCTGATGTCTGACAGGTAGTGAGTGGGAGTGTCAGCTCTGAAAAATAGCCATCATCCCCGTCTCTGAATGAACTGATGAAAGAATGAAAGAGAAAGAAAGCGTCAACATGTGAAAGAGACAAAGATTGATGACGCTATTCTCCAGAGAAGCTCTGCTTCTTGTGACAATAAAGTCAGAAAACAGACAAATCATTCAGTCTTCTTTGTTTAGTATCAAACACTTATTTGTGGACAAGGTGAAGAGACTTTGAAAAGACTACACAACTCAAACATAAACAAGAAATCAAAGTAATATATAATAAGAAAGGTAATCTCAGTAAGCTGCAATATCTATTTAAACCAAAATCTGTGTCCCTTTTTGGTTGAAGGTATCCAAAAAAAGCAGTTAAGTCTGTTGTAAAGCAAAAACATTCTGAAATAACGTAAATCTAACTAGCTGTTAGACACAGAGGTGGAAGTATTATGAAAAAAATGCATTAATGAAACTGCATCCTTGTCCAAAAAAGGGTGAGATGCCCTCTGCAGGTCATGGACAGGGTCCTGACCCAAGTGGAAGAGTTTAAGTATTTCGGCTTTTGTTCACAAGTGGGGGAAGGATGGAAGGATGGGTGAGACATCCACAATAATCAGGATGCTGCAGCAGTTCATCATTGTGAAGAAGAAGCTGAGACGAATAGAAAAGTTCCCGATTTACCAGTCGATCTACGTTTCCCCCTCACCTATGGTCACCAGCTAAGGGTGGTGACCGAAACAATGAGAACAAGGATACAAGCGGCCGAAATTAGATTTCTCTGCAGGGTGGCTGGGCTCTGCCACTCGGGAGGATTACGGAATAGAGTCATTGTCCCTCCAGGTTGAGAAAAGCCAGACGTGGTAGTTTGGGCATCTGGTTGGGATCCCTTAGGACACCTTGGTGAGGTGTATCGGGCACGTCCTTCCGGGAAGAGACCAGGAGGAAGAACCAGACCCACTGGAGAGACCAGATCTCATAGCTTGACCGGGAACACCTCAGGATTCTCCCGGGTGAGCTAAAGGATGCAGACGAGGTGAGAGAAGACTGAGTTTTCCATCTGAGGCAGTTGGCCCTGCGACCCAGCCCCAGATAAGCAGTAAACAATGGAACAGAACTCAATACCTCAATTAAGTGACATAACTGAAATCGAACAGACAAAAGTCTCATAATTCATCAGCAGCGTAGCTCATGCATGTGCATTTCATTTATTCATGATGGTATTGAAACTAATACTGTTGCCTTTTCAAACATCACTGGTAAGCGGTATTATCGCCCAAACTTATTACACACACACCATGAAACAAGCATTTTGTAGATGAACTAACCAATAATCCACGAGTCATCTGAGAATTTATTTCTTCACGGAATGACGTCACAGACTGTGTGAAATCAATTATAACAGACTCATCCTGAAATTCATTTTCTGAATGAATCCAGGGGGATTCTTTTTGCTGTGAGATTCATTTTCTATGGCCTTTGCAGGTAGATGAAGAGCAGCATCAGCTAATCTTCTCGCCAAGATCGATTCTTCATGTTCACGTGTAACAACTCGTCGCGCACGCAGGAAGGCCAAGCGAGCAGTTTTAAACCATCTACTTGTGATAAGATAACACCGATCAGTTCATATACTGACAGCAGTATTCAGACAAAGATCACAGAGCCAAGATTTTATGTGCTGCAGAAGTAATGCGCACAAGAGTCATTTTCTATTTCTTCTTGCTTTAAAAAGATTTTATTCCTTTGCAAAAATGTGACCATTTTTTCTGCCTTGGGGTTCACAACATCTAACTCATTTTCATTTGAATAAAACCCCAAAAATGGTTTTAAATTCGACAAAACATGCATCGCCTAGTTGCTTTTTGTAAAAAAGAAATTAAAAAGTGATGATTTGCAAGTGTGTCCCTAACATTGGTTCTGCGTGTGGCCATGGATGGCCTCTCCCTGCCTGATAGAAAGTGTGATAATGCCAGTCATCATTTACAATGATCTACTATTTGTATCATTCAGCTTCTGAGTGTTTTATGAGATGCTGCAGAGTGTGACCTCCATCACAGACAGGCACTTTTGATTTACTCCAAGAAAGCAGTGAACGGTCCGATCCTCAACCAACTAGAGACAGAGAGAGAGGCCGGAAAGATGTGGATTATTTTCAAGCTCGCTGTCTTCTGATGAGATGCACCGAACATCTTGCCAGTCTATTAGAGCACCAACACCGAGACAAATTCAAATTTGCTAACATACCAGACAGTAAAATTGTAAAGAAAAAACTTACACCCACAAGAAGCAAGGAAACTTCTTTATGTGTGCACAAGTTTTGTACTCGCTACTATTTATCTTCAACACTCTATTGTTCACTTCGATCTGACCCCTCATGATGAACCGTGTATTCGTGCCATCGGCCTTTTGTCAGACTAAGAAAATAGATCTGTTCTTTGTTTTCAACGTTCAGGAAATAAATTACACAAGAACACAAAACAGCTTCACTCTGAGTCAACTCCCCTAAATTTGGAATACGTTTAGAGGTATAAATACACAAGAGAACACAATGTTCAGCAAAGATACAAACACAAGTTTCCAAAAGAAACATGCAGCCTACATTTTAAAAACTTATGGAAAATGTAAATTTTTTATTTGGTGGTTGCAAAACATCCTAAAATTTTGGAATAAAACCAACAACAGGGGGGTTAAAAATTAAATGAAACAACATTTAATGCTGCATCAGCCCGCCGTGGTGAATAAAGAGCTGAGCTAAAAAGCAAAATTTTCAATTTACCAGTCAATCTATGTCTACGCATCTATGGTGACCAGCTGTGGGTGGTGGCCAAATGAACGAGATTGCAGACACAACCAGCTGACATGAGCATCCTCTGCAGGAAGGCTGGACTCTCACTCAGATATAGAGTGAGGATTTCTGCAATACGAGAGGAGCTCGGAGTAGAGCCGTTGTTCCTCCGGGTAGAGAGAAGCCCAATGAGGGTGTTTGGGCATCTGGTTAGGATGCCTCCTGAATGCCTCGCTGGTGAGGTGCTTCAGGCACGATGCTCTTGGAAGACAACTAGAAGTAGACGCCGAACCCGCTGAAGAGACAATGTTTCACAGCTGGCCAGGGAACACCTCGGGATCCTCCCGGGTGTACCGGAGGATGCAGCCGAAGTGAGAGAAGTCTGGGCTTCCTGTTTGAGGCTGTTGCCCCCATGACCCGGCCCGCGATAAGCAGAACACAACAAAATAGAATGGAACAACATTTAGCAACCAGTTGGTGACTACTAGTCAGTAACATTAAAGAGCAGTTAGACGAGGGAGATCTTTGCAAATGTAAAGGTGAGAATTACCTCTACATCATCTGGAAAAAGCCCCCGCCCCATTTTGGTCCACAAAAAAAAAGGAAGAAGAAAGGAAAGGGGACTAATCAAGCTCTGCCCTTGCACGGCCAGCGAAAGGGCCACAAAAATGCAGGAAAATTACTCTTATTTTTCAAAATGTTCAAGGGGAAATGGCCCAAGCTCCTCGCCCAGCCCCCATATTGGCTTTGTGAATGACCTCACGTCCCCATTTAAAAAATTCTGGATCCACCCCAGCTAACCCTGAGTTAACCATACCAGATCCGGCTTCAAGGACCCCGGACACAGAGAGCAGGCTTGGTGGGTTCAACTTTCACCAGAAGTGAATCCAACCCACTACTTCAAATATGTACCGAGCTCTGGCACCTTGTTACGGAGAAACCAGACAGCCCTGTAACAGTCTCCAGTAGTTTGCACTCCCAGGGCACCTTACAAAGGAGTCTCCAAGGATGAATAAAGCTTTTACATTTTTACAGAAACCATAATGTGTAGAACAATGACGTCATTGACTGTACAGTTTATTATCTGAAGACAGTTTAGTGGTTCTATACTGATGCATTTCTGCAAGTGAAAAGCAAAGACACAACAAAAGACTCTATAAGAAAACTCAGAGGTTTGGAATTCATGCCTTCTCTTGCTTGACTCAAACGGCTTTGCTGTCCAAACCCCAGCTTTGTGTTTTATTTTTTAGGGAACATTCAGTGTTCCTAATGCAAAAAGTTGTTTTAATACGTGCGAGTCTGATGACTTCGATATTGGCTCGGGGAAAAATAAAAAGTGACAGATGTCTGAATTCAGTTTTATACCACCAATCAAATTTCTCATTTTCTGCTATTTTTAGATAGCACCTACACTATTTACTCATTTCTTCATGCAAATAAGTCCATTAAAACAGTTACGGTGAGAAAAATCCATTATGCTAGTACAATGCTAGGGATGCACGTTGTTTTTATTCGGGTCAAAGTTTTTTTGGCGGTGCTATTACGTCTACCGAGCAACTAAATGCTGGGAAGCGAGGCATGGCTGCGCTTTCATCACCCGCTCATTTGCCAACTTTTAAAAACAGCCGCAGTCGTGTTTATTTCCATGAAAATAAAGTGCAACCATTTAAATTAAGGTCTGAATTTAATCTGGAGGCAGGTTTATCTGCAGCATTCCCTCATTATTTTCAATATGGACTTTGCCACAGCAACTTATTTGTTATTTCCTTACATTTAATTCACGGTTTGCATGAGTTACCCAACCAAAAATGTTTAATTTCAAAATATCGGAAGCAGTATAGAACTCTTTTTTTCAGATATGACAGCAGCCAAACTTGATCCTTTAAAAAAAAATCTCCATTTACTAAAAGCTGTTCCAAAATGATCTTCATCAGTGCAGAAACAAAGACATCTGAGGACTTTTCAACAGCGTTTCCTGGCCTCTATTTAGTCGTCTTTAAAAAGGAAAGGTCAACACTAATTGCAGTCAAACGTAATGATTTGGAGTGGTCATTCTGGCTCTAGAATTACAAATCAAACTCTGCTCTTCCATCTTATATAAAGACGTTCACTGCATATTAACTTTGGATCATGACAGATTATCCACAAGATGCCGGCGTAGTTTGTCACCCTTGAACGACCGCCGCCTATGAGTTGAAAAAAAAGAAAAACTCAAATATGTCTGTAGAGGAATGCGATGGAGCTAAAGTAAAAGACGAAGCAAATTGAGGAACAGTGGAAAAGTTACAAAGAAAACGACCAAAGACAGATTTTTCACCTTTTTAGCTCTTGCAGCAGCTTGTCTGTCTCAGTTTATTTTTGATGCTTTGTGGAAGTTTGACGCCTCGAGCATTTGTTGCATTCTAAAAACCTCACCTGTGGTGGGTGCTTTTTGTGTTTCCTGAGTCTTTTGGAGAGCAACAAAAGAAAAGAAAAAATCTGTATTTTGATTTGAAGCAAGGATAATTCAGAAATGCGGCATCAATGGTCACAATCTGCAATTGTTACAATACGAAGTGTGTGTGTATCTGTGTGTGCGTTTAAATGTGTTTAAGTCATTGTTGTTTTTGGCAGCCATCTAAGTTTTTGTTTTAGTCTTCGTCTTTGGACAAAAATTAATTTAAGTTTTAGTCACGTTTTTGTCATCGCTTTATATTTTCGTTTTAGTCACGTATTAGTCAACGAAAACCCAAAAGAGTTTTGTCTAGTTTTTGTCAGGCAGACTTAGAACGTTTTTAGTCTAGTTTTTGTGTTAAAATAAAAAAAACTTACTTTAACAATCGTGTCTTGATTACTGAGAAAGATGCAAGTTATTTGTTAAAAAAAAAAAAAAAAAACCTCTGCCAAGCTACGGTATGTATAACTTGCACAAAAACAGCAAACATTGTAAAACATCGTAAAACAACGTAAAATAAATAGAAATTCTTCAGTGAGTGAGGAACGTTGTAACTTGTGAATACTTAAAATGACACGTCTTAATACCCCTGTAAAAAAAGTAAACACTGCATTGTGTCTTTAAATCAGTGGTTAGCACAAGCAAACTAACTAAGGAAGTTAGCAGCGCCGACAAGCTAGCATTAGCTTGAAGTTAGCATGCTGTTTGCACAAAATATGTGGAAAACTTAAATTTTCTGACCACCGAGCTCCTTTGTTACTGTTTTCACCATGGTTTGTGACTTCCTTGTGGCTGCAGGTGTGTTGTATAGACGGTGTGAACGTGCAGAATTGTGGGGGGCGTGCCGCCGTGAGAGACAGATGCAGCCGCTGTACTGTTTCTTTTCACAGACAGAAATGTGAAAGTCTGACGCCTATTTCGTTATGTTTTCGTCTCGTCAACAGAAACTTGCAATGTCTCGTCACATTTTCGCCACCAAAATGTTGCATGTATTTCGTTATCGTTACGTCATCGTCATGAAAAAATTATTCGTCACCAAAATCATTTTGTTTTCCTCATCATTGACGAAAACAACACTGGTTTAAGTGTGTGTATCTGTATGTGTGTTTAAGTGTATTTAAGTGTGTTGAAGTGTGTGTGTTTGTCTTTGTGTGTTTAAGAGTGTGTGTATCTGTGTGTGTGTTTAAGTGTGTTTAAGTAAAGTCAGACAAAGTGAAACATTCCTTCACCTGTCTCGATAAATATAGATAAGAATCAAGTAGAAGAAAAGTCTGAATTTGATCGTTGAGTCATCATGCTGGATAAATCTATTAATAAAAAGAAAGAATTTCACAGCAACTCAACATATCGCTGGGAGTTTCACAGACCGTTGGGCATCTTAAACCGTCTGAAGAAACATAAAGTTACAAAGTAGTTTTCTGTTTGTTTGGTCGTTTTTTTTCTGCTTCTAGGACATAAACCGGGTATTGAGCGGTTGCTAAAAAATAAATAAAAGAACACAGAGTGGAGGAGGCGTTAATATTTAATGAGCCACCCAGGCATGAGAAACACGAGTTCTTTTCTCTGCACGCTGCTGGCGATGAAAACACACGTGGTACGCTGGCAGCTCTGAGTCATCCAGATGCAAAGAAAGACGAAGGATGTTTCAATGCAGATATCTGAGTCTAATTATCTGAAAAAGTTGCTTCAAAGTCCAGTTATTGAAATTTATCTTAGGGTACCAAATACTTTTCAAAGACTATATGAATTGTCACTGCTGTAGGACTCCATTTCCACCCTATTCTTTATCTTAAAGGCTTAATACACACTGTCATCTGCTGCAATGAAATGATCAATTCTCTGTAGAGTCTTTGTTGTTAATAGCTGAAACCACACGAGTGGCAGGGGCCAGTCCAACACCAGCAGCCTTGTTGCAATTCTGGCAACACACCACTCTGCCTGTCTCTCTAATGAACCTGCCGCTTATTAATCCCTATCACTAATGAGGCTATTCGCAATGATAAGCTTCCCCAGCATCCGCTAATGAACACATGCTAACGCTGCCTGGGCCTTTGCTAAGTACACGTTGGGCCGGGCCAATTCACACAGCAGCACCTGTTCGTCGCAGCAGACACCCACCGCCGCCTTCTGTTGTGGTTTTACACCGGCTTCCTGATAAATATCGCTCGACGCGTCAGCGTGTACAATGACCGCATGATCAGTCCGAAGGTTAAATGTTGCATCACCCGAAGCCAGACGGTGAACATTGATCCATTTACAACCAGAAGGCTTTTTTTTTTACTTGTTCCTGTCATGTGCACAATGCTCGTTTGCAAATCGGTTGCATTCATCAGATCTAAAATCATTTTGGAAAAGCAAATTCAAATAGTGTGCTTAAAAATTTTCTCGAATGATGCTAAAATGCTCATTCAAATTATACTTTTATGGGGAGGAAAAAAAAATTGAAGGATGACTTTTAAAACTTTGTACAATTTCATTATGCAGCGGAGGATCTGACCGTCAGGGTCCCGTCATCGACTGTTGCCCATCTCCTCCTTCACGCGACCCCTTCCGGTAAGTGGTGAGCCCAGTGGAAGGGTGCACCATCGGTAAAAGCCCGGCCACCAGGCGCTCACTCTCACGCCCCTCCCTCGGGCATGGCACCACATGGCGTCTGGGCAAGTGAAACTTGGCAATTATTGATCTATCCGTTCCATTGTCTTCTACTTGTCCGGGGCCGGGTCGCAGAGACAACAGCTTCAGAGGGGAAACCGTCCGGCTCACCCAGGATGATCCTGAGGTGTCCCCTGTCCCATGTTACTAGAGTTATAATAATATTGGTTGAAAGCAAGGAACATAGCGGACAGTAAACAGGGTGATATAGTGTGCGAGTGTGAGTGAAAGTACATGCATGCTGCCAATGTAAACCATGTGCTTATTAGGACCAACGGATTGTCACCAGCCCCAAAGGATTGGAACGAGGGAGGCAGAGACACACGCTATCCGGGCCCACGCCCATCCAGATCCCGGGACCCCGAGGCCGGGCCGAGGAGCCGCCCACCCACCCAGCAAGGCGCATAGAGAAACCCCTGCCAGGGCCACTCCAGCACCAAGGAGCACGGGCCTCCCCGATGCCAGGACCCACAGGTCACGGGCCAGACGCGGCAACCGTACCCCACGGCCTTAGGCGAGCCCAGGGGTGACAGAAGTCAAGGCCCGGACCGAGAGGGGAGCACTCACCCCAAGGGCCCAGGGACCCGACAATCCCCGAGCCAGGGCTCAACCGGGGGCCCAGCACGGCCAGGCTATCCCATATGCAGCCACCACAGCCCAACACACAGCCAGGTGCCCGACCCAGGCAGCCCAAAGACCACCTCTGCACACCTAATGTCCCTCTTCACTACCCTAGTCCCTCACCTGTAGTCCTGCCAACTCTCTAGTAATGCTCACCCCAGTGCACCTCTTAACCCCAACTGGTGACGAGGGGCCCCGGCAGGGCCAGGCGAGACCGCCCCCGGGCCCGTTACAAAAACCACACAACCGTATCTCTGGGTGTCTCCCGCCCCCCGGAGGCGGGCAACACAGAAGTGACTGGCCTCCAAGTCCCGCAAACCCAGCCCCCCTCCAGGCAGCAGAGCCCCGAGATCCGGGCCGACCCGAAGGGACACAGACGGGTAAAGACCGGCCGCCCTCCCCCGGTCCCACCTGTGTATGTATGTGCTGCAATTGAAGTGGGCGAGAGAGCGCTTGCAGGTAGCATGTAATTTTTAAGATAATGTAGGTGTTGTAACACAAGCTGAAATTTCTTCATGTGAAAAAAGACACAAGAAGAAGGCCTCGGTCTTACCTTGTAAACATGTGCAAATGTGAGGTTTCTTTAACGCCAGGGAAAGTTACAAGAGTTTCATATCAAAGTGTTTGTCATTTAGTCTGACAAACCGAAAAACAGTTTCCACATCTTGCGGTTAAACCAGCACCTTCAAACTATTTGAAGAAAAGTTCTGGGTTTTCATTTCCCTGCATGTATGCAAGATTGACAGCACCCAAAGGGTGTCATAATAGCAGAATGAAGGAATGTGTCTGCATCCCATCAGCCTGAAGCCCACAAACTCCCACACGGCCTTCCTTTTCTGGCTGGTCCCTACAGCCAGAAGCATCACCAGTTCTGTTGCCATGTGTCAGTTGCTCATGACCAAACATGAGTCAAATCATTTTAGAGCTTCCTGGGGTAATTGGTGAAATGTTAACCTAACGCTAGTAGGATATTCTAACTTGGACAGGTCCTTCAGTGTCCATCTAACATTCGTTATCCATTTTTGTTATCTAATAGTTTCACATATATTACGAAAACAAAAAAGTGTCCCTGGGCTTATTTCGTATGGAATCTAAAAGATCAAAAGCCCAACCTTATTTGCACTCTCCTTGGATTTAAAAATAAGAACATTGAGCTAAAATAGGATTGTCATTTTTGTCTAAAAATTGGTCACCTTGACTGCTCAGAGCTCTTGAAAGCAGAGAGCTGCAGTCGTATCAAAGCGACCAGGGAAATGAGAAATATGCTAAACAAAAAGAAATGCAACTTTTCTCTCTTTTTTTTGTGGCTTTCTGGGCAAATATTGGCTGCACAAAAGATGTGGACATGTTTCTCTTTTTACAACTTTGTATCTATTTAGTCGCAATATTAATATGAAGCTGTCACAATTAATACATATAGCAAGGAAATTCTACTGAAAGAAAAACCAAACAAGATGCAACAAAGACACACTTCATACTAGCCAGACAGAAAAAGTCACTTCAAGGTCTCGGAAATTGGATTTATTTACAACAGCAGAAACAAGGCTGTAAACAGAGGAATAGCATGATAGCAGGAAGATGGGAGACGAGCTGGTGGATTAAAGATTGTGTCGATCATGGCGAAACAATGCCACGCCTATTCACAGTCCTTATACTATTCTATAATGTTACAATCAGAAGTAATCCCGATAAGAAGGCCTTTTAGTATCTCAGGACTTTGCTGTAATAACAGCATGTAGAAAATATGATCCACAGGATGGGGTCATTTTTGGGAGGGATGGACAGCAGCATGCCACAAAAAAGGCAGACAAAAAAGAGTTGGTTGCTATGATTACAGGATAGCCCCACTCTAAATAATATAACAGGATCTCCGATTGAAACATAAATAAATACCATTTGATCCATTGTTTTTACACAAAAACCATGAGATAGATCAACCAAAACCATCTTTGGGAGCTACCAGTAGATCCCGATTACCATATGAGGTGGAATAAGATCACTTCCCATGGCTCACCTGATCATCTCTCGTGGCACACTAGAATGCCGTGAAACACTGATTAAAAAATGCTGCATTAAACAATATCTTGTCTTTTTTTTGACAAAACTTGTTTAAAAGTTTTTTGGTTTCGCAGGTGACGATTAAAAGTAGTATTTTCAACACAAAATTTCCAAAGCGTTCAGCAGCAAAGTTACGTGCTGTAAGTTTTTCCTTTAATAACCTAAATCATTAACTCTGCAAAGTGCACAAGCAACCTGAGATGTGTGCTCATCTCGATCGATGAGTAGCTGTGTTCCGGGTTTTAGGTTTTGTTCTGTGGATAATCTGTAAAACTATACAGTCTGAACAACCCGCTTGTAAAATTGATATTGCAAAGCTACACGAGCACATCAAAAGTCATTTATGAGGGACGGCGTGGGCAGACTAGGAAGTGTAGAAAGGAAAACACTTTGCAGAGTTTAATTCAAGACTTCAGTCGCGATGGTGACTAAGGGGAGCCAATTTGTGGTGACGATGACGTTCTTAAGATACAAGATTGTCCTTGCGCAGTAAGGGCTGCACCATAAGAGTCTCTTAAATATGCTTTTAGTTTGTCCATCAGACTCTTAAAAAAAATTAACACAGACACTAAAATGTTACCAAGATTTTCCTTTTCCACCAGAACTCCAAAGTTTCTGTACTGGACAGAGTTTTGATGACTTTGGATTCCACTAAGTGCAGTGAACTTAATCTTGACATAAGCAGCTGGAAGAGGATCTAATAGCTATTTTTCTGTTTAAATAGAAACCACAAAAAATACGACCATTGTCAACATCGAAGGTGATTAAATATAATCTTCTCCTACTTCTTCTTTCGGCATTTCCCTTCAGGGGTCGCCACAGCAAGTCAGTTTCTTCCATCTAACCCTATCTGCTGCATCTTCTTTGGTCACACCAACTATCTTCATGTCTTCGTTCACTGTATCCATTAACCTCCTCTTTGATCTTCCTCTAGTCCTCTTTCCTGGTGGTTCCAAACCCGGCATTCTTCTTCCGATGTACTCTCTCTCTCTCTCCTCTGTACATGTCCAAACCATCTCAGTCTGGCCTCTTTGACTCTATCTGCAAAACCTCTAACATGTGCTGTTCCTCTGATCCTGTCCATCCTGGTCACTCTCAGAGAGATCCTCAGCATCTTCATCTCTGCTACCTCCATATCTGTTTACTGTCTTTTTCTCAGTGCCACTGTCTCTAGACCAAACAGCATGGCCGATCTCACCACAGAGATTGAACACAATGTCCAAAAAACCCCCTTTGTTTGTGGTTTATACAGACCTCAATAAACCAAGAAGCATTTTACTGTTATCTTGTTTAGTTTTGGGACTTACTATGAAATACAAACTCCAATTTTTCTTCACCGACAAGGGAAACAACATGTGCAGTCCTTCACTGCTGAATACAATCTAGTTCAAGATCTGACTTTTCTCAACCAAATTTTATTGATTTTTATTTTGCCTTTTTATCATTTCTAACCAGTCTGCCCATTCTTCGATGACCTCTGACATCAGACAACAGCTGCCCGCCAGATATTTTATCGTTTCCAGTCTAACAATCTCTATAAACCAGACGGCGAGGGAAAATCCCAGAAGATCAGCAGTTTCTGAAATCTCAGAAGTTATCTATAATTTTGTAAAAGTTCAAGGACAACCTTCCAAGCACTGGAATAAAAAGAGTCTAATCAAATATTAAATAAATGAATCATTTCCTTTAATAAACATATTTGGCTGATGGTTGTCTTTGTTTTTGTCCAATATGTCGGAGTTTTAAACTAAAGGTTAACATTAGTGTGCAAAAAGAGAAACAATTGCTAAACAATTGTGTGTTTTTATTATGTTTTGAGTCATGTTTTAATAATTAAACACACTTATGGATAAATTATGGATTTTGTTGGCCACTCGTGTGTGTGTGTGTGCGTGTGTGTGTGTGTGTGTGTGTGTGTGTGTGTGTGTGTGTGTGTGTAAAAAGTGTGTGTAAAAAATTAAAAAAGATAAATCATAGATGTTAAAATTTAAATTTCATCTATAAAACCCACTCTTTAATTTTAGCAATGATAAAATGACTATTATGAACAATTAAGATGTAGACGGAACGTTGCAGTGTCCGCAATAGTCACGGGGCTGCATCGGTTCATCGTGGTAAAGAAAGAGCTGAGCCGAAAAGCAAAACTTTTGATTTACAAGTCTATCTACATTCCAACCCTCACCTATGGTCACCAGCTGTGGGTGGAGACCAAAAGAACGAGATTGTGGATGCAAGCAGCCGAAATGAGCTTCCTCTGCAGGGTGGCATGGCTCTCACTCAGAGATAGAGTAAGGAGCTCTGGATCGGGCATCTGGTTAGGATGCCTCCCGAGCGCCTTGCTGGGAATGTGTTTCGGGATATGTCCCACCAGGAGGAGACCCAGATCCCGCATCCTCTGGAGAGACTATGCCTCGCAGCAGGCCAGGGAACACCTCAGGATCCTTCCAGGTGAGCTGGAGGATGCAGCCGGAGTGAGAGAAACCTGGGCTTGCCATCTGAGGCAGTTACCCAGCGACCCAGCCACAGATAAGCAGAAGATGACAGAACAGAGTTAAGATACAGACACAATCTAAATAAAATTAACTCTAAAACTGTAGAAGAGTGACACTTATCCCAATAGGTTTCTCATTCTTTGATAGAATTAGACTATTTGACGGTCCAGCGTAATAAATGATTTTTTTTTTTAGAATTAAAAAAAAAAACTGAGTGGCAGTGAAATTTGATTTCCCAGATTGTTCATAATGGATGGTCTCAAAGCATCTGTTATCCAGTTCTGGCAGAAGCAAGGCAACAGTAGGGGGCATGAGAAGAGCATAGATGCAAATTATAAATGAATTGAGAATAAAAAGACTTATTGTTGTGTGAAACTCATCAATGACAAATAGAGGCGATGCTGTAGGGGGTGAACGTCTATGAAATGGATCTACAGTAAAAAACCCAACAAGTAATTGGCGTGTTAGCACTGACAGTCAGTTGCCCTGTTTGACAGCAATGCAGCTAGAGGCTTTTAGGCCCCCTGACACAGACAGTAATCAACTGTCTAGGATATCAGCTAGCAAAGCCCTCACCTGAGCTTTTAGATGCTGAAGAAGCTGAGATGGCAGGATGAAATGTTGACTGTTTTACTTGGAACCACCAAGAGTCAAGTGTCAAAAAAAATAACGATGTTTTCGGGACTTAAAACCGCCAGCTTGTCCCAACAAATAATTTGTCTAAACTCTGTTAGGAAAAAAAATGACATCAGGAGTTTTCAAATAGAAAACAGCCGAGTCAGACTAAAAATGTAAGAAACCAAATTTAGCAAAGAACTGTTATGAGATTATTTTGTTAAGGTGTCATTTCAAGCTTTTGAATCACTTGTTTGAACTTGAATAACTATTTTTGTCAGTGACGTGTTTATCTTTGGGGTTGAATCCGTTTCGAGTTGTAAGGCTCTCGGCCTCTTTAAGGTTTCCATCACTGTCTCATTTGAAAGGCATGAAGCATTCATTATGCCTGAGGGTTTCTATGAGTGCTGTTGATGATCTGTCAATCAATGCACGGAGGGTACCAGAGGGCTAAATTAGGTGAAAATGTCTGACAACCAATATTTCTTCGTTTGCAATACTTTTGCACATAAAATAAGTTTGACAACTTAGAAAACCTCATCAAAGTATACCTCACAGTTTTCTAGGGATGAAGGAATCGCAAATTATACAGACAGTTCATTCTAATTAACTTCTAATGGGAGTTTTTTCTCAAGTAAGTATTAACGGACCATAATGTTTAATGTGTAAACTCTTTCGGCAACTTAAGTTCCAATTAAATCAATCTAGGATGGGTGGTCGTGTTATCTACACAAGTTTGAATCAGTTTTTCTTACACACTGTAGAGACTATGTATGTTTTTTTTCTCTACCTTTGAACAAAATAATATTCATTATTTAACACGACCTCTAGACAAAAACTACATAATCAAGTGTGAACAATTCTTTTTGCAGTTGTAGAGAATTTTACAGAGCTTTGCTACGGATTGACTTCTTGACTAATTTATTTGAGGCAGACAGTACTGTATCCGGGCCGGGGTGTGGGGGCAAAAGTCTCTGACAGGAACCCCAGGTTTTCTCTCAGCTGCATCCTTCAGCTCACCAGGGAGAATCCTGAGGCGTTCCCCAGCCAGCTGTGGGACGTAGTCTCACCAGCAGCTCCAGCGGTTTTGGGGTCCGTCTCTTGGTATACTCCCGGGAAAGAAATAGACCTGGGCTTCCTCCCAGGAGAGGAGTCTCCTCCCGGAAAAAGAGGTGACCCATATCCAGTCCCCTCCTCATCACCCACAGCTGGTGACCGAAAGAACGAGATCACAGATACAAGAAGCCGCAATGAGCTTCCTCTGCAGGGTGGCTGGGCTCTCACTCAGAGATAGGGTGAGGAGCTCTACCATCTTCGAGGAGCTGAGATTTGAGCTGTTGCTCCTCCTGGTCAAAAGAAGCCATACGGGGTTGTTGGGCATCTGGTTAGGATGCCTCTTGACCACCAAGCTGGTGATGTGTTTTGGGCACGTCCCCTCGGGAGGACACCCAGACTTCCCTCTTAATGTTAGAAATGTTTTGTTGCTTTATTTTTTAAAATCTTGTTCTAGTTTTGAGAAAAAGTTGTTTTAAATTGTATTATTGACATCGTATCAGATTGATACGATGAAGAGGAATGAAGATTAGTCAGAGTAAGACAGAGTACATGTGTGTGAATGAGAGGGATCCAAATGGAAAAGTGAGGTTACAGGGAGAAGAAATAAAGAAGGTCGAAGATTTTAAGTACTTAGGATCAACAGTCCAGAGCAATGGAGAGTGTGGAAACGAGGTGAAGAAGCGTGTTCAGGCAGGCTGGAACGGGTGGAGAAAAGTATCAGGTGTGATGTGTGACAGAAGAGTTTCAGCTAAAATGAAAGGAAAAGTGTACAAAACCGGGGTGAGACCCGCCATGCTGTTTGGTCTAGAGACAGTGCCACTGAGGAAAAGACAGGAAGCAGAGATGGAGGTAGCAGAGATGAAGATGCTGAGGATCTCTCTGGCAGTGACCAGGATGGACAGGATCAGAAATGAGTATATCAGAGGAACAGCACATGTTAGAGATTTTGGAGATAAAGTTCGAGAGGCCAGGCTGAGATGGTTTGGACATGTGCAGAGAAGAGAGGCCGAGTACATTGGCAGAAGGATGCTGGGTTTGGAACCACCAGGAAAGAGGGCTAGAGGAAGACCAAAGAGGAGGTTCATGGACACAGTGAAGGAAGACATGAAGATAGTTGGTGTGACCGAAGAGGATGCAGCAGATAGGGTTAGATGGAAGAAACTGACTTGCTGTGGCGCCCCCTGAAGGGAAATGCCGAAAGGAGAAGAAGAGGAGGACATTGTATCAGATTGATATCATATCGTATTGATATGGTATATTTTAGGTATCATTTTGAGAGTACATCTTCAGTTAACTGCATCAGTTTGTTTGGTTTAAAGGTTTATTTAAAAAAGCTATTTAAAAGGAAATAAGAAGTCTATATATTTTAAAACTTTCTTTTTACCCTCCGAGAATCATTCAGTGTGCCAAGTTGCGCTCTTTTGCCAAGAAGGGTTTTGTGTGGTTAAATTTTAAATACTAAAGACAAACATACAGTATTTTTTTACTGTTTTACTTTAATTGTAAGCACTTGTAGTTGGATTAATTTTTAAAGCAGGTTTTTAAATAGAAAGTGGACACATCCCAGACTGTCCTCGAGCTACAATTATCTTCTGCTTTTGATTCAAGTGGATGCTCTCAGAAAACGGGACTGTTTCCATCCTTTTTGGTGGCCGTTTCATTTAATTGCCTTGTTATCTCAGTCTAGGAACTTGGCTGTACCAAACAAAAACCATGATGTATATGGCGCTCTGCCTAGTTGGACTTCTATAATGAAGAGAAAATGGAAACTGTGTAGATGTCTGATCTTGTAGGTTATAATCAAGGCAGACTCTCTTACAGTCCTCAGAAGGTGACAAACCAATTGTTGATTTATTAAAATGTTAGGGTACGATTGAAATCTGTTCCCAGGGTGAAGGCTGTATTTCTCCATTACAAAACAAAATAATTCAACTCCATTTCTGGCAAATACCAGCTGAAATTTATGGTATACTTTCTATGAAACAAACAAAACTGGTCCTCTGAGCCACCCATCACACAAGCTCCTGACTTTGAAGAATTTGTCTTCAGATATGCTGTGGCGTGGGGTGTGCCAGACCTCATTCTGTCACTTTCCTCCAGTTTTTGAGTTTTCTTTGATGGTGAAGGAGACTATTGCTGACACCTAGACGTTCTTTGCAATTTTTATGTAGGGTAGATCGAAATTTTTAGGTGTTAGGGTGGTCTAATTTTAGTTGCTAATCCAAATGATTGAGCGTTTAAAATAAAAGTCAGACTGCTTACATTTCAATGGGATATCCTCAGTTTGTAGCTAGTAGCATGACATCAGCTTGTTTTTAAAGCTTGTTTTATTTGGCGCACTAACACTTTACTGGTCGATTCTCCTATTATTAGTCTTTATTTAACATGATCAGAAGTCATGGAGACTGTAGGGGTTGTGGTTGAATACATGGCCATCCTTTTAGCATACTGGCTTTGTTTTGTGTCCCATGGTGGTAGTTAGTAGTTTGGGTCTCGTGGTTTTTTTTCTGCTTTTGAACCATGTGGGTGGACATGGTTCTATTTGTAACCAGTCTGTATTGGGCAGTTAAAGGAAAAGGGAATAAACACAACCATCAGCCTGAGACCCAAACAAGCTTAGCTTCTTTGTAAATCTACGTATGGATGCCTAACTTTCAAACAGCTTGATCAAGCTTGATGTTTTGTTAAACTGCAGTCCAGATTTTACATAATCGGTAACATAGAACAGCTTGTCACGCTGCTTTTATTTGAGAATAAACAACTGGAAGGGATTCAGCTCCTTGTCTATCCCTCTTTAATGTCTTTGCAGTCCATCATATGCTCACTTCTAGCAGCGCGGCTTTGAAGTTCATAAACTGTGAAGCAAAGGATGGCTGATCTGATGGTCACTGCAACTCAGGCAGAAAGGCCTCGGTCAATAAACCGAGAGAGTGAGATGCCCTTTTTGCAGAAAGGCAAAGAAACATTAAAGCTCGGCCTGTAAAGTCATGGATCTGACACTGTTTTTCCTTTTTATTCTCTTTTTTTGTGCATGAGGTGGTTTGACTGCAGCGTGAGGAGGAAGTAATTGGGGTACTTTGGAGATAGTTGAACACTTGCAAACATAGTTTCTGTTGCAGCACATGGGCACATAGGGCAGGTATTTTAATAGGGAAGTTTCAAAAGGATATTAACCCCATTTCTATTTTACATCAGGTACTTAGTTTGATAGCTAAAAGACCCTACTCAAAATATTAGGGCAGCGGTGACCCATCAATGGTCGCTATATGGTGTTATCGTTCGTCTAGGATTTTAATTCTAATATTTATTATGTTAGCTTTTACAGCCACAGCTCTGTTGCTTAAAATTGCACGTAATTGGCTAATGTTGAGCTAGCGCATTGAGACTACGAAAATTATTCTTTGACTGTGAGAGCAACAAGGATCTACGCAGGATTTTTTTTTTTTTTAATTTAGGCATGTCGGAGTTTAATTAACAGCAATTTAGGCTGCATCAATCCATCATGGTAAAGAAAGAGCTGAGCCGAAAAGCAAAGCTCTCATTTTACAAGTCGATCTACGTTCTTCCCTCACCTATGGCCCCCAGCTGTGGGTGGTAACCGAAAGAATGAGATCGCGGATACAAGCGGCCAAAATGACCTTCCTTTAAAGGGTGGCTGGGCTCTCACTCAGAGATCAGCTGAGGAGCTCCGTCATCTGGGAGGAGCACGGCGTCGAGCCACTCCTCCTCCAGGTCGATATGAGCCAGATGGGGTGGTTCAGGCATTTGATCAGGATCCCCCCCGAGCACCTCGCTGGTGAGGTGTTTCGGGCACGATCCACCAGGAGGATACTATGAGGCAGACCCCGGACCGGCTGGAGAGAATATGTTTCACAGCTTACTGGGGAACGACTCAGGATCCTTCCAGGTGAGCTGGAGGATGCAGCTGGGGTGAGAGAAGCCTGGGCTTCCTGTCTGAGGGTGTTGCCCCCATGACCCGGCCCCGGATAAGCGGAAGACGACAGAACGAACGGAACATTTCAACAACAACCCAAGTTTATTGTCAGCCTTTCTTAAAATTCCATTAATTTTAGCCCAAAAGTTAAACTAAGATTAAAGTAACTTGTTCTTAGTCTTTTATTTCTCAGCTGTTATTTGTTATTTAGGAGAACAGAGAAAAAGTGATTAAATTCAAAATCGGATTTTGTGAAAAAAAAAAAAAAAATAGGGTCATATCGCCCAGCTCTACTGGCCACCTTGCACAGAAAATTGATTTTGTCCACTTGTTTTTCTGATCTTGTTTTTCCACTCACCACCCACAGCTCAGGATACTAAGTCAAGGTCAGCACATCAATCGACTGGTAAATGGTGAGCTTTCACTAATCTGTCCATTCACCACTATAGACCATTATAGCATCCAAATCATTACAGATGTCTCACCAATTTGCCATATTGGGGAATGGGACTTTACTGCCAATGCAGAGAGCAAACTCTTCCCTTTTCTAGTTGAAAAAATTGTTTGTTTCTTTGTAATTATGTGTGAAATGAAGACTTAGAAGAGTTTAAATTATACATTGGAAGTCTAAAACAGGTTAATCAGAATCAGAATCAGGATGCTTTTATTGCCATGTCAATGAGAATATCAGAGACTGGGAACTTGCTTTGATACAGCTGTGCAATAATATAAGATGAAAATAATAAAAAATAATAAAAAATAAAATAAATTAAATAATTTTAACAAAACAGAGTGCTCAGAAAGAAAAAGAAAAGTAGTGCCATGTCATAGAAAATAATAAAAAATAATAAAGATAGTAAAGTGACAAGAGGGAGGTGACTAAGAGATGTGGGGTTCAGGTTATAAAGTATTAATTAGACTAATGGCAGAAGGGAAGAAGCTGTTTTTGTGGCGGGACGCTCTGGAAGTTCATCTCAGTAAACACCATGTACTTGTAAGATTTGCTTTAACAATTGTTCTTCCATTTAATCCTTTTTTAACCAATTTGAAAGAGTTTCAAAGATACACCAAGAGTCCCTGCGTTGCTGCACCGTCAGCAATGCTGCCGCGGCTGAGATTGTGCTTAAGCGCATGATGCACATGTGCCAGCTCAGCAGCTGTCACCTAGACGTGAGGAAGGCCACAGTATGGAAGGATATTCTTTCTTGTTTGACACAAGCTGCAAGCATGGCAAAATGTTGCAGAGAATCACTGACGCCCACTGGGTAAACAGACTTGTCTATCAATACAGGGAACCAGACATGAGTCATCCTTTTGGAAATTATCTACCCTGCTGAGGAGTTCCTGAGGAAATCACAAAATCAACTATTCCTCTAGAGATCCAAACAAAAAGATTTTTTTTATTGGACAACTTTTTGATTGAATACAATTTTTTTACTGTTTTACATATGCTTTCAAAAATCAAAAGACTTGTTTGTCACAGCATTTGGGGAGCAAGATTTAAAAGTGCCTCGGTAAATACTGCTCTGTCATCTGCAAACATGGCAAAATAACATTTTGAAATTTGTTCCATTCGTACCGTTGTCTTCCGCTTATCCGGGACCAGGTTGCAGGGTCAAAAGTCTAAGATAGGAAGCCCAGGCTTTCTCTCAGCTGCATCCTCCAGCTCAACAAGGAGAATCCGGAGTCATTCCCTGGCCAGCTGTGAGACATAGTCTCTCCATCGGCTCCAGCGATTTTGGGGTCTGTCTTTGGGTATCCTCCCGGGAGAGAACGAGACCTGGGTCTCTTCCCAGGAGAGGAGCTGACCCATACCCAGTCCCCTCCTCCTCATCATCACCAACAGCTGGTGACTAAAAGAACGAGATCAAGGATACAAGCGACCGAAATGAGCTTCCTCTGCTGGGTGGCTGGGCTCTCACTCAGAGATAGGGTGAGGAGCTCTGCCATACAGGAGGAGCTCGGAGTAGAGCCGTTGCTCCTCTGGGTCAAGAGAAGTCAGATGGGGTTTTTTGGGCATCCATCCCCGACGAGGTTGCGGGGGTTGCCAGAGCCTATCCCGGCTGATTCAAGGCAAGAGGCAAGGTACACCCTGAATGGGTCGCCAGTCTGTTGCAGGCCCCACAATTATTCCTAAGAACAAATTCATATCAACCGAACATGCATGTTTTTGGAGGGTGGCAGGATACCGGAGTACCTGGAGAAAACCCACGCAAACACAGGGAGAGCATGTAAACTCCACACAGAATGGTTAGAGTTCCAAACCTCGTCCCCACCCAATTCAAACCCGCAAGCATATACACTATATTGCCAAAAGTATTCGCTCACCCATTCAAATGATCGGCATCAGGTGTTCTAATCACTTGGCCTGGCCCTAGGTGTATAAATTCAAGCCCTCAGGCATGCAGACTGTGAAACAAGACATTTGTGAAAGAATGGGCCGCTCTCAGGAGCTCAGTGAATTCCAACATGGAACTGTCATAGGATGCCACTTGTGCAACAAATCCAGTCGTGAAATTTCCTCGCTCGTAAATATTCCACAGTCAACTGTCAGCTCTATTATAACAAAATGGAAGCATTTGGGAACAACAGCAACTCAGCCACGAAGTGGTAGGCCACGTAAAGTGACGGAGAGGGGTCAGCGGATGCTGAAGCGCATAGTGCAAAGAGGTCGCCGACTTTCTGCACAGTCAATCGCTACAGAGCTACAAACTTCATGTGACCTTCAGATTAGCCCAAGTACAGTACGCAAAGAGCTTCATGGAATGGGTTTCCATGGCCGAGCAGCTGCAGCCAAGCCACACATCACCAAGTGCAATGCAAGGCGTCGGATGCAATGGTGTAAAGCACGCCGCCACTGGCCTCTAGAGCAGTGGAGACACGTTCTCTGGAGTGATGAATCACGCTTTTCCATCTGGCAATCTCATGGACGAGTCTGGGTTTGGAGGTTGCCAGGAGAACGGTACATTTCAGATTGCATTGTGCCAACTGTGAAGTTTGGTGGAGGAGGAATTATGGTATGGGGTTGTTTTTCAGGAGCTGGGCTTGGCCCCTCAGTTCCAGTGAAAGGAACATTTAAAGCTTCAGGATACCAAAACATTTTGGGCAATTCCATGCTCCCAACCTTGTGGGAACAGTTTGGAGCGGGCCCCTTCCTCTTCCAACAGGACTGTGCACCAGTGCACAAAGCAAGGTCCATAAAGACGTGGATGACAGAGTCTGGTGTGGATGAACTTGACTGGCCTGCACAGAGTCCTGACCTGAACCTGATAGAACACCTTTGGGATGAATTAGAGCAACATCAGTGCGTGACCTCACCAATGCGCTTTTGGAAGAATGGTCAAAAATTCCTATAAACACTCTCCTCAACCTTGTGGACAGTCTTCCCAGAAGAGTTGAAGGTGTAATAGCTGCAAAAGGTGGACAGACATCATATTGAATTCTATGAGTTAGGAATGGGAGGCACTTCAGTTCATAGAATGAGTAAAGGCAGGTGAGCGAATACTTTTGGCAATATAGTGTAGGTGTGAGGCCATTGTGCTATCCGCTGCACCATCGTGCAGTCCTGAAATTTAATTTATCAGTCAAAAATAGTACCCGACACAATGCTTTGGAAGTACAATACCAACTCTGACCTCAGCAGAAATACAACCCTCTTCTCTCACCATTATCGTCTCAGAAACAGCGGACACTTTTTTCTGAGGTTAGACGAGTTCATATTTCCAACAAAGATGCAAAGTCAGTTTTTATAACGAGATGTAGGTCTTTTCGTGTCACAGAAGTTTATTTTTAAGTCGATACACGCCACACTTGAGCAGAAGTATTTGTTGAGACATTTGTTAGTTACTTTGGAAGATAAAGAATGCTCTTTCAACAAAATCACTAGCAATGGGAGTTTGTACAAAGACTATGTGGCGTAGTCTTTGTTTGCATTGGATTCTCAAAGGTCTGCCTGCAGTCAAGATCTGTTTACTATCGAACGTAGAAATCAGAGCAGTATTAAATCACTACAATGCAGAGTTGTTATAATCTTTTATTCATCAAGAAAAGGAGAAAATGCATAAAAAAATACTTCAAATTACTTTCTCAAGTTTCCAAACCATATAAATATCCTTAAAAATGAACTATCAAAGGTGTCCTTGCAAGCAAAACAGCAGGCGTGCTTTCATGATGTCTCATTCTGAGATGCTTTTTTTTTTTGAAAACTATTATTTTCCGCGTCTTTATTGAGGAGACTGAAAGTAATTTCCTTTGCATTGGTTTCCGTTAAATAAATGTTTGATTTTCTTCATATCCTGCAGACAGACAGACTCTGCTATGTGGTTTATTTTTAAAAGAATGGCTCTATTAGTTGAGAAAAATAATTGAATTGAGCTTTATGAGGTTTGTCAGAAGTCTATTTAAATAAAACCCAGAAAGATAAAGTTCTTTGACAGTCGAAAGACGTCCATAAAGTGTTCTAAGGGAGGCAGCTACCTACTTACTTTGTTTCTATGGAAACACTGTGTTATTTTCTGTTTGCCTCATCTCAAGAAAAAGCAGAATATTGAGTTGTGCCTGAACTTTTCCTTCCAACCATGTTTTCTCATTTATTCCAGCATCGACGTTGTGATCTTCGTGGCTATAGCGCTTTTTCCTCGTATTTATTTCTTGCTCTTTCTTTTTCTTTCCACTCATCTTTTCAGGACTATGATTGTTTTTGCATGAGTCAGAGCACGTAACAAATAACTGAATATAACAATATTAATCATTAAAGTTTCTTAAGTGCCACGATTAAGCATTTCTGTAGGTTGTATAATGTGGCGATGCAAAGATTTCTTTTGTTCTTGCGTCAATGCTGGACATGTCTTTTTAAAAATAGTTTTATGGTAATGACTTGCAGTTATTAGGTTTAATGAAAAGAGCTTGTCGAAATGTCAAATAATTCATCTACAAAGCAGCAGTTTCATAAAAAAAATATCGGCAGGGATTTAATGAAGTAAAGAGTCAAAGACCTACAATGAGCAAAAGTTTGCAAGAAAGAAATGGTTTCGATCACGATTCTGACATTTTGTGTCCATTTTCTCTTATATTTATTCAAAGACAGTTTGAACTTTAACCCTGACCCTCCAGAAACATAATTAGCAAAAATAAAAAATGTAATCGTATTTTTTTTTTTTTTTTAAAAGGTGCAGTTTTTTTTTCTTTTACTTTTTTTTTTTTTTTTTTTTATAATTTCTTAGAATAGACTTTGAAAGTTGGAGAGCAGTGGTGTCATGGTGGTTTTATTCTATTTGCCTTTTACAACAATTTTTCTTTATTCTTCTCTCCTTTAAAAAAAATAATAATAGTAACATTACACGAGTTAAAAGTGGTGTAACTGGGCCAGCGGTGGGAAAACTTTTTGGTTTCTCGAGCCGCATTGAGTTCTAACATTGGACAAAAGGGCCAGAACAGGAGCAGATGGATGGCATGCTTTGGTAAGTGCTAGATTACACCGGTAGAATGGCGCGCTAGATTTTAAACAAGCGCGCTAAATGTTACATCAAGAGCGTTAAATTTCAAATCTAGTGGCGCTAGGTCTGAAATCTAGTGCGATAGCGCTTAAAAACGTCCATTTAGCAGCGCTAGGTTTGAAATCTAAGCGCTTGATGTAACATTTTACTTGTTTTAACATCTAACACGCTTGTTTACTAGCGTGTATCGGGCCCGATGGCTTTCCATATCTGTGCACACTGTTTATTTTGACATTGTGCACATACATTGGCAGGATGTCAATGCGACAGTAAATTTTAATGGGAGAAGTATTGTTGTTTTCTGAACAAAGACAATATATCTACAGTGCGCCATCTAGTGAGGGACCATCAGAATTGCAGGGGGAATAAAACATTACCAAGGTTTATTGAATTTTTCAAGTTAAATAATGGGCCGCATGTGACCCGCCGGCCGTAGTTTGTCCATGCCTGAACTGGGCTGACAATAGTCCAGGTTTTTGTACAAACGTACAAAAGACTCTGTAATAGATGTCCAATGGTCACATTTTGATAGTATTTTCAGAGTTTGTTTTGTATTGATGGCTTCCGGTTTGGCAGGAAGTAATAGTGGAACATTTTAACAGATGAAACATTGCTAACAAAAATAGCTTAACATGGAGGACGTGAGGAAATGTAAGAGGTTATTGCTAAAGAGGACAGACAAAGATGGGAAATGGTCTCAAAGAACATGTTTACAGGGGAACACGTTTGGTATTTGTTTATACTTGCATGTACTTTTAGTTGATTTGTGTGTTTTTTATTTTAGTTTTATGGGAAACGGTTGGAAAATAGTGTGCCAATGTATTGAGGTATGAAAGTAGCAACCGAAAAACATGGTAATGTGACATTTGTGTTCTTGTTCAGCTCTTACGTTGGTTTTTAACAAGGCACGGAATCAATAAAGTCATTTAACCATCAGTACTGACCTACTCAGTTCGACTGGATGCTATACACTCATCAGTTTTTTGTTAGATAAAATACAAATTTTATTGTGTTTGTACATTTTGATCTGAGTCAACATAAAAACTTCACTCTGTGCAATGTTCCCTCTAAGTTTTATGTGTCTGCGCAAATATGAAAGCTTCCTGAGCAAAAAGGGGCGCGGCAAAAACGTTTACTATTTTGTGACGTCAGCAGCAATGACGAGCCAAACTCCAAAGCAGCGGTTTGAAGCAATTTGTTTCAGAAAGAACAAAGAATGAGATGTGCTCCGGAGCTCTGTCTCATTTTACCATCTTTAGTTTAAATTTAGTTTTATTTTGTGCGCTGCAGAGATTTTATTGTGTGCTATTAATCTGCAAGCAGTGCACAATTGCGCAGGCGAGCAGCTTAGAAGGGACATTGTCTCTGTGTACATCTTTTTTTTTTTTTGTCAAGCCCTAAGATTGATTTCACATCTGAAAAGACCCGAAGTTTGCAGCTATAACAATTGTGTTGAGTGCAAGGGTCTAAAAGCATTAGGACAGCTTTCCGTCAAACAACAAATCGGTACTTCAAAAAGTAACATGATGTTAACAGATTTTGCTCTTACTAGACATGCTGCTTTATCCCTCTAAACCTGAAGCGGATTCTTTTTTTACATGTTGGCAATCTTCAAATGAGATTTTTAATGCATCAAAGCTACTATATAAATAAGAAAAGACACAATGGTACCAGTGAGAGTCAGGTAGACATCTACATGGAGATGGACATACTTTTTCTTCTTTACAAGCTGAGGGGTCCTTTGTGATCTCACAGTCACATAGCGCTAGCTGTTGCCTTCTTCAAGAGAAGCGAGGGGCGACAAAAGTGGTTAGCCATTGTTGCGTAGATAGGTATGGTAATTACTTTCTCCTCCATTCAGTCGCTATCTCCACGCGGAACCGGCAAACCTCGCGCAAACTCCATTATGTGGTCGCCAAATGGAACAATGGCAGAACATTCATTGGTTTTGGCAATCCAGAAGACACGGTGACCCCTTCAGAGGTTACGTATTAAATTATATCGAAGGAAGTTACACATGGGGGCTTCTTATTTATGGTCTAATAAAAGGGTTTCCATCACCTGATAATGATCAGTCTCCTTTTTTTATTTATTTAACTGAAGGATGGATTGTCCTCCATGCTTAAAATCAGCAAAGAAATACTTGCAAACCCCGACAGACCAGGAAACAAACGCTACAAAGTGACTTTTTCTTTTTTTGACAAAAAAGAAAAAGCAATTCAAACTGAACATTTTTCAACTGAAAACACACTCCTCTTGATTGTTTGTCACAGCCAACTTTTCTGAGAAGCTCTAAATTGTGTTAAATTGAACTGTTAGGGCTCAGTAGACAATTCCTAATGAATACAAGGGCGACACATCTCATGCACATTTGCCTGAGAGCACACAGATGTTACGGTGGATCCTGATGTAGCACAGAAAGCAAGGCACTTGTCTTGTCTGATGAGGGGGCTCATTTGGAACTGCCATTAGTAGATGTATGATTTATGACTGTGTCTGCCTCTCCTGCAGAAACAGTGGCTTTTACTTCACCAGCTCTGAACAGAAACTCTCTCCATTTCTGACACATGGCTCCAGTGTAGCACAGTGAGCTTTACTGGTGTGGATCGATGCTGCAGAGACAGTGCCACATACCATTAGAAAAGACTTGTTTTTCGAAAGATGGAATGATGAATGGAAATGAGAACAAAGAGGACGATGTACGAGTTTCATCAATAAGTGTCAAGAAGTTCTCCAATGGTAGTTTTGCTTATTGCTTTGCCATATGGATTAAGAAAAAAAAGGAATGGATGCAAATATATACAAGAAATATTTAAAAAAGGCGGGCATGATGTGTGCCATTCAAAACATTGGCGATCTGTGAGGGATACACTGTGTAACTACTGGCACATCCTAGAAAAAGTTACAAATAACATCTTGAATTCTGGATTTGGAATTTGATTGCCGGCGTTCTGCCAGTTCTTCAAACCCTGCCAAAACATATTGAGATATTTTTGTGACGCATACATGGGGTATGATTTTCTGGCAGGGAATGAAGAAACAACAGAACACCGGAAACTTATGAAGGCAGTACATTTTTAAAAGTGATTTAATGTACTCCAATCAGTGGCTCCTATTGCTTGAAAACACGCAAATTAAGAATAATTAGCTTCTATAAATTGCCTCTGAGAACTAGTGTCCAGAGGAGGCTCTAGCTTTTGTCTTCTTACAAGAATTGCTTTGGGAAGAAGACATTTGATTAATTATGGATGCATTGTGATACTTTCTGACCTAGAACTTTGGGATTTCCATCTTCCTGAATGTTCCACCGACGTTTAATGTGCATTTAGGTTGTTAAGAAACGACATGGGACAAGCTTTCTTCCAGGAGGAGGTGTGACTTCCTATGTTTTGTCTTTACTCACCACTTTACATGCTAGCTATCAAATACAAGATCCACAAGCTGTGTTGAAGGTGGCTTATTGGGTAAAGACATGCAAAAGCACACTTATTCATGAAAAAAAAATAAAGAGATTTTTTGGGGGTGTCGGGGGCTTAAAGTATGTCACAAAAATAGTTTGTACATTTATAAAAAACTACATCGGCCAGACTTTGAATGATCTTTGGTGTGTCAACACAGAAAAAATGCTCTACTGAGGATCAATGGTCCCTCTAAGCTGTGCGCCTGCGCACTGCTCGCAGATTAATAGCGTACAATAAAACCTATGCAGCACGCAAAATAAAACTCAGTTTAAACTAAAAATGGGAAAATGAGACGGGTCTCCGGAGTATGTCTCCTCCTGTTTGAAACAAATTGCTTCAAACTGCTGCTTCGGAGTTTGGCTCCTCACTGCTGCTGACGTCACAAAAAAATAAAAGTTTTTGCTCCGACCCCTTATGCTCAGGAAGCTTGCGTATTTGCTTGGACATCAAAAAGTAGAGGGAACATTGCTGATGATGTCATTCCACTACTTGTCCACATTAATCCTAAACCATTTAAATGGGAAGAAGATACATTTGACTGTTCCTCCTTGTTTCTAATCAAAATTATTGTTTCACACACTCTTCTACAAAAAAACTCCATCCACTGTGTAAATCCCGTCCACTTTTACCCCAGGACAATGTGCTGAGCCTCCTCCCGTTCACTCTGTTCAATGAGGCTCCCCGGCTGTTATGGAAAGCGGGTCGTGCAGAAAGCACAGCGGTGGACAGCTGCTGACTTAAGAATTTTGTTTTCAGAACCTTAGAACTGGTTTCATCTATCAGTTTCACACACATTTACATGTAGCTTAAAAAATGCTTTGAATCTTTAAATCTAAGGGAGGCTTGGAAAAACTACTTTTTATATATGGTATATAACTGAAAAAAAAAGTTAATTTTTTAGGTTTACCTGAGGGGAATTGTTTTTTCCAACATTTTACATTAAAAAATGCTTATTTTTGCATTTGTGTTTTGCTCAATTTTTTTGCAAGACTGCTGCTTCAAACTTTATCTGCTCCCCAAATCTGTTTCAAAATGAATTTCTGCTCAATTCAAGTTACTAAATTTGGATGCTGCTCTTGTACAGCAGACTCTATATTCATCTGAGTCCCCAGGAAGCCCCGAGGCAAAGATTCCTCTATCAAAGAGTTTCCGTTGAAGGCTCAGGTGAGAACACATATGAGTGCACAGCTCTGAGGACGCGGAGTTGGTCACCTCTAACATTTGATTCTATTGTTTTATTAGTAATATTCCAACTATGTGTAATCTATTTTAATTTGTGATCTTATCAAGAGATTTTTGCATTATAGACACATTTGCTATCTTGTTTCATTTTCGGCTCGCTGCTTTCTGCCTCACTAACTAGGAAGTGCCTGCTGATGGTGGCAGAACCAAGGTGTCGATCCTTGACGGGGGAGCTCTGCCATGCTACGTCTGCCCATCTGTCAAGACTACAGAGCCATCAATCAAGCACCTGAATGCATGAGAGTGTGAGGTCCAATGA
Organism: Neostethus bicornis; assembly: GCA_902685375.1. NCBI lineage: Eukaryota > Metazoa > Chordata > Actinopteri > Atheriniformes > Phallostethidae > Neostethus > Neostethus bicornis. Next base: position 8,724,009 of record LR738563.1, read on the forward strand.
ACACCCATTAATCACTCAGACATGGACAGTGGTGGGGAGGCTGCAGCGTTTAAGTATTGTCACTCAAAGAGGTGGAAAAGAGGAAGAAAGCTTAGCCGATTGTCGTTTAAACAAAGGTTGTAACGAGGAAACTCAGTATGAAAAATCACAATCTATTTCCACGCTTTTGATTTTGTATCTGATCAGTTTTCTACAAAGACAAGAATGTTCCACTCCTGACATTTCTCAAGTTTTTAAATGATTTAAGGATTTAAATGTCATCAAACTGGCATTAGAAAAAGTAATTGCACTACATAATTCGTGGGTTGCTACAATTTCGGGACAATCTTGACTATCTTTAGAAGCAGCAGGTTTGTGCTACTTTTACACAGTGAAGTTTTTTTTTTAAGTGAATAGGTTGCAAGCAGGTAACCTGTACCTCTAGGCTCAGATAAGAACACTAAATCTTTAGAACGATAAAAACAAAACAGAGAATAAAAATGAATAAAAAATACAAGACGGCTTCTATCTTTTATATTAGTTGGCTTAACTACCTCTATGTTATAATCTTTTATTTATACAAAGTACTCCTTATGAGGTTTTTACAAGAAAAAAAAACTTTAATTAGATTAATATTAATAATAAAAAAAAATCTCACGATTCTCTGAACATCTGATGCATTAAGGTGAATTTGATCAATTTCTCAGGACTAGTTGTGTCTTAATCTGTGGGATAAACTAACTGATTGCTTTACCTTCAAGTCTTTTATGGATGTTTTTGAGGCTGTTTAAACTGAATGTAGAGTTGATTTGGAATCAATTTCAAGGGGAAAAAAAATCTAATGGTTGATTATAAATAAAAAAAAAGACAATGTTTTTTTTATTGTAGAAATTGGGCAATTATCACTTTTATATTTCAATCAACCGAAATTTATTTAGATCCGGAAGTGTTTCCAGAAATATAAAGTCAGCATAATCAATTCACCAGTAAAAAGTAAAATAATCTACAATAGTAGACTTTTACTTTGAAATTGTTACAGTAATATTTTCTATTCCTGCGTAATTCAACCAATGTTCAGTGTGTGAGTGAGAGACTGTCCGGTGGGCTGTAGAAATTTTTCTTATTTCCCCTAATTTGTCAATCGCGATCTACCGGTAGCTCCCAACGGTTGATCTCATGGTGTTTGTGTAATAAAAATGAATTAAAACACATTTATCTTTTAGTATGATTTCGCCTCTTTTTGTTTAAAGCCAGGCAGGGCTGTCCCGTGATAGGTTGTTTACTGTAACCATAGCAACCCACTCTACTATCTTTCTGATGGTGAACCCCTAGATTTTTTTTAGATTGAAAAATGTATCTTCACTTAAAAAAGGTTGGAAAATGCTGTTCTATTCAGCTTCCAACTAGTCGCAAATTCTTCTTTGACAAGGTTTTATGTCTCAAAAAAACAAGTCACAAACAAGACAAATAGTTTTTTATGTTTTTTGAGTGTCTTTAAAGCGCTTTAGTGTTTGCGAAACCTTTTTTTTTTTTATCAAAGTCAGTACTCGCTTGTATTGACTTCAGCTTTGTTCTTTAAAACATTACATCCGTGACATAATGTGACATTATTACAAAACAGAATTATGGGATTGCACGCTTCTAGTTTGCATGATCGTATTCTGAAAAGACTGCGTGTCGTCTGTAGAGGTAATATAATTTTAACACATTGCTGTTGTAATAAATCAGGTTGTACTTGTTTTCGTGTTTTATTGGTAAGAGGTAAATGCAAACACATGAGAAAAGCAATATTCCAGGACTGTTTACATGTTGCTGCTTTCATGCAAAGACTGAGGGGGAGCATAATGAAAACATAATAAGAAATGAAGCTCCCATCCGGTTTTACAATGACAAGCAGTAATGTTCTCACCACGTCACGTCTCTTTGCTTCTGCTACAATAAGATGGCAGATTCTGAAACAAGGGCTCAGACCTGCTGATAATGGGTTTCTACTCCGTCTGCTTTCTCTTAGCAGAGGAAATAGAAATATATTCATAGGAGTAAACTGGGCCAGTGAGCTGAATCTAGTGGTGTGTGTGTTTTGTGGTAGAGTTGATGTAGCCACAGACTGCTAGAACATGACAGTTGGAAAATGTAAGAAAGAAATTGTTTGACATGCTTAGCTTGAGTTGCGTTTAAAAAATTAGCATCATGCTAAAGTGTCGTCGAAAGCAAAACATGCAAATTTTAGAAAAAACAGTTTTCACATTTTATTTTTAGTTGGTCAATCTACTGTCAACAAACCAATTACCAATTACCAGCCAGTTACAAAAATTTTGAGTTCCTTTTTAAGGACAAGTCTCCAATAAAACATACGTATTGGATAAACAGTTTATGATTACTTATCTATGTGTGTGTGTGTGTGCGTGTGTGCGTGCGTGCGTGCGTGCGTGCGTGCGTGCGTGTGTGTCAGCCATGTTGTTTTGGTTTGGTTTTGTGCAAAGTTCAAATTATGATTGATCAACTTTATCCTATACAGAACGTGACAGCCGAAAGTGGTTGTATTTGTTATCAAGCAAAACAGCCAAAATCTATGGAAAGCCATCGGGGCAACAACACGCGCATAATCAAGCGCATAGGATTTCAAATCTAGCGCGCTAGAATTCAAACCTAACAAGCTAGATACACGTTTTTAAGCACGTACCGTGCTTTTATGCACAATATGGCGCTTGTTTATGTGCGTGTACTGGCCGTAGCAGCTCACATTAGAAAACAAGATTGTTCGAGAGCTGAACTTCCTCACTTCCAGTTTCCTGTAAGTTCGAAAGCGTGTGCACCCGACCAGAGCAAGAAAACTGACTTTTTTTTTTTCCTTTTTGCCCGTTAAAGGGTTACACATCACTTAAAGTTAAAGATTAACACGTATGTTTTAAAATATGTCATGACTATTGTGGAACAAAATTATGCTGTTCTCTCACATTACATTTCTGGGGGGGTGGTTTTGTACAAAAAACTGTTTCATGCTTTAAAAATAAGACAGGAAATCATATGTTGGCATATAACAAGCCTGCATCGCTTATACCTTTTTACCTTTTCGATGTTTCCAAAAAAATCCATTTAGCTACTCAAATAGCTGAGATTAGAGACCTAAATAAGTGCAGCTAATCTACAGCTTCCCTATAATCAAGGTTTTCTTGTTAAACTAAATGAGTGTGAAATGCATTTCCTATTGGGGATTTGTGGGAAGGAGCTCTGATTATATGTGGATGAATGAAAGAGACAATCACTGAGAGAAAATTGTTGAAAATTGCATTTATTGTTGAGCTCTTTAAATTAAAGTTGCTCTATTTTTTTTGCATTTTCTAATAAAACTAGTTTGTTCTCGGACTTTTTGAAGAAATGTATAAAAAAAAAATGGGATTTTCTTGCTATAAAATAAGAGTCATGTTTAAGAAGTAATTACTACTTTTTGATGTTTGACCTTAAAGCAAAGACATTTTTGTGTTTCATCATAACAGCAAACATGCAAAAAAAAAAAAAAAAAATTGGTCTTGTTTTAAACCAACTGATTTTAAAAAAATTGCTTAACAGCCCGCCATTGAAAAACATCAAAAGACACTCATACATCAAAGACCTCTTGGATATCCACTACAGCTTATGAAGTCTTCATCTAATAACCTCTTTAACTCTGTCCGAAAATGTTGCTAGGAAGAAAATAAAAATTCCAGTTTGATCATGTAATATTTCTTCAACTTAGAACTAAAGCATTTGTTTTAGAGCTTTGATTAGACCTTTGATCACTTTATCCAAAAAACCCACACTCTATTAAACAAAAACATCCAAACTCCAACTTTGAAATGAGTTGGGCCAAATCGCACCGCCTCCAACACCGTGCTTCACCATTGCTGTCAGATACTCTACTGTTATGCTGCATAAGATTTTCTTATTAAGATTAAAAAAACTTTTATCAGTCCAGCGTTAGGGAAATTGCAATATGCAACAGCAAAGGCATCTTCAATATCTATGCAGTGAATTCCAGTTTGATAATCCTTTTCTTGCAGAAAAACTTGAAAAAAGTTAGTTAATAACCAAAGTGTACGCTTTGGTTTTTTTTTTCTTTAAAAGTAAAGCGCATTGTAAATAAAGTATATTAATATTATTATTATAACTGCTGCATAAATCAACACTGATGAATACAATCCAGAATTAATGTAACTGTACAAACTACAGGAATATAGTAGGTAATGGAGAAAAAGTAGATTTCATGTGAACTTTATTAGTCCTTTTACGGAAAATAGTCCACTTGGGTAATAATTCAGCAAAGCTTTCATTTTACCAGTCGATCCATGTTCTCACACTCACCTATGGTCACCAGCTGTGGGATGTTACCAAAAGAACAAGATCATGGATACAAGCGGCCAAAATGAGCTTCCTCTGCAGGGTGGCTGGGCTCTCGCTCAGAGATAGAGTGAGGAGCTCTGCCATCCAGGAAGAGAGCCGTTTCTCTTCTGAGTTGAGAAAAGCCAGAGGGGGTGGCTTGGACATCTGGTTAGAATGCTTCCCTAACAATGTTCTAGGCAAATCCCACCGGGAGGACACTCGGAGGCAAGCCCTGATTTGCTGGGGAAACTATGTCTAACAGCTGAACAGGGAATACCTCGGGATCCTCCCAGGTGAACTGGAGGATGCAGCCGAGGTGAGAGAAGCCTGGGTTTCTCATCTGAGGTGGTTTTCCCCACAACCTGGCCCCGGATAAGTCGAAGATGACAGAACGGTAACAATTCGCAGTTTCAGGTATTTATAAAGTAATTTATAATTGTCTAAAGACTAGCCACACAACGGAAAGGAAACCCGGGTAAAATAAATATTTAATCCTTAAAAACAGGCATTTAGGCATAAAAAAGGAATCATGAGATGTCTTTATAAATATATAGTAACATGGTATGATCAAACAGCAACAAACAAAGATGCCTGAAAATAAAAACTGTGTTTGTGTCCGCATGTTGAACTCTAATGGTCTGTATTAAATCAGTTTATTCTAATTTCACACTGTCATTCTAAGTTGGCTTGTGTAGCCATCAAAAATGGCAGAGCTAATATGTTGTTTGCTCTCTAATGGCTGACTGCTCGGCTCAGATCGGAGCTCCTTTTGAAGTTGCGCTTCCCTGCCGTTGATAAGTGTGACTAACAACCAACAGCGAGCCGCCACGGAGGAACAGTGTTATTGTTAAAAGTAATGGAGGTGTTATCTCCCTAATGCACTTCATACTTTACAACTGTTAGTGGGAGCACCGGGGGGTTAGAAGGTATTGAAGAAAACGGTTGACAGCTTTTAGTTTTTCTTACGACCACGACTCAAGGAGCGTTTGTAGAGTTTTTATGAGGCCGCAGCTCATCCTGCAGTTGCTGTTTATCGAGTAAAAATTAATTGCATGACAGTAGCTCCGTGCCCAATGATAATAAATCATGAACGATAATCTTTGAGGAGACACTCGTTTGTGTGTTGTAGCTTCAGTTGTGAGCGTTCGTGGGATCGCAAGTCTGTAATAAACACACTGTCTTTTTCTCTCTACATGGCCATGTAAATCAACGTTAGTCACAATCCAATAATGTCAATCTCTTACTCAATAGGTGAGATGGATGTGAATCAGAATCACATGCCGTTTTACAAATGGAATCTACAGCAGGTGGAAATGAGAGAAAAATGGCTAGAAGATCCCTATAAAGAAATACAGGGTAGCTACAGACTATTTTTTTGGAATCCTTTCTTGAAAGAGGTGAGGCGGTGTTTAAGTGGTGGAGCTCATGCAGGATGACACATCAATGTAGGCCGTCTCTCCCTGGTACACTATTCAGAGAAGCAAGGAGATACCAAGAGACAGGCTAGAAGAAGAAGTGGAGAAACGTAGGAGGACAACTCAGCTGCGGCACTACAACCTGCTTCTTTGTATGAGGACAAACAGAAGGAGCTCCATGGGACTCATACAATATGACCTATAATGCTTTGGCTGCATAAGGGAGATACCAGGATGAATAGGTGCTGCTGTGAGCCATGAATGAATGGGTGTTCTCCTTAAATGAATGAAACACACAAAATAGCTGGTTGGTTTTACAGGAACAAGCCCATCATCGATAGTCCTAAATCTGGAGATATTCTGATGTCTACTTTTTGGCCATCAGTGAATCCAAGTTATGATGCAACAATTGTATCTAGTTTGATGTGGTCTATTGGAGATGTGCCTCTGCTTTTGTAAATGTTATCTTCTGGTTAAGTGAGTGTGTTGTTGTGAGCCTTGCTTCCCTTAATTTGTTTTGCAAAATTGTGCTTTCCAGTAAGTTGCTCTACTGCCCCTGTCGTGTTTCCTGATTACCACGCACTTACCCAGACCTATTCATCTGCCCGGCTTTCTCTGCCCGATGCGAAATTGCTAGTTTCTTTCTCATTTGTGTCTGGCTTTAATTATTTATTGAAATATTCTTTTTAAAAAAAAAACTATAAAGTTTGTTTTGGAGCTTTCAACTTCACTGCTTGAGAAGCGTCTTCTGTCTAGATCCTTTCAAATAAACTGCACACATCTTATGTTGCAAGATATTCCAGATGTTTTGCTTTACTTGTACACCATTCAGACACCTGGTGAAGATTGCTGACTCCATCACAACCTCTGACTGTCTCGTCCTCTGTCCACTGGGGGTTTTTAGGCTCTAAGCCGCTATCAACCATGGTATACCTACTAACTTTATAAGTTGACATGCAAGATGTATCCTGTACAAAATGGTAAATTGTCTAAAAAAGGCCTGATCATTTATTTCAATGTCCATATTTTATTTGAGAAGTTATTTACAGTTTGTGGCCCCAAAGGCAGAATGCCGCTTACTAACAGTGAGTTTGACATACTAAGTGAAGAGTTCATTATGATCTGAAAACATGCTGGGACTGCTTAGAGACGTGAACTTGAAAAAGACCAAGGCGGGTCTTGAGGCAAGCGAACTGTTCACAAAGAGTTGCTGGGCTGAAAGATCTTTCAAAGTAAAAGGACACAAGTCTAGAATTGCTACCAACATGACTTGATAATGCATTTTTCCTCTCACTGCTGTAGGACATAGCAACTCTCTTTGCTGCCAGTGCTTTGACGCAGATGTGAATTATTCTGTCTTCCTAAATCCAACCATCTTAACCTTTTCCCCTTTTCTTTCTCTATAGATTACAACATTATGAGAGATAGACACAAGTAAAAAAGAGGCTGATGTTCCGAGCAAAATCCTGCCAGCTGGTGTGTAATCACTGTTTTAACCTTCCTCTTGGTCATTAATCATAGTCAATGCATTCCAGTGGAGTAAGTGATCCACCAGCCTCTTTAGCTGCACGCAGCCTCACCTATTCATGAAAGCTGATGAGCGGGAGGCCCGAGACAAGCGGCTAATAGGGGAAACCTGGCGTGACAAAGCCGTAGGCCTAGATAAAGGGTATTTATTTAAATAAGTAGTCATTTAGAAAGTCAGTTAGTATTAATTTAAATGCATTTGAAAGACCAGGCATTGCTCGGGGCTGAACTTGCATGTGCTTTTTTAAAAATTAAAGGTGAATAATGCTTGAGAACACTAGACTTCGTGACCTTTTCGTTGTCTTTGTTGTATAGTTTTGCTCGTCTTAAATCAACCAGAATATTTGCAAAGTTTATATTTAACGGTTGTTGTGTAGACGATTAGTTTTACCCCCAAAGTGTCTTCTAAACTTTGGGGTCTTCTAAACCCATGACCTCAGTCACGGGTGCCCGAGGTCACAGGTGCCAGAGCCTACCCTGGCTGATTTAAGGCGAGAGGCAGGGCACACCCTGAACAGGGCACCAGTATGTTGTGCGGCCACACACATACAAAACCATCCACACATACTTATTCCTAGGTGCAATTTTTTAGGATCCAATCAACCGACATGCATGTTTTTGGAGGGTGGAAGAAAACCGGAGTATCCGGAGAATATGCAAAGTCCACACAGAAATGCCAGAGTTCCAGGCCTCATTCCCACCTGGAACTCAAACTCCAACCTTCTTGCTGGGAGGCGACTGTGCCTCCATACTGCCTGTTTCTTTGTTTATTTCACAATTATCATTTTTCATTTTGTTGTGTTAAAAACTGCACTTTCCATCACTTTTTGCAGAAAATGCAGTTAAATCAAATAAAAACTTTTGAAAGTTTTGATTTGCAACCAAGCTTTACTAAAAAGTCTTGATTACTGGTTGCTTGTTATAAATTACACAAAACACAAGCTTACGAATAATAATATAATTGTATAATATAATTGAATAATATAATTGTATAATAATGATATAACAATTGTTTTCTATTGTCTAAAAAATTTTTTTGTCCAATTTACCAGATTTACTTTAACATTCTGCATTGTATTTTTTCCCCCAAACAACATATTTTCTAAAAATAATGAGTCATGATTCAAGTCATGTTTTGTCAAACATATTGTTAATATTTTACTGCATTCTAAAAATGACTACAAAAATAGACAAATACCAGCTAAGGTGGACAATGTTTATACATTTGAAACATTAATAACTGTTTTTGCTGCATTCCAAAACAAAGAGTATGTAAGAATCTTACAAAATGCAAAAGATTCAGCTGAAAAGTTTGCAAAGCCTCAGTGCTTTTACAAGAAACATTATGGCAGTTGGCAGCCCGGTGATGCTCCTTCCACAATTTTTATGATTTTTTTCTTGACTTTTAAATGTGGCTGGAGGGCAATTCAAACTTTTAGAGTTCTTTCTTTTTTGGAGGGAGTTTACCTAATCATTCCGAATGTGGCTGTTTTAACTCACTGATCCGCCCCGTCTGATGTCACTTGTAATTCTACTGGAATAAACCAGTAACAGATGAATAAAGCATGTCTACTCTTGCTCCATAAAAAAGGAATCAATAAAACACTGATATAAAGAGGTGACAGAGGGCTGAGTTTACCCTGACTTATGAATTCCCATCATGTCGCTGTGGTGACTGCTTCTCTTTCTCCATCGGTGATTTACAGGAGTGTGACACGTATAATCCGAGGAGGAGCACAAGTGGGGAACGACAGTGTAACGGGGCTGTGGCTATCCCTCCCTTACCTCTGCTGGTCATTCTCTGTGGAGTTGTCCCCCTGCCTGGTGGCATGTGGATGTGTGTAATGGAGATGGATGGTGGCTGGCTCTGCCATGCCATGGAACAGACGGGCTCCTCCCTAAATGCCTGCCTGCCATCCTCCATCAGTCTCCCCGTGACAGGCTGCCGGAACACAGCCCAGCTCTGACACCCCCCTCTCAGGTATGCAAGGCTTACTCCAAAGGAAGGATGTTTATGTATGTGTTGAACATGGCTGTAAATGGCTGCTTTGGATATTTTAGGAGAGTTTAAGTTGGTATTATTAAACTTTTTTCTTTATTCACTCTGCTCCAAGTGTCTATAAAAAACAATGCATATTTGTTAAAGAACTCTACCTGAGTCTGTTAGGTGGGGTTGGTAGAAGATGCAGAGAAGTCCAGTTCGTATACGGTTCAACTACTGACACCAGGTCGTGTTTAATTAAGCCACCGGATCGATAGACTCTTTTATTTTACCTTCCCAGAATCCCATCTGCTTGGCAGAGTCAGAGCAAAGCTGCTACAACCTTTCTTGGATCCTCTGAAATGCCCATTAAAAAGCTATTAGACTGACAAGGAGATGAGGTGAACACTGTAAAAAAAAAAAGAGGAAAGCTCTGCTGCAGATGTTCTTTTTTGTGAAATGAGAGAAAAGGTAGTCATTGAGTTTCTTAAACAACTTTATCTTTTAAAAAAAAAATTTTCAAACAGCTGCGTTTCCATTAGCCACCAAAATCGAGCAAATTGTCTTCAAAACCATCCCTAATCGGGTTGCGAGGAATGCAGGAGTCTATCCCAGCTGATTCGAGCTGAGCGGCAGCGTACAACTCGAACAGGTCGCCAGTCTGTCGCAAGTCCACACAACCATACACACACTCATTCCTAGGGGAAATTTCATAGCAGCCAATCTATTGAATGTGCATGTTTTTGGAGGGTGGGAGGAAACCAGACAACCAGAAGAAAACCCACAAATACGTGGGGAGAACATGCAAACTCCACAAAGAAAGGTCAGTGTTTCAAGCCTCGTCCCCACCAAGGACTTGAACCCCCAACCTTATTGCTGTGAGGCCACTGTGCTAACCACTGTGTCACCCCCAAATTTGAGAGAATTGGATTTGCAAATATACACACATTGGAAACACGACAATTACAGAAAACTTGTATTTCTTTAAAAAAAAAAAAAATAGGTCAGGTAGTCTGTCAGGTTCAAAAATCAAAGTTCAAAGTATCACAGTTGAAAAGTTTTGCACCTGCCCAATAGTTCTCTAAATAAACAAGTCACATAAAAAACATTGAACGGCTGATCAAAAGTCGAGCGTGTTGTTGAGCGTCTTAGGCAACCGTTAGAAATCCTTGCGTAACTAAACAGGTGACCACCACTCCTAATATCCACCATATAGCCTGTGACCTAATTGAAGACATCCACTCACTTCCCATACTCAGAGACCAAACATGTTCCCTTGGCAAGACTTCACAATTAATTTGATGACTTCAAAGTTAAATTGGGACTCCCATCCAACTTTGGCTTGAAGAGTCTCTAACATCGAGGTGATGTAAACATGTGAACATGCTAGTATGTGTGATCATTTTAAAAGTTTTTCTATCAGGCTCAATATATAATTATATATATTCTATGATTCATTTATTATTTACACTCAAACTTGCTGCCGTCTGCTTCCTCTTGGCCAGACGTCTGATCTTCAACCAGTAATGTTGAAGTTGGACGTAATACAGACAGTTTTGAACCTACTGAAGTTGCTTTGAAAAAACTTTGGCTGTGCAGTTGAGTTAATATCACTCGTGAAACTGGGTGGAATTTGACACTTTAAAAAACTATACATTTAGATGTCTTATTTATCATTGACATAATTTTTAATCCTGTCCATCCTGGTCACTCCCAGAGAGTTCGTCAGCATCTTCATCTCTGCTACTCCCATTTCTGTTTCCTGTCTTTTCCTCAGTGCTACTGTCTCAAACAGCATGGCCGGTCTCACCACAGTTTTGTACACTTTTCCTTTCATTTTAGCTGAAACTCTTCTATCACACCTGATACTTTTCTCCACCCATTCCAGCCTGCCTGCACATGCTTCTTCACCTCTTTTCCACACTCTTCATTGCTCTGGACTGCTGATCCTAAGTACTTAAAATCTTCCACCTTCTTTATTTCTTCTCCCTGTAACCTCACTTTTCCATTTGGATCCCTCTCATTCACACACATGTACTCTGTCTTACTCTGACTAATCTTCATTCCTCTTCTTTCTAGTGCAAACCTCCACCTCTCCAGCTTTTCCTCCACCTCTTCCCTCCTCTCACTACAGATCACAATGTCATCTGCAAACATCATTGTCCACGGGGATTCCTGTCTGACCTTGTCTGTCAGCCTGTCCATCACCACAGCAAACAGCAAAGGGCTCAGAGCAGATCCTTGGTGCAGTCCCACCCCCACACTGAACTCCTCTGTCTCACCTACAGCACACCTCACCACTGTCTTATAGCCCTCATACATGTTCTGCACCGCTCTAACATACTTCTCTGTCACACCAGACTTCCTCATACAATACCATAGTTCTTCTCTAGGTACCCTGTCATACGCTTTCTCTAGATCTACGAAGACACAGTGCAGCTCCCTCTGGCCTTCTCTGTACTTCTCAATCAGCATCCTCAAGGCAAATACTGCATCTGTAGTGCTCTTTTTTGGTATAAAATCAAACTGCTGGTCCCAAATTCTTACTCCAGACCTTAGCCTAGCTTTGACAACTTTTTCCCATAACTTCATCGTATGACTGATCAGTTTTATTCCTCTGTAGTTACCACAACTCTGTACATCTCCCTTGTTCTTAAAAATAGGAACCAGCACACTTCTTCTCCATTCATCAGGCATCTTCTCACTTTCTAATATTCTGTTAAACAGCCCAGTCAGAAACTCTACTGCCACCTCACCTAAGCACTTCCATACTTCTACAGGAACCCAGAGCCTTTTCACTCTTTATTCTCTTCAGTGCCCTCTTTATTTCTACCTCACTTATCCTAGCCACTTTCCGCTCCACTATGGTAACACCTTCTACTCTTTGTTCTTTCATTTTCTTCATTCATCAACTCTTCAAAGTACTCTTTGCATCTTCCCATCACATTACTGGTATCTGTCAAAAGACATCATTCCTGTCTTTAATCACCCTAACTTGTTGCACACAACAAGTTAGGGCATCACAAATTGAAATTTGAATGAAATTGAACATTGAATGAAAATTAAACGGAACTTTGAGGCTAAAAAATAATTGTGAATTTTTTTTTTAACAGCCCTAAACTAAATATTTTTTATGGCCCTGGTGTATTCCTCGAATTCCAAATTTAGGCATTTTTAGGTCATTTGGGGGATCTAAACAAAAAAGAAAGAGAATTTTGGTTTATGTTTTTCTTTTTCCAAATTGTTTTGCATTTTAGTATTTTTATGACAAATTTGTTGAGTAACCACATTTTGCTTACCGTGTTTGCTAACACAGCATTTTACCTCTACATCTTTTTTTTTAGCTTTGATTTATTCAGAAAATTTGGGAGGATTTTATAAAAATTCAGTGTCAAGTTTTCCTCTAACCTCTGCCTAACTGGAGCTAATCAGCAGAAAAGCAAATGAAACCAACAAGAGTTGCTGATTGGAGATTCAAATGATTGACTACTGAGTTTGGAGAACAAGTTGAGTCCCGTGCAATTGTTGTGAATCTAACTGATTCATCTCAAATTCTGGGTAATAAGTAAAAGAGTATTTTCCGAATCAAGACTGCAAAGTTAAAGCTTTCCGATTCAATTTTTTGTTAGTGGAAAATCAGTGGCCCTAAAAACAAAAAACACATCAAAGAACAGCACAATTACCAAAGTTTTGTGGGCAAGCATGAGGTTATCTAGCTTTCGGTCGAAGATAGATTATAATTATTTGCTAAATTGCCTGTTGAGGAGAAAAAAAAGCTAATTCAGGGTTACTCCTAAGGCCTTTGCTTTATTCTGTAAACACTTCTCGGGTCTTAAAAGCTTCCATTACGTGCTCTAAAAATACTTCTATCTTTTGTAAATTTACTATTTTCTTCCTCATTATAAGAAATTTAGAAGGCTAATTACTTCTTTGTTGAAAACAAATTGAAAAAGAAAATGGTTTTATATGATATTTTTCAAATTAGTCATAAAGTAGAGCCGACTTGAACCACTGTCAGGAATGGTAAACATGGTCAACTTTAAGGTGAATTCAACGAGACCAGTGTCTGACATCCAAAGCGTACAATCTCAATGGAAAATAAATTTTATATAACCGCCTTCAAAGGTTATGCAAGTTTGAAATACAATTACGTAAGTAGCACCACTAGTTTTGAGCAAGCACACATCGAGTTTGCTTAAGGTTGGAAAATTTGAACTTTGATGTTCAGACCAACAATTCTAATCAACGAGAGACCACGCTGCTGTGAGGCAGTGACACACTCCGAAACAAAGAAAAATTAACCGGAAATAACAAGCTAAATGTAGCCTTGTATGCTAATTCACTATTGTACAATAGCACCTGCTAACTCAGCCGACTACCCTGTCTTTAAACTCAAAAAATACCACTTTTTCAGCTGATCTGCTATCTTGTAAAAAGAAATCACTATATCCCTAAATGACAAATGTCCAAGCAGGACCAATAATAAAGCTTGATTAGGAATTGGATTCTACAAGATCAGTAGTTTCTTTGACTCGAGAAGCTGAAAAAAGTAACACTAATTCCGTTCCGTTGTCCTCCGCTCATCCAGGGCCGGGTTGCGGGGACAACAGCCTCAGACGGGAATCCCAGGCTTCTCTCTCCCCGGCTGCATCCTCCAGCTCACCCGGAAGTATCCCAAGTCGTTCTCCGGCCAGCTGGATAGCTATGGAGAGATATAGTCTCTCCAGCGGGTCCGGGGTCCGGTGGGAGGTGCCCAAAGCACTTCACGAGCGAGGCGCTCGGGAACCATCCCATCGGGCTCCTCTCGACCTGAAGGAGGAGCGGCTTGACACCGGGTTTGTCCCAGATAGCAGAACTGCACCCCCGATCTCTGAGTGAGAGCCCAGCCACCCGGCAGAGGAAGCTCATTTCGGTCGGTTGTATCCGTAATGTCATTCTTTTAGTCACCACCCACGATAACAATAATAAAATTTCAAATTAGAGACCTTGAATATTCTTGAAATTAAATGGGATTAGGGCAGGTCTGAGCATTAAAATGTCTTTTACTGAACTGTATTGTTCATAGAAAGAGGAAAGATTTTTGTTCATGACTATTGTGCGTCTGCTTGCAATAATATCTGCTCCTGGTGAAAACAACAAGATTCCAAAGTGAAGATATATGTTCTGAGAGTTATCATCGTGGATGGGCAGACTTCATTTTAGAATATCTCTCCTTTCTCTACCTGCAGGCAGCAAAAAAACACTGAAAGTGAAAGAAGGTGTCAAACTGGAATAAGAGATAAAAAGCGGCATCTCTCTCAGAGTGCTGGTTTAGGTGTTGGTGTGAGACACGAGCCAATAAAAATGCCGTCTCTTCTTTGGGATTAGCCTAGCATTGATGGATCTGACAGTCTGCCTCTAACTCTTGGGATTCCTATTTTGGAGAGAAGACAACTGGTTTCTGGGGGTGTATTCAACCATCCCAACTCATCACTCTTTGAATTTTCTGTAACCAAATAGGGCCTCCAGGTTTACTGGCAGATGTGCAGCCACACCTATCAACGCTGAGCCGGTGGCGAGCGACAGAAAAAACGAAGACACGAGCGTTACGGCTGAGTCCTGTCAACCCCGCTCGGTCCTGTCTGCATTTCTGCTCTCAGACTGATGGGCTTTTCTTAGAATGAAACAGCCTGCAAAGAGGCTTATTGTCTCTTTTCTTCTTTGCTGGAAGTTATTTGCACACAAGCAAGTAATTTGTCAGACTATTTGAGTGAACAGCCTGACATTTGAACTCCTTAACAGTTTGGAGGAACAGAAAAATATGAATAAAATAAAACAGAATATGTATAAATACATCTACGTATGTAGATTCCGAGATCTACATATTTTGATATTTTTACACTATATTATTACAAATATTGAAACTCGTAGTTAAAATAAAGTTTTTTTGCTGCAATATTGAAGCAACTTCTGTAAAGAAACTAACTTTTCCATATCGAGCAAGTTATGACTACGTATAGCACAAAAAACCTCCCTTCAAACTGACTGGTGTCCTAAAACTAACCATTGTATTGGCCAAATACTTTTTATTTTTTTATCGTACTATATTTATCCCTCAATGATGAAATTAATTTAGTTGCATTGCAGTGCAGTGCAGCAGGCAGCCATGAAGGTGCCAATAGTGGGAGCAACTTGAGGATTTTGGTGTCTGTGCCTAGGGACACCTAGGCAAGGGCTCAGTGGAAATTGAACTGGGTTATCCTGGTCCAAGGACGGACATTCTACCACTGAGCCAACACCTTACTCCAACTTGCACTGCAGTTTGAAATCTGTCACAAAAATATTTTGTTTAATCATTCTCAATCGGTGCGGCGTCAGCAATGACTAGGATGCTGCATCGGTCTGTCATGGGAAAGAAAGAAATTAACCGAAAAGCAAAGCTCTCAATTCACAAGTCGATCTACGTTCCCACCCTCACCTATGGTCACCAGCTGTGGGTGGTGACCGAAAGAATAAGATTGCTGATACAAGTGACCGAAATGACCTTCCTCCGCAGTGTGGCTGGGCTCTCTCTCAGAGATCGGGTGAGGAGCTCTGCCATGTTTGGTATCGAGCTGCTCCTCCTCCAGGTCGAGAGAAGCCAGATGGGGTTGTGCAGATATCTGGTCAGGATGCCCCCGAGCGTCTCACTGGTGAGGTGTTTCGGGTATGTCCCACCAGGAGGAGACCAAGAGGCAGACCCCGGATCCGCTGGAGACACTATGTCTCATAGCTGGCTGGGGGAACGAAACTTGATCCTTTCGGGTGAGCTGGAGGATGCAGCTGGGGTGAGAGAAGCCTGGGCTTCCCGTCTGAGGCTGTTGCCCCTGCAACCCGGCCCCAGATAAGCGGAAGACAACGGAACAGAACAAAATTCTCAATATATTAAATACATTACTAGAGTGCTTTGCTCTTTAACTTGAATTATCATCACACTAACTGAAAATCTGAGACTGACCTTTAAATGAACTAGACTAAAAATATTGTGCATAGCATATTGAGTCTGAGTTTTGTTCTATTTGTCAATCCTTCCGATGTGACTAAACTTGTGAATGTGTTATAATAGGAATACTAAGGCAGTGACAACATCCTTGTAGGAAAAATATGACACTTTCCTGCCAAAGGATTTGAACCTGTTCTAAAGCTAATACAGTAAGCCTGTTAAATGCAAACAGAGCTCTGCATTCACACTCCACAGATTTAACCAACTTGCTCAAGTGGAGCGCGTCAGCTGCCAGAGGGCATGCAGGGATGCTGCCATCCATGCTGTTAGAAGCTGTACCTCTCTGTCATGGGGTCTCTCGATTGTATTGGAGTTCATTTTGTGATCTCAATGCCAAGACGATTGTGGAAAATTGACTTCACACAGTAATAGGCCTAACTGGAGTTGCTGTTTTATGCATCAGCAGTACAGAGCTCTCCCTTGTATCTGTGTGTGTATGTACTGAGAACATTTCCTAACAGACTGCTCTAAAGGGCAAAGCCCACGCTTCATTTGCAGTGCCAATGATCTTCTTCAACTATCAAAAACATCAGTTACTGGTATTTTGTTAAAGCCCAAAGATCTTTTCGTCACAGGACACTTAATAAGTTTCCCCACAGGATGCCTGGCTTTTTTCTGGTGACAGCGTGGTTGCAATCTTTACGTCAAGAGAAAAAAGGAAGGGTGTTTTTGTATTTGGTTAAGATGCCAACTGGGCACTTCTTGTGAAGGAAGATTTTCTTACAGAAATCAGACAAAGAACAGGATAGATGGGCCCTTTTTGTTCAAACAGAAGATGGACAAAATGTAGCCTGAATGTAGCCAAATGTGACCTTTCAATGTCACTGTTTAAATTTAACCCAAAAAATGTAATGACTGGCATAAAGTAACATAAACCTTCATTTTCCCTGTAATTCCAGTTTTTATGTGGTGTTGGAATATTGGACTACTTGATTTGTTTTCTCCAACATTTTGGGCATTTAGCAGGTCGGAAAGTCATTTTTCTTCAACGCTTTTAAATGTTTTTACATTACCTTCCTCCAGATTGGGTGGTTTGGGTGTCTAATGCCTCCCGAACGCCTCGCTGGCGAGGTGTTTCGGGCACGTCCCACCAGCAGGAGACCTAGCGGCAGGCCTCAGACCCACCGGAAAGACCAAGTCTCACAACTGGCCGGGAAATGCCTCGGAATCTTCCCAAGTGAGTTGGAGGATGCAGCCAGAGTGAGAGAAACCTGGGCTAGCCGTTAGAAACTTGCCGTCCCTGTGACCAGGCCACGAATAAGCGTAAAAAACGAACAGAGCTTTTGATGTTTTAATGTAAAGCACTTTTAATTTAAAAGGACCCTCTGTAAAATAAAGTTTACCTACCCCCAGTATAATCCTATACCGTGGCCTGAAGATAAGAAAAAATGGTGTTTCAAGAAACATTTATTATTAAACCATTCAATTTTTAAATTCCAAATTTGTAGGTATCATCTGCATAACGCCTAAACCTACCCATAAAAGCACCTAACCCAGTTTATGCCTCATTAAAAAATGTTTCTGATGCATTTTAAATAGTTTTCTTTCTCTTTGGTACATGTCATTTACTGTTAAGTCCAAAAAACAAAAAAACTCCTGTCTGAATAATATAAAATCATTTCAGATAAACTTCTTTAAAAATATTCTATACATTCATCACTGTGAAGACATCTCCTTGCAGGAAGGAGATTTTTTTTTATTATTATTTAATGGGCAACCTATGTCCGAAGACCACAACACTCCAATTCCCGGTCAAAAGGGAACTCAGAAGCATATACAGAAGTTGATTTTAAGTGAAAAGTTTTTCCCTTCAACTTTTTGCGGGGAGTTTTCCGTTCTCTCGTCCTCTAGGTTCAGCAAAAATAAACCAAAACCTATCCCATTTTTTTCTGCATTGCATATGCATTATTCTCCAAATAATTGAAGTTATTTTACATAAACTCTCTGTATTTCTAGCTTCAATACAACTTAGTCAAAAAAAAAAAAATTTATGAGGGGTTTTTGTGTGTTTTTTTAAATTGGAAATAGAATGGTCATTGGGTAAGTCATTTGGACAAATAAATTGGGCGTTATCCGACCGGTTTTAGTTGTTGACATTGATAAGTGTTGGAGTGTGCGTCTGCATAAATCTACCACAGAAAGTTTCCTCTTAAACAATACTCCAATCTAAACATCTAGAAGGATGAAAGAGGGGACTGGGAAAGACAAACATTACTTGTAAGTAAGAAGGGGAGATTACACTGTTTGCTAAACACTCCGTGGAGAAAATGTTAAGCAGATTCAATGGATGAAGTCATTTAATTTGAGCCCCTGAATAATAGCATCATTTGCTAAAGAATTAGAGTACGCCACCATCAATCAGCACGGAAAAAACGCACTTTTCGGACTAAAGAAACAGGCTTTTTGCTAAATTCACCTGATTCATATCTTTAACTTGGAATCTGCTAATTAAGTTATGGGGATACCTGCTTGAGTTGAGAATATCTGACCCCTTCAAAATTTTCAGAGGGCCAGAATTAGCAAAATAACACCTCCACATTTTAACTGGTGTTTATTTTGTTGGTGCTGATCAATCCACAAACTAAAATATTGGAATTTATGTCAAACATACAGCTTAAGCAAGCAGCTGAGTTTAGGTTTAAATGGTTTTCCAAAGTGGAGAGCATTTTTTTTCTTTCTTTTTTAATGTATTGTATTCATTCCTAAAAATAAGGAAATTTCTGTGCTGCATTGCACCACAGCAGGCAGCCACGATTGCGCCAATGGCAGGAGAAACGGGCGGTTAGGTGTCTCCCCAAAGGACACGAGGGCATTGGCCCAAGGGTAGACATTCAGATCACAATGAGGAAAAAAAACATTAAAAAGAAATTAAAATAAGAGTAAATCGATAATAAGGTGTCAAACAATCCACCTCCACCTGTCTTATAAATTGTGACCCGTTGGTCACACAACCCTGAAAACCGAATTAGTGCATCTGTATTTTTTTATTGAGTAACTGTTGATAGTTTTATTAAAATTCCTTCAGGGATTTGGGGGATACTGCCTTAATCTTTTTTATATTTGTAGGTATATATTGTGTTAATTGTTGGTACAGGGTAACCAATAAAAACCCTACATTGGTTTCAGATTCAGATTTTTATTAATTTGGTAAGACTTTACAAAATCTTAACATAATATATAACAAAGAAACAAATAGACCAAAGTTTGGTTTGGGAGATAAACCAATTTTTTTTTTTTTTTTTGTATACCATATTGATCCCTCACCGGGGAAATTTGTGTGCTGCATTAGGCTGCCACCTATGACGGCACCAATGATGGAGTGTTAGGTGTCTTCTTCAAGAACCCTAGACGGGAACTCAGTGGGAATCGATCCCGCAAACTTCCAGTTAACTTCTGGTCAGCGGGCAAACGCTCTACCAGTGTTAGTTAAGGGCCAAAACAGACTAAATTCCTTCAATGTGTCAACATGATTTAGAAATTCTGCTTATGTGAACAGTTTTATGAAAAACTGTTATATTAGAACCTAACCTTCCCAGAACGTTGAGAGAACCAAATTCCAAACCCTATGATTAAAATTAAGGTTAGAGGAACGTCTGAAAACCAAAACATAACGTTTTGCAATTATCATAAAACTTTTCGTTTGAACCTTTAGAGAACCAAAAAATAACCTTTAAGGAACGTTCTGCTAACCTTTAAAAAACCTTCACAGAATGTTCTAGGAACTTTAAATTGTTAGCTGGTAAGAAAGCTTTTGACATTTTCTCAGTATTTGCAAACCAATTGACTGCTAATTTAACAACTTTTTCTCAAACATACTTGTGGACCGAGGTATTCATGTTTGCTCTCATTGAATGTCATTTGGTTCAAATTTTGAAGTTTTTATTTCTGGCTGAAGTGAATTTATAATCTAAGAGAAAAAGCAGAGTCTGATAACTTTAACCACACTTTGCCATGTATAAACTAATTTAATCTGATAGCTCATTGTTCCAGAAGAGCATCTGAGAGGTTGTTTTTACGGCCTAAATTTTTTAAGGGATGAGTTTGACGTTACTTTGGAAAACTTGCTTTATTTCTAAATTAAAATCTCTTCTGAAATCATTGCCTTTTCAGCGGTCACAACTGGACAAATTAGATGGTTCCGGATCTCCATATGAAAAAGCTAAGACATTTTCTATGGAGAGAATTCATTTCACTCAGCTGGCGGACATTTCAACACAAGTCCATTATTAGTGTCACTTTCTCAAAAAGGAGACACTTTGAGAAGGAGAAAGGCTGCTTTTTTTCTATTTGCTTTTGAAATCAACTTTAAAAGCATAGAGGAACATGTACTGTGACTGCAGAATGGAGAGAAAAGCGACTGGCCCAATTTGCAGGCCCTGTGGTCACTTATGGCTGCGAGACAATGTTGAAGGACGGGTGGTAATTTCTGACTTTATGACGGCTCAGACGATGTGGGCTGAAGAACTTTCTGAATAGATAAATAAATCTTGATGAAAGATGAGGGACTCCACTTATCTGCGGACTGACAATGATAGCTACTGTTGCTCACATTGAGGTGGCAAGAATAGAAGCCACAGGCAACAAATTCCAAATTATACAAATAATCTACATGCAGCATAAAAATTACTTCTGCTGCACCTCATTTTGTTTTAATGTCATCTCACCAAATTCCTTGTTTAATCTGAATTTTCTGTTCGATTTTTTTTACAGACGTGTTGTGTTATCCCTCGAAGGAAAAGCCAGCGTCAAGCTAAAGCTCGAGGTGAGATGACCCGGTCAAACTTATCACCGGCCGAAGCTGGCAGGATGTCAAAACATCCCCTGAATCCGCTTAGGAAGAGGACGATCAGCACTTGTAAAATGACTGACACTGCCCCTGAGCAAGGTTTTTCAGGACTCAGCAAAAGAAAGCTCTTCAAAAGCAAGAGTTAATCAGTCCAAACATTTGTGTATAGCTTCATGAACCAACTTGTTTATGAATCATTTCATTGTACATTGTTAAATCAAACTCTTTTTACTGGATTATCTTTTACTATAAGCTCACATTTGAAAATGTCTGGATGTTGTGAAGCCCAGATGGGTATCTGTAGGTTTCTGAAGGTGACCTCTGTTTATGTCAACAAAAAATGCTTGCAAAGGCCCCTGTGGAGAAATGGACAGTCTAAGTAAACTGTTTAAATGATTGAGTTTGTTCGAATAAACAGTGAAGTATTTCCTCCTCTGAGTTCTACATTTTCCCTTCCAATTCGTCACTCTCGTGTTTTTTTTTTTCCTCCTTACCTGCCAGTCAAAACCTGTCCGGGCTGACCCTTCGCCGTGTCAGAAATCAGATCATCCATGAACAGGAGGGCATGAGCAAAAAATTTTAATAAAATGAAACACAGCCTGAACTGCTGCCATGTTGTTCTCAGGTAGCAAAAACTTGAAATGAAACCTCCTCGTGCAGAAGTTTAAAAAGAAGGAAAAGCTTGAAGTTTACTGTGTCTGAATGTGAAAGGCCAGACCAATTATTTGATACTCTTAGAAAACTACAAATACCTAGCTTTATATTTTGATTTTTATTCAAGTCCAGGTTAGATGTAGGTGTTGAATATGGCAGATTTAAAGCAACGATATTGCTTAAAGTTCAGGTTTCTTTGCGGTCATCTGCTGAGGAGACAGCTTGACTGCAAGGGACAACAATCGGCTGGACAGACTGATTGGGAAATGTGCAGCTATGATGGAAAGAAATATGGACTCTGTGTGAGCTGTTTTGAAGAGGGCAATGAGGGCTCTAAAGCAGGGCATCCTGAAAAATCCCCGTCATCCTCTGCATGATGTGGTCACAACTCGGAAAAGTATCAGAAGTAACAGTTTCCTCTCATTGCGCTGCAGAACTAAAGAGATTTAAGAGTGCTTTAAAAAGTTGTTTATCTGTTCACCACTCAGACAATTTAATCAAACAGTTGTGCGTGGAAGGAACTGAGTCCAATGGGGTATCTTATTTAGTAGCAATTGTAACCTTTATTATTGTATTTTCATTTATTTGTATGTCTGGTTTGTTGCTGCGAGACACCAAAATTTCTCCTGCAGGAGATTAATAAGGTTTTTAATCTATCTAAATAACTTTTATGACAGAAAATGAAAAAAAAGAAACAAGTCAAGTGATATGTGACTTAGGAGAAAAGAATTTTCATTTTGCTAATATGCAAATCTCCAAAAATATATATATTTTTTTTTTTGTACCTGAAAGTGTTGGTCTTTATTCTAAATCTCTCACCCCTGAGGCATTTTCTCACCAGTCCTTATTCTGCTTCCTGTCTGGTGTTCAGCTACAAAATCCAGAACAAAAAGAAGAAAAGATTGGAAACTAACACAAGAAACCTGCTCTGGAAGCAAAGCATTGTTGTGTCTAAATCAAAGCTGTGTTTTATATTTGTGGATTTAAGACTTGTTTTATCATTGTTTTTCAGTAAATGTGTCTACTTTTCTGACTAACTTTCCTGTGGTTTGACAAATAGTTTTTAATGCTACAATATCTACGTAGTTATGAGAAAAGTAGATGAAAGATGACAAGCCGCTTTGCTGTTGACTATGAGCATATTGATTCTCTGATGTTCACAAGTCAAGCAAATAATCTGCTGGAGTTTGAAAGTGCTGCTCAGCAGGGGTGACATGGCTCTTGGCAATAACACTTTGAGGAACACGCTGGAATCCCTCCCCACTGGCACCGAAACTAAAACAATGAAAATGCTGAAATGGCGAGGTGTTTCTGAAGCTAATAAAAAAGTTGGATTCTGCCATCAGAGCCTTGGTCAGGTGTGACAGGGATGAAGTGCTGGCTGTGTAAGGAAATAACTCTGGTAATCAAGCACTTTCAGAGTAAATTGCTACAGGGAGTGCTTGCAAAGCAGCAAGGTTGCTGAACAAACATAATGGCGGTCTGGCCATTACAAGAACAGTCAAATCTTTCATTTCTTTTTGTACAAACACGTACAAACCTTAAACTTTTTTCCGGTATTGATAATGAAAATTACCAATGGATGCCCCCGAGGGCCTCGCTGGTGAGGTGTTTTGAGCATGTCCCAACGGTAGGAGACCCAGAGGAAGGTCCCAGACACGCTGGAAAGACTATGTCTCGCAGCTGGACGGGGAATGCCTCAGGATCCTCCCCGGGGAGCTGGAGGATGCAGCCGGAAAGAGAGAACCCTGAGCGTCTCGTCGGAAGCTATTGCCCCCCCAACCTGACCCCAGATAAGCATAGGACGAAGGAACGTAATGGATAATGGGAATTACATCAATCTAAAGTCCTGTTAGCCCCAATCAACAAATGTAAGGCAAAAAAAAAAAAAAAAACTTCTGTGAAAAATTGCTTTTGTGAATTTTAAGAGTCCTCGGCATGGTCCTTGTGGAATCTCAAGCAGAACTTGATCTTTACTTTTTGTTTGTGTCTGGCGCTGAATGTCAACGGGACATCTATAGCCTATCAAGTAAAGGTTATGACTTCATATCAACACAATTAGTACAAAGTAAACTCATTTGCAACTTGACATACTGACTCAGTTCATCTTAGCAGACAACCTTTTCAAACGTCTAAACATCTAAAATGCTCCAAGTGGTTGAAGTCAACCTTCCACAGTGGGAACCACCCCGGGGGAGCTGACAGGACTCAAGCTAATTGCTTGAATATAGATACTTGTGTTATTTCATTAATATTTCAGCTGAGTTTCCCTGGCCCGGGTCTTTAAATTATTAAAGAGGAGTTGGTTAGTGTGGGCGAGACCTCTCTGCTTACAGAAGTGAGACTTTATGAAAGTAAAACTCTGGCTTGTATTGAGTGATTTAGTTATATGAAAATAAGATGAGTCATTTCTTGGTTACTAATAAACTTCTGCTGACTCTTAGACTTTATCGTGTCACCTCTTTTCCCCTTTCAACTTTCATGGGCTGTTAATTTAATGTAGCAAAGCAATGTAATGCAGATTTTCGGATTCGAGTAAATGCTGGTGAGAACATTCCTTAAGTATAAAAATTGCAGTCCAGCTCAACAACAGGAGGATCCATGCTCATTGGTATTTCCATAATGACATTAAGAACGTGAGAAAAAAATATGTGGGTGGTGACATTTTGTAAAAACAATGAGCTGAAAACCTTGTTTTAATCATGTGTTTTCTAACAGTAATCTTCGCTGAAGACTATGAAGGTTTTTCTACTTCTTGATTTTAGTGTCTATTATTGTACGTTATCTGTAGTTTATTCCATTGCGCCTTACGATTGATTACTTTTTGTTTGGATTGAAAGGATCTGTTTTTGATTCTTTGTCTCCCTTGTTAGGTCTCTTGGTTTTTATTATTTTCCTTTAAAAAAAATATATTGATTTCTCACTGCAACATCTGAAAGAAACAAAAATGTTCTATTTTTTTTAGATAATATTTCCTTTTTTTTTTTTTTAGTCAAGCCAGTGAAAAAATCCTGCATGCAATTGGCGACCCTCCAGCATTTAAGATCTTCTTACACCTATCCAGCCTGAGTCAGATCATGTCATCAGTTGTGGACAAGACCCCAACATTCTCAAACTTTACTTATTAAAATTTTCTTGAAACAAAAAAAATCCTCACAGATAAAAGCATAATTTGAATCCACTTGATGTAGAAAGTTGTTCGCCATCCTCTCACATAGGTACCTGCGCTAGTTAGGCCATGTATGCAGGATGGACGATGACCGCATTTCAAGGGACATCCTCTATGGGGAGCTGGACACATAAACGCGGCCAACTAGACTTCCAAAAATACCTGCAGGAGGGATCTGAATTTGTGCAGCATCAATGCAGCAAATCTCGCATCAGTGACCTCTGACTGCTATAAGTGGCGTGCAACTATCAAAATCGGTATCAAGCAGGCCGAGGAGAACAGAGAGATCCAGCGCAAGGCCACAAAATCCCAAAAAAAGCAAAAAAAAAGTCAGTCTGCCACTGCTCCCCCGATGACTCATACCACGTATTGCATTGGCAACAGAAAAGTATCCAGGTGAAGACTCCACCAGAAGGATGCCAACAAAATGGGAAGTTGAACACCTTCAACACCATGTTCACAGATACAGTAAGACGTCCCACACATTGGACATCTGTTGTAATCCTAATGTGGAAACCGAAACCAACCAGTAAGAAAATTTCTTGTTGAACTGGCTATTGTGAAGAACTGAACCCTTTCACTATTCATGTACTTTTGGCGTTTAACAATGTAGAAAACACGTTACAAGTGTTTCACTTCACAAATACATACCACACCCGCATGGTTCAGTATACATGCTTCATTATACACAATCAGGCAAAAATCTTCAGGGTTACTGTTAAAACATTTATATATTCCTGCTCCGCTCTTCCCATTATGTCATGTAAATGTTGCCTAACCCCCGGAGAAATGTCTCCATCCCGCAATTTACAACCCTGGATCATGACACTATAATATAGGAAAATCTATCAGTCTGATATATTCCAGGAAGACTGGAATGCTTAAAGAGGTGAAATGGTTCGGGGAGGCGGGGGACGGCAAAAATGATTCAAGTTGGATTTCCACTTTAAGGTCATCCTCATCAAACGAATGACTCCCTGTCTTTTTCTTCAATTTTCTTTTTTTTTTTTTTTTTTTTTTTTTTTTTGTTTTTTGTTTTTTATGATATTTGTATGTTGTTTTTATTTATTGTGTGTGTACTTCTTCAATTTTCGAAGTAAATAATCAAATGACGTCCTGTCCTTTTGTTAGATTTTCTAAGAAAATGATGGTAATCTTCAGTGTTCAATGACAAAAAAAAACTTTCAAAACACGTCAGTAGAAGAGTCCAACATCACTCAGAGGTGAAACATTTCACTCTACTGGTGAAATGAGGTTTATAATTACCACTGTCATTGTGACCTTAGACACAAACTAAATGCTAATTGTTAATAATTAGAGATACACATCATTAATTACTTGGCAAAAACAAACGCAGTTGCTTACGTCAACAATACAGGCTAGTTTGAAACTCTCCAGGTTGTTCTCGGAGAAATGGACCTCTGACTACTTTTGAAACTGTAGGTTTCTTACTTTATTTGTCTAACAAGCAAATCAAAGTAATAAGCTTGAAAATTTCTCTTTAATGAGGACAATCAAACATTTTTTTGTGAAACCGAAGCTAAACCAAAGAGAACACCAAGAGAACACCAAGAGAAAGTTAAAGGGTGAACTGTGGGCATGGATTGTATACGAAGTATAAGAGAATGGTTATGTGCGGTATGCAGAACATTGTTGTTTTAACAACCCTGAAAATGGCAAAGAGACTAAATTTAAACTGAAGGTCATCAGCTATGCGGACGAACATGGAAATCCAGCAGCCACGAGAGAATTCAAAATTAATGAATCGATGGTTCAAAAGAGAAGGAAGCTGGAAAACGAGATCCGACAGGTCAAGATGACGCAACTGAGTTTCCACTGGCATAAAGCGAGGTGGCCCGAGTTGGAGGAAAGACTCGAGCAGTGGATCATCTGGTATTGTTAGTCACCTTCTTAACAGTCTATGCCTGTATGGGTTGCGGTGGTGCCGGAGTCCATCTGGGCTGATTTGAGGCGAGGGTCAGCGTACACCCCAAACAGGTCGCCAGTCTGTCCCAGGGCCACACACATACAACCATACATACACACTTATTCATTCCCAGAGGCAATCATGTAGTGGCCAATCAAACTAACATGCATGTTTTTGGAACCGGAGTCCACAGAGAAAACCCATACGTGCACGGGGAGAACATGCAGACTCCGCACAGAAAGGCCAGTGTTCCAAGCCTCGTCCCCACCCAGGACTCGAACCCACAACCTTCTGGCTGGGAGGCCACTGTGCTACTCACTGTGCTACCGTGCCGCTTATCCAGCATTTTCTCAATTGTATATAAAACCTGTGATGATCAGGTGCACCTTAAGTATGTACCAAATAACAAAAATGACAAGCTAAACTGAGGTTGCGTCTTTTAGTACGGTGCGTCTTATGGTTGTGAAAATACTGTATTTATTCTAGAAACATGATGAATTGAAGCTAAACTCAACCTTGTCAGAAACCATAGGTTAGTTTGAAATTTTCTTTGCCCGGATTTTCAAACATGAGCAGCAGAGCTGAGAAATCATGGGAAAAAAAAACTGGAGCCTGTCTTCTGTGCTGTCAGAGGCAGACAGGCCAACTTCTGATGAAGCTGGGAATCTGCCTCGAGGACGAGAGCACATTTCCTCATGAAACAAGAAAACTGGTGGTGATATAATTAAAAGCGTCTCATTTGAACGGGAATATCGGAGCATTTAGAGTTCATGAAGTCAATCGGTGACTCATCGACTCTCAGAGATGAAGCCTACTTAATCTGTCAGAGGACAGAGCGTGCATTCAGACTTTTATCCTGACACTACAAGTATTCTCACAGAAAGAATAAGCACAAACATGGTTGCATGAAAACTGTCGATAATCACTGGTGTCTGGTTAACCAGACATGTTCAGGTATACCTAACGATTCTTTTTCATGGTTGTCCGAATGTCCTTTTTCCAGTGACATTTATAAAAGTTTCATTGCGGTAATATAAAACATTACACGTCACTCTCTCATAAATCATTTGTGTCACGGATCAATGCTTCAGAGTGGCGTTCTAAAGAAACAGGAAACGTTCAGAGAAAGCGACTCACTTTTTGGTCAAAGCTTTTTTTTTCCATTAGTGGCAAAAACAAAAGTGTTAAAGCCGGGTGTCATCTGGAATTAGTGTTTTACAATGAATGATTATACTGTGGTTGCGCGTGGCGGTGCGGCTTTGACACAAATCGGGTTAAAGATCTCAAATAAAAACGAACAAATAGAACATGTAACCTCTTGTGGGAAAATTTTTTGATTTGTGGTTCTGGGCTGTTACAGGAAAGGTTATGTGTAATGGAGGGTCAAAGATCAGAAAACGGATGAGTGTCTTTTTAGCTCTGCCATTAGTGAAGACTGAGCGGGGGCAGGTTTCTAATAGAGGTGCACATATGTTTAGACTCACGTTTACCCTTTCAACAGAAACTGCATCCAATACTGACGGATACAGTATTGGTTTCAGAAAGAAGAGTAGGATATATTGTTTGTGGCTGTTTTTGATCATTTTCCGTCTGTCTCATGCTTGTTTAGCATCTCACTTCTCTTCATCAGCGTGGTTGCTCTTCTACTTGTTGTGGTTATTTGATATACTTTCCAACACAAAATAAGTGAATCCAGGCCGTGTAACCAGTAGGTCTGCTCATCCAGCTATGATAACTTACAAGCCAGCCTCTTATCACCCAACACTGCTGGAGCCCACAGGGGACCTGTCAGACTCTGTCAGCTCCTCTTCTTGCTTTAACCTTGTTCCAAAAGCCTTCCCCTGCTTTTACTGCCACTTCTTCATTTAAAAGCAAATTCTGTAAACTATTAACTGTGACGGCACATGACTGCCACTCAGATTGACTGATGAGGGAAATTATACAGAAAGGTGACAGAAGATGCTGAATTCGGTCAGATGTCAGAAGGTTCTAAAAACCTCATGAAGATTTAAAATTATTAAGACTAGAAATGATGGTTTTACAGCAAAAATATTTCACTAGAAGTGGAAGAAAATTCAGGTGAAATTTTCCAGTTAGAAACTGGAATTCTAAGCCCAAAAATTTGCATCTAACTTTCCTTTTACAACACAAGACGCTAAACCTCGGATTTCTCCAAGTCCAAACAAACACCATCAGCATTTGAGGAAAAAATCTCAAAGTCCAAGGTAAAAAAAAAAACCTGTAAACTTTGCACTGGAAAGACAACAATTGATGTTGTTCCAAGTAGCGATGAGTATTGAGAGGTCTCAGCCTGAACTGACTGACACTACAACCTCATGACACTTCTCAGAAATCTAAAAAGTTAATGCTAGCAGAAAACTATCAGTCATTAATTCACATTTTTCTAATGAGACCAGAAACATTGAAGTGCTGGTCTGTAGTTTCCAAGGTGTAGTTCTGGGTACGCGAGACACTGACCTTAGATCTTCACTTCGGGCAACACGATGAACTCTGCTGTGACCTCTGTTGTGACCGCCGGTGCCTGAGTGAAGAAGCTTGATCTGAGACTCCACAGCAACATCCGTCTAAATAAAAGAAAAAAAATCTGCTTGTATTAAACATCTTAGAAGAGCAAACACAAAGGTCTTTTGGTGTCAGTTTTCAGACAATTCAATGCTCCGTTGTTCCACTTGAAAAGCAAAGTAATATATGGCTGCATCGTGCAATGTGTCTTTCTCCATCTGTGATCAACTATTATTGATGGACTGAAAAGAGGTAGCAATGACAGCAAAAGTCCCGCACTTAAGCTAAATCTCCTGACAGTGTCCAAACATTAAGCCGAAATAGAACAATTTATTATATTGCTAGGATGCATCTTTTTATGACAAAACCAGAACTTTACTCTGCTTTTGTTGATGATGTCAGAGCATTCTTTCCTCCAACAGCCAATCAGCATTCACTTTGCAACTCACATACAGAAACAGAAGTTTGAAAAGTAACACCTTTTCTATTACTGTAATTAATTAATCGGAATTTACTATCTTTGTCCCCCTCTTCTTCTCCTTTCGGCATTCCCCTTCAGGGGTAGCCACAGCAAGTCAGTTTCTTCCATCAAACCCTACTGTATCTGTTGCATCCTCTTCAGTCACGCCAACTATCTTCATGTCTTCCTTCACTGTATCCATGAACCTCCTCTTTGGTCTTCCTCTAGGCCTCTTTCCTGGTGGCTCCAAACCCACCATCCTTCTGTCGATGTACTCTCTCTCTTCTCTGTACATGTCCAAACCATCTCAGTCTGGTCTCTCTGACTTTATCTCCAAAACCTCTAACATATGCTGTTCCTCTGATCCTGTCCATCCTGGTCACTCCCAGAGAGATCCTCAGCATCTTCATCTCTGCTACCTCCATCTCTGTTTCCTGTCTTTTCCTCAGTGCCACTGTGACTCTTTGGGGAGAAATGAGTGCAGGTTAAGAATGTGATTTGGTAGCGGATGACCGTCCTGCACAGAAACGTGACCCAAGAATTTCCAGCTGCATTATACAATTGAACAATGGTTTGGCAGGTATTTTGGAAAAATCTATTGGGTAGATGGACTTTTGCTTTGGACATAATTGTGCAACAGGCTACCTTTTAGAGTCGTGATGACAAGCAACCTAAGGAATTACATGGTCTTGTTGTGAATCACATTTATGCCTCGACTGCAGTGTTGAAAGCAACCCCAGCATGCTCCCGAGCTTTCAGCTAATTTTTCACACATCCTGCAGGTTTGAGTTGTGCACACTACTGGGGTTTTATGCTCTCAATTTCTAGCCAAATGAGGCTTTTGTCACATTCAATTTGGATTCTTCATGTTGCTCCAACACGGCTGAGATTAGCAGAGTGAATGCATTCAAATGCTTCAAATTCAATAACTCGACACACTTGGCAACACGCCCTTCAAATCCCAAAATATACTTTTCAATTAAGAGATGAGAGCTGGAACATAACTTCTTTATAAAAATTAAGAAATGAGATTTAGACACTGAAGGTTTTGTCTCGAAATAATCAATGTTAAAAACTCAAACTTCAAAATACTGAAAATAGAAAAAAATTGAATGTTGTTCGCAACGTGGCAGGTTGTTTCTGATCCACAAGCAGATTGTAATTCATTGTAATTGTTGGTTCAGACTTCGGTGTTCGCAGCTTTGGTTTTGTTGGCTGGAATTATCAGATGCATGTCTTGGCTAGAATGTTCAGAAATCTGAAGGAGCCCATTTGGCTGAGAAAGTCGCAGGCACCTCTTAAGGCACCAGCTGGCTGCTGACAAGACTCGGCAGCAAGAGATGAGGAGGCGAAAGAACGTCGCTTTAAATATTCGTTTGGATCTCACGTTTGCTGGTATTTATGTCTTGAACTGAGTCTTAATCTGAAATGAATAACAATAGTTCATACTAGAGATGGATATAAAAACTAGACTTGGTGTGTATTCGTATAAACTTAAAAGTTTAGTTTTGTTTTGTACTCTGTACTGCCCATCTCTTGCAAGATTGCAGGAAGAGTCAGAGCCTATATCGTCTGATTCAACGTGCGAGGCAAAAAACACACTGAACAGGTCGCCAGTTTGTCGCGGGGCCACACACACACAACTATGCACACACACTCATTCCTCTGGGTAATTTTGTAACGGGAAAATTACCTAACATGCAAATAGGAAACATACAAATAGAAAAGTGAGATTAGATGGAGGAGAGATAAAGAAGGTAGAAGATTTTAAGTACTTAGGATCAACAGTCCAAAGCAATGGAGAGTGTGGAAAAGAGGTGAAGAAGCATGCACAGCCAGGCTGGAACGGGTGGAGGAAAGTATCAGGTGTGATGTGTGACAGAAGAATTTCAGATAAAATAAAACAAAAAGTGTACAAAACCGTGGTGAGACCGGCCATGCTGTTTGGTCTAGAGACAGTGGCACTGAGGAAAAGACAGGAAACAGAGATGGAGGTAGCAGAGATGAAGATGCTGAGGATATCTTTCGGAGTGACCAGGATGGACGGGATCAGAGGAACAGCACATGTTAGAGGTTTTGAAGATAAAGTCAGAGAGGCCAGACTGAGATGGTTTGGACTTGTGCAGAAGAGAGAGAATACATTGGCAGAAGGATGCTGGGTTTAGAACCACCAGGAAAGAGGCCCAAAGGAAGACCAAAGAGGAGGTTCATGGATACAGTGAAGGAAGACATGAAGATAGTTGGCGTGACCGAAGAAGATGCAGCAGATAGGGTTAGATGGAAGAAACTGACTTGCTGTGGCGACCCCTGAAGGGAGATGCCAAAAGAAGAAATTACCTAACAAGCATGTTTTGGAAGAATGGGAGGAAAGTGGAGTACCAACGGGAAAACCACACATACACAGGGAGAACATACAAACTCCCCACAGAAAGGCCAGTGTTTCAAGCCTTGGCCCTATTCAGGACTCAAACCCCTGACCTTCTCGTTGAGAGGTCATCATGGTAACCACTGCACAATCGAGCAGCCTTTTTTAATATTTACCTTCAAAAAAAATTTTTTTTTTTTTTAATTTTTTTTTTTAAAAAACAGCAAGACTTTTAATATTTTTGTGCTTTACTTAACTGTGCGTCATGATTTGATCCTGTCAAAAATGTCCATGCTGTTCCACTCTTGTTTGTTTTTTAGACTCCGGCACAACCATTTATTCTACACAAGTGCCACAAAAGTGATGAAAATCTTTAGCAATTTTCTTTAAAAAAAAATAAAAAGCAGAGTGTTTTAAAGACGGAGAGCTGCCTCATGGACGACAAAGCGAGGGGGATTAAATTGGGGAGGCTTTCAGCAAGGCGACTGTGTTTCAAGTTAAAAATGTGTAAAATATAATGACGCTGGTTGAAATTTAATAGGCAGTCACATCCATTAAAATTTTCTGAAGACAATTTTTTTCTTTCAGAATGAGTGGTTCCTTCACCAGTATAAAAAAGAAGAAAAAAAACATTCATAATTTATACAACAGCGCTTGTTTTATGGTAATACTGCTCATTACTTTGTCATGATCGGTGGGGACGTTTTATAGCAGCATAACAGAAAAAGTGACTCAACGCTCAAGCAGTTTATTAAGAATATTTCTTCTCGATTTTCACCTAATCTAACACATGTCGCATTATTTATGATTCAAAGCAGGCTGACGTAAATGTGAATTACTTTTCACACAGTCATTTTTTGCCAGACTTACTTACAAAAAGTAATATTAAATGAATTGAAAGATTCTGGCAGTGTTTAAAAATCAATAGATAAATACTACTAATTAATCTTGGCATATTTAAACTAGTACTATTTACACTACTAATAAGGTAGTGTAATAAGGGGGGATTCGAGGCAAGGATGACTTGGAGGTTAAGGCGACCGAAGAGTCGCCGGTTCGATCCTACATCCGGAGTTCATGCCAACGTGTTCTTGAGCAGGACACTTAACTCCGAATTGCTCATAAAGATAGCGGTATGCGGCTTGCATGGCAGCTCCCATCATCAGGTATGAATGTGTGTGTGATTGGGTTTTCTTTTTGGGGAGGTGTTAGCTCAGTGGTAGAGTGTGTGTCGTTGGACTGAGAGAAGCCAGTTCAAATCCCTGGAGCAGACACCTTACTCCCTAGCAACTACCACCATTAGCGCCGTCGTGGCTGCCTGCTGCACTGTAATCAGCAAATTAATTTCCCCATTGTAGGACTAATAAAGGTATTTTTTGGGATTTTCTCTGAAAGTGTAAAGCGCACTACAAATAAAATGTATTATTATTATTATTATTATTTTTCTTCAAAAGACTCCCTCATTGATATTTTCAAGCTTCATATTTCATTTGAATGGTCCAAGTTGTTCTTTAAAAAAAGGACCATTGTGCTTTTGTTTTGTGTTGAGGTGTCAGAAAAGGGTGATATACAGTATGAATTACAAAAAGGGTGATACTTAGTCACAGAACCCTACAATTACAATAGAAAAGCTAGAGATTTATCAAAGTTCTGCAGGGTCTATTTCCGTTTTGACAGACACAAGTGGGAGGTCCACACCTGTCCTGTTCTTCCACTGAGAAATCCAAGCAAGCAGTACCAGGTCAGAACCATCTGTGCAGCCATTTAAAAGAAAGCCAGATGTCCAGATTGAGCCACATAAAGTTTTTAGGGCATGTGTAGATCAGCGAGATGGAAAGAAAAAAAACACATTTATGAGTTTGCAACGTCTTAAATCGGTCACTATACCTTCGATCGCTCAGCGGTACATGGAAAATTTGACTTGATGCCTTTAAGACACTACACCCATGCTCTATCAAAAAAAGCTGTTCCGTGTGTTAAACCAGGTCTGGACTTCATTGGCTGAAAACCGTGCCCATCAATTCCAAGCTTTAGACAATTTAACATCGCGAGTGGTTACCAACTGACTTAAAGGAGCATTTCTTAGTATTTCTTAGTATTAAATTGTTTGCAAAAGCAGAGAATTCAAGTCAGGTGATTTATGAATGTGTCAACTTCAAATATTTTGGTAAAAAAACTATGAAATAAGGATGGGAATCACTGTGTTTCACAGAGAAGACAAGAAGAGGGACACCATCTGGATACTTGTGGGTCTAAAACGGGTCAAATTTCTTCATTTCATGTTTTTTTTTAATTATTCTTTTTTATACAGAATTTTTCTCAAAAGAAGCACACTTTCTAATAAAAGCACACCCCTGTTTTTCTTGAAACTTGAATACAGCAAAGCTTAGTCTGACAAAAATAAGTCTTCCTCATGCAACTTTAGCTCAAGTCCGACATGTCCTTGTCCTTTTAAATAGCAGTAAATAGCGCTTTAATTTGCGCTACCGCACATGTGCAGCTTGTGCTAGTACCAGTACCACACTGAGACTATTTTTTTGCCCTGCAGATTTTTTTTACAACTAGCTTATTTAGAAATGCACTCCACATCATTGCGCCCGCGCATGCACTAACATTGGGAATGATATGGTAAAAAGAGAGGAGGCAATAGCTCAGTGGTAGAACGTTCACCCTTGGACCTGAAGCTCTCCAGAAATTATGGGATCGAATCCCACTGAGCTCATCTCTCCGTGTCTTTGGGGAAGACGCTTAATCCATCATTGGCACCATCATGGCAGCCTGCTGCGGTGTAATGCAGCACACAAATTTTACCGTTGAGGGATGAGTAAAGTATATTTCTTTCTTCTTTCCAATCAATATGTTGTTAAGCTCAGAGATACTTTTGACTGGTGGCATCATCTCAGTTGGTATACCACAGAGATATGTCCTCTGCCTCCTCCATTTTTCCTATCTCTGTGTATTAAAATTACTTTATCCACAACACAATCAAACCTAATGGTTAAAATGAGGCTAAACTGGGAACCTACAATCAGGAAGATAATATTTTTTTTGCATCTGGAATGCAGCTTGTATAAATATAGGTAAGTAAATATTTTTATCTTTCCATGTCCATAGCAGCAGCAGCCGCGTCAGAAGGTAATTTCTAAATGAAGATGATTGTATTCTCTGTATGTTGTTGCATTATGCATGTGCTGCTGTATTTCATGAAGAAGGTGACCTGGACTTTATCTTCTTTAAAGCAACTGCATGACTCAGCTCGCCCTGCTCCGTGATGACTACACACCTGAAACTTTACTGAAGTTACTTTCTAATCAGAATCCGTGCCGGGATATCCTGGGGATATCAAGGATCCTTTCCATATTAACCAAACCCAATTTAAGTTTTTAACAAGTTTCATGGCTCAAAAATGAAAGTTTTCAGTATTTGCAAAGCTTGCAAAGGCGGTGGACAGAAACTGACAAAAAGCAATGGAAAGGAGGCGGAGCAACGGATATATTTTTAGGCACGAAAAAAAAACAGTTTTGTATGTTTAGGATTTGAGACCCTTAATGAAATACAAGAGGTGTGACCTATTCTAAAAGGTGCATGGAGCTATGAAAACAGAAAAGAAGAAATATCTCAGTAATGAAGATGAATAGGACTGCACAATATTGACAGAATGTAATTCAGATTTTTCAACTTGATATTGCTATATTGATTTTGTGCATTTGTTGCTTTTGTTGTTTATCATGTCACTAAATGCAGCCAAATTTGATTGAATGCAATAACAAGGAGAGGTGGACTCTTCCAAGGCTGCCCTTTGTCACTGATTCTATAAATTACCTTTATGGACAGAATATCTAGGCAAAGCCGAAATATTTGAGGAATCCAGTTTGATGACCTCATGATTGGATTTCTGCTTTTTGTGGCAAATTTGGTGTTGTTGGCTTCATTGGACCGTGATCCCTAAATCTCGCTGGACCAATTTGCTGCTGACTGTGAAGCATCAGGGATGGCAATCAGCACCTCCAAATTCAAGACCATGGTCTTTGCCCAGAAGAGGGTAGAACACTCCCTGCAGGTCAGAAACGTGGTCCTGCCCCACGTGGAGGAGTTGAAATATCTCAGGGTCTTGTTTACGAGTGGGGTAAAGATGGAGCGGGAGATCGACAGACGGATCGGTGCGGTGTCTGCAATAATCAGGACGCTGCATTGATCCATCGTGGTAAAGAAAGATCTGAGCCAAAAAGCAAAGCTCAGAATTTACAGGTCAATCTACGTTCCCACCCACACCAATGGTCACCAGCTGTGGGAGATGACTGAAAGAACAAGAACGCTGATACAAGCGGTTGAAATGAGCTTCCTCCGCAGGGTGGCTGGGTCCCTGACCTGCCATCCAGGACGATCTTGGAGTAGAGCCTTGCTTCTTCAAGTTGAGAGAAGTGAGATGGAGTGGTTTGGGCATCTGGTTAAGATGCCTCCCGAATTCCTCGCTGGTGAGGTGTTACGGGCATGTAGGAGGAGACCTAGTGTTACACCCGGACCTGCTGCAGGGAATAGTATGTCTTACTACTAGACAGGGAACACCTTGGGATCTCACCCCAGCTCACCCCAGGATGCAGCTGGGGTGAGAGAAGTCTGGATTTCTGTCTGAGGCTGTTGGCCCCCATGACCTTGCCCTGGATAAGCAGTAGACAACAGAGTGGAAGCAACAACTTACCAAACTATAATTTGTTTGATAAATTCCCTCCAGATCTGGTGATTAATAATTTATTTCCAATAGCCTGAGAGAGGACTTAAAAAAAAAAAAAAGATCCTTGGTATATTAAAAACATCATAATTGGGTATACTTTAGTTGTAAAAAAAAAAAAAAGTGCAGTATTTACTACTCTTCAAATTAGCCTGGATAATGATGGATACTGAATCATACTGTTACGCTCACCACTATTGCCTGGCAACCGATTTGAAATGTGATAGGTTATATTTATTTGAGCTTGTGTTGGCATCCCATTATCATACTAAATTGGCTCAGTTGTCTGCAAAATGCCGGTTATTATGGAAAACCGTGGGTTGTAATGGAGTCTGACAACTTGTCTGTCAGCTTTAAAGGACGGATTTACTTCTGCAGAATATTTTATTCTTGTTAGGCTGGTGTGTATCTAAACAATTTTGTACAGTAAATTTTTAAGAACATTGCTTTTTATAATTGTCATAAATTTTTTATCGTTGGATAATGGGATTTTTTTTAGTGACAGCAGCGTGGTGGCTGGTTAAGTTGAATTTTGATGGATACAAGTGAAAAGTGGAAACATAACTCATGGATGACAGTTAAAAATAGAAGTTGTTTCATGTTACTACGGCAACCTCTGAGAAACGCTCTGGCATTTGGTCAGTGAGGGAAAAAAAAAACGTCAAAACCAAATTACACCGGGGCATAAGGTATTGAAAGTGTTGATTCGTGTCCAAAACGTAACCTTTTCTTCTTCCGAGGTCTTGTGGCTGTTATTGTGCACATTTCCAGTGGAGCTTCTGTACTGGTTGCTCAAGTGTGAAATCAAATAAAAGGAGCAGTAAAAGAACATTTGCAATTATTACATGCTTTATGTGTAACAGCGATGTCAAATGATCCATGTCATTGGGCGTCAAACTACTGAAGGTATTTGAGGTCTATTATCAGCATAAGAACTGGGTTTTATTTTTTTTAAACACCTATAATCACAATGCAGTTGTGATTTTGCTTTTGTTCAGTTCACAAATTCCACCAGTTTTATTTCTAAAAACTCTACATTATGTACTTAAGATTCAAGGGTGCAAGGCTTTCACCCTGGTCAAATCACACCGGTGAAGCTCCAAGGTTGCTGAATCCCATTTTCCCACAAGAAAAAATGTTTTTTGCGTTTATTTCTGACCTTTCCTGCCTTGTACACATCCAGTCATTTAATTTAGACCATCAAGCATTTGAAATGTTCTCTTAAGAAATTTTTTATATATTCAGAGATGTTGTCAATTCATGTTTCTTATGTCATTTGAACAGACCTTGATGTGTCAAAATGACAATGTACACTATTTTCAAGTAATATTTTCAATTAAATGACTCATACAGATATTATTTATATGAACTTGTTTGCATTAAATGATTCACAATGCCGAGGGAAAATGAGTTCAACCCAAGACATGTTTGGCTTTCAGCCTGCACACATTGGCATTTGCATTTCGTGCATATGCATTGATGTACATAAGTGTTACAGAAAAATATCAACAGGTTTACCAATTCTAACAAGCTGGGTTAGGTCAAGGGCTAATAGAAACCTCGGTCAATCACAGGATTTATTATAGTAGATTGATAAAAAAAAGATATTTTTTTCTGTCTTGACTAAACTAATCTGACAAGTATGTGGTTGGGATGTGAATCATATGTTACCATTTCAATGCAATAGATAATCTCTCTATATATATTTTTTAATATACTTTATTAATCCCTGACCAAAAAATTTGTGTGCTGCACTACACCGCAGCAGGCTACACCAATGACAGGGCCAATGGTGGGAAAAACGGGGGGTTAGGTGTCTTCTCAAAGGACCCTAGACATAAACTCAGTGGCATGCGAACCCACGAACTTCTGGTTAACTACCGATCCGCGGATAAACGCTCTAACCACTGAGCCACCTTCTCCCGATTTACCAGTCGATCTGCGTTCCCACCCTCACCTATGGTCACCAGCTGTGGGCGGTGACTGAAAGAACAAGATCGTGGATACAAGCAGTCAAAAATTAGCCTTCTCCACAGAGTGTCTGGGCTCTTGCTCAGAGATAGAGTGAGGAGCCTGGGGTAGAGCCGTTGTTCCTCCGGGGCGAAAGACACCATATGGAGTCGTTCGGGCATTTGGTTTGAAAGCCTCCCGAATGCCTCATTGGTGAAGTGTTTTGGGTACGTCCCACCAGGAGAAGACAAACCCCGGACCCACTGGAGAGACTATGTCTCAAAGCTGGGGTTCAACCTGGGTCATACCTTGATGTTCTGAGATGATAGGCAAAATTATTTCTGTCCCTTCATAGCTGAGATAGCTCATTTCGGCCGCTTGTATCCCCGATCTGCTTTCAGTCAGATCGGGGATACAAGTTCTGTGAGTGACCATAGTTGAGGTTCACACACATGCAAATATCCCAAGATAGTTCCGTTCTGTCATCTTCCACTTATCCAGGGCCGGGTCACGGATGCAACAGCCTCAGACGGGAATCCAAGGCTTCTCTCACCCCAGCTGCACCCTCCAGCTTTCCCAGAACGATACTGAGGCATTCTCCAGCCAGCTGTGAGATTTAAGTCTGTGGGTTTGGGGTCTGCCTCTTGATTTCCTCCCAGTGGGACATGCCCAAATCATCCCACCAGCGAGGCATTTGGGAGGCAAGATAGTTGAATTTGCTATTTAAATTTTGCACGCAACATTTTTTTTTTTTGATCAGGATCATTTCTGTTTAGGGGATTTCAAACGAGCAAACAATTACTTTACACAACTTCACCTTATCACTAATAAATTAAAGTAGGGGCCTCCTTTACACTATTATTTAAGTTTCTTAAGTAATGAAAAGTATTTTAAGGAAGTTTGCTTTGAGAAAAATTTGGTAAATTTGAATTTTTTTTTCTAATTTGTATTATGAAGTCCACTTAAACTGCTGTGCTTGTTGGCGTCAAGTTTTTTTTATGCGTGAGCCAGCTTAAAAGAGAGACTCTGAGTTTGGAGTGAGAGGCAAAAATGATTCTGATTGGTTTAATTAAATGCGAGAGTGACAGCACATTCAGAGGTGGTCATTTTGAAAGCGATCAGAGTAATCACACACTTGTTGTAATTGCCAATCTGATGCAACAGCAATTTCAATCAAACTCCAGGACCGGCACATGAGCAACTTGTTTATGTGGAATGTGAAAGAAAAAGTCCTTGGTCTTGTTGTTTGAGAGTGGATCTGACCGGGAGCCATCTTCAAGGTTTAATTTGAACATTTTAACGTGAAAAGATGGCACATTTTAGCTTATTTCTTTCTTTGAAACAAAAAAGAAAAATTACTCTATTTTTCTCCTTTTGAATATCAGTTTCCTGAAAATCCTTTTACTGTTGACCAGAGTTTGTCCTAAAATTATACTCGCTGGGCTTTTTGTACATCAACTTAATGGAAGCTGAAATTGTTGAAAGCAATTTATCTATACAAGCTTGATTCTACAAAACCCCAGATGTGAAATACGCATAGAAAAAAACAAAAAAAACCAAGCTTTTCATTTCAAAGCGAAGGAAAACAGTTTTATTTTGGTCTCATTTATGAAACAAGTATGGTTTACTAAAAAAGCTTCTGGAATTTCAATGAGCATGGTATCTTTATATTTTGTCCAGAACTTAAATTAAATGATAAACATGATAGAAACAGAAATGCATTAGACCAAACGGACCAAAAATGTTTTTGAAAAATAAGAAATTAGAATAAAAAGACATTGTTCAGCTTTACTGTCAAAATTGTAGAAAAGGCTTCAAAGTTCTTCCTCTTCAGACCATGAGGGTGAGAAAGTTATGATATACTCAAGAATTTGTTTTGTTGGCATCCCTCTGTCTCTTGAGACAATGGAGTCTGCATCTGGATACCTATTTGTTTTTTCAGCGTTAGCTGAATAAGCCGTTGTGGGAGCTGCAGCTCCTACTACACTTCCTGTAAATGTGATAGATGGTATGAGTCATGGAGGAGAAGTGACAGACTGATTTTTTTTTTTGCTGTTTCTGGGTCTTTTTGGCCTCGAGCTGAATCTCTTTGTTCTCCTCGACCTGCTTGTTTCTATGCCACCTATAGCGGTCCGAGATCACTAACTCGAGATCCGCAATGCTGATGTTGCATGGTCAGAGATCCCTTTTAGAGGTATCTATGTACTGCAGGGCAGGTCATCCAGTTGGTCACATTCCTGTGGCAAGCATTCCATAGAGGATGTCCTTTGGAATGTGGTCCATCCTGCGTAAATAGCGTAGCCAGGACAGGTACCTCCATGAGACAATGGCAAATGACACGATGATGAGATGAAGAGACACTGAGACGATGCTCGTCTGGGTCAGGACGTCCGCGTTGAATACTTGATCTTACCAAGTGATGCTTAGGAGACGTCTGACAACAACATGCTCATAACTCTGAAATGGTCCCAATGAGAGTATAGATTTTTTGCTAAGAATCACTCTCTTTGGACCAGGGAGTTGTTGTTATTATAGACTCCAGGTAAGTTGTATTTTAAGCCTCCATTCCTGTTCAGAGAAGGCTTTTCTTTTTTTACAAAGAAGCCATCTTGAGTATTTATTAACATTCTCAACCCTCAGGTCTAAAGAAGGAAATTCTTAACCCAAAATCAATGTTCACTTTGAGGGACCAGTTTTAGTTCACAGGGCTATTAACATGTGCATCAAACAGCTGGAAAGACTATGTCTCACAGCTGGCCGGCCAGGAAACGACTCGGGATCCTTACAGGTGAGCTGGAGAATGCAGCTGGGGTGAGAGAAGCCTGGGCATCCAGTCTAAGGCTGTTGCCCCCGCGACCCAGCCCCGGATAAGTGGAAGATGACGAAACGGAACAAATCAATTATTGTCAATGGCAAAGGTGTAGTAATATAGCTGGAAAGCTGGATAGAATACAAAATGTTAGCTCGCTACAACTTGAATATACGTGCATGTATTAATTTAAGGTTCTCAAACTGCCCTAGTCGTGATCAAGCAAGATGACTTTGGTTATTATTATAGAAACAATAGATGTACCACCTACATTCAATTTTGATCTAGCTACAGTATATTTCTGTTTGTATGAACTATTGTTAAAAAAAAATGTGTTTTAGTCAAAAAGCTTTATTGAAATATTCTTGGTTTGCATTTGTGGGTTCTTTCTTTTTCCACCACCAAAAACAGAATTTGCTCATTGAAAAATCCCCCCTAGGAATGAATTTGAGTATGCATGCAACAGACTGAGCAGCTTAAAAAATGAATGAATGGTTCGACAATAAAAAAGGGGGGAAAAAAACGGTATTTTTCCAACTGTAATTAAAATCCCACCAGAGAATGACTCACTTTGAGATTGGGATTGCAGAAAAATGGGACAGTGTTCCTTAAGTAGCCTCTCTAAGGGAGACATTGACATTAACACCAGCTATAGATATCTAGTGTAAGCTACTTATAAGTTAATCTTGAACGTTTTGAGTTGATTTAACAGAAATTTGCTATTTTTGGGCACCATCCTGGCATCACAGTACACAAACAAGTTCAAACACTGACAAGTGAATTGAATCAATTCCAGCCATGATGAAAGAAATGCATATACATACGTCACTTTGAACAAAGGAAAACCTAGAATAAAAACTCCAATGTCCCTGAGTTCATACCCCATTGGGTCAGACATGTTTGGCCGGCCTGAGGGCAACATGCATAATACCAGGAAAGAGGGTTTAATGTTTGAGCTGACTGGGTTGATAGAACAGTGACACTATTTCATTCTGATGCTTTTTGTGTGTGTGTGCTTAGTGGTGTGTAGAGGCAGTGCTTTTT
Source organism: Neostethus bicornis (assembly GCA_902685375.1). Lineage (NCBI taxonomy): Eukaryota > Metazoa > Chordata > Actinopteri > Atheriniformes > Phallostethidae > Neostethus > Neostethus bicornis. The sequence continues at coordinate 8,766,707 of LR738563.1, forward strand.
AAGTGACAACACTGCTATTGATTGTTCACCTCACCTGAATGAAAAACAGTCTGAGAGCAGTTGGGTTGGTTTCATCCGTCCTGTGTGTTTCTAATGGTGTTAAGAATTTGTTCTGCTTTTAATCTCAGTAATAGAGTCTTAGGGCACTCGGGCTTTTAAAAAGTTTCAAACACAATCACTATTTTAATAACTTGGGTTCAGTAGATTCCTAGACACCACCGAGAAGACAAAATTGGAACGAAACTCGTGTTGTGAAGATGAGGTTGGCGGGGGGTCCTGATAATTTGAAACAGACCTACAGCTGGGCGTATGCTTTCTAACTTGGAGTGCATTACTCTAACAGAACTGGGTTTACAGGTCAAGATTGGCTCCAACTCCAGGAAGACACAAGGAGAGAAAATGAATAAATTCTAAGTCTCAGCTTCTCTTTCAGAGCAGTGCTCGGTGAGACTTTTGAAGAATACGTCAGACTTCAAAAACAACCTGAAATCCAACTGTGACTCATTTCAAAACTTTAACATTGAAAAAACAATGTATAAATGATGACTATGTTATATTCATTCTGATCGGATCACATCAGATTGGATGGTGGGGAGAAAATGAAATATCATTGGTGGGGTGATGGTGTCAAGTAGACAATTGTTTGGCAAGAAGGTGAGGTTCAGATTGAGGAATGGAAACCAACTTGAGTCATATGAGCAAAGAACATCTATGGATTGTGTAATCAAGCTAGAGTACCCAGAGGGAACAGATGTGTGCTAGAACCCACCAATTTCTAATGAGTCATATGAATCTTAAATAAAAACATTCGGTATTTAACAACAAAATATTAAAACTTATTGAATTACACTCATTTATATTTTCACAGCAATAAACTTTCGTTTAATAGAAAGTTTGATTTGATTGGGTGAGCAAGCTACTTTTTCAGTGTTACGTCTGAGAGACTCCATTATTGAAACTGGCAGACATACAAGATGACAAAAATTACTGGACCGATTTGCTTCCGAGTGTGAAGTGGCCGGGATGGGAATCAGTGCCTCCAAATTCGAGAGCATGGTCCTCGCCCAGATAAGGGAAGAGTGCTACCTGCAGGTCAGGAACAGGATCTTGCCTGAAATGGGGGAGTTTGAGTATCTTAGGGTCTTGTTCACAAGTGGAGGAAGGATGGAACAGGAGATCGACAGATGGATTGGTGCGAAGTCTACAATAAGCAGGTTGCTGCATCGGTCCATCGTGGTGCAGAAAGAGCTGAGTTGAACAAGCAAAGCTTTCGATTTACAAGTTGATCTACTTTACCACCCTCACCTGTGGTCACCAGCTGTCGGTGGAGACCAATTAAACTAGATCACGGGTACAGCAGCCTAAAATGAGCTTGCTCCACAGGGTGGCTGGGTTCTCACTCAGAGATAGTGAGAGAAGCTCTTACATACAGGAGGAGCTCGGAGTAGAACTGTTGCTCCTCTGGGTCAAAAAACATCTAGGCACGGTGTTGAGGAAACAAGATGCATTTTGAGCTAAAGTCTGGTTTATACTCCTTTTAAAATAAACAATAGATTGGTGTTGCTGATTGAATGTATAAGACAAAGTTTATAAATGGCTGCTTTGCGGAAGAGTCCTTCATGACTGCTCATCCATATACTTTGTGTAGTTCTCACCAAGATCAAACTTATCTTAGGATAACTGCTGAACCAGATTCGGATACATTTGCATTGCAATGTTTTTAAAGTTCACTGTCCCACTGAGCAAAAAAGTTCATTAAAAAAGTAAAAGTACTGGATCAAAAAAATAATGCTCTCCCCAAATTATGATGGAAATATAATATGATAAAACCCTTTAAACAGCATGGTATTGTTTACAACATAAAAAATGCACTGATAGACAACGCTTATTAATTACTGTCTTACAAAAAATATGTCTTTTCTTTTTTCTCTGTACAAGCTCTAACCGGTGAGAAAACACCATATTTTATTAAAACTGCCATCCAAATGTAAATCTTTCATTTTAAATGTATGATTTACTTTCAGGTCAGGAAAGCAGTGATCTGTGTCATGTTCACCAGAAATATGCCAAAAGGTCAGCAGTGACGGCAGAAACCAGACAACAAATGCTGTTACAAAATACTAAGTGATTGTGTATATGTCAAAAGGGCTTGTTGGACAAAAAGTGAAATAATTAGGCGGTCAGAAGATAATTTCCACTCTCAGTAGTGCCTGCCTGACACGTCAGGATACCAGAGATTTGATCTCCCCATCAGGATTCAAAAATATATCTTGTAATAACTTGCCTTAAAATCAGTTATGCAGTGAAACAGAATGAGATGTCTCAATTCCATTCAAAAGCAACAAAACGTGCAAAAGGACGTAACTGGACAAAACATGGAAGTAGCTTCTAGCTAAAGGCTCAAGGACGTCTGCTGAGTGGAAGTATTTTCATCAAGAGGACAAAACCTTCCGACTGCAAAAAGCGAGCTTTGCAAACTAGAAATTTCTCAATTGTGGCAAAGAAAAGTTTTCATTTAACACAATTAACCTGATACGCCATCTTAAAAACAAACATTGAGCGCATTACAGCAAATTTACTCAGGAAACCCAGAGGTCGAGTCAGCCCACACTGCAGGAAAAAAAACAAAGAGCACATTCAAAAGTCAATAGAACAGATGGAAAACAACTGGAGAATTGACAAAGAAAGAGTTAATAGATTTTTGCTTGAATATGGTTCAAATATTTAAAAAAAAAACATAATTGGTGTGGGGAGTGAAAGTTTGGGTTGCGCACTTTCTCGCCAATTTTGTTTGTAGAAGGGTCTGTAAGCCACTTTTACCAGATGCAATTGGCCCGATGTCGGCATGAAGACATTCAGATAGACCTAAATATGGAATTTCAGAACCAACAACAACATGTGCAGGTGATGTTTCTCTAATAATAAAATTTGATTTATTTCTATTTTTCCTCAAGCATTTATATATTTTGATATAGTGTGATTTAGTAAGTCGCCTGCTGCACCCAGCAATGTATGAAGAGTAGATATAAAGTTAATTTTGTTCTCTTCTCATGTGCAGACAAGAGGGAATAGCAGCCTGTACGTGCTGCAGAGCCTACTGGAACCAAAACAGGCTCCTCGCGTCTTTGCAGCTGAGCGCACTCTACACTCCACTGGTACCACTAGCAGACTACCAGTGGGAGCTAATGATAGAGAGAGCTCATGTGCTATCTTCTTTTGAAGAGATGACCAAAGTTGTGAGCAGAGAAACTGCAACTACAGCCGATGTTATCCCTGCTATAACAGCCCATTTGTATTGTTTTATATTGTGATTCTTTGATGCCGCTTGTTAGTCGTCAAACGTATTCTGTTTTAAGAAGGGGACAAAGACCAGGGAATCAGGACCATGGAGAGTTCTTTTCTTGATGGAGTAGAGCAGTGTTTTTCAACCTTTTTTCATGCCGAGGTACATTTTCTCATCAAAAAAATTACAAGGCACCCCATCAGTTAGTTTCAGACAATAAGTCTTTCAAAGGATTTTCTTAGAATGCAAAAGAAACTTTTTACTCTTTAATTTCTTGCAGAAAATGTGAGATTTAATTAGAATCTGCAATTTTTCTGTTTTAAAGATGCAACCCAAATTTTCACATAATGTCTCAAAAACATGTAAAAAACACGACCCACTAACTGGGGTAGTTTTTGGGAAGGATGGACGGCAGCGTGCAACAAAAAAGCAGAGTAGGTTACTGTGGTTACAGCTAACAACCCATCCCTGGAAAACTCTGCCGGTCTCCAAATAAAATGACAGAATTTCTTATTGATAAACCACAAATAAATGTGCTCTATTACAGTTTTGTTTTTGTTTTGTTTTTTTACACTAACACCATGAGATCAACCAAAACAATCTTTCGGAACTACCAGTATATCACGATCAACGTATGAGGTGACATTTTCCATGGCACACCTGACGATCTCGCACAGCCCACTGTATGCTGTGGAACACTGATTGAAAAATGTTGCAGTAAAGAAGGACTTTCCTGATGTTGAAACTGAGGCACACCTCTAGGTTACCCCTAAACTCTATCCCAGGTACAAAAATGGGCAAGTATGAACAAATTGAAATGGACCACTTGAACACACGTTTTCTTTATATACATACAGTATATATATGTTAACACAAGGCATCACTGCATCAAGGCAGGTAAATAAATATAAAATAAAGTTTCCTCTTTATTTTCATTTGTCTCGAATCAGTTGTTGAACTGAGCAGTTTTGCAGTCTGGTAGCTTTTATTTATTCTGTGTTACTTTTACCTGTTTTTAATATTTCACAAAGTCGACCAACCTGTTGCTTGCAAAAGAACAACTAATCCAAGCTCTATACACAGATCGACAGGGGCACAGAAGCTTTTTTACTGCTGTTGCCAACATTCTTGATGAAAACCAGAGCAGGCTTAAATGTAGAGACAAGCTAGAGGTGTTGGTTTTCATCCAAAATAAAAACCACTATATCCTTCTGTAAAATTAAAGCTAGAGTGTGCAGTTCCTAAACACACATTATTTACCTCACTCGAAAACACTGTTGTACTTATTTTTTCATGCCTGCTCGATATTTTAACTTGGTGCTGTTTTTTTTATGTTAGACTTTTTAATTTAATATTGACTCTTAGCCAGGCTGGTGCAAACTGGTGCCTCGGCTTCATTTAATTTTACTTTGACAAAAAGACAGGGTTTGCAGGCATTAGTTTTACAATTGCAGAAATCAGAAAATGTTCTTACCCAATCAGGGAACAGAGATGATGCCGTGACATGAACACAAGCGTCCGTCCCTGTCATGTTTTTTGTTCTGTATCTGGAAAAAAAGGTAATTTAAAATAAGTAAATAAAACATATGCTGTGTGATATGTTTTGGCAAATATTCCTGAGTTTGAGAATTTAAACAGAATGTAAACAGACGTGGTTCACCTGGTGCCAGTGGGAAACACTGACTGTTCTGGTGTGATACATACATCATGTTCAAACCAGGAAGATATAATTGGTTAATTAAAAAAAGAAGTTGCATACATTAGACCGAGCAAACCCAATACTGCATGGTCAGACTGTTTTCAGAGTGAAAGGAACTGCTAAAATGTTTTGATTAATCATGGCAATAACTTTAATTATAATATGCGGTTGCTTTAAGGAATAATTTAGCAGCAAATGAGAAGTAATCTAAATAAGTCAGTTATGGGTCACTAGAACGCTGTTTGGTTTTTCTTTTTTTTTTTCTGTCGAATTCTTTAAGCAGAGAGGAGTAAATGGCCCAAAGGTGAATATTCTTTTTGTACATAAAAAAGGTTCAATAAATGGTTTTAATTTTGTGTTGGTCTAAAATTAAATAGAGCTGATGATGGCCAAGGAGTTTTTGTTACTCCCTAACACATCTGAGTTGAATGTTCGAATCTACCGAGTCAACATAAGATTCCTCTGCCATCTGGGAGGAGCTGCCTGAATCCTAACCAGGCATCCTAACCTGGTTAGGATTGGGACCTCCAGCACCTCCTTGCTTGTGAGGTGTTTTGTGCACGTCACACCAGGGAAGACCCAGGCACAGACCCTGGACCTGCTACAGAGACTGTGTCTCAAAGCTGGCCAGGGAACGCCACTGGACTCTCCTGGGTGAGCTGGAAAAAGTACCCAGGGTGAGAGAAGCATGGGTTTTTCATCTGAGGCTGTTGCCCGTGCGACCCCACCCTCGGATAAGCGGAAGACAAGGGAACAGATCATAAGATTTTTGCCATGTATGATCGCCATAGGTTACCTAGCCCATTAACTTTGTACATGGATAAAACATGGATTAAATGAACTGTGTTAAAAGCGGGGGGGAAAAACGACATTTTTTTAGATCCTAAAGTTCTGTGTTTTTTAAAAAAAAACTAGCTGCCATAACAAAGACAAGTTTCCAAATTTGGAAAACCATTTACCTCAACATATTTTATAATTGCATACCTTATGTATAAATTTTATTTGCCCGTGTAGTTCCGTAGCTTATGTCTGACTAAACATCTGGGCTTATCGGCCTGCACCCTAACACCCTCATATGATGGCTTCTCTAACAGCTCCACAACCTTGCTAAGAGCCATTATTAGGATTAATTGTGTCTTCCTTAGTGGATAATTACAGCTATTTGTACATTTCTGTATGCATGAACCAGATGATTTATTCATTTGGGATGTTTAAAGCCATTGTCAGAGACCGATTTGAGAATCCCACATGATAAACTGTCATTTCCCATTAGTTATCGGTGTGTGACAAGGTTATGACTAACGTCACTGTAAACTATATTTACTGGACTTTATATATAAGAGCGTCATCAACATAGATCACAGTGTAGTGACCGAGCCGCTTCGTCGAGTTTTGACGGCTGAGATTGCGTTTAAAAAAAAAAGCAAAAGACAGTGGACAAAAACATCTTCCCGATGAACCGTGCGTTACGTTTCAGAGCGGGTGGACTCCTCCTTGTTGCATGCTAACTGCTGCATTTAGTGAATCCAGATAAAATACCCATCCAGCCATCCACTCCTACACCATCTTGTGGTCGTTATGTCATTTGTTTATGATTCACAGCTCTCCCATAATGGCCCGCTTGGCATAATGCTATCCATCAGTCTTCCCAATGGCCTACTTTTACATGGCACCCCCTTTTCTCTCGTTCTCTCTCTCTCTAGGATGCATTAACAAAAAAGCAATATCCAACAATTGACTTTGAAATAGTAATATCAGGACAGAGGTCTTTTTTTTAAGTAGTAGCCTCTAGATAAAAGAACTGAGAAGAGGCTGGACGGTGGTTTTTTTTTTGTTTTTTTATATACTGTATATTCATGAGCCAAATGAACATATCTGTCTTATCTGCTACATTTTCCCTTTGGCATTTGGATTTTTGCTTGTTTACTAGGGTTTCTATGAAGAATTAGATTATCGAAAACGTCTACAAAATAGCAACGCAACCTTGTTAAAAGTTATCTAATGTAAAAGCCCGGGCTTGAAAATGTCAAGGCACCACGCACGCTGCTATCTAACAGAGTGGCCTAAATGCTGAGCGTCGTCCAGGGGCAGAAATAACTCCACAAGTACAATATCCACTGACATTTGGTGCACAAAGATCGGTGTCTATTTTCCCCCTCTAATAACGACCCTGAAAATTATTTGAGCCTTTCAGAGAGTTATTGTATGTGGCAGGGGGTCTTAATATCAGTGATTGAATGTTTCATTTGTTCCAGCAGTGCCTGACCCCAGTTACACAAAGTACAGCCACCCTGGTTAGTGAAAATGTCATGTGCCGATCACCTCGATAGGGGATATAGCGTCATGTGACAAAAAGAGTCCGACATTAGAAAAAAAAATTCAACCTTTCTGTGAGGATCCACGTGTGTGCGTGCACATTCCAGGTATCATCGGCATATACATTCAGATTGTAAATGAATGCATGACTTTTCAGATCTACGAACATAAATAATTAATATTTCTTATACGAATGTTGTAGCGGTACGTATTAATAAAGCATCCACCATCTTGGTACAGCTTCTTACACTAATGATGTGTTCACTGTCGAGTGAGTTAAATACTAATGTGTAAAGTTACCAAACATGCGAGTTCATGCACGTAAAGCAGCAACTTATTTATGAGCACTTCATGTGGAAGTAAAGACGTCTGATGCATGGGATTGGAGTCAAATTAGAGTTAAATTAAAGCACTTAGTCTCTCACAAGTTAGTTAGCCAAGTGATGCTAACTTAAAGTCTAAATTAAAAAGAAAACTACGGTTTATTGGAGTTTTTTTTTCTCAGATTGTTAAACCAAATATTCTGAGTAACTTTGTTTTAGAAGGAGAACGGCTCATATTCAGGAAAGAATAGAAACAACCTACATTGCACCTTTTTCCGTAGCCAAAATTATTGTGTCGAAATACTGGCACTAGTGTTTATTCACATGAGCCATATTCCATTTCTGCACCTGTGCTGGTTCCCAGTAGGACGTCCACAGACAGAAACTCCCCTTACTTGGATACAGTCCTATTTACTCCAGCTGTTCTTGTTTGTCTGTACCAAGATAAAACGTCTGCAGTGGAAAAATAATAAAAAAAAAAAAGAAATGGTTGGAAGTAAAACTGTAATTGTTACTACTGACTAATGGTTACCGTTAACACTATCTGGTATCTTATTCCTTAATCTAACCAAGGAAGAATTGTTGTGGTGATGAAGTATAAACGTAGCGATAAAGTGACGACTAAAGAGAAAGTTACGATCTGTGGTTTCTCCGCCTCAGGACAGCTTCGGGGAACCATTACGATAAATGTCAGTCTGCCATCAAAACAAGTCTGAAACATGGAGTTTAAAAGGTCAGCCACTAAATATTATTGCTTCAAGACTATTTTGTGGCCTCTTAAATAGCGGTATTTCCTCTGACACGGGAGCACGCAGGAAAAGTCACATTTGAGGAAGCAAACACAGTTATTGAACTGTCAAAAGTGGAGGGAAACGATTGCGTCACATCTCAGAGTTTGGACATACAACCTATAATAAGTCTCACTGGAAAAGATTTAAAATGAGATTTTTCTTCTAACATTTTTTTTTTTATTAACACAGATGCCCAAACTCCTAAAAACAGATGGTTTGATACTACAGATGGTGACATCCTAGTCACTACACTCATCAGACAAGCTTACCAACAGAGATGTGAGACCATGTGTCTGATCAGGTAGTTTGCAGCACAGGAGCTTCACAAGGCACAGTAATCCCTCCTTTTCTCTTCATTCTCTACACATCAGACTTCAAGTATAACAAACACCAGTCACATTAAGCTCTCTGATGACACAGCCATTGAGTGTGTATGTGAAAGAAACAATCTGGAGTACAGGAAGGTGGTCAACGATTTTGTTGATTGGTTGAAACTCAAATCACCTTCACATCAATGCCACCAAGACAAAGGAGTTCCAAAAGAAAGGCTACTCTGACCCAACCGCAAACATCTAGGAAGTTGACATTGAAAGGGTAGATGTTTGGAGATATCTGGGTGTTTGATTTGACAAACACCCAGATATCACATTAGTTGCACTGGTTGGATCACATTAGTGTCCTATACAAGAAGGGCCATAGGCACCTCCACTTCCTGAGCAGACTGAAGAGGACACTGCCAAAAGCTTTTTATGACCAAATTGTTGCATCAGTGACTTTCTATGCAGTAAACTGCTGGTTTGGAGAAATAATGGAGAGGCACAAGAGGAAAGTGGACAAACTGGTCAGGAGGGCTAGTTCTATCCCAGACTGTATTTTTTTTTTTTTTACTCAGCAGACTTTGTAAGTCAGAGGGGAATGTGGATCAAGTTGCACAAGATCCATAACAAGTCCTCTGACCCCTTTATATGAGAGAGTGAAGAGTGTAAGTTCAGCTGTTTGAGTGATACAGGTAGTCGTTTGTACTATCACTGCTGAGACAACTTAATTTGGTTGTTCATTTTAGATTTCGTTTTATTAACTGAACTTTTATGACAAATCAGTTTCCCTCCGGTGATTATCAAAGTCTTTTTGTAACATAACAAAACATAAAAGTCCCCAGCCTTTGATAAGAAAAAATACAAAAAACATATGTTAAAATCCACCACGTCTATTTTGGGGACCAAATATTATCAGAAACAGAACGTTTTATTTTTCCATCAGGAACCACCCAGCATCGATCAAAGTGATAAAGACTAAACGCCAGGTTAAGTGGGTGTGTAGAGTCCTTCACCATCGACCAAGCCTTTCGAAGGAGTGGAGTACAGATCGGTCATTTTGTAGGCTTCACATTTTGTTTTAAGTTCAGTTTGGAATCTAAAAAATCCCAAGAAATTGCCTTGGAAGGAGATGAAAGGTCAGAGGCAGGGTCATATCCCACAAACAGGAATGTAGGTATCTTGTGGTCTTGTGCAGGAGCGAGGGCTTTTGCTCAGGGATGTGATCCTGAAAGTGCTCAGAGTAGAGCTGATTTCCCCCAATGGTAGAGAGGAGCCACATAGGCGTTGTTTTGGCATCTGATTCTGATGCGACACTGGTGAGGCCACAGCCCACCGGAAGAGACCCAGAGGTACACTGAGCTGGCCCATGACTGCCTTGGGATCATCTCTTGGTGGCTTAAACATTTGACTGGGTTGAAGGAACTTTAGGCTGCAGCATTCGCAACACAACCCAGTAAAAACGAAAGTATGTTACAACGTAAAGACAAAAAGAATCTTTCATAATAACTTAGCAAGTCATGCTCATGTAAAGGACAAGTGGTCAAGGAAGTCACAAAATAAGAAATGGCATCAATATCACAATCCAGATTTAGACACATACTATACACATGTTTTAGCAGATAAAACTCTGAATGTAGGAAAAGAAACAATAAAAAGAACTGTTAAGGTATTAGATTTACTTTAAGCCAAATAACAGTTGGCAGTCCTTTCAACTCAAGCTCAGCTGTGTTCATGCAGCTTCTCGAGCTGTTCTACTCCATTTTCATACTTGCATCATCAAGGTTAGAAATCAATACTCAAAACAGACAATGCTGTTGCCTCACCGACCCCAGGAAGAGCTGGCATCAAGGCATTGTAAGCAGCTGACAGCTTCCTAATGATATCTTTTGGCATTGCCACCCTCCACCGTCTGCTAGCAAGTAATTACAGCCGACTGCAAGGATCAGTTGGATCAGACTTTTCCCCAGGAGCAGTATCCACCGTGTCAGAGAAGTGTCAAAATTACTTTCGGAAATCTATCTGTATGGGTGTGTGTGTTGGACAAAGATGAAAATAAACACAAGAAAATATACACAAAAAGAGACAATTAGGAAATATATTTGGATGGAAAAACAAGGTTGTGCTTACATCTGATTTTCATGTAGGAGCAAAAAACAAAAAACAAGAAGAAGAATACTTCTGATGCAGCGGTAAAGCGAGAAAGTACAGTTGGAAATATGCAAGTAGTTTAAACGTCCCGTCTCATGCAAAATAACTTTTTGGGTTCTCTGCTCCCCCATAATACACACAAACATCCCTATTAGAAGACAGAAAGATCTGAAAAGATGATTTGAAATGGAACCTCAAAAAAAATCTAGTCATTCTCATGGAAGGAGTCATTTGCATACCAGCTGTAGGATAGAGGTTGAATAACTTTAGGCACAGAAGCAAAGCTCCAGTGTGTTGGGGGTCGAGTTCCTCCTATTAGAAGATTTCTGATGTTTCAGCAAAGACAAGGACGTTTAAATGATCTGTCTGTTTGGTTTTGAGCAAATCAAATTTTGTTCCTCTAAGCATATTGTCTGCATACGACAGCTGGTAGTCATGTTGTGTTTTCCTACTTCCATCAACCCTCTGCCCGTTCAAAGAACAATAGTTTCATCTGTTAGACTTTCTCACGACCCTGTTTCTACGGTTTTAGTCGAGCAAGGCCAGTGATCTCATAACTCTCTTCCACTCCTTATTCGTCTTTACATTGTGTTTCTTACTCAAACTCCACTCACCAATTATTTGCACCTTTCTTTTCCCCTCTTTCACTCTGCCATGTGAACAACTCATTATCCCTTATCTGCTTCTCTTATTCCAACTCCCATCTCTCGTGGCCTTTTCCCCTCTAATCTCAGACTTTTGTTGCCTCTCTGGATCTTGGTCTGCCGTTTGTTGGCTTCCACATTTTTGTTTTTTTCAAATCAGACCAACTTCAATTCGGTTTTCATTGTGTGCGTATCAATGGAATACTGCAGCCGCAGCAAGAGAAGAAATTAATTGAGTGGCGTGCAGTTTTATTGTTTTCACATTTTCAGAAAAGAACAAGGCAACCCCATCGCAAATTGTGTTAGAATGTGACACTGAAATATTAACATAAAGTGTAATAATAGAAACAAGCTCATGCGAGGGAGGGCTTTGGCTCAACTGGCTTGCATAGAACTTCTTTCATATTCACTGTGTGCAGATTTCTAGTGTGGAATTGGGTCCAAATCTCATGAGCCAACATCTGTACTGATGTTGGCTAAAAAACTTAGGGTTAAAAAACAAAAATCAGAAGTTTTTGGTTATAATAGAGAAAAGACGATAACAAGAAGGTTTAGATTTAAAAAAGAGGTGGGACTCTGATCTTTGAACAGATAGCTTTAGTCAGGGCTCCTGAGCCTGGGACCTTCCCTCATCTGCCCGATTTGAGACACCTAATGGTGTTTGAGCACCTGCTTTTAAAAAGGCATTCTACCTTCCCTTCAGGGTCGGGTGATCATCCATTCCAGCCAGCTCCTCCAGGTCTTCCTGACCATGAGATTCGTTTTGAACAATAACCTCAAGACATTCCACTAAACCATGTTTTTTTTTCTTTTCCAGCTTTACTGGACTGTCATACTTAAATAAACCATGTTTGTTTTCCTGCAATTAGGTCCCTCTCCTTCTTATGCACCCACGTCATGACAGCTTTCTAAACGATCACATTTACCATTAGTTTTTAACTCTACTTTTACTCTACTTGAGGTTGAACAGGGCGTAATGGAGATTTAAAAATTACCATGCTGAGTTTTAGAACAAAGAGACTGAACCCTGAGAGTTCAAGCAGACAGACTTTTTATTCCTATTTTTCCCCAGTGCTGCCAATTAGGACTGTAATTACGACTAAACACGGCAGGAGTGTGCAACACCTCCCTCCTAAACGAGACTTTTTTCTTAGAAATCGTTTAGTTCAAAACTGCTCTTCGGGCTGTTTTGGTTCATGATGATTTTAGACCAAGCAGAAGGAAAGAGGTGAAACAAGTCTAGCAATTACCGACCAGCAGGTCACAAAGACTCACAACAATCATGGAATGATGAAGGAACCCCAACGAGTAGTTTTACGCAATTCGCAGCCATAATCTCAACAAAAAGAAACAGTCAACCAACAAGTTGCATCTTTTTGGGAATGAGGTTCATATTTAATGTTTTCCATGCAGCTGTGAAATGGTCTCAGAAATAATTAGTAGCTTCATATGCTTAGATTTATAGATTTAATTACTGCTAATCACACACCAATCAAACATTTATAAAATATGAACATAATTATCTCAAATTGGGACAAATTATTGCAATTTTAATCTCCAGCCCTAAAGTTTAACAGTTAGAACCAAACGAGTGCATTTTAACATTTTCTATAATTGTAGAGAAATAAAAAACAAATTAAAAAACTTAGTCATTGCTCCTTCGGGTCGAGAGAAGCCAGGTTGGGTGATTCGGGTATTTGATTAGGATCTGATTAGGATGCCTAAACTATCCCAAGAGGATACCTCTTGAATGCCTCGCTAGTGACGTGTTTCGGCACATTCCACGCGGAAAGAGACCCAGGGGCAGACTCCAGACCTAGCAGAGAGACTATGTCTCACAGCTGGCCGAGGATCACCTCAAGATCCTGGAGGATGCAGATGGGGTGAGAGGAGTCTGAGCTTCCCATCTGAGGCTGTTGCCCTTGCGACCGGCCCCAGATAAGCGGAAAACAACAGAATGGAAAAAACACTTAAATATTTTGTCAATGTTGTACAACCCTCAACGACAAACAAATACAGGCCGTATTTTCCAAATCAGTTGGTAGAAAATACCATCATCTTTTAGTTTAATCAGCATCATGCTACCGATCATAAGACTCATTACATCTTTTTTCCTGCCTAGTGACATCATTATTAACACAATCAAGTTTGTTGCTAAAGTGTTAAAACCCACTTCTGATAATTTAGGATTTAACTTCTCCTCAGCAACATTTAGTCTCTTTATTGCCGTAAGGCGAGGGTCAGACACTCGGCTGACCCCACTAACAAACTAATACACACCATTCAGCCAGGATGGAAGCCAGCTCTCATTTTGGTCCTGGAGTATTCCCAACTCATTCTGCCTCATGTGTGGATCTAAATTCCTGGAGCTGTGTTGCCCTCTTCAGGCGGTAAAAAAATGCCAGCTCCAGCCACCAGATCGGCTGTTATCTTAAAGACTGAGACCCACATAAAAGCAAACATATACTTTTATTGATCAAATGACATCAAAGAATCATGTGGAAAAGCACACAAGGTGTGAAACGACAATAAAGAGCCTTATTTTTCTCCTCAGTGTCTTGTTTAATTACACTGGTAGAGCTTCAAGCAGTGGGAAAGATAAAATAAAACCTGTTTCTGAAACAACTGAAGACCAGTTTGAGCGAAATGCAAAAGATTTATCTGCTGGTAGATTAGACTGAATAATCCAGCTGGTAGATAAGGATGCTTTCAGGTTGTTATTTTTTGGCACGTATGAAGCAATGTTGTAAACATCTCATTAATATTAGCACATGTTAGGCTGCGGATCAGCTAATTTTCTTGAATCAGACATTTCCCAAGACTATAAAGATCATAGCGATCTGCAGATGGATGGCTGCAGGGATGAACTCTGTATCATCAGTGCATCCTGCTGCCCACACGTCAACAGACGGACGCTGAATGCTCTTTTATTACAAGACTTGAGCCGATTGGTGATTTAATCGGGTAGCGATGGGTTGACTGCAGGAGGGGTTTGTGTACAGTAAATATTTTCACGTCTGTCAAAGGGAGTTAAGAAACTACACACTGTAGTTTTGGAAGTACTAATGGTAGTTTAGGAATTAGAAATTGTGGTCTAAAAAAGGTGCTACAGGAAATGTAAACTGTAGTTTAGAAAATACAAAAGGGTGAGGTATTTCGGTCACGTCCTACCAAGAGGATATCTAGAGGTAGGCTCTGGACCTGCAGAAAGAAAATGTCTTACAACTGGCCGGGGAATGCCTCGGGAAGGTCCTGGATCAGCTGGAGGATGCAGCCAGGGTGAAAGAAGCCTAGGCTTCTGACTGAGGCTGTTGCTCCTGCGACCTGGCCACGGATAAGCGGAGGACAATGGTACAAAAAGAAAACAAAGCTTGTCTGAGGGACTGCATATGTCTGCCTGCAAGTAAATGTGGTGATACTTGAGACATTTGGTGTGTGTCTCAGCACGTTCTCTTACATTTTTAAGTCTCAACATGTACGATTTGTTGGGACAATTGCCTCAAAGTACAAAAAGAATCATGACTAAATTGTTCCCTCCACTTATTCAGTTACAGGTTAAATAGAGGAAACATGTATGTCTTTTCATTTCTTGCCAAAATGAGATTGTTATTTCGGAAAGCAACACCACAGAACAGAAAACAACCGGGCTTTTAGAAAAGAGCAACTTTCAGCCGGTCACAACTCTACCATGAAACATTTTGTTTGGAAGGTACCTCTCTCCTCCAGATCTGTGGCTTTAGCTGGAAAACATGAGGATACAGAAGAGAAAACAATCTACATTCTGAAAGATGTGACAGTATTTAGCAAAAACTCCACAAACTCTGAGCAGCTTTTCTTATTTTCTTTCTAGTGGAGCTACTTGCACGAGCTAATGTGCGTCCTAAAAGAAAAAGCACATTCTCCAGGCTAGAAGGGGATAGAAGCAAACA
The DNA here is from genome assembly GCA_902685375.1 of Neostethus bicornis. NCBI lineage: Eukaryota > Metazoa > Chordata > Actinopteri > Atheriniformes > Phallostethidae > Neostethus > Neostethus bicornis. The sequence goes on from LR738563.1 coordinate 8,782,157, forward strand.
TAGGTTTGTAATCACGTTATCCATAGGTAACTTTTCTCTGTTTAAGACCTGAGTAGACGTAACATACAAATCTAAGAACATCTAAGACCCGAAAGCAACACGATGAACATGTCAAATCTCTACCCGAATGAATTTATAGAGATGTTTTAAATGAAGACTTTTTTACAGTCCTAGGAATAGAATTAAACTGAATTTATGCATCCACTCTTCCTTTTTATTACACTCAAATGTAATTGTGGTGTAAATGTCTCCTCTAGCATTGAAAGGCAGCGATGTATTCAGGAAGTCAGGAGTCAACAAGCACTGTACTGAACAATTCCATCCCTGCCGCCAGCGATATCATCCAGTGTTATTAACACTGTCACGTGGAAGAGAGAGAGCCAATGTGGCCCCACAGGGTGAGACGTGACCAAATCCAACTCCTGAAACATTTCTCTGGGAATGGCGGCCCTTTTGCTGTAACCTATTTGCCCACTTAGGAAAGCATATTGTTTCTTCTTCTTCTTCTTCTTTCGGCATTTCCCTTCAGGGGGCGCCACGGCAAGTCAGTTTCTTCCATCTAACCCTATCTGCTGCATCCTCTTTGGTCCCACCATCTATCTTCATGTCTTCCTTCACTGTATCCATGAACCTCCTCTTTGGTCTTCTTCTAAGCCTCTTTCCTGGTGGTTCCATATCCAGCATCCTTCTTCCGATGTACTCTCTCTCTCTCCTCTGTACATGTCCAAACCATCTCAGTCTGGCCTCTCTGACTTTATCTCCAAAACCTCTAACATGTGCTGTTCCTCTGATCCTGTCCATCCTGGTCACTCCCAAAGAGTTCCTCAACATCTTCATCTCTGCTACCTCCATCTCTGTTTTCTGTCTTTTCCGCAGTGCCACTGTCTCTAGACCAAACAGCATGGCCAGTCTCACCACGTATTGTTTCGTGTTTCTAAACCGTGGTACAGCATGTGATGCCGAGTCAACGCTGCATATTTATTTAGAACAGACAAAAGAAAATTATTGACAAAAAACAATTTTTTTTTTTTTTTTTTACAAGATTTGTATTAATTTTGTTTCCAGTTGATACTTTTTATAATTTCAAGAGCTTTAATTTGATACCCATAACAAAAAAAAGCATAAGGAAAAGAACCCCAGTGATTTAGGGTAAAAAAGGAAAAACCAATACAACAAAAACCTAGCACTGGAGCACCCCAGGGGAGTGTGTTGGCACCGCTTCATTTCACAGTTTACACCTGAGATCTCAAATCAAACTAAATCCTTTCATCTGTGTATAGTACAGATTACTAAGTGTGAGGCGTGTCAGATAGCTGACAAGTGTAACCAAAAGGGAAAAGTATCATTTAAAAAACCTGATCTAATGGGATTTGCGTGATGACAGTATGAGTAAAATAGAAGTTTTCAGTTCAAATGTGAGAATCTTTTTTTTAAAAATTTCCATTCATTTTGAGTAAAATAAGAAGAAATGTTCACTAAAGAATACAATTGCAGGGAGTTCTTGCATTGACTTACCAGTTGATCGTTGCATCACGGTACAACTTTACGGTGAATCCGAGGTATCTTTTCTAACTAAAATGGAGGAAAGCAAAGAAAAAAATTAGACAAATTAATTAATAAATACTAGCAATTTAACACATGGTTTTATGAATCACTTTAAGATTAAAAACAAGTCATATTTTGTATTTATATCTATAGAAATGTGTTTAAATGTTATGTTTGAATATTTCAAATACTTATATTAACAGCACTTTGATTAACAGCACTGTGCACTTTGTTATACCTTGTTATTATTCCTATTGAGTTGCTGTACAAAATAGTGTTTATGTTGCTTTGAAAACATGCTACCCTGTCCAAGATAAATAAAAAAAAAAAAAAAAAAAAAAAAAACAGTCCAAAGCAGGGTTGGGCAAACTTTGGCTCGCAGGCCACATTGAGTTCTAACATTTGACATGTGGGCCGGAACAGGAGCAAATGGATTGTTGTATCTTTGGTATCATCTAATGACAAAACATCAGAATTGCAGGAAAAATACAACTAAGAACGTTTATTTATTTGATTTTTCAAGTTCGGCGGGCCGAGTTAGACCGCATGTGGCCTACGGGACGTAGTTTTCCCATGACTGGTCCAAAGCCATGGAGAGTGTGGACAAAAAGTGAAGAAGAGTATGCAGGCAGCTTGGAATAAGGGTAAAACAGTCTTATGTGACGTGTAATTCTTTAAAAAAAAATTGAAAACGAGTTCAAAACAGTCATGTTAATTGGTTTCGAAACACTGAGGAGAAAAAACAGAAGGAAGAGATCAAAGACATCTTTAAATTTTACAGACTTGAAAAAGAAAGACTGCATTTCACTCATTTTCTTTATATTTTAAATATTTTCACTAAATTAAAAGAGACTAACGGCATTTCACTCCTTTTTCTTCGCATTTTTTTGTAAAATGACAAAATTTTTTTTTTTTTTTTTACCGAATTAAAAGAAAAAGACAGCATTTCCTGTTTTTATTTACATTTCTCAAATTTTATGAGAAAACCAGCATTTAATTCATTTTTTATCGACTTTTTAAAATTGTCCATTTTTATTATTATTATTTTTTTTTTTTACCAAAATAAAAGAGAAAAACAGGCTTTTCCCTCCTTTTTCTTCTCCTTTTTTTATATTTTACTAACTTAAAAAACATCATTTCACTTCATTTTTTCTACAATTTTTCCAAATTTAATACAAAAATCAGCATTTTCCTTCTTTTTCTTCACAATTTTTATACTTTACCGAATTAAAAAATAATTCATTTCACTTCATTTTCTCCACAATTTTTTTATCAATATTACTAAATTAAATAAAAAAACAGCATTTCTCTCCTTTTTCTTCACATTTTTATACTTTACCGAATTAAAAAAACATTTTACTACTTTTTTCTCCATAATTTTAATAACTTTTACCAAATTAAAAAAAAAAACAGCATTTCACTCCTTTTTCTCCAATTTTTTTGACCGTCTAAAGAACATAATATAAAAGACTAATTAAGTCACAAACAGCGCTTTTTTGGTAACTTTTTTTTCATTTTGACTATATTGTATTTAATTTTGACTCACCTTCAATAAGGAGACACTGCCTTTTAACCAGGTGTACTAGTTTGAGGCAGGTGAATGACGTCACGGCCACACCCTTCTTTTTAGATATGTTTTAAATCTTGGAATCAGGGGCGGATCCAGGATTCTCCTCGGGGGGGACGCGAGGCGCTCCCCAGTATAGGGGAGCCGGGGGGCATTTGCCCCCAGAACATTTTGAAAAATAAGAGTAATTTTCCTGCATTTTGGTGCATATTTTGCCTCAAGTCTATAATAATTAAAGTAAACTAAGAGCCCCCACCAACCCTCCCCATCTCCCTGGGTCCGCCCCTGGTAATTTAATTATTGTATTTAGTGCTAACTTGAAAATGATGCAATATGAAATAAAAAATAAATATGCCTTTACCAGAAATGTGTGATTAAATAATAATAATAATGCATTGTACTTATTTAGCGCTTTTCAGGGTACTCGAAGACGCTTCACATATGCATTATTCATTCACTCCATACCAGGTCCGTGGCCCGCCTCTGGATCTCCTCTTGATGGGACGTGCCCAAAACAACTCACCAGCGAGCTGCTCCGGAGGCTTCCTAACAAGATGCCCAAACCACCCCATCTCGCTTCTCTCAACCCAGGCACCGGCTCTACTCCGAGCTCCTCCCTCTATCTCTGAGCGAGAGACCAGCCACCCTGTGGAGGAGGTTCATTTAGTCTCACCTCAACCAGATGCCCGAACCACCCCATCTGGCTTCTCTCGACCAAAAGGAGCAACGGCTCTACTCCGAGCTCCTCCCTCTATCTCTTGAGTGAGAGCCCAGCCGCCCTGCGGAGGAAGCTCATTTCAGCCGATTGTATCCGCGGTCTTGTTCTTTCATTCCCCACCCACAGCTGGTGAAATAATCGCATTGACTCAAAAACTTATTGAAAACATCTTTATTTGTGCTGTTAAAAAACAATTCAAACTGGGTAGAAAAAATAGTTTTTGAACATTTTGTATTTGCTGATACAAATCTGAAGTACAGTGTCGTGGTTTCAAAGTTGCTACAAATATTGTACAACTATTTTCTTGCTAGGATTGAGGATTTGGGTTTTTTTTTTTGCCCAACTGTTGAACCTTGGGTCTATTTAAGACACAATTGTTGGTGGAAAATATAAAAAAAACAAATATAAGAAAAGTTGGGTTTTTCGACTTTAGAAACAAATGCTTAGCGTACACGGTAATGTAGAAATCTTAGCCCTGTGAACAGTTAAATATACTTTCAAATCTATTTCCAAATACATTTGCATTTTAATGCTGGTTTTACAGTCTTTCAGGTCAACGAGACATTCAGCACGAAATCAATGATTGATAAACATTTCTGGTACAAATTTGTTAAATCAAGAGTTGTGCGAAGCCACATGAGACAGCTAGCTACCATTCTAGCATCGGCCATCAGAACAAACGTGGTTACACTAAATTTTATGGTGCAAAATAAAAATAAAAGGACAGAAATATAACTTTGATGTGTTTACACAAAAAATTACAGTAATAGACATTTATACAAATTCATATATATAGATATTATTTACATTCTTTGTAAATCTTAATTGGACTCGTACAGTCTGAGTGTTCGAATACTGCCATTTGGAATAAAAAAATAAAGAGTTCGGCACTGAAAAGTGCATTTGTTGAGTGACGTAAACCTCGTCGGAGAGCTCAGCTTTGTGGTTCGGATCTGTGCAGTGAAACGATGTCCTTTTCTAGCTTGAGATAAAGAGCAAAGCATTAAGATTTTTGATTGGTTAACCTTAACCGTAAAAATGGAGGATTTCAGACGATGACGTCATGTGTGTCGCTGTTGGGTCGAGTCTTATTTGCAAGCGGTGGGAGGGGCTTCTTGTCGATTTCTGTTTGGATAGAAAGAAAAAAAGGTAATCATTTAAAAAAAAAAAAAAAAAAAGCAATGACCCATTACAGTTTATTTTATAGTTTTATATACAGTTTTATTAATATTTTATCGTCAGTTCAACACAAACCAGCACAGACGTGTCGACCAAAGAAGAAATGAGCATGAATACACAAACGGGTCTTTGAGTTGATTAAGATCTTTACAACCAGGAAGCATTCACACACATTTAAGCACATGCCCGGTCGATGCAGGAAGGAGGAAATAAAAAAAAAAAAAAGATGAGAGTCTGCTACTAATTAAGAGTTAGCAGTGTTTCCTGCGTCTCAGAACTCCCACACCAGAGAGCCTGAAATATTCATGACTAATCTACAGATTTACATTGGAATTCACTCCGGCATGCTGAAGTATGGAGGAAGCACCAACAACTGTGCGTTAATAGAAACATTCATGCACACACAGTGGGTTAGTGAGACAATGAGATGTTGAGGCATGACACCAGCAGAGAACATGACTGGATTTTATAGGTAGCTGTACCAGAGTGCTTCGAATCCCCAAGCGGCTCTAATTTGGGAAGTCTAGAAACTTTAGGTGTGGCCCATCCAACTAGGAAGAAAAAAAAACAGGATGGAGAACCAATGAGGTTAAATGTAGAAGATCTAGGAGAGAATCAGTCTCAGTTATCATTGATGATGAACTCCAGTGTCTGGATGAAGCCCATCTGCTATATTGTGCTATAAGATTTCTTGTTTAAAAATGACACACTGACTACCGATTAACCTGGTATATCAGACTATTTCTTGCACGCTTGTGTTCACGTCACGCTGTCATCTCTGTTTGCTGATTATCTGGATGTTTTGTGATCGTTGCAATCATAAGCTAATGACTGCGATCCCTGACGTAGTTGCTGGAGTAGAACGAAATTGAACAGAGGGACTACGTGCCGCCAGCCTAAATAAAGGCCGTTGTGTTCACATAGATCAATTTTGTTGATACCTTCGTAAGTATTCACACACACATTCAAACATAATGGTGGATGCTGCCATGTGGGCTGCGAACCACCATCAGGACCAATTAGGGTTGGTGTCTTGGCATGAACTCAGCTCGAGGGATCCTTTGGTTACAGGACGACACCGTATCCACTGAGCCATCCTTCACCCGTTTTAGTCCCCACTCTTCTGTTTCTGTCTTGTACTTTTTTTTCTCAAATATTCTGAGCCACTGTGCCAGAACCATGACCTTTGTGTGTCCATTTGTTGGTGGAAACATGCTACTGTTTGTTCGGGAAGTAGTACCATTCTTTTAGCAGGTCATTTATAAAAAAAAAAAAAAAAAAAAAAAAAAAAAGAAAAAAAGTCACAAAATACAATACAAAAAAGTAGCAAAATCCGAAAAAACTCTAGACAAAAAAACCCCATAAAATTCCAAGAAGTTTGATTGATCTTGTTCTTCTTTACTTACTAATCAAAATTCTAACTAAAGAGACGACAGCTAATTTAAAAAAGGATTAATTTAATTAAAAACAACATAAATAGGGTGTAATTAGATTGGATGATATCAGAAATAGAGGAAGCTTCTTTCTTTTAAAAAAAGTATTTGTATGGCTTGTTAGATTCCAGTCACGAAGGCTCATCCTGGAGAGAAAGCCACTGGTTTAATTAGCCCAGATAAACAAGTTAATTAATACACGATTGTAAATAAATCAAAGAAAATTATCTTGTGTATGTGAGGGACTGATACTGCTCGAGTTGTCTTGTTAGAAAAAATCTCCAGAATAAATTTGATTTACGAACATGTTTAAAGAATTTGAACAAGAATTCAATGACATTGTGAAACCAAGTTTTACTAAATCCCCCCCAAAAATTAGCTTCATCTTAAACTTTCAATGATTTATTTATTCAAGAAACTCTTTAATAGGCTCAAAAAACAGAAATCAAACACCAAAAACTTCAAAGACTAACCTGGTGGAGGTGGAGGAGGGGTGGGACTCTCCACTACCCCCTCATCTGTCCTCAGTGGGTCCACCCTGTGTTTTCTCTTCAGATGAAGCTTACTTATCTTCTTTTTATTTTGGCCACCTGTTGCAGATCAAAAAGACCAAAATTTGTTAGTCTGTTTTTTGTTGAACTTTAGCTTGACAAATTTTCAAACATTTTTTTAGTTAAAAAAAAAAAAAGACTTGCCTGTATTTTCGTTTTGTGGTGATGGCGTCTTGTTGTTGGGCTCGTCGCCGTGGTCCTCGTCGTCCGACTCCATGTCTCCTCCCATTATGTTGTTTGTTCTGTTCTCCACCAGCTCTCCTTCCCTTTTCTGTTTCTCATTCTGAAAACATTTCAGTGTATCAGCGACTTTTTCTTTTTCACAAAGCTTTTAAGTTACACACATTGGAAATCACTGTTCCTATTGGCTGGAAGGGATTTTGAATGTTCTCGTCGCTTGGTTGGTCTTCTTGGATCGGTCGACCTTCTCGTTCTGCTTCTTCACGCTCTTGTCGCTCTCTGCAGACAAAAAAGTAAAACTGTCTCTTGCGTCTTCGTGTTTTTATACGTTAAATCTATCGGGATGACCTATGCAGTCATTGCTCTAGTATACATTGAGTTATCGTAAAAACAGTAGTGACTCAGTAATGGCTGCCAATTTTTTACCAGAAGTCTCTGGGCGCTGGGGATAGTTGATATTTCCTATTTGGCACGCATGTTATAACCACTAGTCATCAGTCCTCACCTCTCCGCTCGTATTTGCCGCACCCTCTCCGCCCTCTCCTTCTTGTCCTGCTCCTCCATCGCTCGCTGCTCGGCCGTGTCCTTCTGCACACGCTCAGTTATAGCCTCGTAGTCCTTGGCGATGTTAGTGAGTAGCCAGTTTAAGCCCTTCTTTATGGACTTGTCCAGCTTTTTGCCGTAACCTAACACAGCCGAGCATGGCTCCTGGAGGAGGAACATAGATTAAGATGTGGGGGAAAAAAAGTTAACGTGAAGTTAAACAGTAGCTTCTTAACTCACGATCTGACAGAGACACTTGTTTTCATTGACGAGCTTCTCTAGTGATAAGGTTTCAATGATGTCGGCTTCGGCTAACGCTCCTTCCTGGTCCTGTTTGTTTGCTAGCCTAAAAACAAGAACAATGAAAAAATGTTAAACTAATTTTACTGTGTTATTTCATAGGAGAGTGCCCCCTGCAGGTCAGGAACGGGGTACTGTCCAAAGTGGAAAAATTTAAGTATCTCGGGGTCTTATTCTCGAGTGGAGGATGGTGAACGACGGATTGGTGCGGCGTCTGCGATAATTAAGAAGCTGCATCGGCTTATCATGGTGAAGAAAGAGCTGAGCCGAAAAGCAGAGCTCTCGATTTACCAGTTGATCGTTCCTACCCTCACCTACAGTCACCAGCTGTGGGTGGTTACCAAAAGAACAAGATCACGGATACAAGTGGAAAAAAATGAGCTTTCTTCGCAGTGTGGCCGGGCTCTCACTCAGAGAGGAGCTTTGCTATCCGAGAGTTGAGCTGTGCTCTTCCGGGTTGAGAGAAGCCAAATGAGGTGGTTTGAGCATCTGGTTAAGATGCCTCCCAAACGCCTCACTGGTGAGGTGACCCAGACGCAAACCCCCGGACCTGCTGGAGAAACTATGTCCCAAAGCTGGACAAGGAGCACTGTGATGAGTAAATCCCCAGTGTTAAAATCACTACAGTAAGTTGATATCCTGCCCTACTTTCATAGACTCTTTTTCTCTCAACTCACACGAGTACGGGTTTCCCTGCAATGCGTGGGTGCTGAAGAACTTCAGTCATGGTTTCACGAGTCTCCTGGATCCGCTGGACGTCACTGGAATCCACCACGAAGACGACACCATAAGACTCTGAGTAGTAGTTTTTCCAGATCCCACGGATTCTCTTCCCGCCGCCCAGGTCGAAGATGGTCACCTCAAACTTGCCCTGCTTAAGGTCCACTTTGGAGAAGCCCACGGTGGGAGCGACATCCTCTGGGTTTTCTGAGAGAAAAAAGAACAACACTGTAGCCATGTGTTAATTATTAATTAAGATGTTTAACCCATACCTCCTCGGATGCCTCGCACCGTCGCCGTCTTCCCTGCGTTATCAAGCCCCACCATAACTAGGGTCACCTTCCTGAAAATAAAAATGGAACACATAAACATCACCAACCCCACTGTGGAGTATTAGCTCTTGTGACGCATCTTTTGGCAAAGATAAGCCAGTAAATAATCTGTCAGACCCAGCGTGGTAAGAGTGCGTCATAAACAGTGACACAACAAAATTGAACGAGCAAAACTTCCCGTTCATTAGCTTCTCGGATTAGTTTATTTTTTAAGAATTACAAAACAGACTTCATTGCTTTTTCTTGAGATTAATGCCGTCATGCTCGTACCAAATCTGCAAGTTTGGAAGACGACAAAGATGCATCCTGGAGTCACTCTGTTGTTTAAAAGCTTCTCAAATTAAATCCTAATAAATAGCAGCTATTCTAACGTAGAAATTCTTAAGACAAAGGTTCTTCTTTTCAGCCAAAACAAAGAACGTCCAAATCCAACCATATGTTTCATCTCTAAGTTGCATACTTAACTTTGACACTTGCGCCTAAAAGACATCAACCGTACAATCCATCCAACCGTCCTCTGGAGCCAACTAGCCTTCATCGGGCAGGCTTGACGCGCTACTACTCCCAAAAACAAGCCTCCACCTGCTGAGCCATAACACTCAGATGGAGAAGGCCTACTGAACTGACCTGGCTGCAGGATTAGTGGTGGATTTCTGATTAAATCCAAAGCAGCAGGTGCCTCACGCTTACCACGTGAGATAAAACCTGTTGATCTTCTTTTGAACGTAGAAAAGGTTTCAATGTTGTCTTCTTTACAATGTATTTGATGATTGAGACATTTCGACTTCATCAGATTGAAATGATTTTATGATGGAAGTTGAAACGTCTCGATCATCAAATTAACTGTCCAGGAGACAACTTTGAAGCCTTTTCTATGATGGATCCCTATTGGACATATGAGGGATTTGTTAAAATTGTCGCTGTTTTCAAGATGTAATATAACATGTTAGGCGGAAAATGTAAATCTCAGAATACTTTTTTTGTTACTTCTTTTATTTATAATCCTTCAAATGTGTCTTTTAGTTTATTGTGATCCCCCAGCTGCAGTCTGCAGAGTATTTCTTCCCCACTACCATGTAAAACCCATAACGTTTGTCTCCATTATTATGTAAAAACACACCTTTTTGTTTCACCCTTCTTTACCCCTCTACTCTGTAAGAACACACCACTTGTTTTTCACAACTATATAAATAAAACAGACAGGTTTCATATCCCCCTGTGGACACTTTGATCCCCACTACTATGTAAACCCCAGAACAGTGTATGTAAAAAACACACCTTTTTGTTTTACCCTTATTTATCCCACTTCTCTGTAAGAACACACCTCTTATTTCCCCACTGTATAAATAAAGCAGACAGGTTTTACATCACCGTGTAGACACTTTGCTCCCCACTACTATGTAAACACTAACATTGTATGCATAAAAACACACCTTTTTGTTTTACCCTTCTTTACCCCACTACTCTGTAAGAACACACCTCATGTTTATACAGCTGTAAGAATAAAACAGACAAGACTCATATTCTCCCTGTAGACATTTTGTTCCCCACTACTATGTCAACCCTATAACAGTATATGTAAAAACACACCTTTTTGGTTTACCCTTCTTTACCTCACTACTCTGTAGGAACACACCTCATTTCCACAGCTGTATAAATGAAACAGACAGAAAATTTCCCTTGTAGACACTCTGGTAAAGTCTGCTGGTGTGTCTGTCCTTGTCCGACAAGTAAAATATGAGAGTCTATCATTTTGTTCTCCGGTCAGCGCAGCTTTAAGATAAAGATTAATAACTTTTCCATCTGACTTAACAATTTTTTATGTGTCAGTTGAAAACATGCAATTCATATTTGATTTAGAATTTATTTCTTCACATATTTTCCACTAGATAAAAAAATGCTTTTTGATGAGTACGTTAACTTGATTAATAAATAACATCAAATGAATCCAGGGGGATTTTATTAAGAGAACAGAAGACATTTAACACCAAGATTGAAATATTTTGGCAATTTAAAGCATCAGTTCATTCATAATTAATTTACTTTAATGAACGTAATAATTTTTGGACCATGTAACGAACAATTTAACATTTTTAATATAAGCTCAAGCTGCTTACCCGACTGGTTATCAGACGTAATCAATTATTGACTATGTGTTTAATCTGTAACAAACTATACATAGCAATGGACAAAAAGGCCAAATAATTAATTAAAATAGGAATTTTTGTGCAGTAAATCTTTTCCAATTAAAAAAACATACAATTAATTTGAGAATAGGTAGCATTTTGATGCTGAAAGTCATGTTTAGGGTTTTTTAAATGGCTTTTAATGCACTAGTAGATCAATCTGGCTTTGCTTCTGTCTCTAGAGAGGATGGAGACTCCACCTGGATATTCATCTGTTCGTGGAGCATCGGATGTGACTGAAAAAGCCGATGTGGGAGCTGCAGCTCCTACCACACTGAGAGCTGATGGGTTAAGTGGTATGAGTCATAGGGAGAGAAGTGGCAGACTGATTTATTTGCAGTTGCAAATCATTGTGTGATATCACGATCTCTTAAAAAACGTGTTAATTAGTAGGATTAGAATATAAAATGGTTTTACTTACCGTGCAGGCTCTCGCCATCGTTTCAACCAGTTGCAGCAATTCGCCATCAGACTAAACATCGCAAATAAATCCTCATCTACTTGCGATTGTTTCCAAAATTCCAACCGTTTCACAAATTAAATAAAATTTTTTTTACAAGAAATCTACATGACGTTAATCAATTGATCAAAAATCGATTATTTCTCAATAATCAAACTAGCATGGATGATTTAAAAGATAATTCCCCGTGTTGGTTAGCATCGAGGTTAGCTTATGCTAATTTAACTGGTTAAAACTGTTATCAACAACGACGTAAGCAAGAAAACATTTTATTATTTAACTGTCTTATCGATATATCCATTTTAATTGTTCAGAGGCATCGTAGTTAACGCGAATTTGTTTTTTTTTTTTTACTCACAATACATTCAGTTAGCATTAGCATCCAGCTTTGTTTACGCCGTCTTTTCTGCTGCTAGGCTGCGGACGTAATGACGTCATCCAACCTTTTTTTTGCGTCACTTGAACGACGTGCTTCATTTTTTATTTTATTACTATTTTATTATGTTGTTTTAATATATTTATTAAATTAAATGCAATAATTGCCGATGTTTTGTTTTGTTTTTTTAAAAATATATATTAATATATATATTTTTAGCTGTTCATATTTTCAACCGGCAGGTGGTAGTAAAGGACCTAAATCCATGTATTCATTGCGCTTGCGTCAGATTTTTCCAACAGTCGCCTGAGCAGGAAAAGAAGGAAGTTCTCGCTCTCAAATCAGGTAAAAAAAAAAACGTCCTAAAAATTTACTTATTTTTGTTGATGTCGCTAAAAATTCTTGATTTTATTCTGAATCGGAGGTAAAAAGTGCTGTTTTACTTGAGATTAGAAATAGAAATACTATTGTTTTTTTTTGCTGTATTAAGTATTTAATCCTTATGATTGACCGAAATTAAGAAATCTAATTATTTTCCTGCTGAAATTAAATTTACAGTTACAAAAATCAATCAAAATAATTGCAGAAAATGAGAGTAAAGCCTCATCAATATGGGGGATATTTTTTGGCCATGCATGTTGTGTATCAGGTATGGGCAAACTACGGGCCACCTGCGGTCCAATTCACGGTTAAATCCGGCCCGCCATACTTGAAAAAATTAAATAAATGAACCTTGTTAATTTTTTATTTTTCCTGCAATTCTGATGTGTCCTCACTAGATGGCGCACTCAGGACATATTGGCTATGCTGAGAAAACAACAACACTGCTCCCATTAAAATGTGTGTGTGTCTTCATCATGCCACACTGTCAAAATAAACAGTGTGCACAGATATGGAAAGCCATCAGGCCCAATAACCACACGTAAACAAGCGTGTTTGATGTTAAAACAAACAAATTAATACATCAAGCGCTGAGATTTCAAACCTAGCACTGCTAAATGCAGGTTTTTAAGCGCTATCGCACTAGATTTCAGACCTAGCGCTGCTAGATTTGAAATTCAACACTCTTGATGTAACATTTAGCGCGCTTGTTTAAAATCTAGCGTGCCATTCTATCGGTCTAATCAAGTGTATAACAAAGCATGCCATCCATCTGATCCTGTTCCGGCACCTTTGTCAAATGCTAGAACTCAATGTTGCCGCGAATCAAAAAGTTTGCCCACCCCTGTTGTATCTGATCATTTTTAAAAAGGTTTGCACACCCAATGTATGATCTAAATTTGATCCCATATTTTTCTCCATCCCCAGGTCACCTCGTACCTCATGGCTCGTGTATTTGTCTATGGCACTTTAAAAAAAGGCCAGCCAAACAACTACAGGATGTTTGATCCCATCAATGGAAAAGCAGAGTTCCTGACCTCTGCCTTCACCAAACAGAAGTATCCTTTAGTCATCGCTGGTAAACACAACATCCCTTTTCTCTTGAACCTCCCCGGACAAGGTCACAGGGTCTACGGTGAGATTTACAAAGTGGACGACCAGATGTTGAGATTCCTCGATGACTTTGAGAGCATCCCCACCATGTACCAGAGGACACTGATCGACCTGGAGGTGAAGGAGTGGACAGACAGGGTAGAAGGAGAGGAAAGGCTATCCACTGGAGATCTAACGGAGGCCTTCGTGTACAGCACTACCACATATCAACCAGAGTGGCCTACACTACCGAGTTATGAAAGCTACGACTCGTATGGAGATCATGGTCTCCGTTATGTGACCAGAGAAGCACGAGACTGATGATGGCTAGAAGACGTTGGTCTCCCATTCGGTGGGCAGATGGAAACAATTTGACATACTACTACACTGTACATTTAAAAGTCTTAGAACCATAAGAGATTAAAACTAGTCACTTTTTTTTTAACACTATCAGGTTACAAGTTTGTGTAATCCCTCATTTGTCCAGCAGCGAACTGTCGTAGAGAAGTCTTCAAAGTTGTCTTCTGAACAGTGTGTTCAACGACCTTTTTCTACCACCTTCAAGTTGTAAATTTCCAATCAAACGTTTTACTTATCCCTAGTGTCACAGCCAGCCTCAGCTATTTCAGGCAGAATGCAGGATACACCTCGGACAAGTCACCAGTCCGTTGCAGGGCCACACACACTCATTCCTAGAGGCAAAGACATAGCAGACAATCAGCCTGACATCTATCTTTTGTAAAGTGGGAGGAAACCAGTGTCAAACTGCTTCTCTTTCAGGTAAAGAGAAGCCAGATGGGGTGGTTTGGGCATCTGGACGACGGAACCAAACGGAGGGGAAACCAGAGCCCCCGAAGAAAAACTACACATACATACAGAGAACATGCCAACTCCACACTGAACGACCAGTAATTCAAGTCTCACTCCACTCTGGGACTCAAACCCCTGACTTTCTTGCTGTCAGGCCACCGTCCATCCCCTCAGCCATGCAAATTAACTGAATCAGGTTTTATAAGGAGCTCAGTGAATATCAGTGTGGAACTATGATGATAGATCAACAAATCCAATAAGAAAGTCAGTTTTTTTGTAACGTGGTTGAGTTGTGGATCCTAACGTGGTGGGTCATGTAAACTAAGTGTAAGGTATGGAGGTGTAGCTTGTGTTCCATGAAATGATGTTGACCTCCTAGTTCAACTGAAAGACCTTTTGGGATTGAGTTACATCAAGACATTTAAACATTTTCATGTCAGGCTGGTTCCATTATCTACCAACATATTTCTGAATTTGCGCACCAAGAGGATTCATTAGTACCACAGGGATTCAAACTTGGACCACTTTTTTTCTTTTTTACTTTGCTGTCTTTTCAGGTCAGTTTTTTTAAAAAAAAACGTCATTTTCTTTAGTTTAGAAATAAAAAATCAAAAAGTTTGAGAAAATTTCTAAGGTTATAAATATTTTTATCATTTGTGTGGCTTCAATTTTCTTGTTTTGCATACGTCGATGTTAAAAAATGTTGGCCTCCTTTTTAAATGTCTTACTTTTATCCTACTTTTTGTATTTTGAAACATCACATCCTGATTTTCTTTTTTTTTTTTTAAACGACACTAAAAAGATTAAAAAAAAAAAAAAAAAAAATCAAAGAAAAAAATTGAACAATTGCTACAGTTTAGTTTCTGTTTCATTAGTTTTAGATCAGTTTTTTTCAAATTAAATTTGTAGCTTTGATTATAAAGCATTTTTTTCTCAAGACAATTGTTTAAAATTTTCTTCTCGTTTTTGGTTATTATGTGTAAATGTAAAAAAAGCAAATTGTACATGAGTGAAATAATATTTTCACACACATTGTGTGAAAAAGTGTATGAGTTTCAATCTGAAGACACTGGATTAAAGAAAGAAAAAAAAAGAATTGTCTTGTTTATTTTCTACAAACACAACTTTTCCAAACCATTTTTATTAAAAACAGTAAAAGAAACACTGACAAAAAGAGAGAAAGTGACGGTGACACATCCGTTGGCTTCGGAAGCAACTTGTTCTCTAAAACAGGACAAAATCAAAGTGAGATAAAGACATTTCACAGTGTATCAAAATACTGTACAAAACCAGATCTTGTTTCCACCTCCGAACTCCTGGCAGTGAAATATTAAACTTTTTTTGGCCATTTATTAAATGAAATGTGCAGAAATCTCTTGGGCAACTAACTTTCAATGGTTAACCAAGTTTGTTGTGAATAAATTCCATCTTTAACCAGTTGGCTTTAACTTTGAACAAAAACACTTGCTTAAAAACTTCCAGTTTGGCACAAGAAGTCAATTCATTATTAAAGATAAAAGTGTGAGTTTTTCTGATCTTATCATGTGGGTTCTTGTAAGTCTTCAACCACATGACAGCTAAATTGGTGAGGATTAGTCAGTAGAGGTCTTTCTTTGTGCTGGAGAGGGAGCGGCTGGTGGAGCAGGTTGCACTACGGATTACTTCCATCCACCTAAAAAAAAACCCCCAAAAATTAAATCCAAAGTGACCAAACTTGCTCCAAATGCAATAACGAAAGATGAAAACTCACCTTTCAAACGTGTACTCGCTTTCCGATCTGAAGTAATACACGTGAGATTTAAACTGAAGCTTGAAGACATAATCTTTGTGAATATTTTCGGATTCTTTGGGCATAGTGACGGTGTATCCAAGCAAGGGGAGGCTTGCTAGAGGGTACTCATCCTGCAGCCAGACATGTTTTTATTTTATCACGTCAAGGTAAAACGGTTGAATTGTGAAATGTTTTTTTTAAGCTAACCTGGTGAGATTTGTAGAAGAAGAGGCTGAAGTTAGTGAAGACCACCCAAAGTTTCTGCCAGCCGTTGCTGTTCTTAAATTTTCTCAGTAGATTACCAGAGAGCTGATTCTGTACAGAAACAACAAAAAAAAGATCAACGAATCATCTAAAAACATACAGATTATGTTTCCACCCCAAACCAGATGCCCAAACCACCCCATCTGGCTTATCTCGACCCAGAGGAGAAATGGCTCTACTCCAAGCTCCACCCGGTTAGCAGAGCTCCTCACTCTATCTCTGAGTGAGAGCCCTGCCACCCTGCAGAGGAAGCTCATTTCAGCCACTTGTATCCGGGATCTCATTCTTTCACTCACCACCCACAGCTGGTGACCATAAGTGAGGGTAGAATTGTAGATCGACTGGTAAATCGAGAGCTTTGCCGTTTGGCTCAGGTCTTTATCACCACGACGGATCGATACAGCGTCCTAATTGTTGAGGATGCCGCACCGATCTTTCTGTCGATTTCCGTTTTCATTCTCCCCTCACTAGTGAAATAGATCCCGAGATACTTAAACTCCTCCACTTGGGGCAGGACCCTGTTTAACAGGCAACGATATTTGAAAAGAAAATGACAGAGATTCACGTGCTGTACCTCCACGGCTATGCTGAAGTCCACCATGGACACGCTCGTGTTGCGGTGCCAGCAAACATGCACAGTGGTGTTACCACGGTGACTTTGACGCTCAAGAGATGAACGTGAGCCACCAAGCTCATCTTCAGATTCCTGCTCTGCTCCACCGTCCTCTGTAAATTCTGAAAAACAAAACGACTAAAGATTTAGAAAAAATACCTTCATATTAAATCCAATTCAAAGTTGATTTGTGTCCCTTTTTTTGGATAGAAACTACTCTAGTAAAGAATTAGATTTGACTTGACGAATAAAAAAATTACACCCGTCAAATTGATTTATTTTGAAACCGTTGGTGAAACTTTTTGTTACAGGATTACACCCAAAAAAAAAAAAACTTGACGTCTTCATGCTGCTTAAATCACAAACGTACTGTGAAATTCAATAAAAAGTTCTTTGAGGACATCACATTAGACTCTAATATAATTTGGTGATTTAGTTTAGTTTGAAAACAGTTTTACAGTCTAGTTTACTTGTTAATACAGAAGGAAACGTCTGGTTGAGACGTTCATGAAAATTTTTTTAAATACCGAACATTAAATACTGTAACTTGTTTTTGTTGTTTTTTTTTTTTTTTTTTACATTTACAGCCTAATTTAAACCTCTGTGAAGCTGGACCCTCTTAAAAAAATATAAACAAAAAATTTGTCAATCGTTTGTGCTGTAAAAATGTTTGTCAATCTGCGGACCTCCAGCCCATCATTTTGCTTAAAAATGTGATTAAAACTCCTAAAATTGTGTCAGTTGTTTTTGCTGCATTTGTGCTGTTATGTGCTGTGAAATGTTTGTGCTGTTTTAGTTTTTTTTATTTTATTTTAAGAAATATAATTTGGGCGATGACGTCATCAAAGATGGCAACGCCCGGAAATAAATGAAGGTCTGAGGTCATTCAGACAAAGAACTGACACCATTTTTAGGAGTTTTCCTACATTTTTAAGCAAAATGAGGGCTAGACGAGCGCAGATTAACCTATATTAGAATCGTAAATATCTTTTTTTTAAAAACTAAAATAGCACAAACAAAAATTTTACAGCACAAACGATTTACTTTTTTTTTTTTTTTGAAGAGGGGCTAGCTTCACGGAGGTGAAACAGGAAGGAAGTGAACAACTTACTGTTGACATGATTAAAAAAAATTACAACACCATCTTGCTAATTCCCGTGATTAAACGGTTAACAGATCAGCTTAGCAGTGACAAGAAAAATGCACATTATTTGGTTTTTAATTATATTATCAACATAGAGGAACTGAGCAAAATAATATTAAAATTTTTAGTTATTAAAAACTTATTTTTGAAAAAAAAGTTTCTTTTTTTGTCATCTCTTATTGTGAAAATACCTCAAAACTCAGAGGAGACCCTGGAATAGTTTGATCCTATTTAATCACTTTCAGCATTAGAAAATGTAGAAATTATTATTTAAAAACATAAATAAAGATGTGAAAAAGGATGAATTAGTCTAAATAGAAGTCATACTGTTATCAAGTGGACTGGTAGAAAGCAGGTCAACATTAGAACCGCTGCTCTGTTGTGCCAAGTCAATGGCCATCCGGATGTCCTCAACCCATCTCTCCATCTCTGAGGCACAGCTAGTGGGAGCAGAGAAATAATCAGAACCTGTATAACTCTTTAAAAGTTTGTGTGTGTGTGTTTGGGGGTACCTAGCAGCGACCACCACAGACTGGCGCTGTCCGAACAACGTAAACGAATGAGGGACACCCCATTCTTCTTCACTTTCTCTGATCTGCAAGATCAGGAAACGTGTGAGGTTTTAAAATGACATGATGGATTTTTTTTGACAAAGTTTTTTTACCGTCATGCCGTAAAGAGGCAGCTGTCCGTGAACTTTAAACTGATTGGTGGGAGTCATCCCTCGACTGGTGTACACTAAGGAATCACTAAACTGGTGAGAAGATATATGTTTAAAACAAGTGAGAAATTCATTTAATTCTACGGTATATTTAAGTCAAGTTTGTTGTACCAAGAAGAACATTCTTTGTTGAAGACCCTTCCCAGAGAGCTTACTAAGGCAGCCGAGCCTGATGAACTCCTACGAGTCAAACAGAAAGTCAAAACTCAAACGTCTAAAGCGGTCATTTGATTCAAAAATGGATGCAAGATCCGTACCCTCCCGGGGATGGCGAGGTTATCGATGCCGGTTAGATCTTTCTTGAGCTCTAAAAGTTTCTGAAAGTTATCCATTTTCATCATAGTTCCATGAAGCTGCAGAACCATCTCAGAGATGTCCGCCAGCGCAGCTGGAACAACATGTCGGCTTTTAGAAAAGGAAGCTAACCGAGCTAAATGAAAAGATGGATGTTAAAGTTGGTACCTCGACTGTCCCTGAAGTCATCGTGAGTAGGCGGGTAGTGCTTGCAGAGCCTCTCCAGGATAAGTTTATAGTGCAATAAGCGGTGGAGAGGTCTGAGGAGGAAGACGTAGAGGGGCAGGTAGCAAACTCTTTGCTGCTCAAAGTCTCGGCACATGGCCTCCACCTTCCGACTGGACCTTTGAAGAAACGTGTTTGCTTATTAAACATTTCAACAACATCCATGGAGAGTCGTTAGTTTATTCTTCTACCTACCTACAAGCACGTTCCAGCTCCACCAGACACTCTGAATGCTTTTGGAGGTGAACGGTCAGAAGCTGCATGGACAAAAACGTTAGAGTCAGATTTTAAATGAACAGCTTTGATCTTCTGATGTGAGATATGCAACACTTACCCTGAGACCCTGGATATTCTTCAGTAAAATGTCACCAATCCGCTGATAATCTCCTTTAATGTGTGCGTTGGAGCGGCCCTCCCTGTGAGAAATAAAAACATTTAATTAGATGCAATAATAAAAGTACACCACTAGGTGGCAGAGAAGAGCTTTCTTTTTTTTTTTTTCTTTTTGTTACAAATGTGTGAAGGGCATTTTATTTAGCCGAGTTTGTGATTGTACACACCACTGTGCCAGCCGCTGCTCCGTCTCTTTTAGGAATCCTTGGTGGAATTTGTAAACCGGATCAAAATGGGTCGAGATCAGATTCTTGACCGAGTCTGGAAACGTCTCGTCTTTTGCTGCCACGCTTTGAAACGTCTGAAAAAATTACCAAAGCGCACAAATTCAACAGTGAACCACTTGTGAAAGCACACAGAATCCATCAAACGGTTGAGTACGAGCTTGTCGGGTCAGATTGAGGGCTTGGTCTTTAAAAGACGTGACAGTGGAGATCCATCAAAGAGCACACTAGCACCCCCAACACACTGGTGTTACATCCTCCCTGTGGTGTAAATCACACTGGAATGTCACACCTAATGTGGACAACGGGTTGCCCAGCTGTTTCAAAGAAGAAACGGATGACAGGGAGAAAGCAAAAGGAGAGCAAAGCGTGCGTACGAACTTGGGCTTGATTGTGCCACCCAAGGAAAACATTTAGGAGGTCTTAAAAATACTGCATTCCGCCCACATCAAAGCAATGGAAACAGTTGGTGAGCAGAAAAAGTGATTACAAGAAGGAACAAAATAAGACATAGA
The DNA here is from genome assembly GCA_902685375.1 of Neostethus bicornis. NCBI lineage: Eukaryota > Metazoa > Chordata > Actinopteri > Atheriniformes > Phallostethidae > Neostethus > Neostethus bicornis. The sequence goes on from LR738563.1 coordinate 8,802,694, forward strand.
GATATTTTACTCTTCGGAATCAAACCAAAGGACAACGCTGACTCCTGTCAGATTTAAACAGCACACATGATGGCCATCTTTTTTTTTCTCATCTGTTCTGTGCCATAAATTACTCATAAAACCTTGCAAGCTCAAGCTACGTCATCACAGCTAAAAGCTTCTGCATGCAGATCGGGAATGAGAGTTCAGGATGGAGGAGTGATGTGCTGAAACAGCTTTAATGCAATATTAATGTCATGCTTAATGTCCGCTTTTATTCAGGCTCATCCCACAGATGGTCGCTTCTATTTTCTTTTTTTTAGTTGATTATTTTTGTAAAGTTGGTGTTTATACTAGTGAACGGCATCTCAGTTGTCGCTGGTGCTGTAAAAAAAATACCACAAAAATCTCGGGGGGCATTGGCCTAGTGGTAGATATAACGTCTTTCAACCGGGAGAACCTGGTTTGATTCCCACTAGGCCAAACCCGTTCCTGGGACCACAGAAAAGACATGAAAACAAAAAATAATAATAAAAAGGTCCCAAGGGCGTTGGCCTAGTGGTAGAGATAACGTCTTTCAACCAGGAGAACCTGGTTTGATTCCCACTAGGCCAAACCCGTTCCTGGGACCACAGAAAAGACATGAAAACAAAAAATAATAATAAAAAGGTCCCAAGGGCGTTGGCCTAGTGGTAGAGATACCGTCTTTCGACCGGGAGAACTTGGTTCAATTCCAGCTAAGCCCAACCCGTCCCTGGGACCACAGAAAAGACACAAAAAAAAAAAAAAAAAAGATCCCTAGTGGTAGAGATAACGTCTTTCGACCGGGAGAACCTGGTTCAATTCCCGCTAGGGCTGCTCACACTCTAAATCAAACTGAAACACACAAAAGAAAAAAAAAATACCACAAAAATGACAGAAATCTTTACCTCTGTGACAACCTGCAGATCTTTGAGGTACGTCCGCTCGGTGGTCAAGAGTTCCTTGGCTATGAAATAAGCCTTATCTGTAGGAAACTTCTGGACAAAAAGAGATCAAAATTAGATTGATCCAACACTTTGAGTATTAAAGGTTGCATGGAAGAAAGTAACTGTTGTTAAGAAATTTGGAAAAAAAAAAAAAACGGAGAATTTTTATGGTCACCTTCCTTCTTGCTTCATCTTCTTCGTCGTTCCGGATGTATCCGGCCTCTGTTAGCAGTGGGCTGGTTAGAGGAGATAGCAGCTGTCCTCCTGAACTCTGCCGAGCAGCCTGGTTCACCTCCTGACCGTTTACAGATCCATTGCCATTTACAACCACATGGGGACTTCCCAACGGAGAATTCCCTGAACCAGGACTTTCTAAAAGAGTAAAGGAAAAAAAAAAAACAAGTTAGAAAAAAACAAAAACAGAAAAAAAAGAAGACACACAATGAATCAAAGTGAAATTTATTGCCATCTGTTTATATTTTCTTCCTTTTCAAATTGATTTTTTTTTTTAACTTTTGATTTTCCAAATAAAAACAACTACTTTAAATAAAATCAAACGGCAATGAACTTCAATTGTACATAATTACAGACAATTATCCTAAATTTAAAACCCAAAATAAGCACTATGCTATTGTAATTTGCAGCTAAAACTTTAAGAAACCACTCCGATCTATTTCTAAGCTGAAGATAGTTCAATGAAAACCACGAAGAAGAGGAAATTTGTTAGTAGTCTGTGAATAAAGAGTGGTGTTGTTAGGTGACGACGCTTACACTATCCAAACCTACTGACGCTACAGCTAGAGGGTCTCTAGATGGTAACTACATGGGAACAACGAGTAGCTCCATACTTGCCCATTTGCAAAGCTTCCAAAGAATCCACACACCAAATCGGATCATAGCGTAAAACCATGGAAATCACTGAGGGCAGATCTGTTAGGGGTGAACGCTACAAAAAGAAACTTACCGCCAAATACGGAAAAAAAAAATTACTAAAAGAGCAAACACGTGAACGAACAAGCGATCACAAACACACACAGCACCTGTTAGGAAGAAAATGTAAATCTATGTATACTTCTTTTGTTACAACTTCTTTTGTTACTTCTTTTATTATCATTCCAAAGTGTTTTTTAGTTTAATATGATGACCAGCTGCATCACATTTACACACCGCTATGTAAAACCCATAACAGTATGACCTTGTTTTTCTATTGTTACGTAAAAAACACACCTTTTTAATTTACCCTTTTTTATCCCCACTGCTCTGTTAGAACACACCTCTTGTTTTTCACAGCTGTATAAATAAAGCAATGTCTGTCCTTGTCCTACAAGTAAAATATGAGAGTCCCTCGTTTTGTTCTCCGGTCAGCCCGACATTAGGATAAAGATTAATAACTTTTAATACGAGCTCTATGCTAGCTACCGCAACAAAACCCAAACCAAACACGTAACAAATGCGTAACAAAGGAGTGTCTTTGTTTCAGTCATACAAAGTTGTTCTTTTTATTGACACTAGTGCACCACAGTGTGTTACAGTGTTAAAAAGTGAGTAAGGGTAATAAGATCAAACAAAAGGGAAACAAAAAAGAATAAATTTACGACATGTTTGGCCAATAATGTGCAGGAAAACTAGGACAGTCGTGACAGAAAAAAATCATCCTTCATCCAGAGGGTTAAAACAGTTGCAGAGTAGCATGTATGATTATTTCCTGGCATGCCGTTGCATTCATTCATATGCATTGTAAACAGAAAATAAAGCAAATCATGCAAATTGTAGCAGCCGCCATAATTTTTTGTTTCAAAAAAAGCAAGAAAAATGCTCAGTTGAAAAAACACAGATGTTAAAAAGAGGGTAAGAACCAAATTTGCGTAAATTTGCATGAGATGATTTATTCAGAAATCACTTAAAATATTTTTAGATTTGTAATTTAAGTGAAATATAAAACCAGTTAGCACAACTTTAATTTGTCCGACTATGCCAGGCGTGGGCAAACTTTATGGTTCGTGGGCCACATTGAGTATTAACAATTTACCACGAGGCCGGAACAGGAGCAGATGGATGGCATGCTTTGTTATACACTTGATTAGACCAATAGAATGGTGCGCTAGATTTTAAACAAGCGCTAAATGTTACATCAAGAGTGTTAAATTTTAAATCTAGCACCGCTAGGTCTGAAATCTAGTGCGATAGCGCTTAAAACGTACATTTAGCGGCGCTAGGTATGAAATCTAAGCGGTTGATGTAACCTTTTTTTGTTTTAACATCTAACATGTTTGTTTACGTGCGCATATTGGGCTCAATGGCTTTCATTATCTGTGTACACTTTTTATTTTGTTAGCGTGCACATCATGAAGACACACACATTTTAATGGGAGCAGTGTTATTGTGTCTTCGGCGCCATCTAGTGACAAAACATCAGAATTGTAGGGGAAATAACACAAGGTTTATTTATTTAATTTTTTCAAGTTCGGTGGGCCAGATTAAAACGTTCGACGGGCCGCATGTGGACCGCGGGCCGTAGTTTGCCCATGCCTGGACTATGCTATACTAACAACCTGCCAATTGAATTCTTTGGAAATCAACTCTGATTTCACTGTTTTCACTAAAAAATATCATGTAAAACAACCCGATTTTAGGCTATGTGTGATTTTAAGTTTAAAATGAGTCCAGCAGGTTTGTGTAATGAGCAAGAAAAAAAGCAATGATTAGTTGTGTGTAGATTTCAGGGTTTCCGATGGGTTTGAAACAACATAAAAGACAATCTTTGTGTTTTGTTCATCAGTGCCTCTAACGTACAGTACATTATGTTTTATATTTGTATTAAGCAGTCAATTCAAGCGCTTGTAGCAAAAGGAAGAGATCGAAGACTCAACTTCGGTATTTTTTTTGGGTCCACATGCTCAAACTTTACCAATGCAAACTTTCAAATCTTGCAAAATAAAATACCCTCAAATACATTTTTATGCACGTACTTAATGCAATAAGCTTGACTTTACTTGTGTCTGTCTCGTTTGGAGTTGAGTCTTGTTCTTTCCTTTAAAATCACAAATGGATTTTAAATGTTTGAAATGAACATGATGCAGTTCAATAAATCATTGAAGGCTTAGAAACCGACATGCTTGTGAAAAGCCAGAAACACCCAAAGAGAAATGATGGGTTTTTATGTGACTGAATGTAAAGTTTACGTTACACTGCACCTGGTTACATCTCAAACATTCTTTTAACATCCCCATCCCCCGCAGCAAAAACACATAGTGAGCGAAAACAGAGAAGAGTGACAGAAAAAAAACAAACAGGCAAGTGTTCTTATTGGTTAACATGCAATCACATTAAAGGAAAAGAAACAATGAGAACACAGGATATAAAAGCCTTTTCGTCTCCATTTTACATGCATAAAACAGTGCATTTACAAAGTAGGAAGCATTTGTTTGAAGAGGAAAAAGTCGCTCAAAAGACAAGAAAAAAGTCGTTTAATAGAGATTAAACATTTAGATTTTAGCGTAATCTTAAAATCGACAATTTGAAGTTTACTTAATGAGCCTCGAGAGTAAATAAAAAGCAAGTGTGTTGCGTTGGGCGACCAGGCAGTTGACAAATGACAGATGAATGGGAAGTCTTGCATAAAAAAAGCAGCGGAACAGGTGAGAAAACAGCAGCCAAAGAGAGTGAAAGATAACGGTGACGTAGCTTGTGTGCATGCCAGTGACCAGAGCCAAGCAAAGCAAATAACTATGAATGTTTTAAGAACGATGGCAGTGTTTTACATGCTGCCTATTGATTGTAAAACCCATTAAAAGAAAAAAAAAGGCTGATAAGAGTGAGATGTGAATACAGATACTCCTACACTCTACAAAACAGTCAGTCTGCCACTGCTCCCCCTGTGACTCATACCACCTATCACATCAGCACTCAGTGTCGTAGGAGCTGCAGCTACCGGATTGGCTTATTCAATTCCGACTCTGCACAAACATAAGTATCGAGGTGCAGACTCCATTGTATCTACAGACCGAAGGATGCCAACACTCTTACAAACAATTTAACTGCTGCAACTTCACTTAAAACCGATTACAAATCATAAAAGTGTGAATCAAACTCAAGACTAAGAGCATTAAAAAGTGCTCAAAGAAAAACCTCTAATTGATTTAAACTGAAAGAAAAAAAGGCAAAAGTCCCTCAGCTTTCTTTCCCAAACAAATATAAAGATCTATAACGATGACGAACCTAATTTCCACTTAAAATCTATGTTCAGAAACTATTTACACCAATCTTCATTTTAAACGTGCACAACTCAATAAAATGCCTCAGTGAACCTCTATTGCACAACACAGTCATTAATACAATTTGATCTCAAAGGAGTAAAAACTATGCAAAAATCACAGGTTACTAAAAAAAACACCTGAAATAGGCGGACTCTGGTTATATTAATCCAAAACTCAAACAAGTAGAAATCTGACTAACTTTACAGCTATGACTTACACATTCTGAACGTCTGCTATATTAAATAGAATTCAAATCATTTTTAAGAAAGAGGAAATATGTCCCTGAAAAACTACGCGAGATTTTGTCGAAATTGAATGTACATCTCAAGTTATGGCACACTTGAAGAGTTGGATTTGTCTTCGAAGATTCGAGCTTGTACTTAAAATATTTACAGAACAAAGATCTTATCTAGAAAAAAGTTTGAGCAAAATGTGCGATATGTGTAGTTTTTTAAGATAAAAATTAAAATTTAAAAAGTTAGAAAGACATTTTTCAAGAATTATATTTCCGGCAAAATCAAATGTGTTTACCTTCTAAAAATATGTGTTCTACAAAAGTTTGAAAAGGTGATCAAGTGTTGGATCTACTTCCTCTACTCCGGTGTTGAAGTATGATATGTGTACGTAAACGGCCTCGTTCTTGTTTAGCAACTAAAAACTTGGCCTCCGATATCATTCTGACCAAAGCTGTAACACTCCTGATTATCCCCCTCTTCATTGTCGCCCCCTCCCAGTTGCATATTCCCAAATGAAAGCTTCCCGCAGGCTAGCGGCGACGAGTTAATGTCGTTTGAGTTGACTGAATTGTTAGAGCGAACGGCACCTGGGTTCCCGTACATAAGCGGTTGGCTGTACGCGCTGCTGCCCGTGTCCGATTCAGTGTCGCTGGTGTCCGTACCGCTGCTGGTTGACCCGTCGATCATTTGAACCGGCTGGTTTAGGTTGTTATTGTTACCCGGTTTCCCATGGCGACCAAACAAGCGCTGCACGGTGTTGGAACGTACTTGACCAGGAACCGTCAGGTTCACATGGTTTCCATTGGTTAGGATCATTCTTCGCTCAGTTGGCGCGGAACAAGGGGTTTGGGTGTTTGGCCCGAAGCGTTGGGCATCGTTGTGGTGGATAGGGGTGGAGGTCACCTGGCTGAGAATGAATGGATCCGTATCGGAGCGGTTTCTCATGTTGTTGTTGTTAAACGGTTTAGCTAGATGTGGTGGGATTCGGTTGGAAGTGATCGGAGAGTAGCTGCCGTAATGGTTCGGTGGGTGAGACGATGGAGGGATGGCGGGGTTTTCTGAGGATAACGCTCCGGGGCGTTTACTAAAATAATACCCGCCGTCATCCCAGCGCGAGGCCGTGCGCGGTTGGTTGTAACCGTCTGGCATCTCGGTATGATTCAGTGAATTTGTCCGAGGGTGGAAATTGCCGATCACCGGACTAGAACACTGGCTACGAGTTCCAGTTCCCAATGGGCGACCGATAGCCACCCCTCGCTTATCTCGACCCTGAAATATCTCATCCAGTAACGTGCTGTGGAGCGGGAGATGACCCTGGAAAGAGCTGCCGTTTGACAACATGTCTTCATTAGTTAGCTCATGACTCATGTTAAACTTATTGACCATCTGAGACGGATCTACAGCGTTTCTGTTAAGCATTACACTCTGCTGCTGCTGGCCCACCATACCCTGTTGCATAACACCTTGGTGATTGGTGTGATAGAAACCATTCACAACCCCAAACAAACTCCCTGGTTTACCACCGCTGCGACCCGCGCTAACCCCTTCCTCATTGCTGTCATTTGCACTGCTAAGGCCCCGAGGAGCCCTGCCGTTCTTGCCCACATCGCATTCACTGTCTATGTCACTGCAGTCTATGTAAGGAATAGAGGAGCTGCTGCCTCGATTTGCCCTGCAGGTTGGACCTGGGTTGAGGAGGTGCTGGTCTGCGGCTGATCCCATTCCGTGGTGATTCTGTCTGATCAGGTCTGAGCCGAGGGTGTTCTCGTGGAAGCCGTTATTAGCTGGAGCGAAGTCCAGTGGCTGTTCTGAGCCGTTAGATTTTGCCCCGTGGCTCAATCTGGCAGAGTCAAGCTCATCTGGAATGGGGACTGACATGGCACTCTAGAAAATGAAAACATAAAACAATGAATGTAGAGGGGAAAAAACCCAAACCCTTTTAGTGCACAAAGAGCAGATGGACGTGGAGATTACCTCTCTTGGCACATGGGATCTGAATGAAGTAGACTGAGGGGTCATTTGGCTGCTGGACAAAATCTTACTGTGCTTCCTGCAGAGAGCGTGAGGAACACATCAGGTCAAAATAGGAGCAACCAATCAGCACACTGACAAATAAATCTAATTACAATTTCAGGAAGACTGAGGAAGAGATTCCAAGAAAAAAAGAACCTTTCACCTTTCAAATGGAACTTTCTTGAACTCAGAGTCTTTGACATAGTCGATTATCTGCTTCTGGGTTCGACCACTGTGAGGAGAAGAAAAAATGAGAGGTTTGAAAAGACTAACAAGCTTTTGAAAAAATTATTCTTATTTTACCTGAAACGGAATGAAGAACCCCTTGTGAAAAGCACTGGTTTCGGTTTGGGTTTTGGCTCTTCAAAGAGTCTAAAAAAGGCGTGATACTCCACGCAGATCTTCCAGAACACCTTGCAGCAGTCCCTGCTGGCCATGGCGAACTCCAGCGTGTCATGGTGGGCGTTCTATGGGGAGTAGAGATTACTATTAGCATGGATGGAGGAAAATAAGCTGCAGAGAAAAAGCTAGATAAACTTACACCGGGGTCGGCTCTTAGCTTGATTAGGAACCTTTTTCGTTTGAAACTCAATTTGCGAATCTTGGACCAGTTGAAGGCGTTAATTCTTGTGTGGTTCTGAAGATAATGAGATTACAGTCATTATAGAAGAAACAAATATATTTATTTTCTAAAGACTGAATAAAATTGAGTTTAATCTAATGTTGATAATTTGAGAACAAGGCTACTTTAAAACTTATTATGTGTAATTTCTACATTAACCCATTTTATTTTTTGGGCCATTTCTGAATCCTTGACGTCCCAATTTTGGTCCATGAACCATGTGTTTGTTTCAGGTAAACTATGTAAATATGCATGTTGTCCAGAAGGAACATAAAAGGAAAAAAATATTTTCTTTAGAAAAGTGTGATAAAGCTATTTATTTGTTGTTGTTTTTTTCCGTCTTATTCATAAATCTTATCTCCCAAAAAATTGAGCTTTCATTTTGCTCTAAAATCCTCCAGAAGAGTTTGTAAGTAAAAATGTATTTTTACCCTAAAAACCAGAACTCCAGTGTGCGCCACAGCCAGGCTGAGTTTAGAACCCTCACGATCTTTCGCTGGATGAAGGCGAACTCCGTACATCTCAAGCCGTCTCGCAATTTCTAGCAGCTGATAGTCGGACTCAGCTGGAGTCTGCCCACTGTAAAGAAGAAAACAAAAAAATTAACTCTATTTTTCTTGTTACTCACAGAAAATGTAACATTCTAATTTTCTATTTTGGCTTTGCTGTAAAAATCCTAAAATACTCGACAGGATCTGATGAAGGTGTCGAGAGACGAGAAGAAAGAAAACCACAACAATGAAGTTTGTTTCCACAAAAAAATCTGAAAATAGCTTCCTGTTTCCTTTATAAGCTGCTGAATTAGCCATTTCCTTCCTGTGTGGGCTAAACATGGACGCGGAGGGTATTGCGGTCGTTTGATACCAGGCTGGGTTTTGTGGTCCAACAGCTTTAATTCCTGGCTTTTACTCTAATCCTAAAGGACAGTTTAGAGCATATTTTTATTATCTCCAGATAACACACTTGTAGATTTGTCGTGTTTTTTTATACATTAGCAAAGAGAAGACTGCAATGAGATAAGGATTAGAAAGCGTGTGTGTTTGTGTCCGCGCGCGTGCGTGTGTGTGGTCCCAGGAGCTGAGAGGGTGTGCCAAGTACTAGAAGTGAAATGTGCGTGCCTTCAGTTGTGGTTTTCAGATTTCTTGTATAAAAGGCGTGGCTTTATAGAGCACACATGTGAACAAACAAATAAATACTTTTGTTTTGGAGATTTATCTGGCAAGCGTTTGATCTCCACATGAACGTATTTATGAAACAAAAAACAAAATTTAAACTGTTTTGAGAAACTTTTGACCTCAACTGTGGATGAAGGCCAACCAGCAATATTTTGTTTTCTAAATAAAACTTCCTTTGAAAGGAATTGGTAAGAATGTCGGAATTAACTCTAAACTCGCCATATTTTTATATTAGACAACGCAGCTGTCCACTCACCCACCACGTCTCGGAATACGGTATGGGTCTGTTGGCGGAATCAATGCTAACATAAACTAACCTACAAAATCGTAAGTAATCCGTTACAACACTAAATTGAAGAACTTGTGAGAAAGATGTGATCTCTCTCATCTAGCAGGGAATTTTCTCTGCATCTTGACTGCAATGCGCCAAGTGTCCAGTTGGATTTACATTTGTTCAAAAGAAAACACTTCTTAGGTGACGGAAAAAGAATTCCTTGAGGAGGCGCTGCTCATTAAGAACAGATTTAACAACATGCTTTCACGTCACAGACTCCAAAAATATCAAATAACATTAGAAAAAAATTGCTAGATTGTCACTTTTGTTTTAAAAAAAAAAAGAGTCTCAACAGGGTCTGAATACCCGCTAAAAAATCGTCAACGTCGCTAAGTTGGAAGTACTGACTACCTGTCATTTTGGTTTGTTTTTTTTTCCTATACACCTGGTGGTCGACTTCGGATCAGTTCACAGGCTACCAGTAGATTGCGATCGACTGGTTGGGCAACCCTGATTTAAAGCTTTTGCTTTTTTAGATTGAGTCGTCCAGTCCCACTTTTGGTGCCGCGCTTCAATAACCGCTGCTGTCTTACAGACTGGGAAGTTGCTCAACAACACAAACTGGTGCTACACTACAGTACCCGCCGTCGTCTTAAAGACTGTGAAGGGTCGTTTATCGACAAAAAGCTGACAGAACTATGACTTAAGTATTTAATCTTACTGATAAGGTGTTACTTGTAATAGAATGATAATCTCTATAAATGCTTCTGATATTGCGCAATACTATCAGTTTAACCCCTGTACGTGGGATGCTTTGATACCAACTAGTAACGTATCAAAGTATCGAAACGTAGGTAAAAACTGAAATCAATTGAAAAATCCAACTGCAATATCGCCTTGTCACCCGAAGAGGACAGCACTAAGAAGATTTAACATCAAATGTTTCGTTTAGTCTTCCAAATCCTTTATTGCCAACAGGGTCGCGCGGGTGGTGAAGCCTATCCCGGCATATTACAGACGAGAGGCAGGTCACACCCTGAATAGGTTACCGGTCTGCTGCGGGACCACACACACTCATTCCTAGGGGCAATTTTGTAGCGGCCAAACCTAACATGCATGTTTTCAGAGGGTGGGAGGAAACCGGAGATAACTCACACATATACGAGGAGAACATGCAAACTCCACACAGAAATACAAGTGTTTGAAGCCTGACCCTTTCTCAGCGACTCAAACCCCACCCTTCATGCTTTGAGGCCACTGTGCTAACCACTGCACCACCATGTAGCTACATCAAAAGTTGTTGAGGATAATTCATCAGTTGCTTTGAATTAAGTCGACGTTTAAACCGTTATAATAGCGACTACTCACACATGCTTGCGGTGGCAGTCGGTGATCTTATCCCTGATGACATCCTGGTCGGGTAAGTACTTGTTGTGGAGCAGATGCTGCCAGCTCTGCGTCTCATCGAAGTCGCCGATCTCCGCTGGAGGGAAGAATGAAATATTCATGTTGTAATATTCAAATTCATAAAAACGAGAACGCTCGTATTGTTTTACTCTTCTATAATAAATGAGATGAAGTTTGCTGATGCGTGCATCTCCATCTGGTTAAAACAATAAACCCTTTACAGGAGCGCGGGCTGCTGGTTGCCACGACAACAGCATAATATTTCACAGCTTGCCCGTCTGGAATCTTTAAACACAATGCGTTGCACACATGTACGCAGCAAATCCTCGTGATAGTGACGACTGATAGCTTAAAAGAGTTGCCGAACATCTGTATGCGTGCAGGATGTTTAATGACTCATCTGGATAAATTCTGACACGTGTTACACAACATTTTATGCTCATTTTACTGATTTATGATTCTCTTTGAATGTTTTTTTGATATATTATCTGAAACTCTATAAATGAGGTCCTGCCTCTTTAAGGCTCGATTGTATTCCAAGACAAAAAACCTACAGAAGGACTTTTGTTATTTTGGAAAACAAATTTGTCGGCCTTTGATATCAGACGTAAAATTTATAACATCATGGGTAACATAGAAAAAATATTATGTTTAAGCTAATAAATCAACTATTTGTCAAGTCGTCGAACTCGTAGCGACATGTTTCGCCAAAATGTCCCCAGAGGGAGTTTATGTCACATGTGATTTATAGTCAGACCTCTCAACAATCAAATATACCAGTTGTTCCAGCAAAAAGAGGGGCAAAATAGAACTATAAAGAGACATCAGCGTCATCAGCATAAATTAAACTCTTTGACATGAGAAAATAATCAAATAAATGTAACTATTTGCATATAAGACAAGATCAAAGAAATGAGTCAAAATAATAACTATTTATTTTCTTTGTTTGTACTCACATTGAATGATGTGGGAAACCATCAGAGCAGCGCTGGTGTCGTTGCAAATAAGTCGACCACTTGCTAGGTCGCGTTTTATCTGGAGGGCAAACAAATACCTGGATGCAGACAAAAACAGAAAAATTAGGGAAACAAATTCAAGAAAAAAAACTTTGATTAAAGTTGTTAAGAAGAAAATGTAAATCTTCTCCTTTTGGCATTTCCCTACAGGGGGCGCCACAGCAAGTCAGTTTCTTCTATCTAACCCTATCTGCCGCATCTTCTTTGGTCACGCCAACTATCTTCATGTCTTCCTTCACTGTATCCATGAACCTCCTCTTTGGTCTTCCACTAGGCCTCTTTCCTGGTGGTTCCAAACCCAGCATCCTTCTCCCGATCTACTCTCTCTCTCTCTCTCTCCTCTGCACATGTCCAAAACATCTCAGTCCAGCCTCTCTGACTTTATCTCCAAAACCTCTTCCAAAACCTCTAACATGTGCTGTTCCCGCTGATCCTGTCCATCCTGGTCACTCCCAGAGAGATCATCAGCATCTTCATCTCTGCTACCTCCATCTCTGTTTCCTGTCTTTTCCTCAGTGCCACTGTTTCTAGACCAAACAGCATGGTCGGTCTCACCACAGTTTTGTACACCTTCTCTTCCATTTTAGCTGAAACTCTTCTATCACACATCACATTTGATACTTTTCTCCACCCATTCTAGCCTGCCTGCACATGCTTCTTTACCTCTTTTCCACACTCTCCATTGCTCTGGACTGTTGATCCTAGATACTTAAAATCTTCCACCTTCTTTATCTCTTCTCCCTGTAACCTCACTTTTCCATTTGGATCCCTCTCATTCACATAAATATTATTAATATATTTATATACGTTTTTTTGTTGTTGTTATTCAAAAGAGTCTTTTAACTTAGTATGTTTTCTTGAGGATTTCCAGACAAATGCCAGCTGCAGTTGTGTGACATCTGCCGACACTATTTACTGAACATTCCCATCTTCTTTTCTCCCCACCATCTCTAAGCGGGGTCTGTAACCTTTCTTCACCCCACTACCATTTAAAACCCACCTCTTTTGTTTTCCAGTACAGTATTATTAAAGCAGACAGGGATGCATGGTCTGAGGAGAGTGCTATCCTTGTCTGACAAGTACAATTGAGAGACTCTCGTTTGTTTGCCAATCAGCACAGCTTTGGGATAGAGATAAAGAACGATGAGGCTCAGTGGTAGAATGTCCGTTTTTGGACTGGGACAAGCCTTTTCAATTCCCACTGGGCCCATGTTCCTGAAGAAGACACCTAACCCCCATTTACGCCCACCATTGACGCCATCATGGCTGTCTGCTACGGCGCAAGGGATGAATGTAGTACGTTAAAATATTTTTTTAAATTCTCTCCGCTCTAACAAAAGCTAATAATAGAGTTCAACATAAAGTCAATAATGTTAAAGAAAAGTCATAAAAAAACAACTTTATTAGTGCTTCCTGTTTGTTTAAAGTACTCCCAGCTGGTCTGCTGAAAATCATCATGGGAAAAAGTGCAAGGTCATTTCAGAATGTTTACGTTTCGGTGACGTAACCTTAAAAAATAAACATTTAATTCAGCTTGTAAAGACGTTGAACCTAAAAGGAACATATTTATGTTCCCGAGGTGGTAAATCGACCAGAAATGGTGCAGAAACCATGGTAACCAAACTCTTCATTGGGTGGAGTTTCTGAGGTTGAGATGACCTACCGAGTCAGTTCCTCCATCAGCTGCGTATGGTCAGGAGGAAAGAATTTCACCACAAAGCGAACGATGGTGTTTTTAGGTCCTGAGGGACAGAAATAATGGGATGTGGTTAAAAAGGAAAAGAACAAAAATGAGAAAGAAAAACTCAGCTTACAATCCTGTTTTATAAAATCAACAAATTCATAAATTAATCTTCAAAAAAACAACAACAATGATGTTTGTGAATCACTTACGTCTGATCTGCTTTAGGAGCGGCTTCAGCAGGTCCAGCCACACCTTATAAAATTATAGATATAAAGGAAAGAATTATAGATTATACAACATTTAATATTAAAATAGAAGTACATAAAAATAATCACATTAGTTTTAGCTTGCGACTTTTGGTCATTTTTGTGTAATATTTTAAATTCCTGGCTATCTTCAAAGACCGTAAACATGAGCTATTATAACTCGGTACGCATTGGAATTTTTTTATTATTCCAATCCAATGTTAATCCCGACATTTGGAATACGAGACATTTTTGCCAGCCGAATGTTTTCTAACAATTACATTAACAGCAACGAGCATTTTAGCATCTAACTTTTTACCAACACTTAAATTAACACAGCTTTAGTTTCCGTTCTGTCGTCTTCTGCTTATCCGGGGACAGGTCACCGGGGCAACATCCTCAGATGGGAAGCCCAGCCTTCTCTCACCCGAGCTGCATCCTCCAGCTCACCCGGAAGGATCCCGAGTCGTTCCCCAGCCAGCTGTGAGACTGTGGTCTCCTCCTGGTGGGATGTGTTCGAAACACCTCACCAGCGAAGGGGGGCATCCTGACCAGAGGCCTGTACCACCCCATCTGACCTTTCTTGACCTGGAGGAGAAGCGGCTCAACAACGAGCTCCTCCCGGATGGCAGAGCTCCTCACCCAATCTCTGAGTGCGAGCCCAGCCAAGCTGCGGAGAAAGCTCATATTGGCCGCTTGTATACGCAAACTCATTCTTTCATAGGTGAGGGTGGGAACGTAGATCGACTTGTAAATCGAGAGCTTTGCTTTTCGGCTCAGCTCTCTTTTTACCACGACGGATCGATGCAGCGTCCTAGTTATTGCTGACGCCGCACCGATCCGTCTGTCGATCTCCCGCTCCATTCTTCCCCCACTCGTGAACAAGACCCCGAGACACTTAAACTCCTCCACTTGGGACAGGACCCTGTCCCTGACCTGCAGGGGGCTTTAATGTAGTGTAGTTTAGCTTTAGTTTCCAAAGGAAAAAAAGATGGTAGAAAAAAACCCTCCAATAAAACGAAACGCAAAACTCTGATTGCAGTCATAGAATTTTACAAATAACAGTTCTTTTGTTTCAAAATATATTCAAAAAGTTTGGAAATGTTTTGTTGGAACTTCGGTCGAAAGTTTTACAATGTAGTGATTGTTGGAAACTTTGAATTTCAGAAAAAGTTGCCCCATAGTTGGGACGACAACGAGATGAATCACTTACATACTTATTTTAGGAGTCAAATTCCGAGTCACACAAATGTTTGAATCAATTATAATATACATGTTTAATGAAAGAGTTAATCATAAAATGTGAGCATTCAGGTGAGTTGTGTTTTCTTCAAACCAAAGAATGATGTAAGAAAAGGGAGTTTTTTGCAGAGCTCGGTGGTAAATCAAGTGCTTTCATTTCATGTGACTAAGCACTTCTAAGGCGCCCGTGTGATTCAGGCTAAAGATAACTTGTGGGAAAAAGAAACAAAAATTTTGCTCTGAGGACTTTGTTTGCTTTCAAAACCGTGAAATAACCAGTTTTAGATTTTCACTTTCATTTTTTTTTTTTTGCTCCTACCGTCATTTTTTTCTGGTCTTGATATTCCAGTCCAAAGTAGTCCCCTTCTGTTAGGTTAAGATGAGCACAGACCAGGTCGAAAAGCACCTTACCAGGCGAGCGTTGCTGTAAAACCAAGAACAAAACTTGAATCAACATTTGCAATTAAAATTGACTTGATCAAAAAGAGTGCAAATCCTTTGTGGTTTTTTTCCCTCTGAGGAGCAACGTCAATAAAAAGTAGTTGACATATGACCTTGATTTAAAGCCTAATACTGAATCTGGTATCTAACAAGAGGCTGAGGCTCAGCTGGCAGGATTCAGAAATTAATCATAATGCCTTCTGGAAATATGAGATCCTGAGATCCAAAAGCATCTGGTGCTCCTTCTTTATTAACAATTCATCATCATCATCGACGACGCTCACCTCAAGCACAGCTTTTCTTTTTAGATGGTGGAATTCCAAACTTCAAAAACATCTACCATTAGGGAGCACCTTTTACTTTTAGAGCCGTTTTAATTCCATACAATACACATTTAATGGTCCAACAGAAGCCAGATTTGGGCATCTGGTTAGGATACCTCCCGAACATCTGTTCGGGCACATCTGGAAGGACACCCAAAGGCAGACCCCGGACCTGCTGGAAAGACTAGGTCCCACACAGCTGGACAGGGGACACCTTGGGATCCCCCCAGGTGAGATGGAGGATACAACCGAGGTGAGAGAAACTTTCCCGTCTGAGGCTGTTGCCCCTGTGACCTAACCCCGAATAAGTGGAAGACAATGGAACACATTTAACAAAACTTTGGAGCCGTACCATTGAGACAACAGCGTGAGAAAGTCACGACAAATTGATGGTGAGCATTTAGAGTCCAACCACATCAAAAAGGAACTTCGTTTGATTCAAATCTAGTTATTTGTGTGCAAATTGGGCGAATAATGGCGCTAGTAGTGCCAAAGGTCAACAAGGTTTTCAAGTCAGTTCGACACACAACCAGAAAAGTGAGTTTACGGACAAACGAAGACATTGCGATCTACAGCCTGACCAATGAGAGTCAAAAATTGTTTCACCAAATTTGGCATTCCAAATCAAATGAAACCCAACCTTTGTACGCAACTCATTTTAATCCAAGTGTAATGATCCAACTGAGGAAAGACATGGATTCATTGTGACCTTGTCTACAATTGTGACCTGTCAGTGAGGAGGTGAGTAACAGTGACCGAGTAAGTCCAATCAGAACGGGTTAAGGGTGGAGCCAAATCTCTCACCATCTGGCCACCGCATGCATGTTCAATCTGTTCACACTCACCCACCCAAACACATGAATGCATGTATGTGGCGCAGACTGACACAAGCTGCTGATGTATTGAGGAAACAAACCAACCAATAGCGCTGTGTGTATGTGTATTTAACAAGACACTGGTAAAGAACTGGCCGACAGATGTTGTTACACACGCAGCTTTGGGTTAAATCCAGGTCTTAGTGGAGGCAATTGTGGTTTAAAGGGTAAAGAAAGGACGTGAGAGTAGGAAAGAGTAATACCCATAAATACATTAGCTCCATCAACCATATTGATTGTTCTCAACCTGAATGACTGGTCTTGTTTGTCTCAAACAGCCTTTAGCAGTAAGTCTTTGACTTCTTTATCGCTACCTTTTAGTTTTCTGGTATGTATACCAACTCAAAGTTTAGAGCTTAAAAAACACTGGCACCAAAAAAAAAAAAAAAAAAAAGGCAATTTCAAGACGTCAGTTTTTACGAGTTTTGGCTCTACCAAAATGAGACAATAGACAAAGACGCAACTCATTGCTTGAAATGAAATCCGCAATATCTGGGCACAAAGACGAACGGATCTTCTAAGTGAAAAAAATGTTGGCATGAATTCCAAATATATTTGAAAGAGAAGCAATTTCCTACAATAACAACAAACCCCTCTCCAATAACTAAAAAAGCCTGTGGGAGAGCGCTGAGGGAAGTGCGCTATATCACTTCCAAGTAATGTAAACCACACTGGAATGCAGAAGGGAACGACTGTAGGGGAAACTAGTGAGATCCTTAAATATCAATAGCAGTCATAACAAGGGAGTGGACTTGACAGGATGTATCTATTCAACTTGTTCAGCAAAGATTTCACACCTTTAGACGCCAAATATCCTCCAACTCGGAGGGTGGTTTTGGAAGCTGAATGAAGACATTGTTCAGTTGGGTACAAAAAAACCTAAAAACCCTAAAAATCTCTTATCAGGTCCATCGGTCCATCGTCGTGAAAAAAAGAGTTGAGCTGACAAGCAAAACTCTTTATTTACCAGTCGATCTACGATCCTCTCCTCACCTATGGTCACCAGCTGTGGGTGGTGACCGAAAGAACAATATCCCAGATTCAAGCGGCCCAAATGAACTTCCTCCGCATGGAGGCTGGACTCTCATTTAAAGACAGAGTCGGGAACTCTGTCATCCAGGAGGAGCTCGGACAAGAGCTGTTGCTTCTCCGGGTCGAGAGGAAGCCAGATGGGGCAGTGAGGTGTTTCGGGCATGTCTCGCCAAGAGGAAGCCTGGAGGCATCCTCTCCTCTGTTGGAGAGACTATGTCCCACAAATGGACAGGAAACACATCGGGATCCACTTGGGTAAGCTGGAGGACGCAGCCAGTGCGAGGGAAGCGTGGCGTTTGCCCCCGCAATCTAGCCCTGATAAGCAGAAGACAACGGAACGGCTTTCCTCAACTCACAACCCAAACCATACCATCTTTTTATCCTTTCCGAATTAAGCCCATCTGCTATTTCATACAAGACTCAAATCTGTAAGTGCAAGGACCGGACATCTCCACATTTCCTTCTTTGAGGTCCATTTTTGCCTAATTAAGCATGTAAATTTAAAACAGCCTTGTTTTTTTCCGTTTTGGCACATCGTCGGTCATTATGTAATTTCCTGGAAGCATCAATGACCATCGGCGCCCCATGACTGAGAAATCCCTCTTTTGTTCTTAGTTTTCTTTTTCTCTTTTGATCCAGAACTTTTAAAGTTGATTTTTCTTCACACAGATATTCATAAACAAATTATTTTCAGTGCTTGCTGCTTGTTTAGTTTGACCGTCAAACACGTTCGATTAGTTTTCTTTTTATCAAGAAAAAGAGAGGATGTCGCTATGCGACGCGGTCATATGGGGTCAAAGAATTTCCATTTATGAACTTTTCACAGAAGCAACTTTTGAAAAATTTTGAGAGTCCGCAAAAGTTTTGTAACAACCGAAATCTGAACGAAATCCCTAAATGAAATTGAGAAACCTTGTATAGTATAACAAAATCTGTTGAAGACTGTTGAAAGGATTGGGGCAGACTATTAATTCGGGTCTCTTTCTCCCAAGTTGTTGGCAAACTAAACGCATGAATGGACAAGGAAAAGAGGAAGTTAAGGGTACCACCCGAAGTTCTGCACATATTCACAAGCTTATCGTCTGTGACATTTTTAGGCGTGAAAATATTCTGTGTGCATGTTGAACTTCTCCAGTTGAAGGGGAACACATCAGTCCCCGCAAAGCCCGAACTGAAGCCCTTTCACTTCTAATCACAATCCCTTCTTTCAGTCTTCATCAATGAGGCTTTTTAACTCGGCCAAAACAGTTTAAACCTTCACATTTTAATCAGAGATTCCTCCACTTATCTACTGGTAGAAGTGTTCACACTGTTCGCTCGCATGCAAACACACTATTTTAAAGTCCCGAAAAAAAAAAAAACCCCTAAAGAGCCAGTGTCAATTTTCACACACTAGTCTTTTTCAAGTTTACAACAGCTTGGGTTCTTCTCTCCAGAGATAATTAGAGGGTCCAGAAAAAGGTTTTCTTTTTACCATCCATCAGTGTGCCCGAATCTGGCAGCTAGAACTCAACCAATTCTTCAAAATAGCTCCAGACACATACAATGCCAAACTTAATGTTTCAAAATTTGATGGTCTTGTTTTCGACAACAAGAATAATTAAAACATACCACGACTTTTTGAACAGAACAAAGAATATTTTTGTTATTTTTAAAAGGCTCAAAAAAAAGTCAAGAACCACATCTGCAGCTGTTTCCTCCGTGTACCTTTCATAAAATGACTCAGCCTCACTTTCTTGTCAAAGCAGACACAAATTATAGAGCAGCAATGTCATAACTGATTATTAAACTGTCCATCTCGGTCTGCAGGTTGAATACGGTCATTTTTTTCATATTAAAACTCAGTCTGACTTGTTTGGTGAATAAGTAAAGAAAATGTGATTGTTCTTTTGTATCTTCAGGATTTTGTCCGTCACCGTCTTGGCTCTCTAGTCGGGCTGTTTGCCCATTAAAGATTTCATGCCAGGAGGCTGTCAGCAAGCCTGTCTCTTCTCGCCATTACCCAGCAGAATCATCCATCAATTTAAACAAACTTCCTCTTGTACTTCCTAGCTCTTTTTAAACCAATGCTTCTCATGGCGAGGAGGCGAGAAACTGGCTAAACTGGGTTGTGGTATTTCAAAGTTATAGCTTGCACTGTTTTTGTCAGGGTCCCTCACCTACCGCCAGAGAGAGCCCTAGATGTTCCTAATCAATCTGATTAGGATCACCTGAGGATGATTCCTGATTCCACACATCTGTGCACCCTGCCATCTATTTAAGGGGAACCCCCCCTGACTTCCATGTCGGGTCTTACTATCCCTTCCAGCCAGGTAACTCTGGTTGCCTGACCATGTTTGAACGTTGTTATTATTTGGACTTTTGAAACCCTGAGTTAAACCTGTGCTTTTTTGCTTTACAGACTTCCTGAATTGTGTTAATAAACCTCCTCCTTCCACATCCCCAAAAACCCTGACAGTTTTGGGTTTTTTTTTTCTTTCTTTACGGTCCGTCCTCTTTTGGCACCCGAAAGCCAACAGCTAAGAAAACTTCAATATATTTGAAGTAGTTTTTTTTCTTCCCAGCCTTTGTTCTTTTTCCCTCTAAGGGCGGAGCTTCTTGTACATTAAAGATGAGCTGTTAATGAAAGTGCATCAATTTTACAAAGATGACACACAGGTTGGCGCTTAACCAACCTCACCAGTGTTAATCTTTCAGTTCAACTAAAAGGTACATTCTTCCGTTTACCAGAACGGTCTCGTTCCATTTATTTTCCATGATCTTTCTTCATTCCTCTCTATGTTCAGCTTCGTTCATAGCCAGATAAAATAGTCACACCATCTGTCATGCAAGGCAGGGGGTTCACAAAGAAAAACATTCAAACCAGATCTCTTTTAAAAATCATCATCAATAAAAATACACAATTTTTTCTTAACTTAAAAAAAGCGAACACGCTACAGTTTGAGAAAATTGGTGATCTACAGAGAAGGTTTTTAAAGGTGCTTTTTTCTCCTTCTGTTTACTTTGACTGATGTCAACGGCGATGGAAACCAGATGGGCGAGACTGATGATAAGAACTCTCCACAGGAAGAAAGAGGAAGGGGGAAAAAAAGAACACCTCGAAACTGTTCAGTTTCTTCTTTTAGGCTCTTCCCACGAATTCCAGCAGGGGAATAAATTTGAAAAACAAGGTTTCAGTTAGCATAAGCGAGGCGTTCCGGAAGCATCCTAATCCGATGCCCGAACTACCCTATCTAAATCTTCCAAAGCATTTGGACGAATTGAGACAACAGATAGGACACTGTGTTTGTAATAACGTGCCCTGCCTCATTTAGTAGCCAGTGCATGATTGTTTTTTTTTTTTCTCCTCTGAAAGGACAGAGCTGCAAGCGAATGTACCGCCTGTCAAACAAGAAGACGAATCACAAAGATCTCCCGCTGGTGTTCCCCTTCCCTACCGAGCACCGTTCTCCCAGCAACAGCTCAGCTTCTGTTGCAGGGAAGAAAATGTCAGTGTGTTTCCCCTGTAGCTAGCCGGCATCGCCTAGCGATGGCCAAAGAAGCACCGAAATCGAACCCAATTATTTTGGATATTTCTAAGATATATATTAGAATTGTCAGCGCCTGGCAGATGTTCCCAACCCTACTGGGTTGTATAAAGGTTTATTTTTGTCTATATATGGATGATAGCTTGACACAAGTCTCCAAATTGGAGGGATGAGTCGGTCCTTAGTGCCGATGACTCAATTTTTGAATTTCTCCCAGTCTTGATTTAGCGTTTGTAGATAGAACCCGAATCAGTTCCATTTGGTGTAATATGAGGTTCTTTAATATTTTGATGTCTGATTATATTCATTTCTTTCTAGAACACAACCTAACTCCGTCCAACCAGAAGCAGATGGAAGCAGATGTAGCATTTGCCCGGATGGTGCAATTTCCCCACTTTAAAACCCAGAAAGACAGCTGGGTGAGGCTTCGTCCATCCCAGGACGTCCACCAATCACATTCCCTGGCTAAGATTAGATTAAACAGCTTAACTCACTGGAAAGATACCAAAGCTGGTTCCTCAACAGTTTCCACCAGGGAATGAAGCAGACGAAATGATGTGTCAGACATACGCCTAAATAAATGGCCTTGTCAAATTCTTGCCGGCTCTGGGAAATTAAACTACAATAACGCCACTGCCGAGGGCTCATAAAGAAAATGGGATCAGTCTGTTGTGTGTCTTTGTTTAGCACGTATGTGTGTGTGTGTTACAGCTCGAAGCACACAATTAAACCAAACAGCAAAGGGGAGTAAACGTGCAATGTGAAACCATTAAAAAAGCAATTAGTCTCGTAGTGGTTGTCGGTGAGCTTTAGCTTTGCTTCATCCCTTAATAAGACCTGTGGATGTAGCAGCGAGTCGGCTTTGCTTCCATTAAGCTTCTGAAAGTCCATTGAGGAAAACGGTTGTGAAACAAAACGTTGAAAGAGACTCTTTAAAGGCTCATCTGGAACTTCTTTGGTTTATGATCTAGTGTCTGTCATTTCTTTTTGTTTGTATCCATTATTTCTTGTCAAATTTTTGCAATTTAAATAATCAATTCGATGTGGTGGCAAAACGCCTCGACGAAAACAAAGAAGTACCAAAAAAGAAACAATAAATTATAATTTTTTCTCCCAAACTTTCCGGTTTAGACAACATTCCTCCGCAAGTCTCTGAGTGAAGCTACTTAAGTACATAGCAGAAAAACTGTGTTGAATTCCTCAGAGGATTATGGAAAACATCCAGACTTTAGACGTAGACAGAGCCAGGACGGAGATTAAGAAACGCTTCACCTTCAATTGATTAAAGAGCCACATGTCACCACACACACACACCTAAAATGCAGTTTCAGGACACCTGCTCCCGATCTGTGACACCTATTAACGCATTAGATTGGATAAGGTGGAACACTTCACACTATAGAACACACTAGAAGAAATCTGTTAAAGTTGAGATTAATGTGTGTATTTTTGAGGGTGTTTTTTGCTTATTTGTGGTCTAACGGTAAAACTTTTTAGCTTTTTAAATGAATTAATTCATTGGACCTCATCTGGAGGGTGAGAAGGGCATAGCTCAGAGGTGGAATCGCTGTTTTTGAGAATTTCCGATTTGATTCCAGATGAGCACATCACAAAGTGTCGCTGGAGATGACGCTTAACCCCCAGTTACTCCCACCATTAGTGCCATCACGGCTGCCTTTTGTGGTGCAATGCAGCACAGTAATTACCCAATGAGGGATAAGTATGATTATAATGATCAAAAGTTTACAAGAGAAAACTGCAAAAACGGAAGAATATTTAAAATAAATGGACAACCATGACCATCCTCTCTACTCACTCCTGGACGAACAGCGGAGCTCCTTCCCCAAGAAGCTCAGACAGCTCCGCTCGAGAACATCTCGATACCAGAGGTTTTTCTTTCCGTACGTGATCGGGCTCTACAACGACTCACTCAGCAGATAGAAAGTTGTTGCTGTGACACACAAATTTCCCATGTGTGGGATGATTAAAGTACATTCTGATTCTGATTAAATAAAATTAATTAATGCTACAATAAAAAGAACAAACATCCAATCAGCATTTCTTAAGCACAAGTCAGAGGTTTTGGCGATAAAGTCAGAAAGGCCAGAAAGAGATAGTTTGGTCATGGCTCCTGCCAGGCAGGAGACCTAGAGGAAGACCAAAGAGGAGGTTCATGGATACATTGAAGAAAGACATAAAGATAGTTGTCGTGACAGAAGGAGATAGGGTTAGATGGAAGAAACTGACTTGTAGTGGCGCCCCGGAGGGGCAATACTGAAAGAAGAAGAAGATCCAATAACCATTACATTTGTACTTTCCATTTGATAAAGCAAGACAAATCGTGACAGTTGTCTTCTT
This sequence comes from Neostethus bicornis, assembly GCA_902685375.1. Classification (NCBI taxonomy): domain Eukaryota; kingdom Metazoa; phylum Chordata; class Actinopteri; order Atheriniformes; family Phallostethidae; genus Neostethus; species Neostethus bicornis. The sequence continues at coordinate 8,826,367 of LR738563.1, forward strand.
TGTCAGTGACTATTGTTACTATTGCCAACGCTAACAGCACAGGTATTGAAAACTAAAAAAAGTTCAATCACTGGGATCAAAGAGGTATTTAATAATTACATGAAAGTTTCATTCTTTCGAAAAGAATCCAAAAGTCCAACGAGATCTGGATTTGGAATTCGGCAGTGATAAAGAGACTCAAGCAAATTACGTTAACATTAAATACATTCTATTTGAATCTAATGCGTTTCCATTATTTTCCAAACCGATTTCTACTAGTTCTCTTGAATGTTTTAGAATGAGAAATAACTTATTTGCATAATCAATCTCCCAAGTAGCCCCTTGTTTTGTACTTTCAAGAGAATCCAAAAATTCCTTTGTAATTTTTTTGTTACCTTTTTCAAATCGATCAGAAAACGGTTCTCTATAAGGATCTCTTGCTTTATCAGGTTTTATTTCATGATCCGGTCTGTGGCGTGCTCCCCAAGGGAAATTAAGTCATCAGACTACCGCACAACCCACAGTACCAACAACCCTATTACTCACGCCAAGTGAAAACCTTGACATAAAGTAAACATTACCATGGACGTTGAATGAAAATTTACAGCAACAGAGAGAGCCAGAGCCATGGAACCTCTTTTCAGGTGCAACTCTTGTTTTACTAAACTAAAAAGACTATGCTTATAACTCTGAATTGAGCCGTAACCATTCCACGTGTGCGTGTCATATTGGCTTAACAAAAAATAACACACAAAAGGATCGTCAAAGATCATTTAGGCAAATAATCAGTGTTGAAACAATGAGTTGCCAAACATGTTGATTTGAATTCCAAATGCAACATTTACCTAACATTGTATAAAACGTTAATAAAAGACCACATCAACCGTTAAAGTTTTATTGCTAGTTTTTTATATGATCCCAAAAATAACTAAACCATCTTGTGCAAACTGCAGTTAAAACTTCACCACATGCACACCTCCATAGCTGTTACAAACCAACACAATAACTATTTAATTGGCGTGGTGGTTTCTTTGCTGTACACAAACACTGGGGTATGGCCATTACCCTCAAAGAGGCCCTGCTCTTCTACCGTTCAACCTCCTCACTGGGGACCTCATTTACCGCAGTCACATACACAGAAAAAAAAAGGAAAAAAAAACGTGACCTGCAGCCAAAGAGGAGCTGCATGTGTTTGCTCATTCGCTGGCTTCTGTGGGAGACGGATGTGTGTCTCTTTTTTCCACTAATACAAGTGCAACACCACATCTCCTTTTTGCCCCTCAGTGGGGGCCTCCTCGTTTCTTTTCTAACTCCCTCCCTCTTTTTGTTCCCATTTAGGAACAATAATTGTCTCACAGTCAGGAACAGTTTTCTCATCAGAAGATATGGTCTTGCCGTCTCATGTCGTTCGTTCTTTCCTTGCTTGAGGCGTCTCTGTCTACAGCCCTATCTTTTAAGCTCTGCATGTTAAAATGTTTCCACGTGGCTCCACACGCACGAAACCGCCTCAATGGGAAAGTATCAAGATTCGTGCTTCCACAAATCCTCCAAGAATTGTAAGAAAACAAAAGGAAAAAAGTGCGTAGGCTGCATAAATTTGAAGCTATGACAGGATGCTACTTCCATGATCCGCATGGGAGAATCTGCATTTTTTACTTTTGGCCGGATGAAGACTAGGAGTAGCAACACAAAAGAAAAGTACAAAGCAAGCTCATTCACAGACAGAAGCTCCTTTTAGAGGTCTTTGACCACAGGAATGAGACTTTAAAGCCAACTATTACATAATATATCACATGTCTTCAAGAAAAAGAGAGTCAATATCCTCTTAAATTTCTCTCGTTTCCCCCAAAATTACACCAAAGATTAACTTTATCTAAGAACTGCAACCAATTAACAAGCCATGCTTTGCTTGTCTAGCGTCCAGTTGAACTGAGTAGGCCAGCACTGATGGTTAAATGACTTTATTATTTCCGTGCCTTGTCATTAACCGACTTATGAGGTAAACAAGAACACAAATATCACATTACCATGTTGATCAGTTGCTATTTTCATAGTGCTATATGTTGGCCCAACATTTTCCAATTGTTTTCCATAAAACTCAAATAAAACACCCCAAATAACTTTAAAAGTACAGACATTTCTAAAAAATAACTATCCTCGTTACTAGGGATGGGGTAATAGTAATATATAATAGTATTATGAATAGAACATTTGATGCCATAGTAATATACTGATAAAGTAATAGAAATAAGTGATTGCGTAATATATTGGTAGTATACTTGTATATATACGGTCACATGTTTTTGACTTGTTGAAAGGGCCACTCGTGCTTTGGGCCATTAACTGTATCAGCAGTGTAAATGCCTTTGGACACTGTGACAATTAACTGAGGGTGCTGCTAGGACCGATGCAGCGTCCTAGTTATTGCTGATGCCGCACCGATCCGCCTGTACTTAAACTCCTCCACTTGGGGCAGGACCCTGTCCCTGACCCACAGGGGACATTCCACCCTTTTCCGGGCGAGGACCATGGTCTCGGATTTGGAGGTGCTAATTCCCATGCCGGCCGCTTCACACTCGGCAGCAAATCGATCCAGCGAGAGCTGGATCGGTCCGTCGTGGTAAAGAGAGAGCTGAGCCGAAAAGCAAAGCTCTCGATTTACAAGTCGATTTATGTTCCTACCCTCACCTATGGTCACCAGCTGTGGGTGGTGACCGAAAGAATGAGATTGCGGGTACAAGCGGCCGAAATGAGCTTCCTCCGCAGGGTGGCTGGGCTCCCACTCCTCGGGTGAGGAGCTCTGCCATCCGGGAGGAGCTCGGTGTCGAGCCGCTCCTCCTCCAGGTCGAGAGGAGCCAGATGGGGTGGTTCGGGCATCTGGTCAGGATGCCCCCTAGCGCCTCGCAGGCGAGGTGTTTCGGACACGTCCAAACGGGAGGAGACCAAGGGGCAGACCCCGGACCCGCTGGAGAGACTATGTCTCATAGCTGGCCAGGGAACGACTTGGGATCCTTTCAGGTGAGCTAGAGGATGCAGCCGGGGAGAGAGAGGCCTGGGCTGCCCGTTTGAGGCTGTTGCCCCCGTGACCCGGCCCCGGAACAAGCGGAAGATGACAGAACGGAACGGTGCTGCTAGGGCAAGACAATGGCCTGATGATCATTGCAATCCAGCTAGTGGACACGTAAGAAACTTGTTTACAATTGAGTGGGTCTAGCTAATCTCTAAAGTGGTATATTACCTTCTATTGTCCTCACCGAAACTAAACAACCAGTACGACGCTCCCTAGTGTTCACAAGATAATAACCCTGTGAACTGAAACTGCTACCCCTAAGAGAGAATAGATTTTCGTTATGCAGCTTCCTCTTTTGACTTTGTTCAAAATGGGTACATTCATCATTAAAGGGAACGGATGTGAAGGATAGTTTGTAAATAATATAATAGTAGTAGTATTAATAGTATTAACATTATCGACCAATAAGAAATATATTTTAAAGGATGGTGAAAATACAAATTGTGGGTTTATCATTTCTGTCAAGAAAGAAAGTCCAGACTCGCTGGTACGTTTATGCAAACGTAATATATAATAGTAATAGTTGACCATGTAATAGTAACAAACAAACATGTTAGAATATATTAATGTAATAGCACAATATTGCCTGTAATAGCTTTCATCCCTGCTTGTTACCCCAACAAATATTTCAAATGAATGCATTCGAAATTGTAAAAAAAAATCTGTGGCCTAAACTGGCCTTTTTAAGCCGAATATTATCATCAAATCATTTACATTATTTCAATGCATCACGGCAAAAGATTAGGCATTAATCTGTAAGGTTTAGGGCAGCTTTTAGCATAACATGATAACTTAAGCCAACCTAGGTTTGTTAGCAAAGCAAAATAGAGAAAAAATGTTAAAAAGTGGGAAATCACACTGTGCTTAAGCCTCACCCTGAAATAACTACACTTTACTCTCTTTAAATATCACCTTGGCTTCTCAGAAAAACTCAAACTGGACTCGTGCCAACTTTAAAACTACCAATTTAGATGAAAGCTTTTTTTTTTTCAATGTGTTAAAAGAAAATTAAATTACATAGAATCCCAAGATTGGGAACCCAATGGAATCATTTAGATGTGTTTTTTCAATGGAAACACTCCTCCTGCTTTATTTCTAGTTAATTGTTACTGTTAGACAACAACGTCTGTACCCTGAACTGTTTCTAAACCGGAAATATTTCTATTTGAAACCATCAAAGTCTGAGCAGGATTATTACAATCTGATTCGCTTACACAGTCATTTCCTTTTATAAGCTTGCTAAACTCATTTCCTCTACTCTTTTTAGGGCCAAAAACAACCGAAGCTGCTTCACAATGAGTGCAACGAGTCCTGGAGTATCTTCTGCCCTGATTCCTCACACATCAACTCGTTTATTTTTTTCTAATGTTTGCACCTGTGTCTTGTTTTCCCCCCTTGTTATTTAAGCACTGGTGCCCTTCACTTCTTTGCCAGATTCTTTTCTGTCCTCCTCATGTCTGGCCTGCCAAGGTTAGCTCCCAAGCTGACCTGCGTCTCTTTCACCTTACTCTCCTGTTTCTCAATCAACTGGTTTGCATCTGGGTCCTAACTCCTACCATTCACCCCCTCTTCGTGACATGCCATTTTGTTTCAGACAAAAACAAAACGTTTCTTTTGTTTCAAATGAAATGATAAGCGTAACCATTCAAATGATCAAAACAGGACTGCGGAAGTGGCCGAAGGACATACAAACATTTTTTTTCTCTCTTTTTTTTACATGCTTGCTAATTTTATCCCCCAACAGGAAGCCCAAAGGCCCATCCATTTAAAATGTCATCCCCAAAAAATCCATTGTGTGTATGCATTTGTGTGTGTTTCATCTAAACACGTCCAGGGAGTCACTTATTCATTGCGAGCCTAGAGGGACGCTCCTCCATCAAATGATGTCGCCTATAAAGCAGATCTATCAACTTAATCCCCATAACCTACCTCCCCCTCGAGCCCTATATCCTGTAGCTATCTGCAGCTTTATTTTATGCAAACACGCATACACCGGGAAGCTGAGATCTAATCACGGAGCTAAAACAGTCAAGGGTCATCTTGCGCCAGAACGTGCAAAACAACACCCTTTCTTTTTCCTGCCAGTGTCAGATGGTGGGATTTTAAATCTCCTGTCATCCACTGAAGGAGTCAATCTTGGCGTGGATATATTGGTCTTGTAAGGATTAAGGTCGAGCAAGTCAGCTGGACGCGACGGCACAACCAATCAGGCGTCAGATCAAAGAGAAATAACACGTCCAGCAGTATATCATCCCTCCGACACAATGAAAGAAACGGGGTAAACCAGTCGAAAGGGTCAAAGATTAATTTACGCTGGTTCAAAATCATTTGACGTCTGAAAAACTGTGATGAGAACAAATGGGATTTTTCTGTGAGAGGATGGATCCACAGACGACTAGCTTGAACTGATCTCTCAGGGTAATAAACGCGACATGATGAAATTACCTCTATGTGTTGCAAACTACAGCTAGATCAGTCATAGGCAAACTAAGGCGCTCGGGCCACATGCGGCCCGTTAAACGTTTTAATCCAGCCCGCTGAACTAAACAGATTTAAATAAGTAAACCTTGTTAGTTTTATTTCCCTGCAATTCTGATGTTTCTTCACTAGATGGCGCACTTTACATATATTGACTTTGTTGAGAAAACAACACTGCTCCCATTAAAATGTGTGTGTGTCTTTGTGATGTGCACTCTGTCAAAATAAACAGTGTGCACAGATATGGAAAGTCATTGGGTCCAATACACGCACATAAACAAGCGTGTTAGATGTTAAAACAAGCAAAATGTTACATCGAGTGCTTAGATTTCAAACCTAGCGCCGCTAAATGCACATTGTTAAGCGCTATCGCACTAGATTTCAGACCTAGCAGCACAAGATTTGAAATTTAACGCTCTTGACGTAACATTCAGCGCGCTTGTTTGAAATCTAGCGTGCCATTCTATCAGTCTAATCTAGCGGTTACCAAAGCATGCCATCCATCTGCTCCTGTTCCGACCCCTTTGTCAAATGTTAGAATTCAATGTGGCCCACGAACAAAAAGTTTGCTAACCCCTGAACTAGATCAAGATTGTCTAATGCATGAAAAACTAGATTTAAACCTCAGATTAAAAGAAACAAACATGTTGAGTTGATTTCAACATTTCAATCCGACAAGTCGAGACTTGCCTCGAATCACCTTCAAGCGCCTTGGAATCACTTTGTTTCTATGAAAGGCAACAAAAGGTAGAAGAACTTGTTTGTTTAGGGATATTATGCGAAGGATTAGCAACTGAAAGACTCAAATTTAAGCAGACATAATACGGAACAGGACGTTTTTGATGTCCCGCAAGAGAGCCAAAAAGAGTTACCCAAAAGGCTTTGAATGGAACTCAAACATCCTCCTTTGTCCCAGCAATCCTCACCACCACACATTCATTTTGATAATGAGGATTTCTAAAGTGATGCCATAACTCATCAGATCTTAATAAGGTCCACTGGTCATGACAGGGTCAGTGTTTATAGTGATCATCGAGGTGGCACAAACGTGTACTCTTAAACACAATGAGCACAGCCATTCCATATTCAATTATTTAGCACTGTACACTCTCCTGCCCAATTCCACATAAATAATGAAACCTCTGAGCACAAGTGCAAGTGTTTTTATATTTAATAATGTTCATAGATCCAAAGAGAAGGGAACAGATTTTGTAGGAACTAAATTTCTGGACTGTAAGCTTGACAATCATCCCGGTGAAGATACTACCACCAAAATTTAAGTGTCGGATTAAATCAATTTTTATCAATTAAGTTTCAAAATGAAAAACAACAGTGATAATTTTCATATGAACAAAAAGATGAGGTAGAATTGAAGTAAAGTTGAGATACAATTGAGGTAGAATTGAGGCAGAATTGATGTAGTGTTGAGGTAGAATTGAGGTGGAATTGAGGTAAAGTTGAGATACAATTGAGGTAGAGTTGAGGCAGAATTGATGTAGGGCTGGGGTAGAATTGATGTAGGGCTGAGATAGAATTGAGGTAGAATTGAGATAGAGTTGAAGTAAAGTTGAGATACAATTGAGGTAGAGTTGAGGCAGAATTGATGTAGTGTTGAGGTAGAATTGAGGTAAAGTTGAGATAGAGTTGAAGTAAAGTTGAGATACAATTGAGGTAGAGTTGAGGCAGAATTGATGTAGGGCTGGGGTAGAATTGATGTAGGGCTGAGATAGAATTGAGGTAGAATTGAGGCAAGATTGATGTAGGGTTGAGGCAGAATTGCTGTAGGGTTGAGGTAGAATTGAGGTAAAGTTGAGGAAGAATTGCATTATCAACATTTTTGTTACATATTTTCCAAATAAAATCTGTGAAGTAAAAAAGAAAATGTGTCAGACATATTGTTGAAATGTCTAAACTCTATTTCTTTTAGCGTGAAATAGAATAAGAAATGCTAATTAAAAACTGTTTACACTGAGTCTGTCGCATCCCGCCTGAGGTTCTAAGATAACAACTTGATTAATGAGCTGCTTTCCACTTTGTTTCCACAAAGTGACAAAAACGTCCAATCGTATCCCAACCCTGCAGGCTTATCTCCTGGTTCACACGTTCAACTACACCTAGTGTGTAAATAAATATACAAAAAAATTATTGTACCAGAAAAGACAGATTAAGTGAGCCATCAGGAAACATAACGGCCTGTTTGTTTGTAACAAGTTCCCATGGCAGCTGTGTTCATTCAAATTAAAATACCAACATTTTCTTCTTTCGGCATTCGGGGCGCCACAGCAAGTCAGTTTCTTCCATCTAACCCTATCTGCTGCATCTTCTTCGGTCATGTCAACTATCTTCATGTCTTCCTTCACTGCATCCATGAACCTCCTCTTTGGTCTTTCTCTAGGCCTCTTTCCTGGTGGTTCCAAACTCAGCATCCTTCTTCCGGTGTACTCTCTCTCTCCTCTGCACATGTCCCACGGTTTTGTACACTTTTCCTTTCATTTTATCTGAAACTCTTCTATCACACATCACACCTGATACTTCTCTCCACTCAGTCCAGCCTACCTTCACACGCTTCTTCATCTCTTTTCCACACTCACCATTGCTCTGCACTGTTGATCCTAAGTACTTAAAATCTTCTACCTTCTTTATCTCTTCTGCCTGTAACCTCACTTTTCCATTTGGATCCCTCTCATTCACACACATGTACTCTCTTTTACTTTAATAGTCTTCATTCCTCTTCTTTCTAGTGCAAACCTCCACCTCTCCAGCTTTTCCTCCACCTCTTCCCTCCTCTCACTACAGATCACAATGTCATCTGAAAACATCATTGTTAAATTAAAACACCAACATATTTACCCAAAATCCAAATTGTCCATTTAAAGCTCTGGACTTGACCATGTTCATAGCTGGTTCATCTATACAACGGGATATAACATAACCACCAAAACATATTGAGATATAATGATCTGCCGACAACGCCAAATGTTGCCTTACTTTAAAAAAAATACCAGTTTAAAAATTTTTGTTCAGATCCCTACTTTTTGTTTAGCTGTGCTCTCAGCCACATGCTCAAGCACGAGCGGCCACATACATTCTTGGCATTTTCACGACAGCCAATTACAGCTCTTCATAGCTGACAATGCAGTGCTGTATTTTTTCTAAACTTCCATCAGTCTCCTCCCATAATGATACAGCAGATGGGTTTACTAAAGACATGCACACTGTTAAGCAAGACAGGAAACTGGACTGTGTGTCTCCTCGCAGGAGACAGAAAATCAGAAATTCAAGCCTCCTTATAGCCAGAGATGACAAGTCAATGCGGCGCGGCAGCACCGATGTCATTAAGAAGGCTCGAAGTGTTGCTCCTTAGAGGAAGCCTGCTTCCAAACACTGTCAGGATTCACAAATAGAGTCTTGTACTAACACAGTGTCGGAATATTTATGCTAGATTTAAACACGTGTATGTGCTCTTGGAGTCTGCAGCCAATCAAAAACTAACTATTGTATACAAACCATTTCAGTGCACTGCTTTAAATTAGAGCCAAAAGAAACAGATGATGGTTAAAGAGACAGAAAAACAGGCTAAGAATTTAGTTTTGGAGCGGGATCAGAGGTTTGTAGGTGTGGTGTGCTTAGACAGGAAACTAGTTTGTCCTGCTTCCTATCTATCTCCAGGAAGGTTTAAGATAAGGCTGAAGGTTACTGAACCAGAGATGAACGACATGAAGAAAAAAAGTTCAAAATTTTCCAAAAAAAAATCAACAATTTTGACACCAATGGACATAGACCAGGCATGGGCAAACTACGGGCCGTGGGCTACATGCAGCCTGTTAAACGTTGTGATTCAGCACACCGAACTTGAAAAACTGAATAAATAAACATTGTTAATGTTTTATTTTCCCTGCAATTTTGATGTTTTCTCACTATATGGCACAGTCTGGATATATTGGCTTTGTTGAGAATACAACAACACTGCTCCCTTAAAATGTGTGTCTCCGTGATTCCACGCCCTCAAAATAAACAGTGTGCACAGATATGAAAAGCCATCGGGGCCAATACACGCACGTAAACAAGCGTGTTAGATGTTAAAACAAGCAAAATGTTACATCAAGCGCTTAGATTTCAAACCTAGCGCTGCTAAATGCACGTTTTTAAGCGCCATTGCACTAGATTACAGACCTAGCGCCACTAGATTTGAAATTTAACACTCTTGATGTAACATTTAGCGCGCTTGTTTAAAATCTAGCGCACCATTCTATCAGTTTAATCTAGCAGTTACCAAAGCATGGCATCGTTCTGCTACTGTCCCGCCCGCTGGTCAAATGTTAGAACTCAATGTGGCCCCCGAGTCAAAAAGTTTGCCCACCTCAGACAGACATACACACAAACAGGGACAAAAAGGAAGAAAAGCATAAAAAACTCTTTCCAAAAACTCTACTCACTGATATTTGGAAGACTTCTTGTGTGTCATCGAGCATCTGAACCCTGATGGAAACTTGCCGTCCTGGGGGTTGAGTCGGAGGACGCATTCCAGGCTCCAAAGTGGATACTCCAAAACTTTCAGGGGCGCCCAACCTCTGGCCGGCTGTGGAAGGCCTGTCGGCTGGTTCAACCATGGTGGCAGCGAGCTATAAGGACCTCCGATCACTTCTGGTGGAGAGACGAAAGAACGACAGTTTGTCTCCAGGCTTAAAACAACACTATGATTTAAGGTTATTTTGGGTGTTTTTTAACTACACGCCAGGAAACTGGGTGGTTTCTTTTTTGCATGCAGGCTGAGTAACAAGCACTTGCTTTAAATACCTCAGATTTGAATCTAGAATTTCTTGTCCTTGAAATTTAATCCATTGGTGATAAAAATTAAAATTAAAGCTGCCTAAACTCTTCAATCAATTCCTCGGTCTTTCTTGGAGGAAAACTCAAATGCATAATTGGTTCAAGAAATGTGTCGAACATCTCCCAACATTTTTTAGGTCTGGCACAAATTACTGTTATGCAACAGTGAAACAATTTCAATGAGCTCTTTATTGCAAATTCTGAAATTGGTATGCGAGTATAAACCAGACGGTGCTTCTTCAAACCATCACCACTTCAGCAAGAGACAGACATGCCTCACACCTTCCCAGACGTTCATTCTTCCAGCTTCAACCACATGCAGGTGGGATTGACAAATAGAGCAAGGGTTAGGGCCCGTCCAGACATGAATCAAAGCTTCACAAGTAGGGCAGATCATACAGACTGACAACAAACAACCCCCTTTCTTCTCTGCACTCAAATTCTGACTGAAACCCCCACCACCGCCACCGTCCCACGACTGATAAAACCTCAAACCTCAGACAATAAATATCTTCTCTCAGACAGCTGGTGACATCAGAGCTGTGGAATGTGTTAGAAGAGTCAGAAAGGTTACACAGAGCCCCGTCATGCACAAACACACACACAACCAGGAGGTGAAACTTGGCTTTAGTTCACTTAATCACACAGAGCCTGTCGGAGAAATCACTAAACCATTTGGTGAAGGTTATGGCCATGAATCCTTCTAAATGTTTATCTAAAGGGAAAAAAAGTTGGACCAGGCGGATAAGTTGTGTTTTTTGCCCAGTAATCAAAAGTTTTATGGATATTAAAAGCTTTTAGATCATCGGGCAAAGTCATAAAATTAAAATATGGAAGGGATGGGCGAAAAATACAAAAGTGTAATTTTAAATAGATGCAGTTTTAAACTTTTATTTTAAACTTTATATAAACTTTTATTGACTCTTCTCTATTGGGAGCTTGGCCACAGGAACACGGCCAACTAGACGACCTGCCCTGCGGTACAAAAATACCTATAATAGAGATCAGAAATCGTGCAACATCAACGCAGCATAGCGGTCAGTGAACTCTGACCGCTAGGTGGCGTGCAATTGTTAAAATCGGTATCAAGCAGGCCTAGGAGAACAGAGAGATTAAGCGCAAGGCCAAAAAAAAAACGGAAACAACAAAAAAAAAAGTCTATCGGCCACTGCTCCCCCCATTACTCATACCACTTATCACCTTTTCAACAAGTGTCGTAGGAGCAGAGTAGTATCCATGTGCAGACTTCTTTCATCATAGAGACAGAAGAACACCAACCAAACTTTTTGTTTTGCCAGACCATTTTATTAGACACCAAATAAGTTCTGTTTTTTTTAGATTTCAATAGGAACACACTCGATGAAACTAAACAGAGACATTGAGTTCAAAGTCTCGTTTCCGTTCAGTTGGATGTGTGGTGTAACCCATGTGTAAAGACGGACAATAAAACAGCATTATCTAAACTAATCCCTCCACCTGCACGCACATCTGATTTCCTCTCCTTTGCTGTGATCGAAGCTGAAATGGGGAACTGGAGCCTTGCCAAGGAAGCGAGCTGACAATAAAGAGACCTGACATTCGAGTTACTCATTACACATGTGGGAACACTCGTTTGGCTCTACTTCTCTAAAGCACTGACATTAAACCTCGGTGGTAGGTCGGTAAAATCCTGTTTTTGGAAAGTTGATATTTTTGATATCAGGAATTGATCCTCTGCTTTAACGGTATTAAAGTGATTAGTTAAGTCGTTTATTTCTATCAACGTCCTACTTTAAAGATGAACAACTGCAGAGTAACCTAGCAGGTCACGATCCAAACCCGAGACACAAGTCACAAACAAATCTACAAAGTTGAAACTTTTTTACAAGTTTCTTCTTCTCGGCAGCGAAGCCAGAGAGGATTTATACACGGGGTTAGTTGTGCAAGAGAGGAATACAGAGCGAGCTGGTAACACAACCAGCACAAAGAAAGCTACTGTGTGAGTGTTCAGTGCTTTAACTCAGCAAGGCCTCTTGAGCAGCCCTTTGAACTGATGGTAGCTCAAAGTTTCCCATGAGTTTCCAAGAGGAGTGCCCGGCCCATGGGAATTGGACGCATGTGTGAAGAGTCTAAAATCATCCAGGCATCAATATTCCCAAGCACGATTACCAACTATAAGATTAACACCTCTACCTGCAGGGATCGACTCTTGGTCCCAGGAGGTTAAAGGGATTTAACGAAGACAAATAAAAGCTATGCATTAATTACAAAGAATGACCTGGACACAGAGAGCATGGTGACATTGGAAGTTTTGTTTGTTATGACAGTGTACTTCATGACTCAACTGTAAAATGAAACCTCGACTCATAAGAACATGCTGACAGACGAGAGGAAGATCAACGCTCTAACATGGCACACATAGCTAGAGAAATCAATTCATTCATATCAAGGTGATTCGCCTTTCGCCACATCCCCCCATTAGCTGCCAAACTGCCCTCAGGAGGATCTCCATTGTTGGAACACATAAAGAGACTGTAACACCAACCACTTTGAGACTCTGGACACAAATACGTTCTCCTAACAGGAATATCAAGTCTTTACAAAGACTGACGGGACAAAAAGACGACACCAATATTGGGTGTTGATCTTAGCCTGTGACCCCCAAGCAGACGAGATGTGGGGTGTGACTTTGAGGGGATGCGTCCTTCAGAAATCAATAAGAAAATCACCACAAAACAGCTTTGTCATGTGAAATAAATAGAAGTCCCTCAAAGATATACCTATTCAGTGTCCAGATAGGGTATGGATGTGGGTTAGGAGAGTAATCCTTTAGGCTGGAGTCAAGATGTCACTAGGTTAGTTAGAGGTAATCTGCTCGCTTGAAAAGATGTCTTCTATAGATCTATGTGCAAATCTACAATCTGATTGTAGTAGTATGTGGCATTGCATATGCAAGAATGGACACCCTATGGATGGACACCATTTGTATGGACACCCTAAGGATGGATACCCTATGGGTAGATCCCCAATGAGACCTCATCAAATCAACCCAGATTCATTTGATTTCAAAGATTTAAAGATATAAATAGGGGGTGGGTACTACAAACCCTACTAAAAGAAGCTCAAATCGACCCCTTAAAGCTCAGCAGATTAATAAAACCAACGAAGAAGACAACTAGTACTGTTGCTTTAAGAGAAAACAACCAACCTGTATTTAAACGTGACCAAACACAAGAAAATTAACGTGTAAAATCATTTAAAAGTCGAGAGATAGTCATTTTCTTACCTTATATTTCTAAAATCCACGTTTTTTTTCCCGCTTTCCCCTAAAAGGTAAATCCCGCTGAGTTTTTAGGGTATGATAGTCTTCTCCAAACAGATTAACCGCTCCCTCTCAAGTGGGACGTGGTTTCTGCTCGGCAGCCATTGAGAGAAATGTGGACAGAGCTTTTCTACTGAAACAATAAAGAGCAACACACACCGACTTCCAGCTCTGACTGAGCAGCGTGTGTGTGTGTAAGCGTATGTGTGTGTGTGTGTGTGTGTGAGGCAGGCAGGCTGGACGAATGGAAGAAAAACAAGCAGCAGTGACACCTGCTGGTAGTTTGGAGAAGTGATATTTTGATTTTTATTAGAGACATTGTGGTTAAACCTAAAGAAGTTTGGGTTCGAATTCCGAGGCTTGAAACACTGTCATTTCTGTGTGGAGTTTGCATGTTCTCCTCATTTATGTGTGGGTTTTCTCCTGGTACACCGGTTTCCTCCCACCCTCCAAAAACATGCATGTAGGATAGAGACTAGAGGTGGTGAGGATGTAGGATAGAGACTAGAGGTGGTGAGGATGTAGGATAGAGACTAGAGGTGATGAGGATGGAGGATAGAGACTAGAGGTGGTGAGGATGTAGGATAGAGACTAGAGGTGGTGAGGATGTAGGATAGAGACTAGAGGTGGTGAGGATGTAGGATAGAGACTAGAGGTGGTGAGGATGGAGGATAGAGACTTGAGGTGGTGAGGATGGAGGATAGAGAGTAGAGGTGGTGTGGATGTGGGATAGAGACTAGAGGTGGTGAGGATGGAGACTAGAGGTGATGAGGATGGAGGATAGAGACTAGAGGTGGTGAGGATGTAGGATAGAGACTAGATGTGATGAGGATGGAGGAAAGAGACTAGAGGTGGTGAGGATGGAGACTAGAGGTGATGAGGATGGAGGATAGAGACTAGAGGTGGTGAGGATGGAGACTAGAGGTGATGAGGATGTAGGATAGAGAGTAGAGGTGATGAGGATGTAGGATAGAGACTAGAGGTGATGAGGATGTAGGGTAGAGACTAGAGGTGGTGAGGATGTGGGATAGAGACTAGAGGTGATGAGGATGTAGGATAGAGACTAGAGGTGATGAGGATGGAGGATAGTGACTAGAGGTGGTGAAGATGTGGGATAGAGACTAGAGGTGGTGAGGATGTGGGATAGAGACTAGAGGTGGTGAGGATGGATACTAGAGGTGACGAGGATGGAGGATAGAGACTAGAGGTGGTGAGGATGTAGGATAGAGACGAGAGGTGGTGAGGATGGAGGATGGAGACTAGAGGTGGTGAGGATGTAGGATAGAGACTAGAGGTGGTGAGGATGGAGACTAGAGGTGACGAGGATGGAGGATAGAGACTAGAGGTGGTGAGGATGTAGGATAGAGACTAGAGGTGGTGAGGATAGAGACTAGAGGTGGTGAGGATGTAGGATAGAGACTAGAGGTGGTGAGGATGTAGGATAGAGACTAGAGGTGGTGAGGATGTAGGGTAGAGACTAGAGGTGATGATGGAGGCTGGAGACTAGAAGTGTTGATGATGGGGGTTCCTTGATTAGTCAAGTCCAGGCTTGGGTTCCAAACTAGGGTAGAAACTAATGAAGTTACCATTGAGTTCTGGAAGGATGATCAAGGTCAGTCGCGTATTCAGTTGTAGTTTTTAGAAAGGGAAAGATGGAGGAGTGGAGGAGGTATAGGTATTACAAAAATGAGGATTTCTCGTTTTTGGGACTTTGTGCCAAATCTATCACATACAAACTAGGTATTCTCGAACACCCAAAATTTGAAAATAAAAAAGACAAACACCTGTTAAATGCCTGCATCGGTCCGTTGTGGAAAAGAGAGAGCTGAACCGAAAAGCAAAGCTCTCGGTTTACAAGTCAAATTTCGTTCCCACCCTCGCCAATAGTCACTAACTGTGGGTGGTGACCGAAAGAATGAGATCGCGGACACAAGTGGCCGAAATGAGCTTCCTCCGCAGGGTGGCTGGGCTCTCACTTAGAGATCGGGTGAGGAGCTCTGCCATCCAGGAGGAGCTCGGTGTCGAGCCGTTCCTCCTCCAAGCCGAGAGGAGCCAGATGGGGTGGTTCGGGCACCTGGTCAGGATGCCCCAAGAGTGCCTCGCGGGCGGGGTGTTTCGGGCACGTTTTACCGGTAGGCAACAATGGGGCAGACCGTGGACCCGCTGGAGAGAGTATGTCTTACAGCTGTTAGAGAAATAACTTGGGATCCTTCTAGTTGAGCTGGAGGATGCAGCTGGGGTGAGAGAAGCTTGGGCTTCTCGTTAGAGGCTGTTGCCCCCGCGACCCGGCCCCGGACAAGTGGAACATGATGGAACGGAACAAAACGGCCTGTGAAAAAGCAGATGTTTTTCTTAGCGGAGCCACATTCCCATGGACTCAACATCATGCTGTGTCATAACTTTTATTTTAAAAAATTCTTATATTAATATGGCAAACTTAAAGTTACACAGGAGTATACTAGAGTGTTTCTGGAGGACCATAACAGTGTTACGGCATGCTAGAGATGTGACAAATGAGTTGAGACAGGAATCTCCATGGTCTCTCATGAGAAAGGTCAGAGCAGGTTTTTCATTTTGAAGAAGCGAAAATCATTTGGTGTCCATAGAGAGATGATCTTAAATATGTTGTTGTGGTCTTCAGGCAGGGGTGTCAATATCTGGTCCTGGAGGGCCGGTGTCCTCGTTGTTTTCATTGTGATCCTAGTTCAATAAAGCTGATCCATAAAGTGAAATCAATGGTCAATAGAATCTGTTTCGGGGCCGGGTCGCAGGGGCAACAGCCTCAAACGGGAAGCCCAGGCTTCTCTCACCCCGACTGCGTCCTGAAGTTCAGCTGTATCCTGACCAGATGCCCGAAGCACCCTATCTGGCTTCTCTCGACCTGGAGGAGGAGCGGCTTGATGCTGAGCTCCTCCCGGATGGCAGCCCTCCTCACTCAATCTCTAAGTGAGAGCCCAGCCACCCTGCAGAGGAAGCTCATTTCGGCCGCTTGTATCCGCGATCTCACTCTTTCGGTCACCACCCACAGCTGGTGACCATAGGTGTGGTGGAAACATAAATCGACTTGTAAATTGAAAGCTTTGCTTTTCGGCTTAGCTCTTTCTTTACCACAACAGGCCGATGCAGCGTCCTAGTTATTGCTGACGCTGCACCGATACACCTGTTGATCTCCTGCTTCATTCCCCACTCCTGAACAAGACCTCGAGATACTCCTCAACTTGAGGCATGACTTTGTCCCTGACCCTAAAGGGGCACTACACCCTTTTCCTGGCGAGGACCATGGTCTCGGATTTGGAGGCGCTGATTCCCATCCTGGCCGCTTCACACTCGGCAGCAAATCGATCCAGTGAGAGCTGGAGATCACGGTCTGATGAAGCCAACAGGACCACATCATCCAAAAAAAGATGATTTATTCTTTTCTTTTTTTTCATAAAAGTGTAATAAATTAAAATATTGCAAAAAAAATAAATCACAGTGCATTTTATTGGTCTTTGGGTTTGCTCAACTATCGGGAATGGAAGAAAATCTAGAGAGAAATAGCGATAAATGTTTGGAGGTTTTGTCTTTAAACGTTTTGTGAATTCTAAAAGTTAATATTGTAGTTGTTAAAAAACGGAAAAGAGCAAGTGGCCCGTACGGGGATCGAACCCGCGACCTTGGCGTTATTAGCACCACGCTCTAACCAACTGAGCTAACCGGCCATGCTGCTGTACGCAGCATCTCCTCTTTATAAACACAGCACACGTGTGGTGTGTTCCTTTTCGATGTGACACATTTATTCGACTTTTTCCACACATGAATATCACCTACGATTTTCTTTCGTAACTAAACCAACAAGAATGAAATATCACTAACAAATTTAACGATGATAGGTTGCCATAGTTACAGTGGAGAGAGAAGAATCAGACCACGTGACCCGGTAAGATGGCGAACACAATGTAGAACGCGATGTGAACGTGAGTAACAACGTTTTAGCTTCAAGCAACAAAGACAAACCAGCCTGTAACTTATTTTTATATCGATCTACTGCGATTTTATTTGATCGCAGATGATTAGAAGACATGATCGTATTTGTTTGGTTGGATTTAATCTCGGGGTTTTTTAAACAAAAGTAACGCAGAACGAGACAGCTAATGTTAGCTTCTACACAGAATGACTAGGAATTATTATTTTTATTATTTCATCCTACTCCATATGAACGCGTTTTATACTGATTTTGTTCCTTTTTGTTGCTCTTTTCTGTCAGCAGTTTGAAGAAATTGGGGATCAGAATCATCATTTGGGGATCAACATGGCCCTAAATGTATTTGGTAAGCTAAGAGAATAATATTTATTGTTTAGAGTTATAATGTTTACTAATAACTTGAGGAGGGCGTTGAAGAAGACGAAGAGTAGAAATTTACGAAAAAGAGAAAAAGAAGATTATTAACTTGTGATTGCAAAAATTTAAAGATATAAATTTAAAAATCTGTTAAGAATCTGGAGACCTAGATCTAATAAAATCTATTCCTAATTATATAAATCTAAAGATCTGAATCAAAAGATCTAAATCCAAGAATAAAAATGAAGACCTCAAACTTTATTCCACTTTTATAGTGACCCTACATTCATCTCCAAAACGTTGTACTCAAAATAAACCAGCTAAAATATGCAAATTAACCACATTTTTATGATCTTATTAACATCCAGTCATTTTTTTCTACTCTTAAAAACTGATTTTTTAGTATTATTTTTTTCCTCTTGTTTAAAATCTAAGTTTGAGGTTGAACACAGCATGTGTTATGTCTCCTCTTTTGTTAGATTCAAATTGTGTAGTCTTGCCAGGGAGGATTTGAAGTTATTTTGAAGACAGGATACTGAGCCGATGAGTGTTGAATAGATAAGACTTGTTGAGTGAATACAAAGTACACCGAGGCAGGAAGTGCTGGTGTTACTTGTACGCTTGGAGTGAGGGAGGAAAAGTTGGAAATGCACTGACCAAGGGTTAGACTTTTATTGTTTTGGACAGTTTTCCTTTTCATAAAGTTAGATCGATAGATAAATACTATATTGATCCCGATTCTCA
Organism: Neostethus bicornis; assembly: GCA_902685375.1. Taxonomy (NCBI): domain Eukaryota; kingdom Metazoa; phylum Chordata; class Actinopteri; order Atheriniformes; family Phallostethidae; genus Neostethus; species Neostethus bicornis. The sequence goes on from LR738563.1 coordinate 8,845,090, forward strand.
TACCACATTCACACATCAGTATACACAGTTAGAACCTGTATAGTTCATAAATGAAAAAAAAGTAACTGTTATGTCCGTTTTTATCAAATCTATTAATATTAATAGATGGGCGTCCATGTGTATGAGTATGTAAGACAGTGGTGAAGAATCGCATCAATTACAAGGTATAAATGTGATTAATATGGACATCCTTCTATATCAAGAGACAATGGATTTTGCACGTGTTTGTCAGCTCTGGCTGAATAAGCTGATGCGGGAGCTGCAGCTCCAACCATACGGGATAGGTGGTATGAGTCATGGAGGGAGCAGTGGCAGACTGACTTTTTTGCTGGGTTTTTTTCTTTTTGGCAATAGCAAAAACATTACATCTGCTCTGTCATCTTCATACTTATCCGAAAGAAGATGCCCAAACCACTTCATCTGGCTTCTCTCGACCCGGATGGCAGAGCTCCTCACTCTGTCTCTGAGCGAGAGCCCAGCCATCCTGTATTTTTTTCTTTTCTATCCAATTGCAGAAAGAATTTCATAAAAGTATACAGTATGTATATTTTTTTTCTCTTCTAGATGGCAGCAGATCTAAAGAAAACAGATAATACCAGTTGTTTAATCCATGTTCTTTTTCTCTTCCCAGATCATGATGAATACAGGCCACCAGTATGGAAGTCCTACTGTAAGTATGATTATGTATATATGACTATACCTTCCTCTCGTTCAAACCATCATACATAATCTCTTGCTGAAGTCTTATCTTCATAAAATTGCTTACATGCATTAATAAGATAATTAACTTTGGTTGTGATTGGCAGTGTACCAGCTCCAACAAGAGGCCCCACACCCACGCAGAGTCACCTGCACTTGTGAGGTGAGAGCACACTCTGGATCCAGCATCTATTCCAGTGGTTCCCAACCATCGGGCCATGGGTCATATGGTTATCGAGCCACACCAATAGAAGAAATAACTTCCATTATATCCATTTGGTTTATTATTTGAGACACGATGATGTTTTAATTTGAAAAGTCACCGAATATTCTTCTTTACGTCCGTCAATGACTCACCTTTGATGCATCATTCCTGTAAACTTAGAACCCTAAACTAGCAAAATGAGTAAAAACAAAAATATATAGAGGGGGTGCTGGTAGACCGCGGACTGGTTCCAAGTCGACTGCCAGGTGCGGCGGGAAAAAAAGAAACGACGTCAGTAATGTCAACTCAGCGACTTTGATGCTATATTTAGCGAGTGTTCAGATCCTCTAGCCGCTAGAGTTGCGACTGTTTTTTTTTTTTCCCCAAAAAAAGCGCCATCCCGGCAGGTTTTTCTAGTGTTACTGACGTATTTTGGAGTCTGTGACGTGAAATCCCGTTGGTCAGTCTGAAATCAATGTGCAGAGCCTGTTGCTGTTGTGGCCCCTCCCAGAGCACTGCATGCATGCGGAAAAAGGTCCGTTTGTGTGTGTGTGTGTGTGTCTGTGTGTGTCTGTGTGTCTGTGTTAGAGAGAAATAGACAAAAAGGGGGGATTGACAAAAAGAGAAATTTATCTGTGTGTTTTTTTGAGAGAGAGAGGAAATTGTCTGTATGAGTGTGTGTTAGAGAGAGAGAGAGAGCCCGGCTGGAAATTATCTCTGGAGCTTTGCAATGGTAATGCCGGACTGTTAGATCTCAAGAGGTTTGGTATTTGAAAAGTAGATCTCGGGACAAAAAAGGTTGGGCCCCCCTGATCTGTAGGAAGCTTCTTTGCTAAGGGGAGGTACAGAGTTACGAAGCAGACTGCACTTTAGAAACACTCTTCAGGTTTCAGGCCAATATGGAACTGTCTGGTTGCAGCAAAACAAACTCAGAATTTTGATTGATCTAGTCTTACTGTGAGGAGCCTAACTGGTGTTTTAGTTTTTTGTATTTAGTTTTTCTTCAACATCTTTAGATCAGTTTGTGAAAATATTGTCAAACACTAGACCCGTTCGTGGCACAGAAAAGGTTGGGGACCCCTGATCTAATCAACTGCAAATTGCACACAATAAAAAAAATTCCACTTGGGAACAATTATTTGTTCTTGTTTTGTTTTTTTAGCACTCTATTGTTCTCATATAGCGTTAGGAACGCTCGAGGTGAAAAAGGAGGAGTTAGCAAGGACGACGGATGGCACGGCTTGTTGCTGATGTCCTCTAAATACCACACATCAGCACATCTGATGTGTACTTGTGTGTATGTGTTGAGGGGATCCAGGATGGTGGATTAAAAAAGGGAGGGATTGTGCGTCTGGTGTTTTTTTTTTCTGCGGTGGGGATTCACTCACACAATCTAAATGAGCAGCTGTTAGCTTTTGAGGAGAGGGGGATGTTTAAACAATCAGATTAACAATTAAAGTAGAAAAAAGCTGCTTCTGACCCCATTTTTTAGAGAAAAATTACAAACCCTGTATTGTCCTTTTCTTTTTCTGTAAGAATTGCTGCAAATTTGTCATTTTCCATGCTTTTTTAAATAATTTCTTTGTAAAAAGTCATCAAAATCTCAATTAGTGACTGTTTAAGAGCAGATATAACGCATCCAGAGGTTCACAAGCTTGGCTAATAGCAGAAAGAAAGAGGCTTAAATCTCCTTAGTGTCCATTTGCAATGTGTTCTTTGTGTCTGTGTGTGTGGAGCTTTGTCTGTGTATGTTTACTTACCACACACACAGCCTCTAAATTAATATTCAGCTTCGTTTGTGGGGTCCGTGTTGATTTATTGGCTCGACAGCAGTTTTGTAGGGAGCAGGAGTGCGTCGTATTCTGCCCACCTATTAAATCTGGTGGACATCATTGTCTGGAATAAGGCTCTTTATTGTTTCAAATGCAGGTTTATAGAAATAAATGTTTACATTTTCACAAATCCGTTCCGTTTCCTTCCGCCTGTTTGGGTTCGGGTCACAAGGGCAACAGTCTTAGACAGGATTCCTCTGGGTCTCCTCTTTGTGGAATGTGCCCAAAACACCTCACCAGCATGGCATTCAGAAAGTATCTTCTTAGATACCCGAACCACCCCATCTGGCTTCTCTCGACTCGGAGAAAAATCCCAAATTTGTGTCATTTAAATTTACATTAAGAGCAACAAATGTCTTTTTTTTTTTCTTCTCAGGTTGATAACCGGCCTAAATACTACGGCAGAGAGTAAGTATTTTTTTTTTCAACTCGTACATCATTTCAATATGAGTCATTGAATTCTTTTCACATGTTTTTGTTTACATCTAGGTACCACGGGATGATTTCCAGAGAAGATGCCGACCAGTTACTGAGTCAGGCCGAAGGTAGCTACCTCATCAGAGAGAGTCAGAGACAACCCGGGACATACACTCTGGCTCTAAGGTAGGCTTATTTTCTTTTTCTAAGTTTTTAACGAGCACACAGTTTAGTTTTAGTTTGATTTGGGGTCAGTAGGTCTATTCATAGATGTGTCATTCTTCCACCTGTACAACTTGCTTTGCTCCTCTTCTCCCTTTGGTTATAATTACCTTCCATAAATACTTTTCTAAACTAGAGTCCAGGGAGTGGGAAAGGTTTGCTTTTTGGGTCAATACTGATTTGTCTTGGTTCAGTTTCACTAAGGAGCTTATGCTATGTTGGCCCACTTCTGTCTGATTGTTACACGTATTTATTACCATATAACAGCAGATTTTATACAGCACAGTGAAAATTCAAGTGATGTTAAACATTAGGTGTCCCAGAATTGACCCCTGAGGCACCCCACAGAGCTACTTTGTGTTACAGGTGGATATCTGTTGCAACAAAAGACAAAAGTGCTTCATATTTAAGCAAACAGAAAAAAAGAAATGTAATGTTGAAGTTTTATTATTACAATTCCGTTCCGTTGTCTTCCGCTTATCCGGGGCCGGGTCGCGGAGGTAACAGCCTCAGACAGGAAGCCCAGGCTTTTCTCACTCCGGCTGCATCCTCCAGCTCACCCAGGAAGATCCCGACGGGTCCTAGTTCTGCCTCTGGGTCTCCTCCTGGTGGGACGTGCCTGAAACACCTCACTAGCGAGGCCCTCAGGAGGCATCCTTACCAGATGCCTGAACCAACCCATCTGGCTTCCCTTGACCTGTAGGATCAACAGCTCTACTCTGAGCTCTTCCTGGATGGCAGAGCTCCTCCCTCTATCTCTTAGTGAGAGCCCGGCCACCCTCTGGAGGAAGCTCATTTTGGCCGCATGTATTCGTGATCTCGTTCTTTTGGACACAACTCACAGCTGAAGACCATAGGTGAGGGTAGGATCGTAGATCGACTGGTAAATTGAGAGCTTTGCTTTTCAGCTCAGGTCTTTTTTCACCAAAACAGACCGATGTAGTGTCCTAATTATTGTGGATGCCACACTGAAATTTGGAGACAAAGAGATGCCAAATAAACGTCTTGAAATAACATTAGACTTTCTTCTCTTCATTTACCTCTTCCCAGGTTTGGGAACCAAACAAGAAACTTCCGTTTATACCACGATGGGAAACACTTTGTCGGGGAGAAAAGGTTCGAGTCCATTCACGACCTGGTGACCGACGGTCTCATTACGCTATACATCGAAACAAAGGTGTGTCTCTTTTATCCATCAAGTCAATAAAAGTTTCAATCTTCACCAATACGGTCACTTTCCTCTCCACAGGCAGCGGAATACATCGCTAAAATGACCATAAACCCTATTTACGAGCACGTAGGGTACACCACCTTGAACCAGGAGCCCACCATGAAAAAACACCTCACACAGAGCCCTGAGGCACCGGACGGACCTGCTCCGATCAAAGACAACTGCAACACGGAGGAGAGGGTGAGAATATTGAAATGTATGCAAATACATGCGATAAAACCAGTCTTATGTAAGAAGTGTGAACTTAAACGAGGAAAATAAAGTTTTTTCTTCTAAGTTTAGCTTGAAAGGAGTGAGTCATGTTTAAGTGGAAGTTGTGTGAGGAGGAGGTAGATGATGCAGAGGAGAGATGGCCACCAGCCAGCGGCTCTGCAGTGGAGTTACATAACAAGCATTTGCCTGCAGAAAGACGCTAGAAAAAAAATCCAGAACAAGTGAAGGTTCTTGACTTTTTAACATCTACAGAAAACATTAACAAAATATGAGTATTTTCTAATAAAAAAATGGATGAAAGCATCGTTTATTTGATAACAGTTGTATTTTTTCTTACTCGTTGATTTTTAGCTCATCTGTTTAAAAAATAAATATGTAATCAAATTTTTGTATGTCTGGAAATGATGTCGAAAACAAACAAACAAAGAGATTAAAGCGTCTTTATTTCAGCTGCAATAGCGGGATTTCGAGATAAAGCAGCTTAAATATTAGCAAAAACATATTAAAGCTCAACCCTGAGGCGACAATTAAAGCTTCGTTTTTGGTTTCAAAAGCAATTTTTAACCAAATGTTCAGCCTTGAAATGCTTTGATGTAAGTTTTACGATACTTTTAAGTGTTAGCGTATCAGAAAACTAAAGAATAAATAGAATAAAGTGTAAAAGAAGTAATAAAACTGTTCATTCTTCTCTCGATGGTTAAGTTCCTGCCCTCTGATTGGCTCCTTGTCTCGCTCTCTTATTGCGAGCTGTTTCACTCGTCCATTCCCTCCCCCGTCTGTTCTCTCTCTCCCTCCTCCGCCTGCTCAATGAGGAGAGGATAGGGAAGCAGATTAGCGCACACAAGAGAGCCATGTGGGCTGAGACGCTCGTCGCATCGCTCCGACAACAAAACAACTCAGTTTTTTTGGATTCTTTTATTTTAGAAAAACATTTCTAATTGATTTTTTCTTGCTTTGAAAATATTTTTATTTGAATTTTTTGAGGGGTTTTTGTTTTTATTTTATAGTAAGAGTCTCATCATCAGGCATCTTTAATCTGATTGGCTGATCTTTGTTAGACTGAATCAGGACGATTGGACGTTGTTGTAATCGGGTGGATATTTAAGAGTTAATTCACTACTCTTGAAGTTTTCATTTTTGTTTTTGATATTTTTTATTTCCGACCCCCAAAATGCCGAGTCAAGAAGTGTACGTTGTTAAAAAAGCTCAAAAGCAGCCACGCAGACGAAGAAAAAAAGAAACCAGTAAGAAGGAGTCTTTGTTCACCGCTGCTTTACACGCCAGCGCTGGTTCCATTCCCTCGCTGCCCGTCTCTGGTGGTACCTCAGATAGTGGCATTTATCTGGGGTCCGGAGTCCACATCAACCAGCCACCTTCTCTCTCCAAACCTTCCTCTCCTGCATCCACATTTTGGCAACCAATCAGATCTTTTGCCCTTTCACAGCTCACATCGCTTGTGAGACGAGCCACCCTGAGGGAGAGCGACTTCACCCCCAAGTACGAGAAGGTCCACAATTTCAAGGTGAGCCCCCGTTCCTCGTACTTCACTGATTGCAAAACAAGCACCTCGCTGACTCAGCTCATGGGATTCCCTTCAGTTTGACATCAGAGAGTGCTTACATGTACAGAAACGAACACACCTACACCGCCAAGGGTCGATCGAGGTGTTAGGTCAAGGTGTTAGGCGGGGGTGTGTGGGAAAGTTGACAGAAGGATGAGAACATGTGGATAAACACAGTAACAAACACAAAAAAAAAGTACAAATATTTACTAGTTTATATGTTCAGTGAGGCAAATAAGTTTTACCTCACTTCTACCTCATTTTGCAAGTTTTTCTACTTATATTTTAGCTTTTAATAAATATTTTTTACTGTTTTTTTTTTGTTTGCAAATACGTTTTTTTGTTTGTAAATGTGTTCCAGAAGCATTTTTTTTCACGCAATTGTGATTTTTCATTTTCAAAAACAGTTTTTCTATGTCTCTTCCCAGGTTCACACATTCAGGGGCCCTCACTGGTGCGAGTACTGTGCCAACTTCATGTGGGGTCTCATCGCTCAGGGAGTGAAATGCGCAGGTATTTATACACACATCCTTGATTAAAAACTATAATTATAAAATGAACTAGTTCTTGATGCTTTCCGTCCCCCTTTCTCTCTCCGTTAAACTGGGACAGTAGACTAAACTTAGTCACTTCACAGTTGACTCATCCGATGTGTTTCATAATTTTGAGATGATGCTTGTGTGTTTGTGCCAAGGAACATGGCGTATCTGTGCCTCGGCAACACCCACGTCTAATCTTGAGCAAATGCTGAATGATCTGTTTTTGGATTCGGCAGATTGCGGCTTGAACGTTCACAAGCAGTGTTCCAAAGTAGTTCCCAACGACTGCCAACCAGATCTTCGACATGTGAAAAAAGTCTACAGCTGTGATTTGACTACGCTGGTTAAAGCTCACAACACCAAGCGGCCAATGGTGGTGGACATGTGCATACAGGAAATAGAAGCTAGAGGTGAGTATGCTCATGCACGGATGCTCATTACAATTACCTTACAGGAAATTAGTTGCGTTCTGTTATCTTCCGCTTATCTGGGGCCAGGTTGGGAGGGCAACAGCCTCAGCTTCCCTCACCCCAGCTCACACGGGAGGATCCCGAGGTATTCCTTGTCCAGCTATGAGACATAATCTCTCTAGTGGTCTGCCTCTGGGTCTACACCTGGTGGGACGTGCTCAAAAAACCTCACAGTGAGCCATTTGGAAGGCATCCAAACCAGATGTCCGAACCTCTCCATGTGGCTCTTCTCGACTTGGAGGAGTCTCGAATGGAGGAGGAATGGCTCCACTCTGAGCTCCTCCCTCATGGCAGAACTCCATTAGTCAGAAAACAAATATTTGAACGATAAAGCCCAATTTTATCTCTACAGGTCTTCAATCGGAGGGTTTATACAGAATATCCGGCTTCAGTGAGCTCATAGAAGATGTGAAGTTGGCCTTTGATCGAGGTGAGTTTCCTTTTTTTGTCTTCTGGGATTTGTCATTTTTGGTTTATTTCAATGTTTTGTGCTAATTTCCTGTGCAGATGGAGAGAAAGCAGACATTTCCTCAAATGCTTACGAAGACATCAACTGCATCACTGGAGCGCTCAAGCTTTACTTCAGAGAGCTGCCTATTCCTCTCATTTCATACGATGCCTACCCGCGTTTCATAGAAGCTGCAAGTACGTGATAATCTATTGGTGCCTTTTCGTTCAGTTTTAATGTGAAGTCAATTACATTCAGACAAATTCTCCGAAAGTTTGGAGCCCTGTTCTCCCTCTTTCACAACCTGATTTGGGTCATGTACATAAAATGCGCTCCACGTTAAAGGTAAACGCGTTCTGCGTTAGGTCGAATGGGAAAATCGAACTTTGTATGCTAATATGCGTGCCAAAGACGAATTAGAATGACGTTTGTCAAAAAAAATTGTAAAAAGTTTTTGGGGTGAAATCTTTGCTGTAATTTGAACTGTGTGTGTTTTGAAGAAATTACAGACCCAGAAAAACGACTGGAGTCCCTCCATGAGGCCTTGAAGCTTCTACCTCCAGCTCACTGTGAGACGCTGCGATACCTCATGGCTCACCTCAAAAGGTCTCAATACAGTTTGATTAATTTCTTACTATGAGAGTTTGATACTTTATTGTCTGTAATTCTTTCTGTTATACCTGTTACCCTCAGGTATCAGGTATCAATCCTAAAGCCTGTGATTTGTGCTTTTTGTTTTTTCAGTCAGTTGTTTTTTGCTTACATTCATGTCTTTGAAGTCAAAGAACAAAGAATGTTTTTAATGTAGTTTAACAGACTTCTTTTGAAAGATCAGACTATTTTCATGTTTGTTTTTGGGTGATTGTCAACAATTTGGAGATTAGTTGGCATCCTTCTGTCTGTAGAGACAATAGATTCCGCACCTGGAAACTTGAAAGTTTTGACCTTCTCTTTACACATTCTTCTTTGTGTTTTGCTCATCCAGAGTCACTCAGTATGAGAAGGACAACCTCATGTCCAGCGAGAACCTGGGCATCGTCTTCGGTCCGACGCTAATGAGAGCCCCCGGGTTGGACGCGATGACGGCGCTCAACGACATCCGATATCAGAGATTAGTGGTGGAAAGCCTCATCACAAATGAAGACGTGTTGTTTTAAAAATTAAAATTTAAAAAAGACGAGCCGGAAATCAGACGAAGACCTGTGAAAAAAGGCGGAGCATAAGGATACCTGGCACTTTGTCTCGCTTGGGATTCAAATATTTAATCTAACTCTTTAAGAAGCGTCCTCGGCTTCATAGCAGTAGACAGCAATGAATGAACGAATGAAAGATGTGAATCATCGATAGCACATGATCTGACTTTAGATGTGATTTGGACCATTTTTTTTATCCTTTGATTTTCTGCTCCTTTATAGCTGATCTGAAACTGCGCTGCAACTACCAATAATGAAGGTGCTTTTAGACAGAAGCGATTAATCTTTTATCATTAGCCCGTCTTCTATCCTCTAAATTCGTTGCTGTGTGATTACGTGGTGGTAAAACTGTCCCTCAATCATCCTCGTTGTGCCTCTCTGCTTCATTTTTTTTTCATTTTTACTGGAAAAATTTGAGAAATCGGCTTAAATCTAGAGAACAAAATAGAGCCAAGAGTGGGTTTACAGTCACACACGTAGGTGGTGAAGAGAGCGATGAGTCACAAGTGACTTGAGATCAGAAGATGTGAATTAGTGCATTACGTCACGACTTTTTCTTTTTTTAAATCGAAGCAGTATTGTAATCCAAAAGTGTTAAGGAGCAAATTTAAAAAGCTTTGGGAACAAAAATTTAACATTTAAAAGCGACTCATTTGTAATTTTATTTTTTTTTTGAATGACTCAGTATTAATAGTCCATTTATGCTGATTTTTTTTTTTGTAATATGAAGGAACGTATTTGTCACATTGTTTTATTTTTAAAGAGTAAAAAAACGTCATTTAGAAATGTTGCCTTTTATTTTTAACCCCATTTTTGTCGGGGATCACTTATTTGAACTAGTCATAAGCAGAAGGAGATCTAAGAAATGAAGTGTACATTGTGTTGATTGTAATTTTAGCCTTTATCTGAACTGTCTACTAATCACACTAATCTGATCATTTGCGAGCCATTTGTGCTGTTATATTTGCGTTGAAATGTTTTTTTTTTTAAATGACTATAATTATTGTTGTCATCACTGTAAAGTATTTTCTATATGGTTTATGCATGGTGGAATTAAATTATTAAATATTGCTTTCAATTAAAATGTGTGGATTTTTGATAAAGACTGGCTTCTGTTCTGTTGTCTTTTTACTTATCTGGGGCCCGGTCACCGGGGCAACAAGCTGGGACGAGAAACCCAGGCTACTCTCACCCCAGCTGCGTCCTCCACCTCACATAGGAGGATCCTGAAGTGTTCCCTGTCCAGCTGTAAGACATAATGTAGGGTCCTGGTCTTGCCACTGGGTCTCCTCCCAGTGGGACATACCGCAAGACGTTTGGGAGGCATCCTAGCCAGATGTCCGAACCACCCTATCAGGCTTCTCTCGACCCAAAGGAGCAACATCTCTACTCCGAGGTTCTCTATCTCTGAGTAAGAGTCCTACCACCCTGCGGAGGAAGCTCATTTTGGCCGCTTGTATCTGTGATCTCGTTCTTTTGGTCACTACCCACTGCTGGTGGCCATATATAAGAGTTGGAATCGAGATCCTGGTGACCGTGGAGAAGGTCGTAAGTTGTTATTCGAAAGCTTTGCTTTTTCTACTCGGCTCTTCACCACGACAGATCAATTTAGTGTCCTAATTATTGCAGACGCTGCACCGAACAGTGTCGATTGCTCACCCGTCTGTCGGCTAGCCTTTGCAGCTGAGGGTCCGACCGACTGCTGCATAGGCTAGTCACTTTTAAGTTAAGTTTTTTATTTTTGATATGCTTTTTGCACATTTTCATAAAGAACTAATAAAATTTTTTATCTAGTTGCTGCATCGTTAGATAAACAGTTGAAAATTAATCTCAAGCTTTTTACTGCCATAAAGTATTCGTAATTCTCCAAAAATAAAAATGATCATGCCACAATTATTACGTTAGCACGCATTTATCTGGAATTGTTTATATACCCTTCTAAAACATTAGTGGTCGTCTGCCTCGTTGGCGCAGTAGGCAGCGCGTCAGTCTCATAATCTGAAGGTCGTGAGTTCGAGCCTCACACGGGGCACTACTTTTTCAAACCAGGAATATTTTAAAAAAACAAGAAATTGTTGTTCAGTTTCTTCAAGTAAAACACACGCGACGTTATGTGAGGTAAAATCAAATTAAATTTAGAACCGCTGTCCTTTGTTCTGCTCAGATTTTGATAGTCAGTCCGTCGGGAGCCGTCTCAAGCCCGGCTAGCTCAGTCGGTAGAGCATGAGACTCTTAATCTCAGGGTCGTGGGTTCGAGCCCCACGTTGGGCGCTTCACTTTTTCATTCTTTCTATTTTCCAGTTGTTTTTATTGTTTCAAATCCTTTGTTTTTCCTTCCTTCCCCTGCAACCTAGGATTGACAGGTCCCCAACCTTTTTACCAGCCAGCACCCTTGGGCCCTTCACCCCAAGCCACCCCAAGGAGACACAGGTGGAAGAAGACCACATGTGTAATTGGTATATATACTTCATTTAGTCTTCTGAATTGCTTATCCATAACAAGCTCAAGGGGTGTATCAGAGCCCATTCCGGCTGTTTTCAGGCGAGAGGCAGGATACACCCCAAATAATTCGCCAGTCTGTTGCAGGGCCACACAAACAGAAACCATGAGCGTGCCTCGAGAGTGCCTGTTGTGAGATAACGGGAACAGGAGTGGCCCCATCCTGGGGTCCCATCTATATGTTTAGGATGTCAAGTGTGTGCAGTGAGAGGAGCACAGGTGTTACCATCAGGGCCCTCTGGCCGAACCTCACCCTCAAAGTCTAAGAGGCAAGTCGAGGTTGGACACTGCCAGAGGTTTCAAGGGGGCCACTTGTTAACATGGCACACTCATTCAAGCTCTAATGCCTTAGGCGGTAGGGGCAAGAAGATGGGCCCAACTAGGGGAAGGCAAACACAGCCATAATGGGCAGGTTCCGTTCCGTCATCTTCCGCTCACCCCGGCTGCATCCTCCAGCTCACCCGGAAGGATTCCTAGTCTTTCCCCGGCCAGCTGTGACACATAGTTTCTCCAGCGGGTCCGGGGTCTGCTCCTTGGTCTCCTCCCGGTGGAATGTGCCCGAAACACCTCGCCCGCGAGCCTCTCGGGGGGCATCCTGACCAGATGCCTGAACCACCCCATCTGGCTCCTCTCGACCTGGAGGAGGAGCGGCTCGACACCGAGCTCCTCCCGGATGGCAGAGCTCCTCACCCGATCTCTGAGTGAGAGCCCAGCCACCCTGCGGAGGAAGCTAATTTCGGCTGCTTGTACCCACGATCTCATTCTTTCGGGGGCAGAGAAAGAATGAGACACTTAATGGGCAGGTATTTATTTTTTATGACAAACTTTCCCTCAAATAACACGTTGAGTTCATTTGTTTGCCAATTTGAACATGAAAATGTCAGAACTGCCATGACTCACGTCTAAAATCACGTTACTGTAGCATACAGGACAGAGCCTCGTTGGCGCAGTAGGCAGCGCGTCAGTCTCATAATCTGAAGGTCGTGAGTTCGAGCCTCACACGGGGCACATCTTTTTTATGTCATGAGTTATGTTCTTAAATTTTATTTCACACTTATTAAAACAAATTTATGACATTCATGTGAAATTAAATCATTTTTTTTATGATTCAAGATGACAACATAAAAAAGCTAGTGGTTTGGATGATTTTAAATACATCCCAAAATAAATTTAATATTAATTATGAGCACAGACGTTCCTTACCAGGACAAGTCACACTTAAGTAATGATAAAAATTAAATCTTTCGATAAAAAATAAAACATTTTACGAAACAAATCATTGTTACATCAGTAAAAATGTGGTCTATGTTGCCCTCTAGTGGTAAAAATAGGATACAGCCTCTCTAATAAAATCTGGACGTATTTAAATATCAATGTCAGTTTGTTTTGAAAATATACAGTAAACATCGAATGTATTTATAAATACATTCAAATTTTATAAATAAATTTAAATTTAATTATGAACTGTTGTATTGTAGTAAAATTTTGTTTATAAACAAAAAATGTGGCATCATATCGTAACAGCCCGGCTAGCTCAGTCGGTAGAGCATGAGACTCTTAATCTCAGGGTCGTGGGTTCGAGCCCCACGTTGGGCGCTACACTTTTTTTGTAACTACTATTTAAACTGTCTTTCACCAACTTATTTTCAATTTGTAGCAGTTAAAAATCTCGCTTTAAAAGCTTGAATTTTTACATACTTTTGTTAAAAAAAAAAAAGACTGAAAAATACAGCATGACATTCATCATGCTAAACAGACTAAGTTTAAATTCTTTATTAAATTAATTAAATTAATTTAAAATATTGTATTTTTACTTATTGTACTGCATACTATTTGTACTAATGCAATAAAAACACAAACATTTACAATTGATATGCAATTTTATTCGATTAATATCACACATCCATTTTTCCACAAGATCAGTTCTCCTTCCGTTTCAGTGCATTTCATTTCGCAGATCAGCAAGACAAACATCACAATTCAAAAAAGCAGGAAAAAAAAAAGTCAAATCAACAGTCAGGTTTGCTTGGTTGACTTGGTTGAAATAAACACGTCAATAGCATACAACATCCACCATTGCATCAGTCGGGAAAAAATGGTTAAAACGTCATGATCCCTCAAAGAGAAACACGCACAGAAAGTTTTGCATAAGGCACCAAAACTGGGAGTGAGTAGCTTATCCATGGCGGAAAGGAATGAACCGTTTATTAATGTGAGAATTTGGGGGCGGGCCTTAAAATTCACTCAAAACAGATAAAAACCAGAAAGAAATACTGACAAAGAAAAAAAGCCAACTTATAGATGAGAACGCGTTTCAAGAAGAAAAAGTGCATCAAAAAAATGTATTTACTTGGTTAAAAGCTTTCAACTTCGGGCATTTAAATACCAAAAATAAAGCACGTACAGTAGTTTGATTTGTTGAAATCTACTTAAATGTGAAGTTTTAAAAATAATCTGCATTTATTTCGGTTTTTGCAAGTTTTCAAAAAATAAAGTGATCTTAATCAGTAAAATAAGAATTACACGTCAAAATTTTTCCAAATTAAAATAATATTTTTGAACAAACTATGTATTTCGGAGTAGCAGTAGTTGGTTTAAAGAGACGCTTAATTCTAGTATATAGTGTGTTACGAGCCATTAATTGTGTCATTTTTAAAAGCCGTACTGTGCATTTTAAAGAAAATAATTGGAAATGATTTTATAGGAATAAAAGTCAAATTTAAGAAAAAAAAATGTATTTTTTTCACTCCATTTGGTTCAATTAATTTAAAGCAACATTTTGATTTCCTCAAAAAACGTTTCAACTTCCTCAAAAAACGTTTCGACTTCCTCAACAAAACGTTTCAACTTCCTCAACAAAACGTTTCGACTTCCTCGAAAAACGTTTAAACTTCCCCAAAATGTTTAGACTTTCTCGAAAAAATGTTACAATTTTAGGCGAAAACAAAATTAAAAAGTAGGCAAATAATTTATTTTAAAACCCATTCAGAATAAGAAAACTCAAAAACCTAAATTGAAAAACTTGATTTTTTTAGGCCGATTTGAAGAAATTTGAGGTTTGAAGAAGTCGTGTGAGCTTCTTGTGAAATTACTTACAGTTTAAAAAAAACAAAAAAGCATCATTCATCAAACGGTCTTAAGGCTGTGAGTACCGATACCTGTACAGGAAAGTTTTCAACACTTGATTATAGAGATATATGGAGATATGTGTGTGTTTGTGTGTGTGTAAAAAACTAAATCAGCAGTTCAAAATCTTGGAGGCTTCATGAGTGAGAAGAACCTTCACATTGTTCCCCTCATGTTGCGTTCAGTGCAGGCCATGCTTTTCAAATCGTTACTTTGTGTGTGTTTCATCGCACACACTCCACGCATTCTTTCCTGAATCTACATCTGAGGATAAGACTGAAGAAACTAAGATTTGAACGTGGGGTTTCTCCAAAGCGGCTTGTGATAAATCCAGGCTTCACCCTGAAAAAAAGAGAAAGAGGCAAGTTGTGTAAATATGTTGAGACGTTTGTTTTTTGTTTTGTTTTTAATTTGCGCACTTCTCTCTCGAAGTATCTGGTCCTCCATGGTGTTTCAGTGTCGGCGCGGTGTCGCTCCTCTGTGCGCTGCCTCTCCTCTAGAACCCGCTTGTGCTCGGTGGCTTTGTCAATGTCTTTCTGCCGTAAAGCTTCGGTCACGTGCTGCCACAGCCGCCTGCAGAAAACCAAAGATTTAACAGGACGTTTTTTGTTTAATAACAAAAAGTTCTTCAGATTTCGCTGACCTGGATTCGGTGAGTCCTTGCTTGTCAACGGGTCTCACGAGTTTCCTAGTGACAGGCAGCTTAGTGACGTCCACTACTTTAGTCTCTCCGTTAGCATAGGTGAACTCCAGCGCGCCGTTCCACTCGCCCTGCACGCGGCACACCACAGCGTTGGTGGCATTATGCTTCACCTCTGCCGTCACTCTGGAGAATGCAAATTCAAAATAAGTTGTAGGTAAATTAGGTGTGAAAAAAATTGGTGTTGAAACACTGACTTGTGGAGTTTTCCTCCGTAGAATGGTTTAGTCTGGAATGTGATGACCGCCGAGTAGCCCGATTTGGCGCAAGCGATGTTGACTTTCCCTCCAAGCTCCACCCAGGGGACGGTAAGAATGGAGCGGGCGTACGCGCAAGGCAAGGTGAAGGTGTACTCCTCGTCATGCTCCAGCAGATGTAGACATCCTAAAGATGAAAAAAGTAAAACATTAGAATCATATCTGAGATTCTAATGCCCCTGCTGGTCGTCTCTAACGCCTCACCTTCCCCGATCATCGACACACCAATTGACATCCCCATAAACTTGCTTTTGGTCCACACGTGCGTGTTCACACACATCCTCCTTTCCTGGCATTCGGCGTAGAACCCTGACACGGGGGGATGATGAGAAACCTGCTCCGCCACAAATCGTACTTGGTATGGCTCCTGCGCAGCTGAATCCGAACTTCCTTGCGAGGCGTCCGGTTTTCTAGGAACCTTCCAGGAGCAGTGGAAGGTCTCACCGATGATTGGGTTGTAGGGCTTCTTGGCAATGGCGCCCTTGCGGCCCTCGTGGAATGAGGTGAGGTAGTACTCAACGAAGCGGACCATACGATCCTCCGGGCTGGTGCCGTCAGTGATGGTGACAAAGAGATCTGGATGGGACATGAAGTCGGCGTACATCTCCAGCAAAGAACGTTTTTCTAGGATGAAAGTGGGGAGAACAACCTAGCAAGAGAGAAAAAAAAAGTCTTAGTGACACTTTTCAGTAAGAACGTCTCATGTTCTGCTCTGTTGTTATGGATTAGCCAATAATGGTCGGTGGACATGACCCTGCGGTCACAGTGTCCAGAGTTTCCTCAGATAACTGCGATAAAACAGAAACCCAAGAGGAGGATTGAGTGTCCATCTAATTGGGTGTCCTCGACTAGTGACCGCAAAGCAAGGAGAGCTTTTTGCAGACGAGTGGGGGGAAAGGTCACCTCAAAGTTTTTTAACCAAAGCAGATCAACCCCAAAAGAATGCCCGAGAGAATTTGTATTTCAAAGAACTTCATGCAAACCAGATTTAACATTTAAAAATGTTTATTGTTCAGCTTTAGGGAATGAAAGAGATGCAGGTGGAACTCGACCTACCCGTGTGAGGTCCATGCCCAGCTTCAGCTGTGACAGCAGGTGTAGGATGACGCTTCGCTCTTCCTCTACAGCTCCCAAGTCCTCCTCTTTCTCCGTGAAGGTGTCCACCTCCTCATCTTCAACGCTTATGTCCTCCTGTTCCTGCCAATTGTATTTCAAAAAGTTTGAATTGTTTCAGGCAGTCAGAACTTTATGGGTTGCTTTTTCTTACCCCAGAGAAGCTGCAGGACTCGGAGGTACTTAGTTCTAGGCGTCCCCCCTCCAGCTGGCCGTCTACTGCGGCGAAGCTGCTCAGAGAGCCGCTTCCGTTTTTCAGGATGTCGGGTAGTTTGGGCTCCAGCCACTCGATGGTGGGTCCCACTGTTGAGTGAACGGCGGCAGGTTCAGAGCCACTCATAGTCCTACCTGCCTCCCACCCGCCCCTTGTCGTCCCCCGACACTCCAAGCTCCTCACACGTAGCGCTGCACCCTATCCACCATTCAGGACAGACGCAGATTCCTTCGACAGCTGCTCTCGATCAAAAAAATGTAACCCAACTCTGATCGGGTGGTGCGGATCAGGATACTCAAGGCCCGCCCACAGGAAACATCCCTACCTCCCAATTGGCTGAGCCACTCCGTTTTTCTAAAGAGGGCCGACCTTATTCCAATTCATAGAACGGGCCAATCTGATTGGCTGTGAGATCACACTGATTAAATATACATCCGGTAACAAGATCAGCTACGAAGGGGGAAAAAAAGAAGTGGGACACTCTTCCCTCGTTTCAAATGATCCCAAACAAAGATCGAGGGAGATTTCTCTGAATCCCAAGTGTTCATTTTTGAAGGATGAGTGCTAACTTTTGTTTACAGTATGTGTGCTAATGAGACGCTAAATTAGAGCGTTGTCTTGTTTTCAAAGCCTTTCCAGTTGGACATTTAACCATTTGAGATCTAATTACCATCCAGACAGGTGGTAAGAACAGGCTCGTTTCTTTATCAATAATGCAAAATAATTCCACCACGAGCCGTTTGCCTGGATTAGGAGGGAAAAACCAACATATTCGAAGCCATGATTTGATGTTTAAAACACAAAATGATTTGCTTTATTTGAAAATATCAAAGATGAAGTCATGAAACTGACCTCCTAAGGAGCTCCGGTGTCGGGCGACCTGCTGCAGGTGCAAAATGTGCAGGCACTCGTTGAGGCAGTTCATGGTGGCCATGGAGGTGGCCTTTAGCATCAATAGATCCTGGTCTAAAGGTGATAGGCCAGGGGAAGCAGGCAAGCCCTCGATGCTCTGGATCAGATCTCTGTGCTGGCCCTGGGCTTGGCTCATCATCTGAAGGGCGATAAATCAAAAAACATGTTTACAACAACTCCGAAGTAAGTTGTCTGGTATGCTAAAAAAAGACAGCTCCCCCTATAGGACAGAAAGGCTATGCGATATCAACAAAACATCTATTTGCGATTTTTTTGTCAGGTGTCGCAATTAACTTTTGAAATGTATTTGTTTTAAGGTGAAATTAGCACCCTCTTGTGGTGGTATAGTTATATCGCAAATTAGCTTAAACGACATATCCATGACACAAGTAATCAAGTATTTAT
Source organism: Neostethus bicornis (assembly GCA_902685375.1). Taxonomy (NCBI): domain Eukaryota; kingdom Metazoa; phylum Chordata; class Actinopteri; order Atheriniformes; family Phallostethidae; genus Neostethus; species Neostethus bicornis. Next base: position 8,863,346 of record LR738563.1, read on the forward strand.
TTTTATATGTGTCAATTTTCATGTCGTTAAACTGATTTTTTTTTTTTTGTTAGCTAAACAGCATTAAAAATGTTCAGTTTTGACGTGTTAGAGCCTGGAACACCTCACTAGCGTGGCGTTTGGGAGGCAGTCTAACCTGAAGCCTTAACCACCCCATCTGGATAATCTAGAACTGGAGGAGTAATGGCTCTATTGCGAGCTCCTCCCGATTGGCAGAGCTCCTCATTCTATCTCTGAGTGAGAGCCCAGCCATCCTGCGGAGGAAGCATTTTTCGACCGCTTGTATCAGTGATCTCAATGATTGAAAACGTAAAAAAAAAAAAAACTTTCAATAAACTAAAAAAATCCATCTCTGCAGTTTGAACAGTAATCTGTATAAGCCTCCAACTTTTTGAATGACCTGAAAAATCAGTTGGTCAAACAGAGAGTGCACACAGTCCACTGTGATCTCGTAGTATTTTAATACAAATTTAATATTGACGTATTGGGCAGTCCTAGTTTGCAGTTAAAAAGCCAAACAAATGAATTGACATATTCCCACTCGCTAAACCCTCTTACAATCTGCCAAAACTGAAACAAAAATTACTTTTTCTTTGTTCATCTCTTAAAACAATGGATCAAATAGAGCGCCACTCAGCGACCAATGTGTACCTCTCTGGCATCCATTAGGTGGTCTGGCAGTAGCGACCTCTTACTGGAGTAGAGTGATGAGCCTTTGTGGGCCTGTTGCCATCCGAACAGCGAGGGTGGGTTTTGGCTAGGCCGGCGTACGGACATAGGCGAGCTGCCGCTACCTTGTGACGCCATAGAGTAGCTGCGGGATTTGGGAGGGGGATTACTCTGGAAAAAAAACATAAAAATACAAATCAATCTGGGCTTTGTGCTTGTTGCATCTTTTACGCAACTGTTTGTTACCTTCCCCATGGCCTCTGTGTGGTGCTGCGTGCAGATCTGTAATCTGCTAACCCAATGCTGCCTCTCTTTGGCATCAGTAGCTGCACAAACAGATCAAAACAAGCTTGGATTTATTACGGATGATCTTATCCTCCATCGATCCGCTTACTGTCTCACCGGTAGTGCATTATGCATTATGGAAAACATCCAGATCAATAGTCGCAAGATAATGACGGAATGTAGTTAAACTAGCTAAGCTGCACTTTTATAGTCTGAGGATGGAGCAAGAAGTTTTAAAACCTCTGATGAATGAGAAGTCAAAGTGGTGTTCTGTCGAGATGTGAGGCCTCGTCGACATTGACAGCTAAGCCTATTGAGATGTGAGGCGTCGTCGAGATGAGCAACCACTAATCGATCCTAACGAGGGGAACGAACTTTGTTTAAGCTTTATTTCACTTAACAAATGACTACATTGGAGTAAATAAGATTTAAGGATCTTTTATCGATCTGATCTTTAGCATGTTGTTCTTACTGATCCCGACGGTAGCGTGGGTAGAAAACGTAATTCTCTGTATAGTTCTTTTGTTATTACTTCTTTTATTTTTATCTTCCAGCTGTAGTCCACAACTCGCAGCTGCATCACGCACAGTATTTGTTCCCCATTACTATGTAAAACCATAACAGTAAACACGCCTTTTTGTTTTACCCTTCTTTACCCCACTACTATGTAAGAACACCCCTTTTTGTTTTACCATTCTTTAACCAACTACTCTGTAAGAACACACCTTTTTGTTTTACCATTCTTTACTCACTACTCTGTTAGAACACACAATTTTGTTTTACCATTCTTCCCCCACTACTATGTAAGAACACACCTTTTTGTTTTACCCTTCTTTACTCACTACTCTGTAAGAACACACCTCTTGTATAAATAAAGCAGACAGAATGGAGATTTTGTTGTAGATACTCTGGTAAAGTCTGCTGTAGTGTCTGTCCTTGTCTGACGAGTAAAATATGAGTCTCTCATTTGTTCTCCAGTCAGCACAACTTCTAATAACATTTCCATATAACAACCTAACTTTGTGTTCCTACTGTGATCGAATCCTAGAAAACACTGCCTATTTTTTTTTGCTTTAAAACACAATCTAAATGTTCTCTTAATGTCTCAAAAACATGCAGAAAATATGATCCATAAGGTGGAGTAGTCTTTGGGAGGGGTGGACAGCAGCATCCAAGAAAAAGCAGAGGAAGAGTGGGTTGCTATGGTTACAGGACAGCCCTGTCTCAAAATACAATGGCAAGATTTCATACTGATAAATGTAAATAAATACGCTTTAATCAATGTTTTAATCATATGAGATCAACCAAAACTATCTTTGGGGGATATCTGTAAATCCCGATCACTGTATGAGGTGATAAGGATCATTTCCCATGGAACACCTGACGATCTTTCACGGGAAACTAGTGTGCCGCGGAACGCTGGTTTAAATATATGTAGACAAATGTACCTTAAAATATGTGATAGGACTCCCATGAAAAATGCAAATGCAGTAAGACAAGACAAGATGCTTGTGGGATGCAGGGTCTTTTAAAGACATACGGCACGCCCAAACCACTTCTTGAATCTGTCACCTGAAGCGGTGCTTCAGGGCGGTTCAAGCATCTTCGTCGACATTACCAAACCAGGCTTCGAACAACACTTTGCTTTGCAGCTACCCTGACGAATCGACTCCCACACTCTCACTAATCTCGACGAAGAGTGGATTTTGGGGCATGTGCAGAGGCGCGAAACCTCACATTTCGACATTACAGCGGCTTACCTCTTAGCTTGTACTGCTCTCCGCTGATGGCGTTTACGGTGAAGGTGTGCGAGTCTTCATCACTAGGAGAAATGACGGCGCCGGCCAAAGGGAGCGACCCTCTGGGTTTCTGTGGGCGTGACTGCTCATTTACAAAATACTCCAAAAATCCTGCCTCATTGTTCAAAACAAAAAACCTAGAAAAATAAATATTGTTAGAAAGAAGAAAAATAATCAAAGAATGATTAGCTGTGATTTATTTTACCTATATTGCCACCCTGTGACGAGGTTGGTGTATTTCATCAGGTACCCATCGATGTTCTCCATGTGATCACTGTGAAGTAAAGATCAATCAGAGATTGATCAAAGGACAGTTTGTGGAAGATTAAACTTATAAATGGAATAAAACTAATCTGACTGATGATTAAAAGTATTTTTATTTTGATGATCATACACATACCTGTACTGCCAACTCTTGGCACTTGCTCTCCCAGAGCTTGGGGTTCTATTCTGAGGGAAAACATCCAGCTTTCCTTCGTTTTCTTGAATCCTGATCGCAGTAGTTTCTACTTGCATAGTCGCCATAAACGAAGATCTCGATCTTCCTGATGATTAGCTATAGCCTGCTGCGAGCTTTAAGCTAACCCGTTAAAGCAAGATCAAAGAAATCGGTTTGGGTTTTTTATAATTTTTCTTACGGTTCTGGATTCATTTCTAAAGAAATGACTCTATACCACCAAGATCCTGGAAATTACAAGTGGAATAAATCATGATCGCGATGTTTTGAATGTAGGTTTGTTAGCTGCTGTGGCAGGAAAGCGGACGCATGACTAATGACGTCACTCTGTTTCCGTTTTGTAAAAACTAATAAAACATTTTTAAAACAAAATTATTTATTTTAACCCCAAAACAAACAACTAATTTTAAATAAATTAAAACATTTATAAATAAAATAATAAAATAAGTAAACATAGATAAAAATTGAATAAATAATTTTTCAAGCCAAAGAAAAAATAATACATGAATCTGATATATATATATATATATATATACATATATTTAAGTTCTTATCAAATATATTACGAAAGATATTTATGAATTAAGTTTTGTTATATTATACTGCAGTAAAAATAAAATATGCATTCATAAAATACACATCCCATAATTTTTCTCCACATTTTGTGACAGAAAAGCTTTTGCAAGAAAAAGACAAATTGTTCAATTTTTGAGAGTAAAATTTTGTTGTGTAATATCTGGGGCCGGATCGTAGGGGGATCAGTCTTAGGCATCAAGGCTTCTCTCATCCCAGTTGTATCACCCGGCGTTCCCTGTCCAGCTGTGAGACACAGCCTCTCCTGCGGGTCCGCGACCTGCTTCTAGGTTGAGAGGATCCAGATGGGGTGGTTCGGCATCTGCTTCAGATGCCTCCCAAACATCTCACTGGTGAGGAGACCCACAGGGTAGTTCTGTGCAGGAGTCTCAAGATCAGATCAAGATGCTGTTCTTTTTCCTTCATGGTGAGTATTTACAGGACTTGGTTACCATGGCAGGAGGCAAAAAAAAAAAAGAAGAAAGAAAATAGGACTAGTCTAGCTATTCCCTTGCAGGGCCAGTGAATGTGCACCCGAATGCAGGAAATTTACTCTTATTTTTCAAAATCTTTTGGGGAAGGGTTTTCCCCCAGCCCTCCTATACTGGCTTTGTCAATGACCTCACGTCCCCCCTTTAGAAAATCCTGGATCCGCCCCTGGTTATGTTGGTCAGTGAGAGAGGTGACCCCTAATACTTCAGATTTCTGGTTCAAATTAGTGACTGGAGGAGTTGGGTTGTTCTTAATTTTAATATTCATCAATCAAGAAAACTTTTATTAGTCCCACAATAGGTTCTAAAATAAAGACATTATTGGTTTAGTGTATGAGCAAAAAACCCAAAATCCAATATATCAGATTAAAAAAGTACTTTTTTTACTTAAAAAAAAAATAACTCCAAGTATGTTATTAAAATACTAAAAAAAATATCTTTCAAATTCTTAAAAAGAATGAGATTTGTTACAAAATAAAAATGTAAATAAAAAAAATATGAGAATGAAGGTTTAAAAAATATTTATAAATAGGTTCATTTATTTATTTTTAGATATGATTATATTATTTATTTTGTGGAAAAACGTAGGTAATATTTTAAAACTATTTAGTCCAGTTTTGAGTTAACATTTGTTTTATTTTTTTTTCTAAAAGCTTGTGGAATATTTTTAGCATAACACCGGAAGTGCTTTCACCGCTAACCTGAATGATCAAAACAGCGGAATCGTGATTAAATCTGAACATTTCTTCAGAATTTACTTTGATTTTAATGTATTTTTACCTCATAAATTATTCATAAGCCAACAACGCTAGGTTGCTAGGTTACGGCAGCGTTATATCGTAAACCAGTTTGTCTTATCGTTTAAAATGCGTCGTTTATCCTTCTTTTTTAGGACATCTAACTATCAGACACCTGTTTTATTATCTCTCCAGGATAAAGCAAAAGATGTCGCCGTTATTTTAAGGCGGAGAAAAGCAACAGGTACGATTTTCAGGGCGTTTGAGGAAGTTCTAAACTATAAAACTAGCAGTACTTTTGTTCAGACCCACAGAAAACGATCCATTACTTCCATCATGTCAAGGATGAAAGTCTGCATTATTGGCTCTGGAAACTGGTACATATTTGATTTATTTGTATTAATTAAATGCAAATTAAAATACATCAAAATAAAAAATTTGATTGGCTTTAATTCAAGCATATTGGAAAAAAAAAGGTGTGAATTTTTTTTCTCTGATTGTAATTTCAGGGGTTCCTCCATCTCCAAAATCATAGGACACAATGTAAAAGGGTCAAACCGCTTCAATCCTATAGTGAATATGTGGGTTTTTGAAGAAATAATTAATGGGAGAAAACTCACAGAAATCATCAACACGGAACATGAAAATGTTAAATATCTACCAGGTCATAAACTGCCTGAAAATGTGGTGAGTACCAAAATTACACAGGTATGGAGAGGCTGGGCGATGCATCGCTGATATCTAAACTCATTCTAATCATATAAACACACTGAAAGCTTTGATCTACAATTAAACAATTGATTTAGTTTTTGAAGACTATCAACATCAACAAGGATTGTGTAACTAAAATACTAAGTAATCAGATTACACCCAATAAGTGGCCAGGTGTTTGTATAGTGAAGAAAATATGTGGACATGCCGTGGCAGAGTTCTTACCAGTTGTTCTCTTAATTCTTGGAAATTGCCTTGCTTCGAAGAATCGGTGTGATTTTTTTTATAATCCTCTCTCCAGGTGGCTATACCCGACATCACAGAAGCAGTAAAGGGGTCAAATGTGATCATTTTTGTAGTGCCGCATCAGTTTATCTCCAACGTGTGCGACCAGATTAAACCTCACGTCACCAAGGATATGGTTGGGATTTCTTTGATAAAGGTATAAATCTGTAAAGATGGGGTTGTAAAAAAATCTAGTTTGATAGTTGAGCTTCTGAGACTTTTATTGTTCTGTCTTCAAGGGCATCGATGAGGGACCAGATGGACTCAGACTCATCTCTGATATAATCCGAGAAAAACTAGAGATAGAAATCAGCGTCCTAATGGGAGCTAACATAGCAGAGGAAGTGGCAGAGGAGAAGTTCTGTGAATCCACAATCGGTGAGGTTGTTTTTCTTTTTAACTGAACAAACCTTGTCCCTACCAACCCTCACCCAAAACCTTAAAAAAAAAAAAAAAAGATGTCTCAATACCTTTGTTTTCCAACCAGGCGCCAAAAACCGATCAAATGGCAACATGTTCAAAGAACTCCTTCAAACTCCAAATTTTCGCACAACTGTGGTTGACGACTCGGACACAGTGGAGCTTTGTGGAGCATTAAAGGTTGACTTATTAGATCAATTTTGGAATTTTTATATGTTCAGTGCCTCGTAATTAAAACTATCACGTTTTTAAAATTTGGTCAGAACATTGTTGCAGTCGGTGCAGGGTTCTGCGATGGCCTAGATTTTGGAAACAACACGAAAGCAGCCGTCATTCGTTTGGGTCTGATGGAGATGATTGCCTTTGCTAAGCTGTTCTGCAAACACCAGGTGAACCCTGCTACCTTTTTGGAAAGTTGTGGCGTGGCTGATCTCATCACCACCTGTTACGGCGGGCGCAACCGCAAAGTGAGCGAGGCCTTCACGCGTACCTCCAAAGTGAGTCGACAAAGATGCGAAAACATCAGCAGAGATCAATTTGGTTCATTCTGGGTGATTTGTTTTGTTTGTGTTTAAGTCCATTGCAGAGCTAGAGAAAGAGATGCTCAATGGGCAGAAACTCCAAGGTCCAACGACTGCTGCTGAAGTCTATAGAGTTCTGCAAAAACGCAACATGGTCAACAAGTCAGTTCATTTTGCTCTGTCACAACTTGACCGATACATTCATGTTGTGATAAATAAAGTTTCATTTTTTCCTTGCCAGGTTCCCGTTGTTCACAGCGGTGTACTTGATCTGCTATGAAGGCAAGGCAGTGAAAGAGTTCATCACTTGTCTGCAGAACCATCCAGAGCACATGTGAGGTGACCAGTTTGCTTCTGTGCTTCCACTAAACAACCACTAGAGAGCGGAAGGAAGACGTCAGAGAATTTCACAAACATAAATCATTTTTATATATTTTAGACGATATATATCGCTGTTGATTGTAAAAATGTATTTAATTTTGTGACGTAAGATATCCAAGCTACGTAGAAATAGAATCAAATATTTTTTTAAAAATCAACCAATGCTAGAGATTTTAAATACTGCAAAAATCCCCAATTTTGTTTATGTTTTGATATCACTACATGTGTTTCAAGAAGGTCAGGGTGGGGACAAGACTTGGAACACTGGTCTTTCTGTGTGGAGTTTGCATGTTCTCTCCATGTATGCGTGAGTTTCCTTCTGATACGCCGGTTTCCTCCCACCTTCCAAAATGTTAGGTCAATAGGCCACTATAAAATTGCCCCTAGGAATTAGTGAGTGTGTGAATGGTTGTCTATATGTGTGTGTGGCCCCACAACAGACTGGTGACCTGTTCGGGGTGTACCCTGCCTCTCGCCTTGAATCAGTCGGAATAGGCTCCGGCACCACCTGAAATGCTGTTAGGGATGGTGGGGCGATGGGACCGTTCAGAAGATTCATAAGTGAATGAATGTCTGTTTGCAATTAAATACTTTTGATAATATTATAATTGTTAAGTGTATCTGTCGTTGTCAAAAAAATGGAATGATGGTGTTTTATTATTGACAAACAGTGGATAGCACAGTGGCCTCACAGCAAGAAGGTCGTGGGTTCGAGTCCCGGGTGGGGACGAGGCTTGGAACACTGTCCTTTCTGTATGGAGTTTGCATGTTCTCCCCGTGTTTGCGTGGGTTTCCTCCGGGTACTCCGGTTTCCTCCTACCCTCCAAAGACATGCATGCTAGGTTGATTGGCCGGTACCAAATTGCCCCGAGTAATGAGTGTGCCTGTGGATGGTTGTATGTGTGTGGCCCTGCGACAGACTGGCGACCTGTTCGGGGTGTACCCTGCCCTTCGCCTTAAATTAGCCGGGATGGACTCCGGCACCCCCCGCAACCCCGAAAGGGACAGACGGATAAGAAGATGACTGATGACTGACTTTCATATAGAAGTACAATCTTAGAGGAGCCCATGCTAGATTTGCCCCACCAAAGAAGTCATGGTGAATTCACATGAGAAACAGAATAATGGACAAAAGCTGCCCTTGTTCCTTCATGTAACACTATTCACTGGTCACAGTGATGAAATGTTTTTATATTTTCATAGATATTTGACTCTCATTTGTATTTCCATGTGATTTATTTTCATGTTTGTTAGTTATAGAAGTAGCTAAAGTTCTAGCTGGTGAGTAAACTGTTGATGCTGCTCATGCTAACACACTGTTCAATTTATGATGCTGGAAACAAACTAAGTTTAATTGCTTTAATTATATGTAATGATAGTGGTAACATCTACATATTTGAGGTCTAAGATGGAATACAACTTTTTTTTTGGTTTTATGAAATGGACATTCAGGATAAGTAAGTAAGAAAACCTTTATTTAGCATGCTAATGTTGCTTGCTAACGCTATTTTAGCACATTGATAAATTACCTTTAAATAGTAAAATGTTCTATTTTTCACAATTAAACAAACAGTTGGACTTATTTTCAATAATTTTTGTGCTTTTACTTTGTAAATGAAAGTTTTGGATATATTTTTTTAAGTATAATGAATAACGCAAATCTTACTTGCTAATGCTAAATTATTAGCATATTAGCTAAATTATTGCAATAAATTTGTAACATTTAGTTTCCAAATAAATTACAAGAATTTAATTATTTAATTTTTTTTTTTTTTTTTTTTTTTATGAAAAGTAATATAGTTCAGTTCGAGAAGCTAATCATTAACATGCTATGCCCCCTTTTTATTTTATTTTTTTTATAAACTGATAATGTAGAAATGATGTGGTAGGAATTGGTCAAATGTATTCTGTTTCTTCTGTTTCTATTATCTTTGATAATAAGATACTGTCAGTTCATGGTGTTAAAAATGTTGTGGTACTTAATTTTGCTTTGTTTTTAATTTCATTTTATGTTGGGCTCATTTAGAGTGATTTAAATTGAACTATTTTTTTTTTATGCAAATTACCATATCTGCTTGTACATCCTACCCTTTTGGCAAATTTTTTCAAGCTATCTCATCCTGCCTGCTAACAGGCAACCATGCTCATTACTGTCCAGATCACAGGACATCAAAGGCTTGAGAGGAAAGCTAAAGCAGGGTGAAATGGAAAGATGCACAATGGGGTCAGGAGGAGCTTGAACAGGTTCCCATGGGAGAGCCGGGTTCTGTTCAGCGATATGGCTTCTCTTATTTCTGAACAGACTGTCATCCACTGTTTTTTCAGGCATCCCCAAAACCCTTGTGGTGGTTTGACACCAGCCCGGATCCTCTGTTTCAAAGAGCAGGTCCACCTTTAGATGAGACCCAAGCTTGAAAGAGGAGCTTAATCACCATGGTAACTTGTCTGTTGCACACCCATTTGTTCTAATTTTCCCTCTTTTGTCTCCATCATTAAATGAGAGGTTTGTAAAACTGTAGAGAAAAGCAAAATAATAGAGGAAGTGGTGTTTAATATTAAAATAAAAATCAGCACAATCTATTTTTTAGTTTTTAACAACAGTATTGTAGGTGCATTGATGGACGGACATCCAGCAGCTGGTTCACACCAACAAATCCGAGCTCCACACAATGAACGCGTCATTGATCAAGTCAATCACAAGACACAGACAGACCCTGTGGAATCCCAGTTTGGCAGCTGCCGGTCCGGTTGGGCACTAACCTTCACAATCGTGTATGAAACAAGGTAAGTCAAATGTTTCTTTTGAATGCTACTTAATCAAAAAGTCCGACACCCCAAGCATGCACAAATCAATCCTATTTAAGAACCTGTAAAACCACTGGTTAATTTATACCACATATTGATACATTTTTACATATAAAACTTTGTGTATCACATATATAGCGATTATATCCAGTGCAGAAGGTGATTACTAAAGGATAAACAGTGCACCATTTGGTTAAATGTTTTGCTTTATCCACAAAAAACACTGTGAACTCTAAATCAGCTTTATATAATCCAGATGTAATTTGTGGTCTGGAATGAGACGGAGCTGTTATTCACAGTTGGCTTATCACACCTGTGTCACTTAACCGTCGATCAAAACTTTTCCTGTTAACACTAAACAGTTTTTTTTAATAATTAAAATAACTAGCCCTCCCCAGGCCACAATGCATGCTTCACACCTATAGATTTATTGCACCCTGAGATGTTTTGCATTGGTGGGAAAACTCACACGTACATTTTTTACCTACGGGCAAATACGCCTCTGCAGGGTTGGCGTGATGTCAATATAGTGCATCTTATTTCATATCTTCATCGGTAAAGATGTTAATTGCTATGTGTGGTTTTGACACTCACGGTTGAGAGTCCACGCTACGTCCTCAGCTAATTACAGGCCACTGATCTCGTCAGCTGTCACCGCCACACTCGCTTTACATGTCAATGACAGCCAAATGGGTCCTCATATCCTACCTCTAGCTCATACAATGCTTCAATTGAAGACATAAGAGGTTGAGACAACCAGAAGAGAAAAAGCGAGGGGGATGCCACCCCTCATCGCAGCTGGTGTTGATGCAGTGGCGAAGGGCGCCGAGTCTTGTCCATCAAACAATGACCACTCCCCCGTGTCGTCGTCTTCTTCAGCTTGATGCTCTTAGACAAACGTACTTCTTTGTGTTTGTGGAGAGGTGAAAGAGGAGGAGGGGGCAGAGAGTTGTGGAGGTGTGGGTAGTTCTGGAGTGTGAGGGGAAACAGACAAGTTGTCAGGAAGCCTGGTTGTGGCGTTGCATACAAACACTGTGGAAGTATAAAAAGTGTTTGTGTGTGTGTGTTTGCTTGCCCCATCTTGTTATCTCAACCAGACTGGAAAAAATTGCCAAAGCCAAAAGATATGTCTCTTCTGCATATCAAGGGGATGAGGAGATAAATGGAACACTTTGCAGTTTGTCTAAATTACTGATCTTTAATCAAAGAAATGATGAAGCTTCACCGTAAAATTTGGCGACAGATGCAGCTTTGTTTTGTGCTTCAAAAAGTCCGTATTGTCTTTTTGAATTAACATCAAATTAAATTTTGATAATGAACATGATTTACCAGATTTTTTTTTACTACACAGAATGCTGACACAATCCAAATTGGCGAACGTCTCTTCTGTTTTTTTTTCTCTTATGCATCTGTTCATCTAAATCTCCTCAGTCTGTTCTCTTGTGAACTCAGAGTAGCTTACCTCAGCGCAAACGCCACAATTCTCTCTGATTTGTGGAAGTTGAGCTCTTTACCGTATGCCTCCCTCGGGTTTGTGCTTATATATGCATTAAGATGCTCCTTAGGTCCAGGGGACGTTGCCGAGATCCCCGGGCGTCTGCAAATACCATTGATGTAGCGTTCCTGCATGTGCATGTAATGTGGAACATGAAGAAAGTCACTTTCTAATCCTTTTAGGAAATACTTCAAATGATTCAGGCAATTTGATCAATGTCCTCTTCGCCATCAGTTTGGTCACGGTTGGCTTAGATCAGCTACTTTTATATTAAATATCACACTTTTTTTTTTACTAATACAAATTTATACCTCTGTTTCTGCTTGACTGCCTCGCAAAACATCTGGACCTCTGGGACCTTCTGGTGTTTCGATCACACAAACTTTGTAGTCGTTTCACATTTAAAGTTTCCTTCTGAGATGGAGGTTCTTTAGACAGGTACAGCGAAGCTTTAAGTACGGCAACACGCTGATGACTTGACTGTTTTATGGCCGTTCCGGTTGAAACCGCAGCTGCAGCTGTAGCTGTAGCTGAAGCAATCCGAAGGGAAACATTGTGGCTGAATGAGAAAGCAGCCAAACGTGTCTAAAAGAAGGCAAGAAGATATAGAAAAAAAAGAGATTTGTTTCGTTCAAAGAAAACCCCACCAATTTTTAAAGTTTGTCTTCAAGGTTTTATGAAATTTTTTTGGCCTGACTAGAAGAACAACTATCACCGATCGATTAAGCAGTGGAAGATACGGTTACTAACAGGGTCATGGATTATGGGAAAATGGACTTTGAAGCCAGATGTGTGGCCATGACACAAGAACTTTTCAATTTACTGTCGCAGGTGTTGTCTGGTCGACCGCATAATGTTTAAGTTTAAACCATTGTAATCCCAAATCCATCAAGTGCTGATGTTCTGTAAAAGTTTTATGGGCTCTTGGAAATGATTCACAAGGGTTCCTTTGGCAATGGCACTGAGAAGATCATAGAAGCAAACCCTTTTTTTCATGGCTACTTGGTTCTAACCAGAGCTAAAATAAACCTGTTGGCTTGTTTATGGGTAATGAGAATGTCTTGCTGGCAAACATGACTTAGAAGCCAACAGAGACTGTGTGGAGTCGATAAGAAGTAAATGTGTCCACATGGATACAGCACCTCCTCTAATTATAGCAATCTGCATGGTAGACATGGAGCCTGGTAGGACGTGGAGAACCAAAGTGGGTTCTATAATAAGAACAGTTCCTCAATTGCACTTGTGTGGGCATCTGTAATTGAGGACAACTGAATCCTCAAAATAAAATAGAATACTTTTTTTTTTTTTTTTTAAGAAGTCCGTACCCATCATTGTTCTGACACATTTTTGTGAATACACCACTGGAACTTGTTTATGGAGCAGCTTAGCGTCTTTTGAGGAAATTATGAGGCAAACCATCTGCGAGACAGCTGTACAATCATTTGCCAAACTATACGAGTGTAGGGGAAGACGTCCTATAAGCAGAAATGCACTGGGATTCATTAGTTCAACGACTGGAAGGAAACAGCTCACCACTATCCAAAAAAACGTGTGCAAACATTACTGAGATGTTGGTCAGATAAACAACTAGAAGCAGAATGAAACTGAAACCAAGTGTATTGAATGGCCTAGAACTTCAACCAGAGAAAGATACTTCAATTTATGTTGTTCCTTAGGGAGCTTTTGAGTTTTTCTAACCGTCATTGAGCCCCTTCTGTAAAACTTTTCTCTACAAAAAGAATAAAGTCTAACATTTTTTTATTCCTCTCCAAACTAATGACCTTACCAAGGTGACCTTGGCGAAGTTCAACCCAAAAGGGCCTTTGAAGGCGTTTAATTCACAGTAGTTTCCAGTTTTCATGTGAACTTGCGAAATAACTGGTTGGATTGCTTTTACTGTAGCCTTTCAAATACTATTGAATACAAACAATACCAAGATGAAGATTAGTCTCATCTGGTGGCACCGCAAAGTTATATTTGCGCCATTAGCAGTAGCAGTGCTACCATAAGCTAGCCTTGTGCCATCCAAGATAACGTATAACAGCAAATCAAATAACTATGGCTGAACAACATTATTAACTCAAAAGCTGTGCAAGAAATCCTAACAGCTACCGTATTTTCCGCTCAATAAGGCGCACCACATTATGAGGCGCTACAGTAAAGGCTGGGGTTACGTTATGCATTCATTAAATGGTGTCCCGCTCAAAAAACTGTCAGATAGGTCAGTCAAACTTTATTAACAATTACAAAACAGCTTTCTGTTTTTACTCCCAAAATGAATAAACAGCTGTTTTATTATTTTCTCCGAGATAAAGTATTAGTATTTTTGTGACACAGTTTATCTTCCATTGGAGAAAAACTCTGTTTAATCTTACTTACTTGGCGCAGCGCATCCTCTTGCTTCCTCCACTTCCTCACCATTGATTCATTGATGTTAAACTCTCTCGCTGCGGCTCTATTCCCGTGTTCTACTGCGTGACCGATCGCCTTGAGTTTAAACTCTGCGGTGTAACAGTGTCTCTTGGTAGGAGCCATTTCTGGGTCTTTACACAAACACACAAATGGAAATGAGACGCCCTTCCATATATCCCAGCATGCACCGCGCACTACTTCTACGGGGAAAATGGAGTCGGCGGCTGCTTACCGTAGTTGTGACACCTGTTGTAGCTCAATATCAGTCCATATACTATAAAGTGCTCTGGGTTAAAAGGCGCATCGTGGACTTTAGAGAAAATTTAAGGTGTTTAGGTGCGCCGTATAGTGTGGAAAATACGGTACTTCTAATAAAATGAAATCCTGAATGAACGTTATCGAGAATGCTCGCAAAGCTGGCAATTCCTGCTTCTGACTTGCTCGAGGGAAGTGTATGTTTGTAAGCTGTTTTATATCAGAGCCTCAAGCTGTGACACAGGCAAAAGTCTTTTAGGCAAATGGAAAATTTAAACTACGGTACCTCCTTTACAACTCTAAAAGGGCAGCACTGAGATAGTTTAAGGCCAAATTCTTCTTCTTTCGGCATTTCCCTTCAGGGGTCACCACACCAAGTCAGTTTCTTCCATGTAACCCTATCTGCTGCATCCTCTTTGGTCACGCCAACAATCTTCATGTCTTCCTTAGGACCAAATATTATTAAATTTAACACGTTCAAATCAGACAGTGTCAAGATGACAACAACCTAGAGCTCCAGTTAGATAGCCTATTAGTTAAAAACCACCAAATTCTTTAGATTTTTAGTTACACTTTAAAAGCTCAAAATCCTTTGTCATTTTCTTGTACCGTCTCGTGCATAAAATACTTTGTCCAATCGTTTTCCCAGAGTCTCCGCAGGATTCCGACCTCTGCCATAAAATGTTGATGCCACTTACCTCAAACAAATTTATATTACGGAATTCCTAGGCCTTAACCTTACTATGCCTGTCTGACATTTTTTATTTCCTCATTTCTTGATCAAAGTACCTTAAAAATAAAAGAGAACTCAAATTTTATCGTCAACCTTTACAAAATTTCAAAAGAAAAGAACGATATTTATTGCAGAAAGTGGTCTGTCATTTTTTCTCCTTTTAGTTAACAAATCTAACTCATTATCAGTGCAAATAAAAGGTCAGGTATTCTTTGATTTAAGGCATGTCCTGTTAAATATTAGATTAAAATAATAAATCACAAGTCCCCAATGGCACCATCAAAGATTTCAATCACATTGCGTTATTACTTTTCTTCCTCAACATTTGATTGCAATCAGTCTAATCCAATCCACTTACCTCCTGACATTTATGTTTAATTGAATGCTCACAATGAAAAAAGAGGACATTTGTTCATGTTCTCTGTGTTAGACGCTCTGTATTTTCAAGGGATTTTTCTTTGTACCTTTCTGCCCCAGCGTTTTGTGGGCCTAATTCAGTCTGTGTGGGCGAACAATGCTTCAATACCATGAGCTTATTGGAGAAAAATGCAGCGACTGAATAGAATTATGGGAGAAATGAGTCCATTTGCAATCCGAAGAATGCAGCACCCATGATCTGAAAGCAAACCATTTGTTCTTGGTGGTTGTTGACAGCAAATACTGGGCGCTTGATATTCAGACTTTTTCCCCGAGCAGTCGGTTCACATCCAGCACAGTATATTAAAGATCAAGCCCAAACAAGTCAAATCAAATATTATCTGAACAAAACATGAGTAATAAGATTGATTAGTTTGTCTATTAAGTTTTGAATGGGCGTTGGCTTGGAATGCACTTAAAAAAAAAGTCCTGCTGAGAAGACCAATGAAAAACAGAGGTCTGGTGGCTCCTGGCTGGTGTATAGAAATCTTGTTGGAAGCAAAGCTCAGAGTCATGTGCCTCTGTTTAAATGAAAAGGCAAGAAAGGAGAGTGAAATGCAGGCTGAGCTAAGAGGCTGGGGACTGTGCCAAACCGAGACACTTGAGGAATGCAGCGGGAGCTTTCTCTTTGCTGTAACACCATTACAGTCACAACGATCTGACTCAGGAGAACAGCTCACTGCAAACAGATGACAGGTAACCCATAATTATTAAAGGGAAAAAAAAAAGAAACAAATGTGTAGTGGTGTTCTTACTCTTGTTTGTCAAGCAGAAGCTCCTCAGCATGTCAAAAAAGTACACGCATACTCATGGGTTCGGGTTTTTGGGCATTTTGTCAGCTCTTTAAGTGCAGACCGTGTGGTTGGACTTCTCTGGCCTTGGCAGATAGTTAATAAACACTAGCCTGTCAACAGCTGGTGGTGATGTAATGTGGAACTTCTCCTCACTCTCCTTCTCCTCCCGCCCCAACACGCCTCCTCTGCTCCCTCATGTACACCACTACCACTTCCCTCCCATTTGCAAGTTTTACTGGGTGTTGCTGCAGACTTCCAGCAGTGGCAATACAGATAGGAACTTTAAAGTGTGTGTGTGTGTGCGTCTGTTTGTGTGTGGCTTCCTTCCCCCTCTGTAACACTTACAGGGGAATTTACAAAAGCATGTTTTCAACTGCCATCAAAGGAGAGTCCACATCATCACGTTGTCTTCCTAACCAAAACAGCAATGACTCTTTGGGAGCTCCAGACCTGTTTATTGGAGAGGATCCGGCTGGTGCAGAGTAAGTTTAGATTCCTGCTTTTTCTGTCTTTTGATATTACAGGAAGTTTAACAGTTTCCCCTTTGGCAAAGTGGGACACATCTTTGGGTTTATACCATTTCAAATTTGACCTGAATTAAAGCAGAGATGTAGAGTCTACCCAGCGTGTGACATTACGAGATAAGGGCCTAACATATCAGATTGAAATTTGTCTCAAACTTTCTTAGGAAATCCTATCTTGCTTTCATTCCATTTAAAAATGATAGTAAAAGTAATGTTTAAATGGGACATTTCTTTGGTTGTCTTATGGTATAAAAATTTCTCAGTCTAACCAAAGTCAAACCACATATGCATCAACTAAACCTCCAAAAATCTTGACTGCTAGTGTAACAATTCTACCTGCAAAAGTATTAGTAAAATAATAAAGTGTATTGTGTTTTAGGGGGGTAATAATTCTTATCTCATGGCTTATATGGATAAATATGTTATATTTTTTAATGCAGAAATCTGATGTTTGCCCAAAAATTGTGAATCCCATCCTCTCGCTCTCCTATTATTACCGCACAGTAGTGCGTGCACGACACAGCGTAAAGCTTGATTGATCCTGAAAATACAGTGCTAACGCATGTCAAGTTTGCAAAGCTAGCGCTTCTTTATTATATTCCTATTTTGTCGTATTTCTATAACAGTACCCCCGCACCGCTGCTCATCCACCTCCGCCTGAACCAAGCACTTCCTCCCTACGTTAGAACAAAAGCTATCGCCATCAACAATTTTTTTGTATACTGTATTGATCCCTCACCGGAGAAAGTTGTGCGCTGCATCACGCCGCAGCAGGCTGCCATGATGGCGCCAATGGCTGGAGAATGGGGGTTTAGGTGTCTTCTCCAAGGACCCTAGATGAATTTAGGGTTCAAATAAGATCCAAAAGCTGACCGGGGAACTTGCAAATTTGCTTATTTGTGCATTAATAAAAAAAAACTCTTAAGGAATGTTTTTGGCAATAATGTAAAAAAAAAAAACCAAAGAAACAAAATGTCAAAATTTTAATTTTGCAAAATAAACCTTTTAAATTCACCGTCCAATTTTTTTTTCCCGCTTTAAACATTTATTTTTTAAATTTGCAAAATAAAGCGATTAAACCTGAGTAAATTTTTACTGTTAACTTGTTTGCAGTTTAGAAAAAACAAGTCAGAACAATAAAAAACGGTTGAACAAAAGCGTTCAGTGACTAAACATGCAACAAAAACAGTGCAAAAAAACTTGTTGCAACATTAAAATGTACCTCAAAATAATTCATCAGCAGTTCCAAAGGGTTCATATTAGTCTCAGAGAAGAAGATTTCAAAACAAACCACTTTGTGTAATAGTTGGCTAAGCCTTCAGGGTATTGTCGTAGTAAATTAATTGATATGAACCTTTGCAACTCATTTATTTGGAATGGCTTCAAATAAAAAGACTAAAAACAAAGTGATTTAAAGTGATTTTAAAATCACTTTAAATGAAGTATGTACGCTAGTTTAAGAATTTTCACTTTTAAGGTAATTTAAAAATAGAAATGATGAAACCAGCTAGTTTTCAGGTTAACCTTGCACAGAGCGTAGCAGCCGAAAGCGGCCGTGGCAACTCACGTTAGATAACGTGATTATTTGAGAAGTGAATCACCTCGTTCTCTTCCGGTTTCTTTCTACTTCCGGTTTCATGTTCGTTCGAAAGCGTGTGTGCCCATTCAGAGTAAGAAAGATGAAAAACTTTTGCCCGTTTGAGGGGTTGAAAGTAAAAATAATAAGTTTTGAACATTCAGATCATCAGCAAAGAAACGCCAATTATTCTGTAGTTTAAACTCTTGTGCAATAGTGGAAATGCTAAGGCCAAGATTTTGAAATTTAAATTTCAGTTAAATCAGTTGATTTCAGGTGATCTTTTTAGCCTAAAAAGGAATACATTTTTAAAGAGAACATGTGGACTGCAAATCTGAGAGCATGGTCCTCCCCGGAAAAGGGTGGAATGCCCCCTGCAGGTCAGGGGCAGGGTCCTCCCCCAAGTGGAGGAGTTTAAGTATCTCAAAGTCTTGTTCACCAGTAGGGGAAGGATGCAATGGGAGATCGACAAGCAGATCGGTGCGGCATCAGCAATATCTAGGACGCTGCATCGGTCCGTCGTTGTAAAGAGAGAGCTGAGCCGAAAAGCAAAGCTCCCGATTTACAAGTCGATCTACGTTCCAACCCTCACCTATGGTCACCAGCTGTGACCATGAATGAGATCGCGGATACAAGCGGCCGAAATGAGCTTCTTTCGCAGGGTGGCTGGGCTATCACTCAGAGATCGGGTGAGGAGCTCTGCCATCTGGGAGGAGCTTGGTGTCCAGCCGCTCCTTCTCCAGGTCGAGAGGAGCCTGTTGGGGTGGTTCGGGCATCTGGTCTGGATGCCCTAAGTGCCTTGCTGGTGAGGTGTTTCAGGCATGTCTCACCGGGAGCAGACTAAGTGGCAGACCCCGGACCCGCTGGAGAGACTATGTCTCACAGCTGGCCGGCAAACGACTCGGGGTCCTTCCGGGTGAGTTGGAGGATGCAGCCGGGGAGAGAGGAGCATGGGCTTCCCGTCTGAGGCTGTTGCCCACGCAACCCGGCCCCCGATGAGCAGAAGATGAAGAATTGTGTTTAAGAATGGTACAAGAACTAAATCACTGTTTAAACCCAATTAAAAGGGATCAAGAGGAGGTTTGTTGTTAGAATTTGCAAAGATTAAACTGGCCTTTAAGTGTGGGAATAAAAAGATTTAATAGAAAAAACTTTAATTTCAGAACAAGTTAGAATGCTTTCTTTGCATTTTATATTGTCTTTGCAAAAAAACAAACAAAAAACTCCGGAATGGTCATTTTTACATAAACATCTCAATCAAGAGCTACAATTAAGCGGAATAATTGAGTTTTATTAAATATGTTTTCCCCACAAGTTTGCTATATGCTTGCAATCAATTTGAGTTTAGATTCTTTAGCTGGTTTTCTTTATCATTTGCAAAGTAGGAAAACTTTGCGTTTAGCTTGGGACATTGCCAAAAGGACCGATTTCTGTCTGCAGTGGTTTTCTTGGGAACAGCTTACAATGGAGAACATTCACATGCACAAACACACTGCTGTTTCTCAAGCTGTCAGTAGCCAGCTGATGAAATGCATGTGTCTTGTTTTCTGGTGAGCTGCCCATGGCATGATGCTCACATACCGAGCTGAAGAGAGAACCCAACTACGGGGTGTGATGCAGCTGTTTATTTTGATATGAGCTGGAAATTTTCTTGCCCTTTCTTTTGAAGCATCCCTTTTGGGCATCAATTGACTTTGTTGTTTTAAAAAACTTGTAAGTGTCCCCATGTTGGAGTTCATCCAAAAGTTATGATGTTAGTTTTGACCTATCAGATTACAGCTGTAGGTCCCAAAACAGGAAGCTCAGTTCATTCTTTTCCAGGATGTATATTAACACATCCTACGCATTGCAGGGACTCCCCTTATGAGCATGATGACGACATTGGAGTCATTGTTTTATGATTTTTTTCCATCTGACTCCAAACCCATCTGTTGCATTTAAAGTTTGCTCAAATCGCCATCAAAACTATTCCTCTCCCTTCATTTGATCGATCCTGATTTAATTAATGGGTAATTAAAGTGTTTACTTGACACTACTGAACAAGTATTTTCAGTGGCTCGCTTTGATTGGAGCAGCAATGATTTTTGACTTAATGCTTCAAACATGAATAAATACATAATATTTCTTGGAAATTTTTCACGTGAACACTTAAAATATTCTGTTCTGTTGTCCTCTCCTTTTCTGTGGTGGGGTTTGCGGAGGGAATAGCCTCAGATAAGAAACCGTATGCATCACGCTGCATCCTTCTGCTCATCCGGGAGGATCCCGACGTGTTCCCCGGCCAGCTGTGAGACATAGTCTCTCCAGCAGGTCTGGGGTCTGCCTCCACGTCTCCTACTGGGACGTGCCCGAAACCAGGGAGGTGCTCAGGAGGTTTCCTAACCAGATGCCCTAACCACCCCATTTGGCTTCTCTAGACCCGGATGAGCAACGGCTCCAATGTGTGGTCCTCCCGGATGGCAGAGTTCCTAAGTGAGAACCCTAAAACTATATCACCCAAAAATTAGATAAAATAAGAACGTTAATTTTAAAACACAAATTTGAAACACAAATTTCCCAAGTGTGGGATCAATATAGTAATTCTAATCTAATTAATGTTGGCTAAAATGGGTACTTTTTAGCGTGGCAGAGGTCAATTAAAGAAAAGTTCATGTAATTTGTCCTTTTAAAAGTAACAAAAAAACCTTAAAATAATCTTAAAAAAGCCCCTAAGTTATCTTGTTCGGTTAATGTCTTTTTCAAAGTCACACCAAATGTTCTTGGTTTTTAAACGAGACCATTGTGGATCTTTGTCGAATTCTCAAAAGCTGGTAATTGCAATAAAGCTGTTGACTAAAAAATAATGTTCGAAACTGGAAAAACAGATCAATTTCGTTTAAACCCCAAAAACACATGTTCAACCACATGTTCCACTGAATTGAGATCCAGTGACTGGTGAGGCTAACGGAGAACAATAAACTCATTGTCTCATGGAAGAAGCCAGTTGGAGCTTTGGGACATTAAGCATTGTCTATGTGTAAGTGGCTGTCATAAGATAAAATATTTAGTCATTAAAAGATGGAAGTGGTCACCATCAAATTTAGATGAGCTGTGGTTGGGTTAATTATGCTCAGAAAGTTCTCGGGAACCCCAAAAAGAACTACAAGAAACAACTAATTTAAATATTTACTCACGATCAAAATTAAACAAACTTTTCCAAAGAGTTGCTTTTATTTTATAACAACTTTTTGGCAGGTGGAGAATCGATCTTCTATTTTGATTAAAATGTATCAAGTCACCTGCAGGTGTACGTAATCATATTTAACAATGTGTTGTGAGGCTTATTCCTCTGTTGAAATGCTTTTTTTCGTGGTTTATTTTAGTTAGCTTGACCATTTGTTTTGTTTCTCATCTGGTTTTGATAAGTTAGCTGCTGCCATATGTTGTTGCTCACGGCGATACTTCACAGCTGGATTTTCTTTGTTCCTTATTTTGGAAAGTAATTAGGTGGATTTCTTGACTCAATAAAAACATTAGAATTTATCCCTACTTGCTAATTTCATAGTTTGGTAGCTAAATACAAACAAAGGAATTCTATAGTTTGAGAAAACTATAATGAATAGTGAGGTTGTGTGTAAAATGGGTTATTGTCCAAGTCTTTCAGATGCCAGATTCCAGATAGCCATGTCGACTTCAATAGGACACATGGAGAAGCAGTTTTAGACAAGCTGGCCAGCAGAGGGACGCATTGCATCTGATCCACATAGACCATCTGGGCTTCCTGAATACAGATGATCTCTCTGTCCACACATTAAATCCCACATCAGACACTTGCATGCTTCAATTTTCCCCTCAATGAGTGGAAAGTAATAGCGTTAACCCCCCTCCACCCTTTTCCACACACACACTTTATTATCTCCTCCCACTTCCCCTCCACAGAGCAGATGAATTAAAAGCGAGACGCAAACCTATAATCTGCACGGTCATTCATTCTTCTTCCAGTACATGGCAACTAGGATGAATGATTCAGAGGAGAAATAAAGAGAGAGAGAACTGGGTCCTGTACCATGGGTGCAGGGGGTATAGGAGGGAGGGTTGACGGGGGTTGGTTTGGTGACCTTGTTTCAGAATGGAGACATAATGAATCGGTTCCTGGGGCAAAGGGAAAGCACCAATCAATGTTCAATCTCCCCTGCCATCCATTTTCAGGAGCTGGCACTTCCTGGCATGGAATCCCTTTTTTTAAGAGTGGTATTGATCATCGGATTGCTATTAGTTTCTCAAAGCTTTGAGTGGTGTACATGAACAATTGAACGCTCATTTTTGTTCTCTTTTACTCTTCGTGACCAACTCAAAAGCCACAGGAAAGAGCAACAATGTTCTCGGTAGAATTTTAAAATGCTAAAACCTGCAGTGAATGGCCAATGATTGGCTTCAATGCCAAGCTGCTTAGATCATCCCACTTTACAAAGAAAGAGTATCCAATCTGAGTCATGACAATCCATATTCATGGCCAATCTGGGCTTATTATCACCGTTTATCCGTGCGACTCTTCGTCTGTTTTCAGAACAGGGATCTCTCAATGGGTCTAAGTGTTATCATTAAGCTGTTATCCCCCTCACATTATCCCTGTTTTAGTTCGGAGCTGTCTGGGGCTCAATGACCTCAGCTGGGTCCTCCCTTGTTCCTGGAGCAGATGTTAAAAAAGAAAGCCCCCACCCTTCATTTTCCCACCTCAGCACCCACCCACCCACAGACACACCATGCCGCCTCGCCTCCTTCCTTCACCCTGGCATCTAATTAGGTCTACAACACAAAGACTCCCAGATGTCAGCGTCCTCCTGGCCCCCTTTGATTATATCCTTTCCACCCTGCTGGCTGGCTCCGTGATGGGCTGGATGGCCGGCTGGGGGCCGCTCAACCTATAGGCACCGACGCGTGTCACTTTGGCGAGCACAAGACCAGTTTAACATATCAGTAATTGCTTTTGGTGTAAATCACCAGGAATCAGAAAGGAGGGAGGACAGTCATGGATTTGTCCAAAATGCAACATCAACTTTTAGTATCTGATTATTTTGACTCCCAAAGAAGCTTTTTGTAACGTTTTTTCTAAAATCTTTTACCTTTTGATGCTAAAAGTTGATCAGAAAGTCCCAAAATCAGACGTATTTATTTCTATTTTGTATCACTAATTGTACACTTTGCCAATAGTGAGCCCAGCATGCGTTAAAACCCCCTGAAAACAGCCTGTAAGTGTTTCATTTCCTCTAAAACGAAGCAATCAGGAACCATGAACGGCTTGTGAATAGTCAACAAGTTTGTCATTTGAGGAAAATTGGCAAAGCCACCTCTTTTTTCTCGCTGCAGGCACAGTCATAACTTTTAGCAGCCAGGAACCGTCCGGCTTAGACAATGAGATATTGTACACGCATGCTACACAGTTTTGAAATAAAGTACACCATCAATGTTTAAAGAACAAGTTTCAGACGATTAGTGATATCACAGCTAAACTCAAGTCTGTTAAATGAACGGAATTTCTTTACGTTTGGTCCTAATTTTGTTATCTAAACACCATTCACCGATGCTTTGTATTTGGGTCTTACAAAATTGAGGACCTCCTGTTGGTCTCAATTTCTTTTAATTGGAAACAAATGTCATTGTTTAATTACTTCGAAAAGAAAGAAATGAACAACATTTGACATTTTCATTATTTTAATGGTCTTACATGTAAAATTTTAAAGGACAAATTACCATTTGTTTTCTTTGAATGTTAAAGGTAGCAATGTCTTTTATCCGAATGTCCCTGACATCTGGCCTTTGAGGTATTCGTCTTATCTTTATTGCTACAGATTGATCCTTTACCTCATGCACTGTACATCGCCTGGAGGAAATGCCATTGGAGTGTCTGCACGCTGGGTTTGTGAAATTAGGGTCAATACTTTAATCCATTTGAAT
Organism: Neostethus bicornis; assembly: GCA_902685375.1. NCBI lineage: Eukaryota > Metazoa > Chordata > Actinopteri > Atheriniformes > Phallostethidae > Neostethus > Neostethus bicornis. Next base: position 8,887,620 of record LR738563.1, read on the forward strand.
CATTTACTCTCAATTTCCTTCACAACTCCCTCCCTTGAGAAGAAGACTCAACTTCCTCTAATCTCAATATGAGACTCAACTGAAAGCTTTCCTGAACATAGACCAGCATTTCCCAGTTAAATCAAACCTGCTAATTAGTCATTTTTCAAAACCAAATAAAAGACCCCGCCTCCCACATCCTGTTCACTGATTAGGCAACTTCCTTCCATGGATTGCCCCAAGCCATACAGAAATGGGGCCAGAGTGTGGTGGTGTCACGTTTAGCAGCTCAACGTCAGACGGGGAGGAAAACTCAGTGGTGGAACCAGCTTCCAGGACGTGTCGATGAGACACTGGAAGCTGGAACAGATGGAACAGATTGCCACTGGAACAGAATGCCAGTGGATTGAACGTGACATGTGGACAAGTAGGCATGTTTGACATGTGCAGTCATGCCGATGAACCCTCAGACGGGGTGTAACGGATACAGCCTACAGCGGGGTAAATGAGGCTGTTTGGAAATGGGGTTGGTTAAGTAGGTTTTTGAGGCAAAAACTGGCCTAAAATTGCTTGTGTTTTTTAAAATCCAAATTCATTCAAGCTTAGTTTTTAGATGTTTAAACAATTATTTCATGTGTGTGAGAATAGCCGTTTCCCTCCAAATGTGAGGTTCCCAATCCTGACCTCTGACCTCAACATCAACCAAGAGGAAGTGTTGTGCTTACTCTGTACTCCGACACAGCGAGCCTAAAAAGCCTGCTTTCTTTGTGAAGGAGTAGTATGCGTGAAGTGTTTATCTTCTGCTGCGGTCTCACTCTGACCAGGTCGGACTGGTTCCCAGCTCTGTTTGGAGAGGTCTAAAAACACAAAGGGACAAAGCGTGAAGTATGGGGTTGGACCACAAAGTGACCGGGTGACACAGAGAGCAGGAATACCCTTACGAGATCTAAAGAGAGGTCCGCTTTCTTCCTGATGAAGCTGAAAGTGAAAGAAACCTCAGAGGGATCCGTTGTGCAATGGTATCTATAGCTACCTATGGTTAGGTTGGACTCTGCTCTTGTGTGAAAGGTGAAAGCCTTTGCTCTCAGCAGAAATGCAAAGCCGGATGTGAGGTGTTCTTTGCTGACTTTCTCCACTCCTCCTCCCAGGGCTTCCCAGGTGTTTGGATCACTGCAGGGTAGAGGAGCCATGAACAGACACCTGGACAGAAGAGAACAATTAAAAAGATTGTCTCTTGAAAGCAGCCTCCCGGTAAGTCAAATCTCATTTCCACATAGCTGCCGTTTCTTGATGTTTTCAGCTTTAAAGTCACGTAAAACATACTTTATTGTCTCCACATGTGGAAATAAACTAGTCCTTTTGTTCCGTACTGTCACCACACTATCACAGTTGTGGTTTGTTTTGGACTACATTTCCCACAAAGGAACTCATTGGTGAGGTCTTTCTTACATTGCGGTTAACACATCTCCATTTTGTCTTTGTTTTATCCTCTCAGAAGAAAAATATGTCATTTCCTGAATCCTAACGTATATTTAGAGTCTCTCTTTAAACATCCCAGTGAGCGTGAGATTGAAAAAGTAAGGATCCCAAGTAAAACCACTGACGGATAAGAAGGTTAGCTTTCCCCAAGCAATGGACGCCAGTGATTGACGGGCTTATCTGGACACCAGACGGCTCTTGCGAATCACAGGAGTGGAAACTTGTTTTGGCTCAGGGGTTAACTAAAGGTGAATCTGCTCACAAGTGCCTCTTTGGAATGTCAAGTGCAGCTTTTTTTTTTTTTACTGACTGCTGTGTTGTGTCTAAATGGGAGTTTAAAACAAGAGAAAGAGAGAGACAGCTTAACCCTGTCCCATTTGGTTCATACAGTACGGTCACTGCACAGGAAACAATAAATCAAGAACCTTAAAATAACCTCATGATGACGTGACTGAGGATTAACTTAGACTTGAAAAGGTAAATCATCCAAAAATACTTTAAACACTAAGAAACCAATCTGACAGATGAGAATTTGGTCACAGTGTTACATCTTTTAATGGAGTATTTTGTTGTGCAGGTCGCTCACTATCAGGATTTAATGACGCTAACACAGGTCAATTAACTCTATTGACTTGACCTGGCTGTTTGCTGAACCATCTTGACCCATTGTTGGCATTCCCTTTTTTTTTTAAAGGGAAAACGCTGATGTAAGCTTTTTTGTGATTTACTACCGTATTTTCCGTACTATAAGGAGCATTGCATTATAAGGCGCACCTTCAATGAAGGTGGAGATAAACTCTGTTTAGTCTTACTTACTTGGCGTAGCGCATCCTCTTGCTTCCTCCACTTCCTCATCATTGATTCATTGATGTTAAACTCTCTTGCTGCGGCTCTATTCCCGTGTTCTACTGCGCGACCGATCGCCTTGAGTTTAAACTCTGCGGTGTAACAGTGTCTCTTGGTAGGAGCCATTTCTGGGTCTTTACACAAACACACAAATGGAAATAGGTGCGTTCCGGGTTAAAAGGCGCATCGTGGACTTTAGAGAAAATTTAAGGTTTTTAGGTGTGCCTTATAGTGCGGAAAATATGGTAGATTTTCAGCAAATTTCTAAGTTGGTTGGATCCGTGTAGTCCCTCATCCATCCAGGAGTGATCCATAGTAGAAAAAGTTTCAAAAAAGTGTTCTGGACAGTTTAATTCTTGAACGAATTCTTGACAGTTCGTTCAAGAATTAAACTGTCCAGAAGACTTTTTTGAAACTTTTTCTACTAAGTTGGTTGGACTTCAGAAACATTCAGCCAGTTGTAATCACTTGTCTTCTGTATTCAAAAACACAACCTACCGTATTATTCCCAATAGAAGCACACTTTCTAATTGAAGCACACCCAGGTGTTTTCTGAAACTTGAATAAAGCAAAGCTCAAGTCCAACTAAAATAAGTCTTTAGCTCAAGTCTGACACGTCCTTGTCCTTTTAGTAGCGCGAAATAGTGCTACCAGCATGTGCAGCTTGAGCTAGGACCAATACCGTACAGAGACGAATTATTTTGCCCTCCAGATTTTTTTTGTTGCAAATAGCTTATTTATTGACGCGCATCCCATCAATTCAATTTTATTTGTATAGCCCAAAATCACAGAATTTCCGTCTCAATGGGCTTCACAAGAAAAAGAGGAATGTATTAACACAGATACACAGCAAGAAAAATAACTAACAAATGCTAACTAAACAAGACTAGCACATTTATGCCCTTAGACTCTCCTTCACAGTGGGGAAAAACTTCTAAAAAACCCATCAGTGGGGAAAAAATAAGAAACCTCGTGGGGATCCACATGAAAGAGAGATCCCTCCCCCGGGACGAGCAACCAATGTGTCTCTGTGCATCAGTGCGGCCACATAAGCACGTTTGTTGTGATTAATACTATATTTGACTGAAGCTTTTGTCTAGGCCATGTTTTCATCCTTTCATTCATAATTGCTTTACTTTCTGCGACAATCTCATTTGAAATGCGTAATAAATTGCAAAATACGTTCCAATTTTTTTTTCATGCCGCTCAAGAGCTGTCTTACAAAAACAGTCTGAATGATGAGATCTCACTTGTGAACTGCCTTCCAAGCTTTTTTTTGTCTCATATATTTTATAAATCCCATTTTGTATTCCACTGAAAATACCAAATCAACACAAACCAGAATCTCTGATATTCGGTTTGTAAAATATTGAGTATTTTAACACAAATCTGTCAAAGTAAACCGAGACTTTAGGGCGAATCTAACGGGAGTTGTGCAGATTACGAGACTGATTTATATTTCATTCATGCAGTAGTTCGTCGTTGTGATTTCCTTTAACACATTGCTTGACAGCTTGATGATGTGGTTTGCAGACAGGCTTTCTCGGTATTACCACCTATCAGAAGTTATTGGTCGGCGCTGTGGCTTTAATTGCTCTAATTGAAGACACGGCGACCTGATTTACTGTGAGAGCGAAACTGGGTCATGTTGGTGATATGGGTTTATGATTCAGCATGCTTACATTTGCCCACTCAACTATCCATGCATGCATATTTTTTTTTCTCCTTTTCATCTCATGCGCTGCTTCTTTTTCTGCTTTTATTTTTTCCTTCGGCTTGAGTCTGCATCTTTGTCATTTCTACACTCTTTCTTTTTCCCCCCACACACACTTGGAGCAGCAAGAGCATGGGGGTGCTGGCTTGCTTTAATAGTGGGACATGGAGGAGCCTGGAGCCTTTTTGGTAAGGGTCCAGCTTGGATCTGGTGGCACTATACAGATGGCTTAACACGGAAAATGGAAGCCGCTTGAATTGGCCCGGCAAATATGAAGTTGATGAATACAAAGTTTCATTTGCTTAAAAAGTGTAAATAATTGAAATAGAATCTAAGTTTTTAATATAAGAATGTCTAATTTCCTTGACTTCTGTCATGAGGCGATGTGCAGGTGGAAGGAGGAGGACCCAATTGCAGGGCAGAAAACCTGGTTTATTTAAGTACGGAAATCCATTATTGCTGTGAAAAGAAAATCAAAGTTTCAGTGGCATGGCATGAGGTTATTGTCAGAATGTGTTCTTGGTCAGGCAACCAGGAAGACCTGGCTGGAAAGGATGGTATGACGTGACATGGAAGTCTGGGGTAATTGCCCTTAAATAGATGGCAGAGTCCACAGATGTGTGGCATCAGGAATCAACCTCGGGTATCCCTAAATAGGGTGATGAGGAATATCCAGGGCTCCCTCTGGTGGCAAGTGAGGGGCTCATGACAAGTTATTTATACTCATTACCATCAATTTATTTTGGGTTTCAAGGTGGCACAGTGGTTAGCATAGTGGCCTCAAAGCTAGAAGGTCAGGGTTTGAGTCCACGGTGGGGTGAGGTTTGAACCCCTGGTCTTTCTGTGTGGAGTTTCCATGTTCTCTTCGTATGTGTGGGTTTTCTCCGGTTTAACTTCTTCTCCAAAAAACATGCATGCTAGCTTTACTGTACCTAGTATCTCGCCTAAAATCAGCCGGGATAGGCTCCGACACCTTCCCGGCAACCCTGTTAGGGATAAGCGGTTCAGCAAATGAAACAAAACCATTAACTTTTACTTGGGTTGCTTTCGATTCTCGCCGTATGAATGTTGTTTGTCATTCCGCTTCTTTACTTTGATATTGATTGTTTGCTGAATTCTTGTTTCCGTCAAACTTTGAGGTCACTGGTCACTTATGAAGGATGGTTTGGGGTTTCTGGCCTTGGCACAGATAAACCCACTAAGTCCTGTAAACAGTCCTTTTCCTGAGAGGATATGAGCCTCTGATACATTTATTTTTTCAGGCATCTGGCCTTTTTTTTCCCTTCAAAATTCCATTAGGCGACAGGCATGAACTCTCACGTTCTGGTTCTTCCGTAGTGTCACCTGTGATTACGTTCTGTTCCAGATGGATTTACCTGAACCCCAAATGAGGCATTGTTTTGTCACAAGGTTGTCACTCCATTCACGGATGATCACTCTCACGTTCCGTCTGGAAAATCTGTTTGGTTTCTTTCACACTTTCGAGGCGTTCCACATGTTTCACAGCCTTTTAAGATGAGAGATTTTCCACTCAGGGCTCCCCTTGATAGATTTTTGAGCTCAAACTAGAGCAAGTAAAACTAAGAAAAAAAGATATTTGTCAGCTGGGAAATGGGTAAAATATTTATGTCTGCGTTTCTCTGCATGAATTGCAGCTTTAAACTTCCATTAGTCATTTATGGGCGATTTAGAGAATTTGATTCTAACCAACTGCCTAACTCGTTTATGATGAATATGCTCCTTTAGTTCCTTCTTTGGCTTTTTAAAAAAAACATCCAAAATGTAGTTCTTTCAAAACTGATTAAACTCAGCGTTGGTGTTCATGTTTTTGATGCATTACGTGTCAAAATAATGCGGACAGATTAGCATTATGCTCATCATAAATCTCCTATTTGAAGGGAAACTGGACCATCTGATTGCTCAGAGCAGCAGCAACAGAGATGGCAGTTCTCCCAAGTAACTAGGCCACCGCTTGGATTACATAACATCCGTGTTGCTGGGTTGATTCTCTGCCTCTTTTTATTTTTATCGTTTGATGCGCCTGCATAAGAGACTCTCTTCGTCATGCTGAGACGCGCACGGCGAGCCCAACAGCCGTGGACGCTCTGTGAGCTGATGCTACAGCGAGCTTTAACTAGGTCACCTCAGTGACTTCGTTTTTGGGTCTGTACTACACACAATTCAGCGTAGTTTCATTCCGATCTAAATTGATTAAATTGAAGACAAAATTGAGAAAATTTGGACGTACAAAATAAGATTATGTTGGACAAAAGGCTTTTTATTCAAGGCACAGGAACATTTCCAGATCCAAGGACCAGCTCAACCACTGGTTTGTGGTCATTTTTGTTTTCATATTTTTTTGGTTTCTAACATGGGAATAAGCAATAAAAAGACACGCTGGTGCCTTCAGAAAGAAGGCGGACAAAAACCCAGAAAATCTGTTCTTTTTTTTTTTCCCTCCTTTTTTAAACGATGTAGTTTGTGGTTTTATTTGAATAATACCACTTTTTTTTATCCTGGGTAACTAATAAAGGATTAAAGAGCCCAAATTTATGTGTTCAATTCTTAACTCAAACACGTTCCAAAAAGCCCATACACATCAGAGTTTGGATGTGAAATTCCATGACTTTATCCCAAAAAAGTATACCACACAAAAAAAAGCTGAAGTGCTTCAATTCAATTTGCTGCAGAGTGTAGAGTGGCCAGGATGAGAATCGGCGCCTCCAAATTAGGGATCTTAGGGTCATGTTCACTAGTGGGGGCAGGATGGAGCAGGAGATCGACAGACGGTTGGTACAACGTCTGCAATAATTAGGACGCTGCATCAGTCTGTCGTAGTAAAGAAAGACCTGAGCCGAAAAGCAAAGCTCTCGATTTACAAGTCGATCTACGTTCCTACCCTCACCTGTGGTCACCAGCTGTGGGTGGTGACCGAAAGAACCGGATCGCGGGTCCGAAATGAGCTTCCTCCACAGGGTAGCTGGGCTCTCACTCAGAGATGTGGAGCTCGGGGTAGAGCTGTTGCTCCTCCGGGTTGAGAGAAGCCAGATGGAGTGGTTTGGGCATCTTGTTAGGATGCGTCCTGGACGCCTCTCTGGTGAGGTGTTTCGGGCACGTCCCACCAGGAGGAGACCATTGGAGAGACCATGTCTCACAGCTGGTTAGGGAATGCCTCAGGATTCTCCCAGGTGAGCTGGAGGACGCAGCTCGGGTGAGAGAAACCTGGACTTCCCGTCTGAAGCTGTTGCCTCTGCAACCTGGCCCCAGATAAGCTGAAGATAAGGGAATGGAACCACAATCAAATGAATCAAATACAAAGATTCCTCATTTGATACCTGAATAAAACATCAAAGAACAGCAAAATCTCCAAAAGATATGGTTTTCAATGCATTCCGCCCAATAGTAAAATATCATCAACTGAACGCAAGAATACACTTCCATTTTTTTTCTCCCACCTTTTCCCTCGCCAGCAGTGCAATTATACTCCGAGATAATTGATAACAAAAGGCTGAATTAAAACACTCCGTGGGGGAAGAGTTAATAATCAAGAACTCTGCATTACTGATTAAATGCTTGCTGCATTGCATTGTTGTAAGTTCCTTTGAATAAACAGCATGTGGTTGTATTTTCCTGTTTGTTTCGGCCCAGCTAATCCCGTCCCCCCTTTTCCCCTCTTGCGTTTTGTCAAGCAGCCACCTTGTGTAAAGTTTTTATGCGCTGATTTGTTGCCACGCTCTCGTATCAAGTAAATTTCATTGGCTCGCACACTATTGCTGAGTGGGAGGCAATAAAATCGCTCTGAAACAGACAAATTAGTTTGGTTTATGCTAAATTTGAGCGCAAATGACAATTCAAGATGCAGACATAAAACTAAGCAGTGGAGAAAAAGGATGGCGAGAGTATCCCAGTCTAGTTTCGTTGGTTCCCAAATTGGCAGAAGTTTGATATTATTACTGAGCTTCTCAAACTAATTGAGTGTAATTATACAGTAGAAATCCAACAACAATGCCCTCCCCCCCAAATGCAGGGCCTCTTTCTCACGCCATTAGAGACGAGTACTCCCTCACTGCTCACTTAGTGTGCCAGCGTGATTCTTGAGTAAGTGCTGTAAAGTGTGATTCGGAAAGCAAAGCTGATTGGACGATTTGGGTGGCAGCCAGTTACATAAAGAGATTTAAACTCCACTTTAAGGAAGGCGATCTTTTCTCCCTCGCTCGTCATGTTGACTGCTTAAATGAAGTTTCTCAGCAGGAGTGTACCAGCCTCCAACCGGGCCTCTGACAACTCCTTCAGTGTTCAGGTGACATACCATGCATACCTGGACTCACTATGTGTGTAGCCACGGGGCCGGGGTGTGTGGGAACAGAAAGCAGAAAAAGTGACGTGTTTCTTTTCTCGTCTCGTGGGAGCATTTCATCTCTCGCAAAACTTCTTCGTGAGCAATTACTAGCTCTCACCCAACAACAGAGTCTGTACTCTGCCTCGCTATGTAGTATTAAACTGTCAACCATTGGCTTGTGAAATGATTTAATTATTGAGGCAGTTTTAAAACGAGACGCTTTTCCAAGCTCTAAGACTGTTACAGTCAATGCTGGGTTTTTCTTTAATTGAGCAATTATGCAATACTTTATGAATTCTTAACTTGGGTTGTACTACTTTATGCCAGTAAATAATTCAATATTTTTAGTAGCAAAAGATTTGTCTTCCAAACCAAAATTATGACTATATTTTAAGGAAAAAGGGGAACGAGATGAGAAATACTGACTTGATCCAAAGACGTTTAAATATGCTTCACTAATTGGAAAAATATTTTTTTCATTAGCTCGTCTACGCCCAACAAATATTGACCAAAACCACTGGCTAAGTAGTTTTTTGTTTTTCCTTTGGTTAAAGTTTATTAAATCAGTTAGCTTAGCGGTGATCCTGAAAATAAAACCTACGTTATAAAATAAAACGACTACAAATCACTGCAATTTAGAATCTTTTGTTCTTTACGTTCCTCTCTAAGGCTAGTTTTGAGCGTTTGGGGATCCATATCTGGTATTCAAAAGGATATTTTTAACAAAGTGAAGACTTGTTCTTGACTCATCATGTACACTATCTTGCCTGCATTCCAATGACGTTATATGAAGGCTTATAAACACAAAATAACTGAAAAAAATAGATTTTGGATTTGTTCCAAAATGACCACACAGCTTTTCATTTTGCTCAGGGGGATTCGGCCAGCTTTTGTAATTGGATGTCCAGCTTTCCTGGTTCAATGAGGCCAGTCTTTGTATCTTGTGAGTCGAGAGCCCGATTACAGCCCCGGTTCTTCCAATAATGATGAAGATCAAAGTTGATACTGCAGACTATGTGCGGTTGGAGTCACATGCGTTGTTCCTCAAAACATTAGCGCTTTGCACCACGCTATTCACCCGGTAGCATCCCCCCCAAAGTGCTCCTGCCGAGAACACAAAAGACCTTTGAGGGGCCCAAAATCCACATGGACAAGGAGACGATAGTCCTGTTCTCTAAAGCAAGTGTTATCTTATCAAAAGATCAAACAGTTGTGTACTCACTTTTGGCTCAAATGCAAATTTATCAAAACAAAAAAGTTCATAGCAGATGAAAGAATTCACTGTTTAGTTTGAATGATAAAAGAGAAGAATATCTTGATTGTTCAATTTTGTTGTTTAACACCACAGTAAACAATGTGATTCAATCAGGTGTTCAGAAAAGACATTTTTAGTATGTCCTTAAAGAAAAACATTCTCAATGAGAGAATTTTGTATTTCTTAAACTGGAAAAAAAATTGTGATTTCTTGTGAGTTCTTTTTTGGCAAGGTGAGATAACCCAATTGAAAATGTATGAAGTAAATGCAATTAAACCTCAAGCTCACTGCTGGTAACAACCAGAACCGCTAACTAGAACCTAGATGCTAACCCTAACCTCCCAGACCAGGTTGTGCTAGGTGTCTGTCTTTGGCTGTCTGAAATGTCAATGGCTCTGAATTAAAGTTACTTTTATACTAAATATGCTCATTCAAGATGCCGCTCCCACTGGCGATGGGTGGTACATAAAACAACCCATGTTATATACCGCGGCCACTAATACACTCGTTGAAAGTTAAAACTACCAAAATTTTAGAGTCTATTGGGAGAGATAAGTCATTAAAAATGCAGTTACAGACAAAGGCATAAATTATGGTTCCAGCATTGGATGGATGAGGTATCTTCAACGTTTTGGAATCAATGCTCTACAAATGGGCCGATGAAGTCTGGCCCATACGATATTGGGTACAGTAACATATGAATTCATCAAGCTGTGATGTTTTAGATGACAGAATAATTGTACGGGTTTTTGTTGAAAGAAGCAAAACAACTGCTTGGACAAAAAGCTTAAAGGGCCCATCTCATGCAAAATGGACTTTTCAGAGTTTTCTACCTTGTAAGAGTGATGTCCAGGCCTTGTATATGTCACCAAAGGGGTTTCTAGATTGATTTAGCCCGTTTTTCACAAATTGCTGTGGATTTCTGGTACGCTCAGACAAAACAACCAATGAGCAGATGTCTGAAGTATGACGCGGCTGTCTGAAGTATGACGCGGCTGTCTAAAGTATGACGCATTTGACGTAGCCAGGATGCACTTCGCACAAGCCCCCCTCTGCAGCAAACCCTCCCTCCTCACCACCCGCCTGCCCTCCTCACCCGCCTCCACTCCGGCCTTACGCCCTCACAAACTCGCTTTCAACGTCCGATATACAGGCTGGTTCGCTGCTCTGTGTTTTTTTTATTTTCTTGCTTGAAACATGCTTTTTTGATGAATCTACATGATAAAATCTTATTTCAGACGCTACCAAACCGCTACGCACAGGTTTAAAACTGCCTTCCCCCTCCCGCTGAGAGATGGGCGGAGGAATAGTGGCTCAGTGAGAGCAGAGGGCGGAGCTTGTACTTTCTCAGGACGGGCAGGGGGATGAGCAGACCCGGCCTTTCTTAGTTCCGGGTCTGTGACTGCGCTCCACCAAATCAATATATTTTCATAACTATCGTGTAATGCATGTCGCAAACCCCACATTTCGTATGTGTATGTGCATAGGATACAATGTGAAAAGAGTTATTTTGCATGAGATGGGCCCTTTAATATAGGAAAGGACTTGAAATGAACAAATCCAATGTTGGACTTTTCCCATGGTGTTGGCCTCGTCCACCCGGCTTCAGAGCTATATCTCCAGGGATGTTTGTTTTGTGTATGCAGATGAGGCACCATCTTTGTTTCCAACACCACCACAGCCGGTATAAGTTTAAACAAGGCAAAACTGATGGTGGGTAGCTAACGGGATTGGCTGTGCGGATTAACACCCTGAGGCTAAGGAAGGGGTGGCATCTGTCAACAAAAAGAGACCCAACTCTTACCTTTTCGTTGGTGTGGGACAGGGACTCTGAGCGGGCCCTGGCAGACTGGGTATGCGTGTGAGGGGCAGAAGGTGGTGCAGGAGTGTGAGGCAGTGAGCACGTCCTGCCTATTCTTCTGCACAGAAGACTGTCTGTGATCACATCCTCCTCATCAGGCAAAGAGCCAAATCCTCAGCTGGGATTTCACAGGGTTCTTTTATTCCCTGTTTTCTGATGCCAGAGCTCCAAATGTAAAATCTATTGATGAGAGAAAATGTGACCAGTTCAGTAAGGTATTTGTTGTTTGCCTTGACCAATTTCACAAAGTTCAATTTAGTCTATTTAAAGGCATACTTTTGAACATTGTTAAACCAATTAAATGTTGTATTGTTATGTTGGAATCCCCTGAGCATGCATGCATAAGCTTGTGTCAAATGCCTTGATGCAAATAAGCTTGGATTTGCATAAAGTCTTTAAAACAAAATACATTTGCTCTTATTCAGGGCAGAGAACAAGTTGAGGCACATTACTGGGCACAAGATGTGCTTTCCCATTTAATTGACTTGCCTTTGGCTCCAGACTGTTCGAGTCTGGCCTGTCAAGCAAGTTCCTAACAGGTGTTGGAAGGAATGGAGCTTCCCTGCACCTGGAAATGTTTTAGTTTTTAATGAGTTAAACTGTAAAGACACATATGACACTCATTTATTGCTTCTGGATTTCAAAGTCTTTGCCAATTTCTAAATAGCTTTTGACTAAATGAATGGTGTGAATGATTTCAGTACGCCACCCACTCCGCCATTTTGAACCCCAATGATTGCCCTTAATTTGTAATATTAGATTTGTTATTTTTCCATTAATGTTGAAGAACTCCTGACAAATTGTCAGTCTCATTTGCAAAAGATAAATTACCCAAATAGTCATTCGGGTCCAGATTCAATTTTCTGGCCATTCTGGTTTGAAATCATTATATGGACATTAGTGTCATGATCACTCCCACATGACAAATGAAGCCTGCTTAAATTTCTGAAAGATGCATTATTAAGATCTCAGTTATTATTACTTAGACCTGAATTGTCATTTTAATGATAAACCGTTGATCCTGGGTCGTGTGTAGATTGGTTCAGAATGGCTTCCATTGACAAATGGTTGATGCAGGTTGGCACATCCAATTTTTGAAGCATCGTTCTAGTTCCTAACTTTTGAAAGAACAATTAAATTTGATTGTGTTCCGATTTTCTAAATCAACCCTTTGATGATAAACTATTAGTCACCAACAAGAATGCAGCTGGGAAGGCCAATGGTTTTAACACTTGCATCCCATCATCGCTCTTCAAACCGCTCAGCTGTCTTGAGGGTTGATCTCATAAATTCCTCACTAAGGCTTGCCCGGGCGCACACTGAATGACGAGTTTGTAATCTTTGTTTGAACAGGAGAAACACCTGACACTCAACTTTCATCAATCATTCAAATAGCGACGTATCAGCGTGTTTCTCTGTTGAAACGTGCACTGAGGTTGGTTGTGCCAAATGTAGACTGAGTCAAATTTAGGTGTGGTTAATATTTTGCCAGTTGATAATTATTCAGAGTAACAGAATTTTAGAAGTAAATACATATTTTGGTGTTTGCTATTGTGATGAAGAGGCTGACAGATGAGGTCAGACAGGAATCCCCATGGACAATGATGTTTGCAGATGACATTGTGATCTGTAGTGAGAGGAGGAAGGAGAAGGAGGAAAAGCTGGAGAGGTGGAGGTTTGCACTAGAAAGAAGAGGAATGAAGATTAGTCAGAGTAAGACAGTGTACGTGTGTGAATGAGAGGGATCCAAATGGAAAAGTGAGGTTGCAGCGAGAAGAGATAAAGAAGGTGGAAGATTTTAAGTATCTAGGATCAACAGTCCAGAGCAATGGAGAGTGTGGAAAAGAGGTGAAGAAGCGTGTGCAGGCAGGATAAAACGGGTGGAGAAAAGTATCAGGTGTGATGTGTGACAAAAAGTTTTAGCTAAAATGAAAGGAAAAGTGTACAAAACCGTGGTGAGACCGGCCATGCTGATTGGTCTAGAGACAGTAGCACTGAGGAAAAGACAGGAAACAGAGATGGAGGTAGCAGAGATGAAGATGCTGAGGATCTCTGGGAGTGACAAGGATGGACAGGATCAGAGGAACAGCACATGTTAGAGGTTTTGGAGATAAAGTCAGAGAGGCCAGATTGAGATGGTTTGGACATGTGCAGAGAAGAGAGCGAGAGTACATCGGCCGAAGGATGCTGGTTTTGGAACCACCAGGAAAGAGGACTGGAGGAAGGCCAAAGAGGAGGTTCATGGATATAGTGAAGGAAGACATGAAGATAGTTGGTGTGACCAAAGAGGATACAGCAGATAGTGTTAGACGAAGAAACTGACTTGCTGTGGCGACCCCTGAAGGGAAATGCCAGAAGAAGATACATATCTTGGTATTTAGACCAAAATCAGTCAAAAGCTAAGATTTGGTACTTGAAGTTTTGTAGATGGGCCAGCTGCTTGGGCTTTAGTAGAAGTTCCTATAGTTGACGTGTACAGGTAAATTCATACCCTAGTGTCTTAGATTTGAAAAGTTATTCTGAGTAACATACACTTACAGTAAATAAGAGGATGTAAAAAAAAAACCTGTCATCACTACAGAGGAACTGCTCCAATCAATCAGAAACCTTGATTGGTGGATTCTTGAGGCAGATACACGGCAAAGTTTCCATAACAACTTCCACGTTTCCCATTCTAAATGAGAAACCTGTCATAATCTATTGTGTGGCCTGAACCTGACCACTGTGAGAAAAACAAAACCTGTAATCTGAGATTCAAGTTTATGCTTGGGGTGTCAGTTAGGAAACTTGTCAGCGTAGGCGGTTGGCAGACTTTTACTTCAGAACAAGAAGATGAGAAAAAAGCCAAGGGTTCAGTTAGAAGCTATTGTGATTTTTTTTTTATATCAAAAGGAAAATTACATTTGAAAATGGAGCTTCACACCATCACATCTTTGTTCAATCTACTTATGATTTTGTCAAAGAAAAAAGGCCGATCAGTCATCTTCTTATCCGTGTATCCTTTTCGAGGTTGCAGGGGGGTGCCGGAGCCCATCCCGGCCAATTTAAGGCGAAGGGCAGGGTACACCCAGAACAGGTCGCCAGTCTGTCGCGGGGCCACACACACACACATTCATTCCTAGGGGCAATTTAGCACCGGCCAATCAACCAAGCATGCACGTCTTTGGAGGGTGGGAGGAAACCGGAGTACCCGGAGGAAACCCACGCAAACACGGGGAGAACATGCAAACTCCACACAGAGGACAAGAAAAAAGGTGTAACACTATTTATTTTTTTTTAAATGGAATTACATGTAGAATTCCGCTAAGATTTGGCAACAAAATGTTGTTTGATTGTCATCTTTGTAGAATATCAACCTAATAGAATATCAACAAACTTTTGGATGTTGAAACAGATATTTTCAGATTTAATATTGAAAAGGTAGGAATTTTATCGTAGCAACACATTTCAATATAAAGGCTTATTTTCCCAGCAAGCACTTCTGGGTTCTGTGTATTCAGCTTCTTTATAACCATTCCAACAAAGACTTGTCAAGGTTTTTGTAACCCAATGCAATTGGCAAAGAGGTTTAGAAGTTTTATCAATTTGAATAGAAAGTCAATATCGCCCGTTCATGTAAGTGACTGCAGAATGAAACTAATTTGTATTACCAACTCAAGAGCTAAACACTGACTTGAACCCATTTATTTTTTGTGAAATCTGCCGAGAGTCAAGAACATTTGGATTGGGAGCCTGCCTTTTTTGCCATATCGCCTGAGTCATACATGGAATTGAGTCACTGACCTCACAAAAAGACAAGAAAAGCAAGATCAAAGAGCGTCTGGATGCTCATACACATGCCTCTCCACAACAGTAGCACTTCTGGTATTGGAGCCACTGCTTTCAGAGCTGTGTCTGGACTGAGATTACCCACCAAACCCTAATTCACACTATTTGTTGACATATGTTAATATTTTATGTACTAAAATACCCATGCAACTATGAACGATACACACAACTACTTTCTCTAAGGTAGTGAACCACTGTTAGTCTCTACCAGGTGATTTAATTCAACTTGACTTGGCGGTTAAATATTGACAAGAGCTGATGTGGCCTGACCGAGTAGAGTCAGGAATTCAGATGAGCCCCTTTGCTGCCAAGGCTGCACCACTGTCTGCTGCATCATCGTTTCAACACACACACATATGCACAGTGCCAGGCTGCAGCTGAGACTCAGCAAAGCAGCTGGGGCAGAAGTGGGGAACGAAGCGGAAGAAGAGGCAGGAGGGCGAGTGAAGAGAGGAAAAACGCGGATGCGGGATGAGCCAGTTTTTAGACCACGACGTCGCTCCGGTGCGCAGGAGGATTCAAAACGTCCCGTTGCTTGAGCTGCTGGCGGTGAGTATTTGACCATTCGTGTTCCTCCTCCTTCATCGATCCATCCCTCTCAGTATCTTGTGAGCCAAGGAGGTATCTGGGGCAAGAGGCAGGCAGTCTGTCTGGAACTGGAACTGGGTGAATAAGGCTATCCCTCAAGTGGGTCCAAATTCCCAACAAACCATGTTGCTCCTGGTCCAAGCAGGAGGTGGGAATGACTTGAGGGTTATTGAAGGGAAAGTTGATGTCCAAAGACGAGCAAAATTTCCCATCTGTAAGAATCTACATGACAGCGTGACTCACGAAAATCTATTATTAACTCTGAGTAAATACAATTTTTTAAATTTGGCTTCGTTTCTGTGCTTCATATGTAGGTCACTCACACACAAGTTGTATCTACTAATTAGATGTAAGAACTGAGCTTGCTTTCCGATCCTCACATATGATTGTTTATTACTCGGCTCCCATCCAGTGTAGTTTGGAAGCGTTAGGGACAAGATCCCACGTGAGTAAGTGTTACAACAGGCGATTTCTGAATTAAACACCTATGTGTCCATGTAGGGATTCCGTTCTGACATCTTCTTGCCAAAAAGATGTCAGAGGTTGTTTTAAAGCCTAAAAAATGTTTCACTCTTTGCTCTTTCTTGTAGTTTGTAACCAAAGGTGTTTTGTGGCTATTCAAAAGATGTTAGCCTCCATCCCTGCATGGGTGCAATTATGCAGACAAATGTCTCTGCTGTTCTCCTAGACTCCATATATCCTTTATCTAATTACATTAACAGCAGCTGGATAGTGACTAATGGCACACAACGAGGAGTAAGAAAGCCCAGGATTCATGATTGCATTTTTCCATCTTGTTTCACCCTCTCAGTCTTCATGCCCAGAAATCTCCCCACTCTATGTTTAGAAATCCCCCTCGAGCAACCCCAAACCTCTACACAGTCAAACATACATTTTGTTTTCCAAAATGAAGGACTTTTTGTCTATTTCAGCTGCAATGCATTGAGCACGGTTGTTTTGGATTGTTTTAAATTTAAACTGGAACTTCATCCCCTAAAACAGGATGGGAAAACACGGACATTGAGGTCAAACACTTGATGTAGATGTTTTTGTTCAAAGTTTTAGTAGTGGGATATTTTTAACATCTTTTAAACTGTAAAGTTATTTTTAAAAATGGCTTAAAGCCATGAAATATTGGTATTAAAGAAAGTTGAAATGAAGTACAGACATGTTTGTGTTTTTAGCGTAAATGCAATTGTCTGCATTTTACAAAAAAATGTCTAACTTTTTAACAGCACGTTCTCATTTTTACAAATCAAATCTTATTCAAATAGCTGTAGTTATATTTTGCATATTTACAATCATCTTGAGAGCATTTTTTATGCAACCCCCTCCCTCCCTTTTTCTAGAGTAAACCAACAGAGAGGATATCAAAATGATTTTAATTGAACTTAATGGAGGACTTAGTTCAACCTCAAAGGCAAAAAAAAAAAAAAGAATAAATTGTGGGGGATAATAATAGATTTAAACACACAGCATCACCTTCACTAGCAAAATTTTGAAAGTTGATAAGCAACCTTTTTTTCTTTTTTTTTTTTAACCTAATTTAGGATTTTTGGCTCAAAATGGACAAGAGTTTTTTTTTTTAATATACTTAATTCATCCCTCGCCCGGAAATTTGTGTGCTGCATTACACCGTAGCAGGCTGCCACCTATGACGCTGCAAATGGTGGGAGAAACGGGGAGTTAGTTGTCTTCTCTAAGGACCCCAGACGTAAACTCAGGGGGATGTGAACTTGCGAACTTCCGGTTAACTTCCGGTCCACGGGCGAACGCTCTAACCACTGAGCCAAAATCCCAAATTTAGAATTTTTGGCTCAAAATGGACAAGAGTTGGTGAAATACAACGTAAATCTTTAAAAACTGTTTCAATATTTATAAATCTAATTTATTTTATCATTTGAATTATTTATGTGAAAATATTCCAATTGTTCTAAAGCAAGACATTGGCTATAAATTCCGTTTTGTAAATTATCAACAAATAATTTATAATCTCATATTTTATTTGGGTTGTGACCTACTTTTGCGTGTTCCCAAAAACAAAAACAACAACCTTCAGTGAGATATACGTACTGTGTGTCCTATATAGCCAAATTTCTTCAAACCAAAAGGGATTTTTAATGCTAAATGTAAATATATTGAACACGTATAAACAGACTGAAAGACATCACTCTGACGTCTAGTGTATTAAATTAAGCTAATTTGACATATTCTGCCTTTTAATTGTCTCGTTTTAATTAATGTGTGGTCAGTTGTTTCCTGTTTGTCCCTCGGAGGTTTGCATTGAACTTAGTAGAGCTCAACAGTCTCACGTTACAATATGCTAATACCCCTCAGATGCAACCTGCACCCCCTCCCGGTCCTGTCTATTGCTTTCTCCATCTCCCACATACACATGCAAAGAAACACGCTCCCACAAGCCCCTGGGAGAATCATGGGAGGGCCCTGAAAAGGAAGCTGAGATGTTTAATTAACTCTGCCCTCATTTTGATACAGCCTTATTGGCTTTCGACACCCCAAATTCAGCTTCGGAGCTTTGCATAGATTATCTGCCCGCCTCTGCAGTGGCGAGCCACTGAAAAGGCAAAAAACCCCACCCTCCCAAAAAATATTGAGGTCACATTCTTACTCATATTGTACCGAATGTGCAGGGTTGATTTTTTTTTCCTTTCCTTAATTTTGGGGCAAAAAGCTGCTTTTTCAAATAGTAATTGTAAGATTTTGCAAATTACGCATTTTTTTTCTTCATTGTACTCACTCCACGAAGCGGTTTCCTTCCATTAAAAAAAGTACAAGGTGGTACATGCGCCCTCTTGCGTAAGCAAATAAGTGCTTTATTGTTGCCATTGTACGCATTGCCGAGGTAACTACAATGCAATGCTGAGTGCTTAAAACCCATTTCCCAAATTATGTAAATGTGGAAGAGCTTTGTTGATTGTATCGTACGGTCCTCTTATTGCTCATTGGGGATTGGGTTGCATTGGCAGCGCTCTCAGCAGGGATGCCCAGACTTTCTTCGAAAGGCCACTTTTTGGCCATTCCCATACACTTGTCCGTGAAGATCCCGAGGCGTTCCCTGAGACATAAGCATTTCAGTGAGATGTCCAAATTGAATCCATAGTGAAGTATATTATAGTTTATGTTTGGATTCTAGATGCTCTTAATTGCTGAAGTCTGACCAGCAGCTACAAGACCAGCTCAGTATTAACGTGCCCGACGGACTTTTCTTTCTTTTTATTAAATAATTTTAACATTCATTCACTTGTTCCCATCCTTTCTGCTCTGAGTGTCTCTCAGTCTCTCCATGCTTATGTTTCATCATCCACTTCCCCCTCAAACAAAAGATCACCTGCCTCTCTGTGTGATGTGTCACATGGTGGGAGCCCTCAGGGAAAGCCCGTGGCCTCACGTGGAAGTCTGTAACCTCCGTCTCATAATGGGCAGCCATTATCTCTCCAGGATGAGGTTTTGGTTTGTGTTGCTCAACGTGAGATATTTCTTTGAGTTCATTGTGGCATATTTTACAGGAAAAAAAATGGCCAGTGGGGATTTTTCTAGCATAAGCCGCTCCCCGCAGTGTTCTCATGTGGTGGGACCAGCTCGTATGCAAACAAGGCGATGGAGCGAATGCAACAAAAGCGGACTGGTCTGTCCTGCTTTATAGTACTTAAGGTGTTGTCTGTGGGGAAGCTGTTTTTCTCTGATGTGACTGACTTGTTCTGTCACAAGTGGTTTTTGGTTCATTCTGGCTAGCCGCTTGCTGCACATCAAACTTACTAACAGGAGTTGTTGACCTTAATACTTCTGAAATCAAGCTCTATTAAGGCTGATTGGCATCAGTTATTACGCTCTGCTTGATCATCTACATCCACAAGTTCTTCACACTTTTAAACCCCATCTTTGTTTCCACGCTATGCTTGATCGTGTTTTCCACATTCTCATTATAACACGGCTGCAGTCAGCACATTATTTAAAATGTCAAGTGTCAATGAGAAGAGCACAGCTGGCAATAGGCATAACCATTCATACACTGTGAAAAAAAAAAATCTCATTGCTATGTTTTTTCTTCATAGAGAAATAATACTATTACGTACTACAAGTTTGGACCTACTAAACTTAAACCTCATAAAAGTTTGTGATTTGATGGTGTAGACGTTGTAAAAATAGAAATAAACTTTTACAATGACTGTCTTTTGTGTATTTTGCTTCGGGTTTCTTACTTAAAATCAACTCATTTCTTGGTACGTTTGGCTTTACAAGGGTCCTAA
The DNA here is from genome assembly GCA_902685375.1 of Neostethus bicornis. Taxonomy (NCBI): domain Eukaryota; kingdom Metazoa; phylum Chordata; class Actinopteri; order Atheriniformes; family Phallostethidae; genus Neostethus; species Neostethus bicornis. The sequence goes on from LR738563.1 coordinate 8,907,777, forward strand.
ACTGTTCATTTTTGTTACCACCCAGATTCTCACACCTACTAATGTTTTGTAGAGGGACAACTTTATTTGTTTGAAAAAGTAAGCACAGTCCATGTATTGAACAAGTTTGGCAATAAGTCGTGTAATTCGTTTTCGGTCAGGGTTGAGGGTAAAGTAAACCTGGATTCATTTGTTGGTTTTTCCTATTTTATCCCAACATGAGTCAGTTCTAATCTCCTATAAACCTGGATATTTTCACTTTAGTCTACATAATCAAACTTTTTCTAAACTGTCGCACCCATTGAACAATAAACCCTGGAGGCTTTCTGAATATACCTGTCCATTTTAAAGGAATGTGGTTTATTTGTCAAACTACTTAACTGTGACCTATAAATTCTTTCATGCATAAAACGGACTCCCAACTTAAAGGCAGGGACTGTTGTATTGACACATAAAAATCTCAGTTTAAATTGGATCTTTTAGACATGTTACCGGCAGTAGGTTTCTAAGACGCAGAACTTGTTCCCACTCGAGTTGTAGATAACTCTATATGACAGGCGTGAAATTGTGTTTCTGCACAAACAAGTTGATTCCCAAAGAGCTATAAGCTGGATCTGGGAATCAATGTATGTCTTGTAAATTTAAGACCCGTCCACACGTAGCAGGGTATTTTTGAAAACGCATATCTGCTGTCCTTCGTTTTTAGGAAAACACTCACGTCCACATGTAACTGTTTTCAAAATATCTGCGTCCACATGGAGCCATATAAATATGCATCTGAGTGTGGTTATGAGCATGCCAGACCAGTACTCGATAGTATTGATGTAAACGTTAGTTCTGAGCTGTCCAATCAGAGCACCTCTGTTGTCATTTCCGCAAAACCTGAAACATGGCGCCAGGCATCTCGTTTGTGTGGACCGACAAGGAGGTGGAATTGCTTTTAAAAGTCGTCATCGACTATAAAGTTAATAAAACACAGAAAAATATAGATTGGGTCCATGCTGCCCAAACCTTGTTCGCGATCCTAACAAGGATGCACACCATTACTTGTCGCAGGTAAAGCAAACGCAAAGACGGAGTTTTCCAAAATCTCCACTTTGACCGGAGTTTTCAAAAATGCCGGTCTTGAGTGAAAAAAAACTCCGTTTTTGAGTGGACGGCACGCCAAAGTGGATAAAAATATACAGTATGCGTTTTCAAAAATACCCGGCTACGTGTGGACGAGGCCTAAGACTGAAGGTGGTGGAGATGATTTCTCTTAAAAATTCTGCACATACTCACCATTTGCTGATCTGTGTCCAGTAGGGTATCTGTTGAGAAGTTAATCTACATAAATAAACAGGATATCGCCCAGATACACAAAACAATAAGTAGAGTGACCACAATGGATCTTATGGTCTTATGAGTACTACCTTGTTCCATTGAACCATTGATTCTTGAGTAGTCATTTGCATTCTCAAGTCATTAAAAGATAGGATGTTCTAACAAACGATCGATCGGATCTGGATGTTGTAACAATTGTTTGCATGTGAATGATCCGCCAAGCTGGAGCCATTCACATTATTGAGTTTCCTTTGCTTTCTAAGGAGATCATGTAAGCTTTGTGCCTTTCACGAGTCCATAACTCAACTTTATGGCGGTGCCCTCAATGATTTTCAGGGATTCTCTCCTTCTAGCCAGACTTCAGATCAGTGATTAGGATTTTATGATGCGAACAGAGCCTCAGGTGAACTGAATTGAATGAGGGAGGGTCCTCGGGGTTGACTGTCTGCCGTGTCAATGGTCAACGATCACCATTGTGCATGGTCACTGAGGGGCTATTGTGAGAGGCTCCAGCAGCCAGAGGCCTATCGAACAACAACTCAGCATCCATCTGCCATTACAGCTGGAGGAGCCAATCGGATCCCATTCAGGAAATTATGCAGTACAAACAAGACTTCCATAATTATTGCATTACAATAATTTCTTTGGGATTATTATCAGATGAATTATTGTTGGAGGAAATGGCTGAGATGTGATAACAACCGAACAAAGCAGACTGTATTTATTGTTTAATATTCCAAGCAGGTTATATTTGGATTGGCCTTCTCATTTTCGTCTCCACCACTATCATCCAGCTCATGCTCTGTGGGAAACACAGAGAGCACTTGAACTTCAGAATGTGTTAAAATGAAAAATTGACCTTTTTATGTGCAGAAATACCAAAATGAGGTGATGCTGAAAGCTTTCAGAAAGAATCCCTTCAGGCATCAATGCACAAACACTACAATCTGTCTTCATCTTCTGACTGGCAATAGAGACATTCAGAATGGGACAATTTCCTCCACATAAGCTGCGGTAAAAGATGCATGATCACTGAATCATCACTCAGCGGATAACCATTTCTCTCTGTATTAGTGTACACAGATGCAGCGCTCTCATTTTGACATCCCTTATGTATGAATAGGGATATTGTAGATATGTAAATTAAACTCCAAATGGTGTTTTCTGTTATTTGATGACTCAATATGTGTCATGACACATAGAAAATGTGTGTACAGTATGCCTAGAGCTAAAACAAACTGTATTGTTTGCTTGATCTACACTTGGTTGTTCATACTCACTGTATCAATGTTAAGGCAAATAAATGCACTTGGCATGTTCGGGTAAGGATATGCTATTGTATCAAATGAGATGAAAACAGGGTTTTGACCGAAGAATAGCTTCCAGAGAGTTTGAAGAATGCAAGTGGATTTACAAGAGGGAGTTGTCCTTTAAAGAGATAGTTAGTTGAGAAAATAAGTAATAATAATCACGGAAGTGGGTTGTTATTGTAGGAGCAAATATTTGGCCTCAGAAAGGAAATTCAGACCCATATTTGGCCTGATTTTCCCACAGTAGCGGAACTAACACCCTCTCACTTGAACAAATTTCAGGATATAAAATCCAGAAAGTGACATCAAAACACAACAAATAGCGATCCAGTTCAAGTTCCTGTTATAGTAGCAGTTAGAGTTTAATTTATTTATCAGATAGACCTTTGACACATATTTGACAAGTTCAATGTGTTTCCATCCGAGCACAGCCGAGTGTTTAGGCCCATTGATGTCACCTCAGCTAAGAGGCTTAATGAGAAACAGCCCCTATGTCAGATTCTTCCTCAGCTCCCATCTGGATGAAATAAAACAAGAACGGCTGCTAAAAATAAGTCTTCACTTGAGATGATAACAAGGATTTAGTGCCATTAACTGTATAAATATGGCGAGCAGTCGGCCTCAAACTCATAGTGAAATTCTTTCTACACTGGACACCTTCCAACTGTAAAAAGAAAATAAAGTCTGTAGTGATACATTCATTTCTAAATTAAAATATTTTGTGTTGCTGAGTTATTGGAGCGTGAACTCAATCCAGATCACTTGAGCAGACTGAGCTGTTGCAGTACGATGCACTTACATAAGCCTCTGAAAGAAATATAATAGTGTGCTTTTTTTTTTACACAGCAAAACAAAACTTTTGCTGTATTTATACTTCCGTTCCGTCATCTTCCGCTTGTTCCGGGGTTGGGTCGCGGGGGCAACAGCCTCAAACGGGTAGCCCAGGCCTCTCTCTCCCCGGCTGCATCCTCCAGCTCACCCTGAAGGATCCCAAGTCGTTCCCCAGCCAGCCGTGAGACATACTGTAGTCTCTCCAGCGGGTCCGGGGTCTGCCCCTTGGTCTCCTCCTGGTGGGACGTTCCGGGGGCATCCTGACCAGATGCCCGAACCACCCCATCTGGCTCCTCTCGACCTGGAGGAGGAGCGGCTCGACACCGAGCTCCTCCCGGATGGCAGAGCTCCTCACCCGATCTCTGAGTGAGAGCCCAGCCACCCTGCGGAGGAAGCTCATTTTGGCCGCTTGTACCTGCGGTCTCATTCTTTCGGTCACCACCCACAGCTGGTGACCATAGGTGAGGGTTGGAACGTAGATCGACTTGTAAATCGAGAGCTTTACTTTTCGGCTCAGCTCTCTCTTTACCACGACGGACCGATGCAGCGTCCTAGTTATTGCTGATGCCGCACCGATCCGCCTGTCGATCTCCCGCTCCATGTTTCCCCCACTCGTGAACAAGCCCGGCCGGGCTCAGCCCGAACAGGGGACATGGGCCACCCTTCCAGCGGACTCACCACCTGCAGGAGGGGCCATAGGGGTCAGGTGAAGGAGGAGATGGGTATATTTATTCAGATTTACATCTTGCTGAAGTCGGGTGACTATGGACCTGTGAATTCCTGTGTCCAGAACCAGAAAGTAAGATCACATCAGATCTTTTCTTAGTCTGGCTTCCTGTCACCCAAGAACAATTTATTTAAACACCTCTACTTGTGGACAAGTCTCTCCATGACTCTTGACGAAAATTTGTCTCCGACATATTGGTCCCCCATTTTTTTTTTAGTCCTGATAATTAGTTACCACTGTGGATGAAATACAGAAAACCAGGAGTTCAGATAACTGGAGGTCATTGATGTTTATCTGTCAGTTAAAAGGGTTCTGGCACTTAGTTGATGCTTGGAGGAACAAATCTAAATCTGTTAGAGCGGGTGTTCGATTCAGTCCAATTGTATTTCAAGTGATTTGTGGCTTTATTATAAATTGAACAAATTTGCAGTAAATTTTCTGATGATTCAATTTCATTCCCAGCAATTACTCCGTATCTGGTCCTTGAATTTTTTTCCTAAAGCACAAATATGATCATGTTGCCAGTGAACTGAGATGAGAGAACAACTCTCAAAGTCAATAAGACAGTTTTTACATGAATAAATTTAAGAAGTTTAAATACAAGCAAATTTCTTAACACTTACCATTCGAATCAATTCCTCACCGGAAATGTTTTGCTTTTTGTTTCACATTGGCCAATACATCAAGGTTGGGTATTTACGATCATTAGGTGGGAGTTACACAGCAGCGCTTTGCTTTGGACTGATTTGGACTCTGCTTCATTCTTAGCTTTAAAGTTGCAACAGCATGTGAAATATTAAAGAATACGTATTCTTTTAACAGTTTCCCGAGGCGTAGTTTTGTTATATTGGATATTAAGTTGAAGATATTTGCTAGAATGTTTGGCAAAACTTTGAAATACCCAATTATGTGATAACTGAACATGTTGGCAATGGTTAAACTGGTTAGCAGTGGTGGAACGTAACGAAGTAAATGTACTTCGTTACTGTACTTAAGTAAAAAAAATGTGTATCTGTACTTTACTTAAGTAAAATTTGAGACCGGTACTTTTACTTTTACTTCACTACATTTTTAGAGCAAATATCTGTACTTTTACTTCGCTACTTTTTAAAAGTGTGTTTTACATTTTTCGTTGCATTTTCGTTCAGGAATTTGGAAAATACAGTTTTTTTTAGCGCATCTTGAAGCCGCATCGCCAAAATCAAAAGGAGCAGTTGATCGGGAGAAGAAGTAATGAACTGAGGACCAATCAGAATCGAGAGTAAACATTTTCCGCTTTCATTCAGCACCAAAAAACTAACATCAAATATAGTACAAATTAAAAAGAGTCAGACTATTTTTTGTTTGTTGTGTTTACTTCTAAATAAAAAGTTGAGCCGTCGTTACACGGAGCAGGGGCGGATCTAGAATTTTCTAAAGGGGCGGAAGTCGTGAGGTCCTTGACAAAGCCAAAATAGGGTGACTGGGGCCTCCCACCTAAAACATTTTAAAAAATATGTGTAATTTTCCTGCATTTTGGTGCCCATTTGCTGGCCCTGCTAGGGGATAGCTTGACTAGTCCCCTTTCCTTTCTTCTTTTTTTTTTCTTTTTTTTTTTGTGGACCAAAAGAGGCGGGAGCGAGGGGGGTCACGCCCCTGCAGAGTATTTATTTGTGACCCTACAGCACAAAAAATGACATTTGAATTATGATCGAATACTTTTACTTTTTACTTAAAAAGTAAAATTTACACCAATTACTTTTGTACTTTTACTTAAGTAGATTTTTTTATTGGTACTTTTACTTAAGTATTTTTTTTGCCTAATTATCTGTACTTTTACTTAAGTACAAAAAGTGAGTACTTCATCCACCACTGCTGGTTACATTGTTAGGTTCTATTACAGGTTTGATTCTTGGCACGTTTGTTCAATTTAAAGCTGACAAATTTGCTTGAAAAACTCAGACATCAACGTGTGTAGCATCTCCCTCCTCAAGATGAAAATATATTTGGTTGAAATTGTAAAAAGGATGTTTAAAGGCTGCATAAATATTATCTGGTCCCTGTAGTAAATTTCTATCAAAAGCCCTGCAGTTTCAGATCCATTGGCAAACATTTATTATTTAACAACCCAAGTTCACTTACGACGGTTTTAGTTACAGAAAACTCCCCAAGGCTATGGTTTTCTTAGATTTATACCACCCACGCAGGAACCAAGGTCTTCCTGGCTGCTGGGTGACCCCCATTGGGCTACTGTTTAGGGAAATATGTGTATTATACATTCACTTCCCCCGTGGAATTGCTTTCTGGGTTAGCCGTCACATTCTGATAGGTCTCCTCTTGGACGTGAGATTTTTTCACAAAACCCTGAGGCTGGAACTACCCCCACGACCTATCTGCAAAGATGCATTGAGGGGAAAAAACAAGATAATCACATCCGAGAAATAATTTATAACCAGAAGATTAATCATTACATTGAGTCCTGCGGTGAAGGTTAAAAGTCAGAAAAACCCATCTCTTTTCATATAAATGTTTTTTTCATAGCAAACAGGTGAGGTACCCTCCCCCCTTTTCTGAGAAGTAACAACCATACTGTATCTTCATTCTATCTCTTTGTCAGAGTGGATTGAAAATGAGTGGCACAGGTGGGTTTACGGATGACAGAATCACCAACAAACACCATCCTCTTGTCATATTACCATTCCACCGGTTATAGTTTCTTAAATTCCTCCGGGGCAATCTCAGTTCTCCGTCCCAGAACCGAGAGAGAAATCACAAGTCTGACATTACTTTTTTTTTTTCAAACAAGAATGCAACTCAATGCTCGCTCCGACATCTGCCCAGCACCTGGTTTAACCAAGTCAGAGCAAAGACAGGGCCCCATCTATAAATCAGCCTCTGGATTAAATTTAGGAGAAGTCATGATAAAGCTGAGAATGCACGTGAACTGTCAGGAAATCTGACAATGTCCTAGGCAAGAAATATCTCCGCAGACGATTGCGCCTGGAAGATGTTTTCAGGTGTTTTTCTGAGGTTTGATTTATTACCTGGGGTGAGTTTATTCTTGTCGGTTGAACTTTAGTAGACGACATGATGTTTTTTTAGACGTTTATTTGCTGGAGGTTATAAACCAATCTAAGTGCAAGTCAACAAGATAAACCGGAGATGGTGTTCGATGGATCTTAACGATGACCTCTGTGGAGTCTATAATTTTCCCAAAATTCCACTGAGGAACATTGGTTCCATTTAGACCTTTAAATGCTTGGGTTGCAGCCTTGCTATGTTAGGTGTGGTGCCCTTCTGTCCAAACAGAATTCAGTAACATCTGTTTAAAATCAGTCCTCAGCCACTCCTGCCACCTTAAAAAGAAAATCCCATGTCCGCTTTCCTTGGAACTAAATAACATGTAAAATAAATCAGTTTTCCAAAAACACTTTTAATTTATTTGGGCTGTTTTATTTCCAGTAAGAAGGAATGTGATTCTGCATTTGGGGTGACTTGTTCAGTACAATGTTCACGAGAATTTGTCTTACTTTTGATTCTAATATACAGGGGGTCATATTACCGTAATTTCACGACCATTAGGCGCACCGTACGAAAAGGCGCAGTCTCAGTCACACACCGCTTTAAGACAACACACACGCAAGCATGCAAATGTGCGTATTAAAAAATAGATCGGGAGCAAAACTGAGTTTGGTTGTGCTTTATTTAAGTAGTTACGATACTAAACAAGCACATTACCAGTAATAGTCTTCAAAGTCCGTCAAAGTCCTCATCCTCCGTTTCGGAATCGTACAGCTGCACAAAATCCAACAGAGCAGGTCCACTTCGCTCCTCGCTGTCAAAGTCACCGTCTGTACTGTACGGCTCCTCAGAAAGGATACCAGCTTTTGTGAAAGCTCGGATAACAGTACCAGCAGACATGTTAGTCCAAGCATCTACAATCCATTGGCAAACTGTAGCGTAACTCGCCCGGCGCTGCCTTCCACCCTTTGTGAAACTGTGGTCCCGCACAAAAGGGCGCACCGCTCATTTTGAAGAAAATCTAAGACGTTTATATGCGCCTTATAGCCGTGAAATTACGGTAATTTGTCGTAATAACCAAGTTTGTTTGCAATTTTTACTCAAAAATGCCAAATTAAGCATTTTAATTCTATATCCATTTTTTCAGAACTTTGGATAGATTTATGGTTTCATTGGGTTTGAATGGTTGTTTTTTTTTTTTTTTATTATTTTTTATTGATAGCAGCTTGTAGAATGAAATAACTTTACAAATTGGTACCTGTTTTAATATTTGAGCTCACCATTTTAAAGGTATTAAAAGACTTGTTTTTGTCATGTTCAGAAATGTATATACTTTTCATCTTGATTCCAAAGTGGGATTGAAAAAGTTTGTGTTTTCACTTAAAAATGAAACAAATCCCACGTCTTTCTGACTATTACAGGTTTTTTTTTTCCTCGACAGCAGCCTCCCTATTTCCCTGCGTGCCTTTAGGGGTGTCAGTTCCAGGTTTCCTTTTTCATTTCTGTCATCGCCACTCTCCCTCCCGCTCCAACTACACCTGGCTGAATATTGTCCCCTGGTTGATAATAAAACCCAGTAAGCCCCGAGCTTGTTAAAAATTGGGCACCGTCGCAAACACGTCTCCACCCTCCTCTGCGCTGATTCCTATTTCCTAGATTCCCATCCTGTCTGGAACCAACGTGGACATGATATTTGTTTTTATTTCTACTGACAACATTCCTCAGCAGCACCTCCCTGTTGGGTGTTTTCGCTCCCGTTAAATGAAAGCTGAAAGTTAAAGGAAATAGATAGAAAAATATTATGGTTTAGGATTTAACTGCGTGTGATAAAACTAAATAATTTTACTGTTTAGTGTGTAAATTTGAGGGTTCTTACTTTCAAAAATAAGCCGCTGTCGCTCATGTGCCTGCTAAGGATGATAAATAGTATACACAAACTCTAAAATTGCACACACGTGCACTTCATGTGATGTTTAACCCACTTTTTTATACTGGGAGCTTTGTGAAAATGATCGTATGGCAATGTCAGATCCGATGTATTTCATTTCTCAGCTAGTTTTTCAACTCTCCCCCCGTGAGATCGGACTCGTGAACAGCTTTGCTACTGTTCCCCACAGGCATGAATGGCCCGCTCTGTCAAAGCCAACAAGCAGAGGAGGACCCTACTCTTACAGAGAGTTGTTGGACCTATCTTGATGTTTGGAAAGATAATCTGCGGGGATTTGGATTCCTGACGGTGGCGAGGTGTTGATGTTTGGGTTGAACTAGGCCATATAGGTGCTACTAGAGGAGGAACATCAGATAAACCAAACTGTTGAAACTCACCCTCAATGATGAACAGGCTCCTTTTTGTATCTCGAGTAATCCATAGTTTCAGACACCCCATTCGGGCTTGTTCTTCTGAAGGCATTTGTTACATCCTTACCTCAATGTGGTCTGTGTATAACATCCATCGCCTTCTGTTTGGAAGTTTTGGTACAATCACGTACTGTAAGACCAAGGTTCGATTCATTGGTAGTACAGTTTCAATACATTTTCTGTTTTGGTAATAACAGAGCGTCATTGGTGTACATTTTACCAGTGATGTTAAAACGAAGTAAAAGTATCACCAAAATATGCTTTTATTGAAATAAAAGTGAGTGATTCTTCAAAGCAACAAAGTTTTCTCAACTTTTAGATCAAACACTTTTCAGCTTATTTATTGATAAAGTCAAAATTGAACATAACTCTACGTTTACATAGCTTGAAAGCAAAAAGTGTAAATGTAATATGAAAAATTTCTTGTAAAAACAATCAACAAAAACAAGTACTTAAAATGTGCGAAATGTAAAAGAAATGAAATAAAGGGAGGAGACGGCAGCTCAGTGATTAGAGCGTTCGCGCGCGGACCGGAAGTTCGCGGGTTCACGTCCCATAGAGAGCACGTCTAGAGTCCTTGGAGGGAGGAGACGGCAGCTCAGTGGTTAGAGTGTTCGCGGGTTCGCGTCCCACAGAGAGCACATCTAGGGTCCTTGGAGGGAGGAGACGGCAGCTCAGTGGTCCTCATCGCTGGGCTGAGGAGTCCCCCGTGTAAGCATCAGCATGAAATCCATCTACCCATCCCTATACTGGACATCTCCGGGCGGAGGAATCCCCTGTGTTTTCATCAGGATGAAGAACATCTATTGACTTCTTTAGATATTTAGCTGTAGATTAAAATAAGCTAATATTTAAACAATAATCTTTGACACATTGGTTGCTCGTCCCGGGGGAGGGATCTCGCTTTCATGTGGATCCCCATGAGGTTTCTTATTTTTTCCCCACTGATGGGTTTTTTAGGAGTTTTTCCTCACCGAGAAGGAGAGTCTAAGTGCATAAATGTGCTAGTCTTGTTTAGTTAGCATTTGTTAGTTATTTTTCTTGTTGTGTATTTGTGTTAATACATTCCTCTTTTTCTTGTGAAGCCCATTGAGACGGAAATTCTGTGATTTTGGGCTATACAAATAAAATTAAATTTAACTGAATTAGAGCGTTCGCGTGCGGACCGGAAGTTTGTGGGTTCGCGTCCCACAGAGAGCACGTCTAGGGTCTTTGGAGAAAAGACCTAACCCCTGCTTCTCCCACCATTGGCGCCGTCGAAGGGCAGCCTGCTGCGGTGTAAGGAGTGCAGCACACAAATTTCCCCGGTGAGGGATGAATAGAGTAATCCATTTGTTTATTTTATTTATTTATAAACCAGTAAGATTTTGGGACAATCATAAATAACTCAGCTTAGACGTTGAAGTTGATCTAGCAGCTACATTGAAGACAAACCCAGATGTGTTCCAAACAGATATAGAATGTTATGGAAAAGGTGTGATAGTAAGAGGATTTAACCTTGCTAAATGCCCAAAGTCACCTTGATCGGCAGCATGTTAAACAGGATTTAAAATGGAAAGCTTGACAGGCTTAATACTGGTAGGGTGTTAGGTTTTGTGTGTCATGTAAAATCAACAAAAATATCCACACTCAACAAGGTTGTACTGTTTTATTTTTAATATTTGACCAATTTGTTGCATCAGTTGCCGCAAGTGCCGGTCAATCAATAAAAACGTAAAACGAACACTTTCTTTTAAGTGAGTGCCACTTAATCAAGCATTAAAAAAAAGTCTTAGGCTTTAAAAAAAGGATCAGGCCACTAAAACAACCTTATGTAGCACAATGCAACTCAACAATGCACTATTTCTCATGTTGACATTGGGTGTTAACCATGAACCAAAGCATTGTCCAACGGGATGAACTGTACTTCCTATGGATTAAAGTAAAATGAAAATCAAGAAAAAAATGGAAGAAGCTCTTTGGATTTCAGTTTCACATTAAAATATTTGATGGTTTAAATTTGCTTCCTTTTATCTTGTTTTTTTTTTTTTCCCGTTCAGAAACAGGTTATTAATGATTAAAGCCTGATGAACATGTCAAGGACCAAATGTAATCATATGTCAAGCCAACAGTATGCAATTTTCCATATCTTTTCAAAACATGAAAAATATCAGACATTACCCTGAATGGCCATCCTACATACGATAAAGACTGTGGCTATCTGTTGAGTTATCAAGGTCTGAGGATATGAGCGCCTGATGGCTTTGTTGATATTGCGAGACCAGGTCATTTGGGGTGTGAGCAAAGTGAAGGATCACCAGCTCAGAGCCCCGCAACAAGCAGATAAGACTAATGAATTTAACCAAGGCTGAATGATATGTATGAACCTAGCACGAGCAGATACAGGTTCTAGTCACCTGCACACAAAGGCAATTAGTCATACAAGTCGGAGTCACAGTCATGAATTATACCAGTGCATGTGTTTTCATGGATGCTGATTTCATTTCCAGCTTTTTTTTTTTTTTTTTCATTTTTGCCGGTGATTTCTGCGTAATTGTGAAAGTATCAAATGACGACAGGCCTATCCTTTGGCAGGAAACCAAGAGTAACATTCATTTCAGTGGTAGTGAATCTATCTCCCACACCTTTAGAAGTCACTGTCCTCATTCATTCTCAAGTGGGCCATAAAAATACTCTCAGAAAGAAGCCTCACGGTCTATTGGCATAACCTTTGACTTACAGAAGCTCATATGGGAGCTTGCTTTCTATCAAACCTGCAGCCAGAGGTCTTCAGTTATGGCCCCAGAGGCTAAGCTAGCATGTCATAAAGCATGCAAAAAAAGCTCACAAGAAAAGAGCAAGAGATATTCGAGGGGTGCTGTGTGCAGGGTTAGAGAGGATCAAGGTCCTGACCTTGTCTTTGGCTGGGTCTAATTCCCAGGGGTTACAGACCTCTAGGTGTCTTATCAGTTACGGCAGACTGAGCTTCTGATCTGCAGGCGCATAAAGGTGGTAGAGGGACTTCCAGGAATGGATCCTGACCTCTAGGACAGCTGGGTCAGACTTTTATCAAACTAAATTCTTTTTTTTTTAAGGTTCTATTCAACCTCTAAGCAGATTATGTCAGATGTGATTTCATTTATCTTCAAAAACCGCCAAAAAATGAAGCATTAGAGTAAAATTGACGAGTTCATTTGATGCTTTATGAGCTATTTGCATGTTTGGTTAGCACAGTAAAAATGTCATTGCTTAAAATGTGCTACAAGTGCAATACTAGTTACATAAAGAATGCATATTAGCCACTACTCAACCGTATTAAAAAAACCTGACTAGGTCTGTCCTATCGTATTCTGTCCAGTAAAGTGAAACAAGTCTTATTTTCTTTATTCAGAATGCATAGTATGCCATCATATTCTAGTTCAGGGCTCTTAGCTCACTTGCAAAAAATTGCTAGACAGCACTGCGGTCGTAAGACCACTGGTCCAAAGAAATATGCTGTAGATAAAGTCTCAGGTCACTGAATTCAGTCATTTTTTAGTTTGCATGTGGGTACCAGGGCCTCTTGGGAATGGTGCGGCTTTCACTTTTGTCATAAAACCATCAGAAATAATGCCTATCTGAAGATATAACACGCGGCATTATATACATGAGTCACGCTTTAAATCTCCTCTTTAAATGGCTTCCCATTTCACATGACAACAGCATTCTCTACATTCTTTCATGTGTGCTAGGGATTATTCCAAAGCCCTTTCATTAGGAAAGGTCTACGTGATGACAACATTGACTTAGGCATCTTTGCTTAACTTTGATGTGGTCTGTAAATAGTTCCCTTGACGTCGGACTTTCTCGATGAAGGTTGGCTTTCATTCAGCGTTCCCAGTTGTCTAAAGATCATGTCAGTGATAGCCTTTGACAGTTTCGTGCTTGATTTAAAAGTCACATAATTTTGTTGAGGATTCAGTCTATGATTGTTGATATTTTTTTGTGTTTTCTAATGTGGGGCGATGTTTTATTTTAATATAGAACAACTTCCAGATTCGTTCCTTCAACGTATTCTCAAGAGACCAAGGTGGAGGTTTGCACTAGAAAGAACAGGAATGAAGATTAGTCAGAGTAAGACAGAGTGTGTGAATGAGAGGGATCCAAATGGAAAAGGGAGGTTACAGGGAGAAGAGATAAAGAAGGTGGAAGATTTTAAGTATCTAGGATCAACAGTCCAGACCAATGGAGAGTGTGGAAAAGAGGTGAAGAAGCCTGTGCAGGCAGGCTGAAACGGGTGGAAGAACGTATCAGGTATGATGTGCGACAGAAGAGTTTCAGCTAGAATGAAAGGGAAAGTGTACAAAACCGTGGTGAGACCGGCCATGATGTTTGGTCTAGAAACAGTACCACTGAAGAAAAGACAGGAAACAGATATGGACGTAGCAGAGATGAAGATGCTGAGGATCTCTCTGGGAGTGACCAGGATGGACAGGATTAGAAATGAGTACATCAGGGGAACAGCACATGTTAGAGGTTTTGGGGATAAAGTTCGAGAGGCATGACTGAGATGGTTTGGGCATGTACAGAGGAGAGAGAGAGAGTACATAGGAAGAAGGATGCTGGGTTTGGAACCACAAGGAAAGAGGACTAGAGGAAGACCAAAGAGGAGGTTCATGGACACAGTGAAGGAAGACATGAAGATAGTTGGTGTGACCAAAGAGGATACAGCAGACTGGGTTAGATGGAAGAAACTGACTTGCTGTGGCGACCCCTAAAGGGAAATGCCGAAAGAAGAAGAAGAATTCTCAAGAGACCAATTGTGAGAAAACCACGGTTGCAACCATTTGGCATCGGCTGCTGAACTGGTAGCCAGACGTGACTATAACTTTAGAAACTTTCTTGTGATTGGCATTTTGGCACTCAGGGGCTAGCAGATGGTTTTGGGATACCATTGTCAGCTCCTGACATAGGCAATTTGTCATTCACATTGAATCTAAGACAGTATTGTCAGCAAAAAGAAACGATAGAAAATAAGTTTAGGTGGATTTTTCATTTTGCAACACTTTGATGTACTGTTCAGTTGGCAGCCTAATTTGGGCCTTTGCCTTGATCTCTTGGCATTGGGTCAAGTTGTCGGTGATAGCTGTGTTTTGAATGGCAGAGTCAGATGTGATATAAGTGCTTCAGAAACAGCGGCGGGAGCATGGCACCACGGGAGGAGACAAAACAAATGCACTTACTGTATTTAGAGCAGCAGCTTGTGTTCCTGAACATCTGGCCCGTTGAGACTTTGCTGTCAAGGCCACAGGTTAAAAAAAAAAGCCCATTCAGCGATAACAGACACACTTAAAGTCTAGTCAAGCCTCAGAGGCAGTTCACAGGGAGGTCAGAATTAGTCCAAACATTACTCCAGGCAAATTATTAAGTGAGTCATGGGATGTATTTTTACAAAAGTGAAAAAAAGGTGAAATTCCTTGAGGCTTGCTAAGTCCTCCAGCCCCTGAAAAGCTATACCTTTTGTTTTTCTTTTCACAAATGCAGTATTGCAGTGGTATCATTACTTCCAATTCATCCGCAATTCATCGACCTATCTTTCTTTAACAACATCCCAAGATACATAAACTGTTTCACTTCAGGCAATAACCTGTTCCTGATGGAAGCACTCAACCGGTTGAGACTCATAGCTTCAGACTTGGAGAGACTTCTTCACGCTCGGCCAACTGAACACTAAAGATCATTTAAATACATCAGAAAGGCAGAGATATTCTGTGCAGGTGTACCTCAAAATAGCTTGTTGTTAAGGTAATGCAAAATCCCCAATGTCATGTGCTTTTTGTTTGGAATTCTAACAACACACAAGAGCTAAAGGAGTACCATACAAAAAAAATACCCGGTTTCTACTACTTGTGGCATAGTTTCAAACTAATACTGGTAAACTTTTGACAGGCAAGGCTGCATAGAAACAAAAGCCGAACAACTTTAGCCAAGAGTGCTTAAAATAAATCTGTAACTTCAGTATCTGGAGCAAAGCTGCACAATTTTCCACAGTCACATAAACTCAATAGATGTTTTCAAGCAAGTCACTTAATGGCAAGTTCGTGATGCGAACTGGGAGAGTTGGCTCCATTTTTCAAATCTGTATTCCCAATGTTGGAGTTGTAAATCGATTGGAGACTGAGGCCATTGGAGTGGCAAATGTTATAAGCTGCATTACGTAGTTGGAGGTTTGGTTTCACGATGTAGATTCAGTTGAAATATATGTTTACTTTATTATTCAGAAATGGATTGCTACTTTCCATTCTTCTAGACAGAGATCCTCGCTGGCCATTATTCAAACCTGCTTCATGACTAGAAATCAATGAAGAGCATCTGTCCCATTGAGATAAGCATTTACCCAGGAGATCCGTCACTAGCTGTCAAGCAAACATCTAATTAATTAGTCTTAAACGTAGACCGCGCTGATCTGACAGCATCAAGTCACAACTGGCCCTGTGTGAGCAAATGCAGATGTTTGAAGAACGGTGGCCTACTTCTTGCATTAACAACCCTCCTGTCTGCTGTGTGTAGTCAGACCACAATGAGGCAAATCATTAGAGCAAAGCCAAGAACCTCTAACATCTGTTTTTTTTCCGTACCTCTGTAAGCGTTAGCTCATTTTTGTAACTCGGTAGCGCACATTTAGAGAGTGTGGTCTATTCCCAGGTGACATTACACAGCTGGGCTCACTTCTGTGCCAGACGTTAGAAGTTACCCAGAGGTGCTTCTGGAGTTACGCACTCACCAAACAGATTGAATCTCACTTTTTGAAATCACTTGAATGCCAACTGTTCTGCACATTTGGCACATATTTGGTCCATATATATTGTGTTTAAGTCTCAGCAAACCTTTTCCCTTCTTCTTGCAGGAGTACATGGACGCCAACAAATGTATCGATGAACTTCTCAAACAGCTCGAAGAGGAGCGTCGAAATGTCAGAAGGTAAGAGGTTTCACAAGATGTTTTTTTGACACACATTTTACAGGCAGAGGACATAAGCAGCTGCTTGTAATCTATTCCCAAGAAAAGGCAGCAAAACAATGTTACTTGGTTTCGAGAAGGAGACAAGCTTTGTACACTGTTCTTGAATGATGCTTTTTGTGTCGGGAACACACTGAAAGTGGCAGACAAAGGAGAGAGTTTGTCCCAGTGTGGGGTTGACTGGGAACATTTCTCATGGACGTTCTTTGGTTCAGATTTGCCCAGACAATGGGAATGAAGAGCTTATGGAGATGCCAATCTAATGACCTTGTCCCCTCTGTGCTCGTATCATCCTCGCCTTTCTAATGACGTGGAGGTTCCATAGAAAAAAGAAACAATTTTTAAACTTCAACTTCTTTTGTAGAAACCTCTCTCCATTTCAATGGAGCTATATTCCCTCTGCTCAAAGTAATTTTCCCCCTGAGTGAGCACAGAGGGTCTGGGGGTTGAACAGAGAGGGATAGAGGTCTCTGAGTGGGTGGCAGGAGGGATGAATGACCACTGACCATCCCTTTTACTAGGCCAGGGCAGCCCCTTAATATGGGAAGTGATGTGTAAAGGAATGACCCTTAAGTCATCCCCACCCCTTTTTATAAGACACCTTCTGTGACAGCCATAGTGACCTAATAGCCACTTAGAGTGACCAGAATGTCTCAGCATGATTTGACCTGTGGTTGCACCACAGGACCAAATGCTCTGAGCCATGAACTTGTAATAGCTCCAAACTGATTGTTTAAGTCCTTTCTGCACATTTAGCATTTGGCAAATAACTTGCGGAAGATATCAAGATGTTTTTTGTGTTGTGTCATAAAAATGATAAAAGCACAAGTTTGTGTTTCATCAGTTTTTTCTTTGTATGGTATTGTTGGTTTTTAGAACCTATCAATCCCAATTTTAATTTTTCCTCTTATCTTCTTGTTACTGTGTTAAACTTATTCCTTAATTCTTAATCAAATTAGACGATCATATTGCTTTTGTTGGTTAAACTAAGCCTGTACTACTTCAGCATACTGTACATATAAATAAATACCATTGTGTCGTATTTTTGTGTCGTGTTTCAGCTTTAGGGACAAGTTTAATCAAGTTTAATCCCCAAGTGGGGGAGTTTAAGTATCTCGGGGTCTTGTTCACGAGTGGGGGAAGGATGGAGCGGGAGATCGACATGCGGATTGGTGCGGCATCAGCAATAACTAGGACGCTGCATCGGTCCATCGTGGTAAAGAGAGAGCTGAGCCGAAAAGCAAAGCTCTCGATTTACAAGTCGATCTACGTTCCTACCCTCACCTATGGTCACCAGCTGTGGGTGGTGACCAAAAGAATGAGATCGCGGGTACAAGCGGCCAAAATGAGCTTCCTCCGTAGAGTGGCTGGGCTCTCACTCAGAGATCGGGTGAGGAGCTCTGCCACCCGGGAGAAGCTCGGTGTCGAGCCGCTCCTCGTCCAGGTCGAGAGGAGCCAGATGGGGTGGTTCGAGTGCCTCGTGAGCGAGGTGTTTCGGGCACGTCCCACTGGGAGGAGACCAAGGGGCAGACCCCGGACCCGCTGGAGAGACTATGTCTCACAGCTGGCCAGGGAACGACTTGGGATACTTCCGGGTGAGCTGGAGGATGCAGCCGGGGAGAGAGAGGCCTGGGCTACCCGTTTGAGGCTGTTGCCCCCGCGACCCAACCCCGGAACAAGCAGAAGATGACGGAACAAGTTTAATCAATTGGAAATACCATATTTTGGGCAAATTTGTAAAAACTTTATTGACTGAGTCCACAAATTGAGTGAACATGATTTCTTAGATTTGAATTTATTGTAGCAAGAGTGTTTGTACTTTATTTGTGTCTTGTACACTCAGGGTTTTGAAAAGTAGACTTGAGTTTGTTTATCAAAAACTAACTTTGTCTAGCACAAGATAATGACAGATACCTAAGACAGAAGTTCCGCACATCTAAGATATAATCAGCTCAAGATGTAAACAAATCAATTCCAACGGCTTTAAAAATTTCACATCTTTTGAAGCAGAGTTTTGGGAAAAACAACCCACCACCAAGCAGGATTCGTCCCCATTTTCTTCTCTAGTGTTGTTTGATTCACAGCCCTGACAAGGATGAGTGACTTTACAAAGGCTTTTGTATGGCTAAAAACACAGACGTGGAGCTAGAATAAAACCAAAACGCCTCCTTCCCCTTATTAGGCGGCATCTCACGACTCCATAGATGTCTCCCTCCACCCCCCCAAGAATACGGCGCCCATCAATCCGTCAAGAGGAGAAAGAAAAGCCCTTGCATTCCTCTAGTTCCCTGCATCCTTTCTTTCTGACCCACTGACCTACTGCATTCATGTCTCTCATTGTGCCACATTATTGGGCAGTTTCACACTGGTCCAGAACACATATTGGACAACTATGGCTTGTTATCATCACATAAATGAAGACTTTCCAAAGGATTGCAACATAGGGGGACCAGTATGACCCAACTTTTTTAAGACAACATGTGATTATGGCCGACAATTAGGAATAATTTAATATTTAATTTTATGGATTTACATATGTTTTTAACACATCCAAAGCATCTGCTGTATCTTCACCCCCACACGCACAGTCTCCTGCACTCAATCGCATCTCCGTTGCTCGACCGAGCACAAAACCCCAGTGGGACACTATCCGGGCTGTCCTACACTCTCTATTTGGTTTGAACACGTCCTTGACAGACGGAAACAAAAGCTCCACAGCACAGTGTCAACATCACATGGAGCAAATCTATATCTGGCCACATCAAAATGCAACATACAGTCAGATGACGACCCGTAATTTTCCATTATTCATCGGCGTAGTCTCATTAAACATGATGAAATACCTTTTCACTGCCTCTCACAGGCGTTAAAATGTCGCTAACGGACCGTCACGTTTGACTTTATTGAATGGGTTCAGGAAAATGAAGTTTATGAGAAACTTGTGCTGAGTGACAGATATGTGTGGGAGGAACATATGGATGCTCCGCGGCGCTAAAAGGCATGACGGGTGGAGATGAGCTAGCATGACCTCTTTCTGGCAAGCTGCTGTGTCAAGGCACCGTGACTGAGTAATCTCCCCAGTGGATTAAAACAAAACAATTTAGATCTATTTCTTTCTATCTCCCGGTTTCTGCTTTTCATTTGAGCCTTTCCTTTTATCACTGTTTGAACTTGTTTGTTTTCTGTTTAGTGGGTCAGACGCACAATGGCTAGCTGAGTCCAAAGTGAGTTTCACCTTCCATTTTCTCCCTGCCGGAGCAGATGGTGTTCATCTGTGACCCTTTCCACACCTTGGAGAACAGAGAGAAAGTAGGGGGTGGTGAGGATAGAGAGGGTTTGAGGTGGACTCAGCTGGAGACAAACAGAGCTTAGGACAGGTTATGTAAAGGCTGAAGCAACACAAGCGACGACATCTGGTGATCAATAATCTATTTGTCATGTCCACAGAGTCATCAAAGAAAATATAGAATGCAAAGGTCAGTTCACCTTAGGGATAAAAGGCAACAGGCCTTACTCTAGGTGAGCAAATTTATCTTTGAATACAAGTGAAAATGGACATTTCGTGTCCTTTTACAGCTCAACAATGCGGCTCATTTGTCGACGCCTGATTATGGATGGAGATTTCTGATTGCGTTTGACTAGAGGGATGTGTTGGGTTTGAATTATTTGCTGCGTTCTCATTACTCATGTAGCTTTGGGTTATTTTCGGATGTTCAGAGTTCCTCAAAGCCCTCGTCATTTTAATCAACCAAAACAGCAGCAATGCAAGGCTTGAAATGAATGACTCGGTGCATACCCGCAGAAGAACGAAAGACCACAAATGTGTAGGGCTGGAAAACAGCTTTACCAAGCTGGACCTTACTGATGTTACTACAAGGCATATCTAGCCTCAAAGACGCCTGTGTGCTGCTGGCGGTCTGGGCCAGATGAAAGGCTGTAATCCTCAGATGAAGTATGCAGCCAGGCCTGTTCCATCGATGAAAAGGTGGATAAGGTTCAACCTCCCTCAAACACCCCAAGGATCTGTTGTCTTGCTTGGGCAAGAGCCATGCATTTTACAACTTTAATTGGATAAGTTGACCAGTCTAATGCAATAATTTGATCCAGCTAAGCTCAAAAGTGATCCAATACACTCTGAAAGTGTGTTTGTGTGCCCTCTGAAGTAAATGACTGGGTCTAATCCATTTATTAGAGGTCCCTTTACAGCCCTCGAGTCTAGACTCCAAAATATCTTAAAGCAACCTTGGAGGAACTGTGGGAATTCTTTTACTCAACCTTTACTTGTTTTTCATATAAAAAGCTTGATTAAAGGTTGTGGGTACGAAACCATGAGGCTAAACCGTGAGGTAATCATCTCCAAAAGGCTACTCTCTTATTGACGCTTTGCTTAATTTCCAACATCTGTACATTTGGATGTTTTCAAGGGCTTTACTTGGCAAAGCATTTTGTTGATGTTTACCACATTTGACAGGAAGGACTTTACAGTAAACTTGATGAAAAACTTCCTGAAGCAATTTCTGAGGGAGGGGATGATGCAGGTACTCTGTGACATTACCCGGATTGACACACTACTCGATCTGAACAAATATTCACAAACTCTGTTTCGGTTCTTCTTGACCCCTCTCAAGTCTTGTAAATGCCAAAACCTTCAGCTCTGATTCATGTGACAATCCCGTGCGCAGTGGAAGTGCCTGCGTCGGTTTTATGGAGCTTATGGGAGGAAGAGGTTAATCGAATGGTTTAATGAAGCCTTTTACCGATGCTCCCTCAAGGTCATTTTCATAACCGAAGTAGACTGATTCCACCCCCTACATTCATAATTCACCATAAACCACTAATGTTTCTATTTATTATTTTCTCTTGGATTAAATTGTATTCACTTTGCATAAAATATAAAACATGTGCATTTTACATGACCATAAAAAGGCTCAAGAACCTTTACTTAAAAGCAAACAAAAAACCCTTCTTTTGCATTATCTTGTAATATTTTTCATACAGCTTTTGTAAAACATCCATTACCAATGGGGATTCCCATTTTTTCAAATGCAATTCAACTAGCTACTGCATTCCAGGTTCAACCTCGTTTTGGTTTCAGAACCTCCTAATTTCTTTAGAAGGAATCGATTGAACAATATGTTGGGAAGGTTCAGTAGAGATTTAGGTCCTTATTGACTTGACCATTTCTCAAAGTTACTGCAGATAAATCAGCTGAAAACCCATGATGAGGACCTCCCACTCCACTACAACACTAAAGATACTCTATTGGATTGAGATGTGTGACTGTAAAGGTCATTGGAGTCAAATGAATGCATTGGTATGTTAAAGAAACCTCGTTTTGTGATAGGCCAATCAGTCATTTGTTAGCTTTTAATAGAACACAGGCTTTTATGCAAAACAATTGTTAGCTTGTTGTCTTACTGAGTCAAAGACAAAACTAGAAAGTTGTCTGATTTATTCATTCGGGGGAAAAAAAAAAAAGAGTATTGTATGCCGTTTTGCCGTAAACATTTTTAGGGTTTTTGTGGTTTCCCAACACAGTTGAGCTTTGTTTTATATGACTTGTGACACACATTGTTGGTTTAGGGACAGAACAGAGCATTGTCTTCATATCTGGAGGCAATTAGCTGTGTTTAAGAGCAAGTTTTTTTTCACGCTATTGCCTCATTACAACTAACGCTATTTAGAGTCCTCAATGGAGCCCACGGTTTAGACGGTGCAAAGCACTTGAATAATACAGTGGTTTAGAGGAAAAAAAAACATTTTTCTCTTTAAAGGATGTTATTTTGACTAATACATTGATGTTTTCTGGCTATGGTTAGTGGGTGTCATAGTGGCTGCATCCACACAATTCACCCCCCTCAACCCAGCTAGGGTTTCATCAGAAAACATCCTCTCTGCTCTTTGAGGAATCAGGAAGGGGTGATAATGTGTGAAAGGAACAACATGCTCGTCAAATATGCAAGCATCATGTGAGGTTGTGAAAGTACAATGGCCCTGGGGCTGGTTCTTGTTCTATTTAAAAGCAAATTTGGTAGATAAATTTTAAAATATATATGTGTTTTATTTTTTTGTGAAGAACATAATGTCAAAAACATCGCTGTAGCAAATTCAAAACCTTAGCATTTTCCGCTATCGCCCCTTTTTGTCAAGTGTAATCACCTCAGGAATTAAATTTAGCAGATTTTTGTCAGTTTAATTAAAGATTAACACTATCAGTTCTTAATCCTGCTCAGTTTCCAGCTTTGATGCTCTGAGCATTTCCGGAGATCCACACAGGGGAAGAAAAAGTCTCATTGGACCACCATCATCCTGCACGTTGTTCCACCCCCATCGCCCTGCTTAATGAAACATGACCGAAGTATATTATCGTCTCCATTGTACTACACACTTCATCATGCCACAAAAGAAGTTAAATGACACACACTGATGTACATGCTCATGGTCTCTGGAGAAGCTCTTCCAGCCATCGTGGGATCTGCATCAGTCTGGATGCTTTGCAATTTCTCTGGGCAGACTGGTGTTGGGTAAACAAACATGCTGCCTCTCCAAAGTTTGGCATTTCCTTTCCTTCCCCCTCTCCTCACCACAGTTAAATGTCTCCTGGATGGAGGAAGCTACTTGTTTTACCTCTGTTTTCAGATGATGTTGTTTTATATCCAACTGTTGAGAAACGTGTTTAAGCTCGGTCATTTTTCGCATACTGGAGTAGAGCACAAGTTCTCCTTTTTTTCCCCCACATCTGTATGGTTAAAATCTTACTCAGAACACTTACTTCAGCAGATAAATTGACTTGTGTGGTAATAAGCTCAGCCGACACGTGCTGACCACCCCCGACCGCCTTTGGTCACTCATCTGTAATCAAGCTGCAGGAGATTAATGTCATGCTGGGGAGGTATAGACGACTGGAGTTCTGCACCCCATCTATCTATTTCATTATCTGCTGCTTTGACCTGGCCTGGTTGTGGGGGTAAAATTCTAAGGAAGGATATTTATGTCTCCCTGTCTTTGGCCACTTCTTCCAGCTCCCCAAAGTCTTCCCAGGCCAATGATGGGACATAGTTCATCCTGCATGCTTTTGACTATTCCCCCCACATTTTAATGGGGTGTTCAGGAAGCCACAGAATTAGATCCCCAATGGTGAGCCTGAATCTCTTAAAAGGAAGTTGTTCTCCGTGGATTCCCAAAACTTGTCCGCCAAAGCCTAGTTTTGTTTGAGTGGGTAATACTCATCTATTGCCGCCGGAGTAGCACAAAATAAGAAAGCTCGATTGATCTTCCTTTGACTTAAACTCTTTACTAGTATTGTTTACTAAGATGGTAAATCCACCAAGAGGGGAAACTTATGTCACCTTTCAAAATGTGTCCTGGTAAAAACCTGGCCACCAGATGCTGGTCCACATGTCCCACCTTTAGGTTAAGGTTCAAAGGGGCCATGGTGACTTCCGTCCAGGCAAGGAACATTGAGCACCAGTAATCCTTTGAAGCATGAGGGCCATTCAGCCATGCTTTGACTTCACTTCTTGGGGTAATAAGCATAAACCACAACCCCTCTACGAAGGTCGCAGATTTGATTTCTAATGTAAAAATCACAGGTGATTTTACTCATCGAAGGCCAATTTGTAAGAGGTTGTCTCTCAAGGGTAAACCTGTTCAGATTTATTAGAAAACCTTTTAAAGCTAATTTTTCAAGGTTAAGTGTCTGATCATTTACTTTTACCCTTTGGAACTCTTGGAATCACAAATAAACTTGGGAGGACATTAAATTATAAGACTGAGTTCATTAAAGACTTACTGGTGTTGTTTAAAAACTATTCTTTGGATTTAACATGCAGCCAATGAACAGCTGAATTTTATTTCAATCTTGAGTAACACTAGATTAACCCCTTTTTCTTGAAATCAAAAATTTGTATCCGTTCGTTCCGTCATCTTCCGCTTGTTCTGGGGTCGGGTCGCGGGGGCAACAGCCTCAAACGAGTAGCCGAGGCCTCTCTCACCCCGGCTGCATCCTCCAGCTCACCCAGAAGGATCCCAAGTCGTTCCCCGGCCAGCTGTGAGACATAGTCTCTCCAGCGGGTCCGGGGTCTGCCCCTTGGTCTCCTCCCGGTGGGTCTCCTCTCCAGAATAGACCAGGTTCTATTCTGGAGTTGCCCTTAGTGAGGGGCGCCGGGCTGGAGTGGGCATACTTGTTGCCCCCCAGCTCAGCTCCCGTGTGTTGGAGTAATCCCCGGTGGACGAAAGGGTTGCCTCCCTCTACCTTCAGGTGGGAGGACGGGTAGTTTGTTGCTATGCACCGAACGGCAGTGTAGACTACCCGCCCTTTTTGGAGTCTAAAATGTATCAGTTGTTCAAAACTTTTGGATGTCATGGCTTTAAAATGTTCAGTTTAAAAGTAGATTCTTTGCATATTTTGTACTCCGAGTGCCAAATTTCAGGCTCGTCGTCGCGCCCTTTAATTTTATTCATTTGCCAGCAATTTTACGGTGTTGCTTTTTTTTTTTTTTTTCAAAAACAGAGCTGGCTAACAAATTTATATAAGCCCATATTTCTCTCCTCCTAAGAAAAAAGAACACTTTTACAATGTTTTTGCTGTTATGTAGATTGTTTTATTGTCAGTTTTTTAGTGTTTTCTGGTTATAGATTGTCTGTGGCAAGATTTGTCAGACACAGTTTACATAAACTAATGTGGTTGTACTTGTACTTTAGGAATAAAACATTGTTGACTTTCTGTTTTTTCACTTTAATAGACCATTTAAGCGTTTCCTCTGCCACTGCTTTCAACTACCATAACCTCTAGCATCCCCGTAACCCAGACTGGTCTCCAATGTGATTCAAAGGTGCTGACACTCACACTCCACACAGCCAACATCCCTCTACTCTGGACCACCCTGCACCCCATTACAAATCCATATCGACCGACCGGCCCTCGAGCCGCTGTCCCAGCTCCATCCTGTCTCCGTCTCTGCATCCCCCTCCTCTCCATGGAATGCTGGCGTATGTGTGTGTGTGACAGTGGTGGAGCCAGGCTGGCTGTGTGGGCGGCTGTGTGTTTCCAAACAGTGGAATCTGTCACTGACACCCCTGGCAGAGCAATAAGCAGTGCCTTAATGAGCTCAGCAGATCACTCAGCACACACGGCGACCCTCACACACCCACGTACGCACACTTTCATGTGCACGCGGCCATGAATTTTACAAATAAGAATACACACAATGCTGCGGAATATGCATGGATAATCATGTGGGCATCCCATCTGAACGGCCTAATGTTGGTTAAACATCACTGTAACCTGCACACAGATGCTAACTGAGCCGATGCTAAAACTTTACCATCGCGCATCAACAATTAGTCACAAACTCATTTTTACACTAACAAATACACTTGTTGTAAATTCAAACTGGCAGAAGACGCAGCTACACAAACATACCGCTTCTTTAGCTAATGCTAGCAAATGTTGCTAAACGCTGACAACATTCATCGCTCAGAGGGTCGCCATCCGTTCTTTATTGAATTAGAGTGAACCACCCATTTCAATATTTCCTGATTATGACGCATTTGTATGTGTTAGTGCTGACTCAGCCATTCATTTGTCTCTTTTAACCCAACGGGACAATGGTGTCTAATTGGTGACCACCTGCTCATAAAATCGAATCATGTTCATCCCATATTCAGATCTCCACGACCAAACAGCTGTGCTTATGAGAAATGCGATTAACCCCGTCACTTGACAATGTGCTTATACCTGCAATAATCAGGCATCATGAATCTTTCGGAGGAAAATGATGACAAATGGGAGTGTGGCTGCCGGCTTTTCAAAAGACATCTGATAACAAGAAGTGACAGGTTCTTCTTGACAGTGGAAGATATCATCTCAATTCATTCCTGCAAGTTACCTTCTTCCCTTTGCTACCCTTTTACCCTTGCGCTTTCTGTACTTCCAGTCTCCTGGAAACTGGTATTTTCTCATTGTGAGTGAGTGTTGTTCATTTAGGCCATCGGTGACAGTGAATGTGGGGCAAAGTGGCAGTGATGGCCCCGACTCTAAGTCAGCCTCGTCCTTTCTTTACCCTCTTTAACCAAATGCTTCTGTCACAGAGACCCTTTTAATTCCCCCTTTCACCCGTCCATTGCCCGCCCCCTCTTGCTCTGGTCCTATTGGGGAGTAGACAATAGAGGGTGCCCCCCACTACTTCCCTGCCTCCTCCCTTGCTCTCCGTGTCCCCTTGGCCCTTGTACGATTCTCGCCTGGTTGAGGGTGCCGGCTCGAGGCAGCAGTTTGTCACAGCCGTTCAACTGAGACTGATTGTGATTGCGGCAGATGGGCTAGAGCTACTCAACCCAGGCAAACCTCAACACTTCACTTCTTCTTTTCTGTGATTTTTTTTTCCTTTTCTGGGCTTCACTCTCTTGATATCAAACTCTTCTTCGGTTGTCTCTACATGTTGCTTCTCATTACCTCCTTTCCAAGTCGTATTCTTTTGTTCCACTTCAAACTAGAAGCACGTCAGATGGTTTCATACCCTTAACCACACACCGGTCTGACATACAAATACGACCAATAGATAGTCCTTAGAATTTCAAGCATTTTGTATTTAGTTTTAGATGGTAGTTCAAGCTTCACTTGTTTGGATTGATTCAACCCAATAAGTTTAACAAAAACTGATCGGGTTTTTTTAGCCATCAAACTTGAAAGATTGAAATCTTGAAAAGCCCCAATAAAACCATGAACACTCAGGTTCACAAAGGATAAAATCCGAGGCAAAAAGGTGCATAAATCTTGAATGTTTGAGTGTATTCTTGTTGATTTACTGCATTTATAATGAAACGTTTAAGAACAACAAATATCTCTTAACGCCTTGCTTCAATTTCTCCACATTCAAGTTTAAAGCAAAAATTACAGCTGTGAACTGCATTTTCTGGACATTTGCTGAGTCATCAGCTAAAATCTGATTGTGTTCAGGTTGAGACGGACTTGTAATAAGTGTTTACTGAATCCTTTAATTGTAGCCTGTAATTATGTACATCTTTCAGATCTCAGGAATCTTGTCTGACAGTGACGTCCAACATGGGTGGTTGTTTATTTATCCATTTGTCTGTCACGTCATCCCCAAGGGATTTCTGGTATCAGGGCGGTTTTTGATATGAAGTTAAATTATCTTAAAAAAGTTTTCCAAAAGAAGGTTTTTGCAACTTTTTGTCCTTTTTTGGGTCTTTTGATCACTTCAGAGGTTGCTGTTTCTTTTTCTGTCCCCCTCTTTTTTTTTTGCTTTGCTTCCCATGAAAGAACCCACTTAGTGGAACATCCCAAACCGGCTGCTTCTTGCCTTGTTGAGTGAAACCCCCACCCCTCCAAAACACTCCTGTCAAGCCCTCCGAAAAAAAAAAAAAAAATCTCCACCTTCTCTGCTTAAACCCCCCACTCTACTCTTGCTTCTCCTCCCCTGAGGAAAAAGCCACCTTCAGAGGAGCAGTAGAACACATGTTAGACGTCCTGAGAGGACGCAGAGCAGGGACACAGTCAAAAACGCTCAAAGGCAGAATCAGAGGGAAGGAGATAGAAGTGGAGGCAGACTGAGGAGAGAGACAACATTCAGAGGAAAGATAAAGCCAGGAGGCTTGATGGGAGGGTGGCGGTGGGGGCGGCACACAAACGCTGCGAAGAGAAGCCTCCGAGCGTGTGTGTTAGTGCGAGAAAGCGCAGAGGGAGCACGTATGAAAGCCTGAGAGGAGAACCAGATTGAGACGGACAGAGAGAAGTCAGAGAGGAGGACAGAAGCAACGTTGGAGAGAAGGAGCAGGGAGCACGGCTCTGCTGCAGCGTGGATGTAAACTTTATCATCCGGCGGATCAGTTAGTGGCAGCTGGAGAGCAGGAGCAGATCGTGCCGGTGGATTACCATGAGTGCCCTCTGAATGCACCAGGATGCTGCCTCTCCATCAGGGTAAGAGGATGACTGCCAGCACTCTACATAGAAGCAGAAAACACATTTTTTCCTTTTTCAAATGAATCGTTTCAGATTGCTGCTTTTCTACACGTGCAGCGGATCATCGCTATTAGGCATTTAAAGAGGGAATCACATGTCCTGTTGCTAGTGGCAACAGCTTGTTGCAAGCAAACTACTTTCTGACAGACTGATAACAGAAAAAAAAATCCAGCAAAATTAACATTATTGCCGAGAATTTTTATCAGCAAGAATACATATTTTTTATTTTCCCCTTCTGTCTCCAAGGCAGATTAAGATTTTCAATCCATCCCACTAATCCCACAGTGAAATGACTGATATTGGATTGGGTGTGCATACTGGTAAATGGTGGGGAACATGGATTACGACTATATGGCCTCTCCGTTAGGGTTCAGCTTCTCATTACGATGTGGTGAAGGACCTCAGTGTTGCTCCTCATAAGTCAATGTCACCACAGTTCAGAGATCCCCCTCCTCGCTCTCAGCTGTATTTACCCCACACTGTCAGAAGATGGGAGGCACACAACCAACACCGCACATGATGCCAAGTATAAGATTTGGGACACCGGCTTGATATTTTTGGCTGTCTTTGTTATCTCTCAAAACAGAACTGAGTTTTTAAAAAATGAGAGCATGGGAGAGTATGTGAGGTATCATGACTGGTTGGTGTTATCAACACACTGGAGAGAAATGCCATTCTCTGTCTTTTTTTAAGACATAGTTGGATTTTTTTAAAAGCCTGGGAACTAAGACTTCATATCAACCTTTTTCTTTTGGTGCTTCTCGATATTAATAAGTGTCTTGGTTGGAGAAGCTTAAAAAAAGTTGTTGTCTCAGTCAAATTTTTAGGGGGCATTCGCCTAGTGGGAGAGTTGTCGTCTTTCGACCGGGGTAACCTGGGTCGATTCCCCCTGGGGCTGCTCACACTCCAACTCAATAAAAATGAAACACACACACAAAAAAAAAAAATTCTTATAAAGTTCAATACGTTACTGGAGATTAAAGTAATTCCCAAAACAAGGAATTACTTGGGGAGGACTTGGGGACACGGTGGCTCAGTGGTTAGAGTGTTCGTCCGCGGACTGGAAGTCGACCGGAAGTTCGCGGGTTTGTATACCACTGAGTGCATGTCCAAGGTCCTTGGAGAAGACACCTACCCCCCGTTTCTCCCACCATTGGCGCCGTCCTGGCAGCCTGCTGTGGTGTAGAAGTGCAGCACACAAATTTCCCCGGTGAGGGATGAATACAGTGAGTAAAAAAAACCCCAAAAAAACAAAAAACAAGACCTTTTGGTTTTAAATTGATGGATATCCACCATTTTTATATTTATGGTAGCAAGATCTACAATTACTTCAACTGAATATCAACCGCTAATGGAGCATTATTTTCGCCAACCAGCTGGGTGGGTTGTGTTTTGGTGATTAAATGGAACGTTACCAATTTGTATGGCTTCATTAGAAATTGTATGTAGTTTGGTAATCTCTTAACAAATTGCAGCAAAACGTGTGAGAATCCAGTTTCTCCATTACTAAGCAATTCTAAATACTTCCGTCTTTGTTCAGACTGGACAGAGATCCTTAATATTCTGTAATCTGGGTGTCAGCGATCTTCATTTGACACTTTGTGGTTCAGAATGAAAACAATCCAAGGCTACAGCTTGGTCTAGTTTCTGCCCAGACGGTTTCCAGTTAAAGCCTTTTTATAGAGCAGAGTAGTAGGGCAGTGACATCATCTGGCCATCAGGGCAGATGTTTCGGGGCATTCGGCAGTTTGAGTCTGCTGCCGTTCGAAACCTACCTGGGGATTACTGGTTAAGAGGATTGCCAAGAGGAGGGATTTGATTTTATAGAATTAAAACTGTAATTCTCTCCAACTCAGCAATGTTGTAGTGGTACTTTTTTTCCCTCCTGCCTCTGGTGCCGAGCTGCATTCTCCATTACAACACCATGTGTGCTTGAGTTATGTTTGAAAGCTACAAACTAGAGAGTTTGTAGCATGTTTGAGTAGTGGTTATCACGTGCAAAATGAACAGCTAAAGAATCAAAATGGAAACAAACTAATCAAGAACGCTTTTTATTGAGCTCAGTTCATTACAATATGATGCTAAAGTTGGTATTTTTAAAAACGATCTTTACAACTTCAATTGGCCCAATTGATTCAAGTTTATCCCAACAACAACGTGGTATAAACGTGAGAGATTCTTTAATCTCTAAAACGACTAGTTTTGATGTAGTGTAGTGGTAGTCTAAAATAGCTAACTCGTTAGAAGAAATATCTTGCTACATATTTGGTAACTGTACAAAAGTAGCCATTTTGAAGCGGAAAACACAAATGACTACTTCTCCTGTACATCATGTGTACTATTGTTTTTTCTTCCACCACTCTAACTCTTGTCCATCACTTTGCTTCTCACTCCTCCACATCCGATTTTCCAAACTTTGCCTCCTCCCAGTCTGTCCTCTCCCTGTATGTGGCGCTCTGAATCTGGCGACCCTCAGCTTCTCATACTGGGCTCAGGTCATACAGAATTACCAAGGAATGTTCCCTTGTTCAATGGCTGTCCAATGGGCCCCTGCATGGGGTCATTTCCTTTTCAATGATGGCAAGAAGACTTTCATTTTGTAGGCAGCAGGGTGGGGGAACTCCTTCCAGACAACTTTCTCATTTAATTCCACTGTCTCTCTTATCGGCGCTGTAGCTGTAAGCTAGCATAATGTGTACGTGTAAGACACATCGCAGGATCTGAGACTCTGCTTCTATGACTGCGGGCCATCCAGCTCAATTAAAGCAGCTTTGAATGCATTCTTTCCCTCAGCCTGCTATGCATTTATCTTTTCCCAACAACTACATATGGGAGCTTGAGAATCAGGCCACAGTCTCCAAACTAGTAGAGCTCTGTTTTTTGCAACCGCTGCATTTAAAGATACAGCTTGATAAAAACAACTTTAAAAAGCTTTAAGATGTAGTAGCCAAGATCCAGTTTCATGTTTTGTGTCTTAGAAATATTAACAAGAAAAATCGGGCTCTCATGTGACTTTTCTGGAGGCTGAATTTAGAGTAATGTCACTCAGGAAAGATATAAAGTTTAACGATCCGACACAATTTATAACCAATAAAATCCTTTTATTTGCTTGCTATCAATGGCGATGCCTGCTTTGCCTGGAGACAAACTTTGCCCAGACACCATCACTGACTGTTAAATGATGTCATTAGAGCGGGAGCATTTTTGTGGTTTCCAAACAAATGAACCCATGTGAGTACACTAAAGTCTGAAGACTCGTTGGCATGCTGGCGTAACTGCCTCTTTTCCAGTCCGAATGGGCACCATATACACTCTCATTTTTACAATGAGGCTTTGAATGTCTTGGCATACATGCGTAAACTTTTGTTTTTCCTTCACAAAAGCTTTTATGGATCCATCTCATGGTGTTTGAGCTCTAAAAACTAATCCCCAAATTGGATTTGAGTTGTAGAGTTGCATGCCAACAGTTTGCAAGATAATACGGTGTTGCCCTTGTTAACTACACCCAGTCCTCCAGCTGACACATTTAAATACTCACAAGAAAGTTTTTTTGGATCACCCCCCTCCTTATTGTCATATGAACCATTTTTTTTAGCGGAGTTAGTCATTTATAGTGTCGGTTAAGGGGTCAGTGCCACATTTGTGGTTGCATGAGGCCAGCAATGTCAACAAGCTTCACCTCCCCCATATCTTGGCCATAAATTTTCAGATAATAGTAGGAGAAACATGCGGGATTACATCCAGAGACTGGCTGTGTTGGTGCAGCTGGAAAGGAAATGGATCGAGGTCTGCTGGAGAAGCTCACCTTAAAGCTGTAAAACTCTTTTCCAAACAGCTCTCTTGTTGTCTTTTAGCTCTTTTCACCTTTTGGTGTCAGTCTTCACGAAGAGTGAGTAACGACTAGTGCGAAAAGAGTTGCTGTACTCTATAAACGACAAGATGACTTGAACCTTCGTGTTTCTCACATTTTTTTATTAAAAATTGATGACTCAGCTTGAATTTTAATTCCCAGAGATAGCTGATAGATTCAGAGTATCTCTGAATACAATGGCCTCGGGGGTGAATAGTGGTAGAAATTGAACCCTTTTGGCTCAAGTGCTTGCATTTACCGTACCTTTGTCTGTATTGTCTACGAAGCAGTCATTTGTCTTCCTCTGTAAAGAGCCACTGTTTACGCCTTCTCTGAAAATGGAGGCTTAAAAATAGAGTTTCCAAAGTTCACATGAGTCAGCAGAACGTTCCAGCAATATCATACAGTAGTAAATGTGGGTCTATGCTTTACTGTTACCCCAGTGTGGAACAATTGAAAAAACATGTGACCCATACATTGTGTGTAGTCACCTCTTTATAGGCTTCTAAACACACTCCAGCAGGATTTAGCTGATGCATACTTTTGAGAAGGTGAGCTAGTAATCTATTTGGGTTTTTTTCTGGAACGCAGCTTTTTTTGGTCTCAAATTTAAGTTGAAAAGCATGTAATGATCTGAATAGTTGAGTTTGTAAGTGTAATTTGTGTTAAAGCATTGGGTTTTATGATACCTTTCAGGGCCTGTAGTGATTGCCAAAGACTTAAAGTAGTGGACGGTAATGAAAATAAGTATCTTTTACAAGTTGGACGGACGCTACATAGGAGGTGGGCTGGAATGCAAATCCAATTGGATTTTTATACTGAATTAAGGCATTGAAGCTGAATTATGGCAGTCTTTGCCAGAACTTAAGGTATGTCAGAGTTGAGAAAGAGTGAACGTCGATAAAAAAATAATAATAGCAGTATGTAAAATGAGTTCCTTTTCCAGAAGAGTGGCTAAGCTTACTCTTTGGGATAGAGTTCAGGAGTCCAGTAGTATCTCAACATGCAGTGACAAGCATATTTGGTACTTCAAGGTCATTTTAGTCAAAGAACAAAATTTTTTGGGGAGGTCCTAAAAAGAGCCCAAACGCAAATTTTCATCACGTTGCATTATGTCCATACCTACAATTGTGAGTCTATACAAAAATACACTTCGTCAACTTGTAAATGGACCATACTTGAAAGAGGTCCAAAATACACTCTTGTAAGTGCGCCTAAATGTCTTTCATGACTTTGGAAACACTTCATTGTAACAGCCTTAGGAGGTAGCTAGTATCTGAAGTTCGCCTAAGATTGCTTTTTGATAAGGTTTTGAAATCGGGAGGATAATAATCTAAAATCAGGTCAATCAAATCTCAAATGGATGGACCTTGAAGTTTACTAACACTGATTGGTCACATGCTCTGAAACATCACAGGCTCCTCTTATCTCATGGAACACTAAGTCAATAAACGTTTCCCACTGGTCATTATGGTGTCATTAGCCTAATTCACTTCTTATGATCCGAGTACGAGAGGCCCTTTACAAAATGGCTCCATAATTGGATACACATCAGAACTAAAAGAAAAGCATTTTTGTCCATTTAAACTCAAGCATCACTCTCTAACTCAACCATCTTGTCTATATATGGTCTTACGCGGCTAAAATATTTGAAAAATGTCGTGCCATTTGAGACTTCCCTCTAAGTGAGTTCTGCTTGAAAGTTGACATATTTTCTTTCATTGCTTCTTTTAAAAAACAGCAACTAGTCTTTAACGTTTTTGTCATTTTTAGAGTGGACCATAACGCAATGAAAAAAGACGTTTGCGCTTGCAAAACATTGAAAATGAGTTCAACCCGGCGTCTTAATTCAGGTTCAGGTATTTCTTGTGAGTTCTTTGTTCCAACTCTAAAATTAGTCATAGGTTAGTATGAGTAGTACTTTGTGAAAGCCATCATTGTGTCATCTTTCACTTTGGAGGCATCCCCCTTTTTTGAACATAAAATATTTAGGGTTGTGAAACTGTGTCGTGTGTGTTGCTGTATTTCCTCACTGTGTTTGCACATGCGGGCACTCATCCGTAAGTTTTAAACCCCACACCACTTTAATGCCATCATGTCTGGCATGTAGTCTGGTTTGCTGGCACGAGGATAAGAATGAAAACTCACATCTGCTCATCTAAAAAGTTTTATTTTGTCTGGACAGGAATGTGTCTGTGGCGTGGAAACAATTGGGGTCAGACTCTGCTCAGAGAGTAAGAAAACATTTAAAAGACAGTCAGGCAGGGGTAAACCATGCTTGGCGAGTGCATTCCTGCAAACTCAGGAGTTGCCTCAGAGGACTCCTCATGTCAGATTTTTGCCGCTTCAAAAAATTTCAGAACTGCATTTGATTGGACTTCAACCCACTAAACAACATTGCAACCACTGCCTGGAGAGATGGTCCCATTTCCCGAGGATTTGTGATGTCTTCCATCATTTTTTTTCTGGACGTCTGTCACTATTCATACTAAAGCAAACCACAAGAAAGTCGCAGCATACTTTTATGTTTCAATGAAGCCATCTTTGGCGCCGCATTTACAGACCAACAGTGAGATATCATCATGGAAGGGGAAGCATAAACAATTCCAAACTCTCAACATGTTGTTGACTTTGGATAAATCTCGATAATCGCAATGATCTCAGAGCGTTTAACGGCATTGTGGTGCCCGCATGTCCAAACACATCTCTTTAACTCAAGAGTGATTGAGACAGAAGTTATGCATGACTGTTTGGGTGACCCAGAAATTTTGTTGTTTGTCAAGCTTAAAAAGAAGGAAACAATCTTTTATTCCTCATAATTTATGTTTGCGTAAATGCGATCAGACATGCACACCAGTTCCCTAGACAAATATTGTGATACATCAAAGCATCAAAGACCACTTTATTGATTCCAAGTGTTCTTTTTTAATAAGATACACACATTATTTCTCTCCACTGAGAAAGCACATGCTCTTTGTGTTCTCTCATCACATTTCACCTCGTTAATAATTGAAGCTCTGCCTTGGCGAGGTTCATTGTGCCGGGTTGGGTGTGTGATGTGCTGACATGTGGCTCCTGTTTTGCCGCTTACCCTACGTAGCAGACGTGGTCTGTGCATGAAAGAGGGGGGTTAGGGACCAGCTGGGGTGAGTCGGCAGGTCATGCTGCTTCCCTGCACACACGGTAGCACCTCTTGGTGATTAATTAGACCCGGCTTATGTGCAGAGACCAAATGAATACTTACAGATGTGCAAAGCTCCACCCATCACAAAGATAAAACTGATTTAGTTGCCTTTTATTTTTCCAAAAACTAATTCTCACCTCATCTTGGCGTTGACTCTCCTGGCAGCTGTAACTCAGTTTCCCCTGTTAGGTAGGGTTGGATGCTCTGATTTACAAATGGCCCTCTAAGCTCATTGTTCCACACTGTTGGCTCCCGTGAAAGTTTGGATGGCCGTAGAGAGTTACATAACACAGATTCAGGAGGGTTTAGGAATGGAAATGTCCAGTCCAGAGAAAGCCCTAAAGTGTCCGCTGTCCAATCTGTGCCATGGGGATTGCGTGCATGTCTATACTCTTAACCCAGCAGGAGCGCAGACACTAATGCATAAATGCATGGCAACTCCGATCCAAAACATTTATTCATCCTTTCTGGCTATCCTCGGCTCAGATCATTTGAAACGTTCAGCTTCACATAAGCTCCAATAACAATGCTGCAAAGACGGTTTACGTTTGCGGAGCTTTTTTTCCCCCCCCTCGGTGTGTGTGTGTAATCATGC
This sequence comes from Neostethus bicornis, assembly GCA_902685375.1. Classification (NCBI taxonomy): domain Eukaryota; kingdom Metazoa; phylum Chordata; class Actinopteri; order Atheriniformes; family Phallostethidae; genus Neostethus; species Neostethus bicornis. The sequence continues at coordinate 8,943,892 of LR738563.1, forward strand.
TCGCACAAGTAAATCCCACAGTGAAAAGGCAAAATTGCAGAAAGTGGCATTTAATCTGTTAACATCTATGGGAGCAGAAGGGAAGTTAACCAGCCAGAGTTGATAATAAGATGGTGCACAGAACAAGCTCAAAAACACCAGAGACAGCACTTTTTTTTTTTCGCTCTCTTTCATTACGTGCTTTACCATGAACAATGTACAATGGATTAAATGGTTTGTTTGAAAAAGCAGTGATAACTGGGATGAAAACACAGAGAAACATCTGCCTCCCACAAAGCGGCTCAAAGGTCTGATGTGTTCTCTCAAGTTGGTAAACGCTGCCGTTGTGATTGATCCTCCCTCTACCCTGACAGATCGTGTCTTTGCATGCCGTGAAAGCAAACGACCGGCACGTTGCCTCCCAGGAAAAAAGGTGCAAGAAGGCTTTACGCTGTGTCTGGGCAGGGATGAATGAGCAGAGGAAACAAGGTTGATCTGCTGTGAATTCAACTTGAGGGTGCTGTGTGTCTTATCTTAAAGAAGGGATGTTTTCATGCTGCAGGCTCTGTTTGCCCTGTCGTAGAAGCTTCACTGAGACTGTGAAGGATGAGAAAATACAAACACATACAGTACGTACAGTAGGTATTCATTGACATATTGATATTTATTTTGCACAATTTACATCAGACAGAATTTTCTCTGCTCATCACTTTGCTTCGGTAGTGTAAGGCTAAACCTGACAGATGTTGCAATCGCAGTAAAGCTTGCTGAATACGTTGGCGTGCTCCAGTGAAGCTCAGTGGGATTCCCTGCTCTGGTGAGGCCTCCTCCGTTGTCAGGTGATTCCAGGTCAACGGTAACCACTGGAGGTCCACCACCAGGCTAGTTGCGATTAGCCGCTGGAATTTCTCTAGCTATAATTCCTAATGGGGTCTCAAAGAGGTACAAGGAGTGAGAGGAATGGACGCATACACGGTCAACTGTCAGTTTAGGTTTCCATCATATGATTAAATGCTTTGGGTATGCGGTGTGAGAACATACAGAGCGTGTAGAGTCGACTTTTTTGGGGATATTCTGAAACAGACAATAAAAGAAACCTCTTATTTTTTTTTTTTTTTTAAACTTTAATTACACTATAAAATGAGGTGTTTTGGGAGTCTGCGCCTGTTGGACGATATTCATAAAAATATTGTTTTTTTTCAGAAAAAACTTAGAAGTTAAAGTGCACCACACAAAGAGATGGCTTGAGATAAACCCTTGTTTTAATAGCCTTCTGACTGTTTCACCGCAAGTTTACTCAGCTGTGGAAAGTTCACCTACTGACCGATTGCCGAAAAATGTATAAACATGGATTTGGGATTCAAAATTTCCCTGGAATTTTTCCAGATTAGAGATTAACATGCTCACAGATTATTCGTCAACATCAATAGCTGAATGTCACGAGTGAGCATTTTTTTGGGGGGTGGAGATTACTGTTTTGACTACTTCTGGTGCCAATTACTATAATTATGTTTAACGCAGAATGTCAAGTTGCTCTATATTTGGCAATGATTTTCTCCGAGTGCAGTTGGCTCATGCTCGGTTGCTTCTGGAACATGCCTGTGCGTAAGTGGTCTGAAACTTAACCCCTTCCAGGGCTGACGCTCAGCCATAACACAGACTGGAGGAATGCCAGGCTTAGTCCCATTTAACAAAACAATACCTGGTGTGAGAACTTCCAGACGACCTCACCCCCGCCCCTTCATAAGGTGGTGTAATAGTGTATACAGTACATCGTAATAAAAAGAGACACATTGTGCAACTTGAACGCAAATATGTGTGTCAGCCTCAGGTGTGGATCTGGCTAGTAGACACGTTCACACACACAGCTTTACACACTAGTAGACACTTTTCACACACACAAACACACAGTGTTTACAAAGGTTTTTGAGTTTTTTTTACGCTGCTTTCCTTTAGTAGATTTTTCCAAACACAACTGCACAAACTGGCGGTACAGTCAGAAAGACTTTCGCACCTCAAACACACAACCCTTTGTCTCTCTTCGCTATGGTACTTTGCTCCACTTCCCTTTCGAATTCACCACCACTTTGTGGTGTTTCACAACTAACTTTGCTTAATACAGTCTGGTACCATTTGAGGGAACTGAAAATCCGAGCAAGCAACAGAGATTTTAGTCTGTGGGGAACTCTTTTCAAACCAGACGCTCTACACATCTCTGACCGTCTCTTTAATCACTCCGAGGTGGGGTCAGGGAGTTTTCCCAACAGGTAAGTCGCTCAAAGACAAAGAAGTCAGAGGAGACATGAAGACATTACTCATGAGCTATTTTTAGGGTTAGGAGATGTTTAAGGGGGGAGGTGCAGGTGATGTGTCTGCTTTTTGGAAGAAATGTGAACAATGTGCAGGTGTCTGGGATCATTTGGTACTGTCAGCTGAATAAACGGTTTTATGAGACCTCCCCAATGAGGTGTGTGTTTGATTGTCCAGACTACCACCTTATGGAAAAAAAAAACAAGCTAAGATGAGATTTGTTTCTTGTCTAAAAGACGTGCAGAATTTTAATAAGTGGATTGTCCGATCCAGCTTTGGAGAAAATCCTAAATACCGTATTATTCCTAATAGAAGCACACTTTCTAATAGAAGCACACCCCTGTTTTTTTCTGAAACTTGAACATGGCAAAGCTTAGTTCGACAAAAAAAAAGTCCTCCATATGCAACTTGAGCTCAAATTTGGCATATCCTTGTCCTTATAAATAGCGCAAAATAGCACTTTAGATAGCGCTACCGTGCATGTATAACCAGTGCTCGTACCGGTACGAAACTTAGCCGATTTGTTTTGCAAATAGTTTATTTATAGATGCGCACCTCATCAACGTGGCTGCGCATGCACGTGTATTAGGAATAATACAATATCTTTAGTGCATTATTTCAAGTTTATTCTGAAATTGACCTAAATTGCTGCTTGTAATTCATGACTCCAAAAACAGCTGAAAATTAGGAATTAAGTCATAATTTTTTTTTTATGATTGTCTTATTTTGCTTTAAATTTACATTTTATATCCTCTGTGAAAAAGTTCTTCTGTGCAGTTGTTTATAGTTACATTTTGGAACTATGTGTGATAACTGATGGATTTTAGGTCATTCGCTTCTTCTATTCATGTCAATTTTTTTGGAGTATATTAACAACAAACTTTCAGTCTCGTGCACACGCTTCGCTACCAGGGGAAGTGTTGTTTTCTTTCTTTTTTTTAAAAAAGAGAAGTAGATAAAAGCCCTTCCAGCATGACAAGCTTGTCCTGAAGCAGTGTTTGTGTTGTTGTGATCCCTCAAGAGACACTCTAAAACAAGATTCTTATATTATCCGTGTTAGTGTGCCAAGATTTCTCCCATTAAAGTCTGGAATGGGCTCACGTGGGAAATGGATTGGACGTGCACAGTCAATTTCTTTGTTCCTCCTTGTTCATGTGTTGAGTATTTGTGAGTAAAGAGGGGGTGGAAGGGAATTTTTTGTGTGGGTGTGTGTTTGTGTATGTGTATAGTCTGGTGTGAGGATGCCCTGCTTTTTTGTTTCCTCTGAGCTATTTTGGTCTGGACAAAAACAGGGAACTCTGTTCAATGTGGATTGCGGCTAACACCTCTTTTTGTTGTGGGTACATCTTTATAAATGCCAATAAAAGTGATAACTTCCTCACTATTCTTTGTATTTCTTTCTAAAGATTGAGATTTAAGATTCACTTCCAAAGATTTTCCAGGTGATTCATACTTGTGCTTCTTTTTGTCTGTTTAGGGAAAAGCTGGCCGTTGCTCGCCTGCAGAGGGAAGTCGCAAGAAGCAAGAGCGAAGGAACAATGGTAAAGTGGCACGCTTTCTGACTCAGCAGATACATATGTTGTCTTTGCAAGTAGAACTACTCTTTGCTATCTGTGTAAATGTGGAAAATGTCAAGAAACTAGTGTCCCCTGACAAGGGGACACTAGGGGACACTAGCCAATCACTGTTTGGGATGGGGTTTTTTTTTGGGAGGAGGGGAATTGAGGGTATTAAAGCGCTTCCTACTCAGGGTATGAGAGAAAAAGTGATCACAAAGAACACAAGAAAACACAAGGAAATGTTTTTGATGTTGGTGATTAAAAATTTGCCAGAAGTCGAGCTTTTCCACAGAAAAGAAGGTCACATTGACTTTGGGATTCATCCCAGAACAATGCTAAATCTCTTCACATATCTGTGTTGTGTCCCTATCTGAGAAAAGTGCTGATTCTGTGCTTTCCCCTTTAAAACGAAAGCAGACAAAAAGAGTTCATGAGGTGAAGATCAGGCGTTATCTTTTTTCTTTTTTTTTTTTCCTGAAACAAGGTCAGAAAGAGCAAAGTTGAAACTCATGACGCAGCGTAGATCAGCTGATGCTCTAACCGCAGGCACAGCTGCTTGGTTAGCACACTGCTAAAGTCCCTCGCTCCCTTTACAACGGCGGGTCGTACAAATACAGCAAACACAGGAGGATAAAATCCCAATATTTTCACACTGCTTTGTAGGATCCCCCATTTGATCCGCACAGTGGACTTTTTTATATATCTTCACTCCTTTTCAGAAGTTTAGAAGGTCAAATATTTGTTCTAGATATTAAAGCTAGACTGCAATCCAAGGTTTTACTTGCTGCCGTTTAAGCTTGCATCCATTGTGCGGGTGTGAGACGCTTTGCATAATAAATTTCCCTTTTCTTTCAGGAAATTTAACATGCATCTATTTAAGCTCGGCTTCATAAAAGAGCGCAGTGAGACTGTGAATTTAGTCTTGGCTAAATGGGTTGTAAAGGAGATAAGTGCGTACAGACATGAGCATTGTTTTTAACCTGACCTTTACTGGGTGGTAGGGTAAACCACAACCCTTCCTGACCTTTCAATGACTCCTGGGCTCTTAGTCTTGCATGTCAACAAGGATACTCAGCCCTACCAGGGAGATAAATGAAGTAAGAAAGGAGATCTTTTTTTAAAAAAACCCAAACAAACACAGAAATAGCAGTAACCAAAGAGTCCGACAGTGAGGGGATCACCATAGCAGTGTTCCTTCTTGAGAAAGATTTTATCTTTCTTAGTGTTTACCAAGTAATTATACTGGTCCCAGTACAAAGGGAACTTATTGCCATGTTTTGCAGCAGAGATGGTTCAACGTTTTTACTAATGGATTTTTGAAGAAACACAATTTATAGTACGCAAAACCAATGGGAACATTGTTCTCTAACTTTGTGGTTTTTGTTCTTCTGAGAATCAAAGAGATCATTGTGATTGGACTGTGTCGTTGGAAGATAAAAATTTCCCTCTTGCTTGAGTGTTTTTTTCCCTCTCTGACTAACAGGATAAGTGTTTCTTCGCCATTTTTTTATCGGTATAGATTGCATTTATTTCTTGTTTTTGTGCCTGTAAATTGTGCCGTTATTGGGACTCTTTATGTATTTTATTTCAAACATAAGGCAAGCAGATGATTTTTTCTGTTGTTGTCTCATAGTAACTCTGATAAATCAGGGATTTGAATAGAGCATCATAGTTAAAATGTTCCATTCTGTTGTCTTCCGCTTATCCGGGGCCGAGTCGACAACAGCCTCAAATGGCAACTCCACGCTTCTTTCACCCCGGCTGCAGTCTCCGGCTCACCTGGGAAGATCCTGAGTCGTTCCCCGACGAGCTGCGAGACATAGTCTCTCCAGCGTGTCTAGGGTCCACCTATGTGTCTCCCCTTGATGGGACATCCCAGAAACCCCTCAGTGAGACGCTCGGGGGGCATCCTAACTAGAACAGAACCACCCCATTTGGCTTGTCTCAACCCAGAGTAGCAACGGCTCTACTCCGAGCTCCTCCCGGATGACAGACCTCCTCACTCTATTTCCTAGTGAGAGTCCAGCTTTCCTGCAGAGGATGCTCATTTTGGCCACTTGTACCCACAATCTCGTTCTTTAGAGATTGGTGAGGGTAGGAACGTAGATCGACTTGTGAATCAAGTGCTTTGCTTTACCATGACGGACTTATCCGTCTGTTGATATCCCGCTCTATTCTTCCTCTCCAGCCGTTAAAACGTCACATGGACAAAAATGTGGAAAGTTGCCATTTTTGTTTTTGCGCTTGTTGATTCAACAAGTTTGAAGGTGGAGTTTAATGACACCATCATTCATACAACGGAGATAATCAGAAGTTTTTGAGAAATTTTTTATTCCGAGACTCATCACTGAGATTGTCGTTACTGTCTTTAAATAACTATGTCCTGTCCTTGTAACAGAATCATTAACAAGTCATTTTTCTTTTGTTGTCGACAGTTCCCGATAGTAGAATGAAAACGACACTCCCTTTCAGGGAACATAGAATAGTTTTTTTTTCTTTAAGGTGAGACCCGTATGTGTCAGCACCTCATCTTCTAACACTAACCTGACATCCTTTGACCTCAACAGTCCAAGAAAAGTAAACCCCTTCAGCATGCTGTGAGACTCCACTGAAGACTTGGATGAGTGGATGACATGCTAATTATGACTTTAGAGGGTATGTGACTGTCTGCGCACGCACATGCTTGAGCGAAGGATGACTTATCTGTGCCAGACAGGACGAGCTTGAGGAGGGGGAGTATCGAAAAAAAAAGGGGAGGGAGGGATATCACTAAGCTCCATTTGAAATTGGGATTATCCCCGTTGGACTCCCTTTGCACTCTCTCTGGCATTCCGGGGAGACTTCGAAACTCCTCGATACAAATGGAAAAGCGACCGCTGCACTGAAGAGATAATTGTCAAAATCGTGCCAGTGTGGTTTAGAATTGGGAACCAGGCGTATTCAGTGCCCAGCAAATACCCACACAAGCCCAACGCCCACTTCTATGCCCACATTCTCCACCAACCCCCAGCCGTCTTTGCTAAAGCGAGACAAATGAAAACAGCAGAGACTTCTTAAGTGGAGCTACCCCCTCCTTTGCTTCTGCTACCTCTCTGTTCCGTGCCTTCAATTTCCCGTACCCAACATCCATTACCGTCTTCTGTGTAATGTGATCGGAGAAGCACCCATTGCCGTCATGTGCTGGAAGTTTCTGCTGAGTAGTTCCTTAGGGACAACTTCTCCTGCACCATTACCAGCTCATTGTACTGGAAAAGAATGTCAGAGGCATTTTTACGATGGTGCAAAGCGCTTGAGCACACAATCGTAAAGCACAGACCTTGCTAGCATGGTTCTGCAGCCGTCAGTGTAAATGAAACGGTATTAACAGCACCTTTTACTGAGGAACGTGTGTTTTAATTTGGTCTCCCGGTGTTTAATGCAATGGCTACCGGCCGTGCCAGAGTTATAACACTACTGTTATGGATCATTTGGGAAAATCACATGAAATCTTTTAAATAATTTGCTAGGCAATCAGTAATTAAGCTTGTAGTATTTCACCACTAATGTGGCCACACAGGCTGCACTGTTGCAAACGTTGGAAAAACAGTGGATTTTCCTTAAGCTTTTAAAGAAAGCACAGGTTTATTCCCACTCCAACAAACCAAGCTCTGTCACAGCCACAGCGTGACAGAGCTGTATGTTTCCTCTGGAATTCTTCACACCCCGACACCGAGGCGTGGTGCAGGGCAGGGCCGCTCTCTGTCTCCCACTTGCCTTTTGATGCCACTTAGAAGTGCAATCTAAGTCCATCAGTGGCAGGATGCAGGGTTTCCTGACTCTGCATGCTGGCTTACTTGCTCTAGTTGAGAGGGGGCTAGACTCCTCATTTAAAAAGAATTTTAAGATTACGACCACTGGAAACAGCTGTCTAAACAACATGTAAAATTAAGCGGCGTAGCTTTGAGGAGTAACGAGTTTGTTTTTCTTTGCGATTTGTGTATACTCACACCACCCAACAGTAGATTTACACATGCTTATTTCTCGGGATGTTCGGTCTGATTGGGACGTTTGATTCATTCACGGTTAAGCGAAGCGTGCACTTGGAATTGCCTCTGAATCAACTTGGCCTGACTGTGTAACTTACTCATTTAAAAACGACAGAGCTTAGAATACAAAGTGTGTTCAAATATAAACCCCCGGGGTAGGAAGAAACATGACTATTTCTGTGCATGAAAGCATATTTTTTTTTTATATCCAGCAGTGTCCTGGCTCATTAGAGAATACGGGTTTGAAAAGAGGCCAGCATCCACTTCCTTTAAAATCAGAAGATCAAAAGTCACAGCGGTCAGTTTTTTTACTGACTCCTAAAGGTTTAAAGGTTAAAATGTGCTCTTCTCATCAGAAGGGTCAATTTTACAAGAAATGTTTGGGATTCCTGGTCAACTTTAAAGTGACTGATGGTTTAGCTGTGCAAACCGACCCAGAGCTGGAGAGGCCACACAGGAAGGGCTACTGATTAATGCCAATTTAATGAGATGAAGGTATGACAGGTATTCATTGATGTTCAAAAAGCACCTTCAAAGGAGATATTGTTTTACTGTGTAGCGTGTGTTTAGCAGATAAAGGCTAACCTTGACAGGCTTGTGGAGCTCTTCCACTGAGAGAGTCTGTTTCTGACAGCTGTTTTAAAGATGGGTGACACCATGGAGATTTGGGGTATCCATTGAAGGGGTTAGCAAGGCAGACACTCAGGTGTTGTCTCCACAGATTGGACTTATCAACCATGGACAGGGGAAAGGGTCGAGATGAGGTCTCCCCTCTAGCGTTCAGCGCATTCACGGTATTGACTGACGGTGACAGCCGGACCCAAATCGCAGCGGACCCTCCGCTGGAGATCTCAATGCGTGGGTGGAGTTGAGCAGTGGCGGGGCGTAAGGGTTCTCTCGTGGCATTGATAAATGGGGCGCTCATAAGGTTTAACATATTCCCGGGGTGTGTGTTTTATTTGCTATAGTGCCTGTGGCGGAGTGAGAGAGAAGCGGTTCTCCCTAATGTAGTTGCTCTTCATTGTGATTGAATTGATGTAACCCTGTGGGACACAACGCTCACACTTATGGTGAATAAAACACTATTCTGATTCGTTTCTGACCCTAGTACCCCTTAAAATAGAATGAAGAGAGTCACAGGAAGGTCTTAGCCCATGATAGAGAACATGATAGTTACATTGCGTCCCCACAAACATCTGAGGACAACTCGGAAATAATGTGTACATGAGTTTAAACTCATGAGACCGTGATCTCCAGCTCTCGCTGGACCGATTTGCTGCCAAGTGTGAAGCGGCCGGGATGGGAATTAGCGCCTCCAAATCCGAGACCATGGTCCTCGCCCGGAAAAGGATGGAGTGCTCCCTGCGGGTCACGGACAGAGTTCTACCCCAAGTGGAGGAGTTTAAGTATATCGGGGTCTTGTTCACGAGTGGGGGAAGGATGGAGCGGGAGATCGACAGGCGGATCGGTGCGGCGTCAGCAATAACTAGGACGCTGCATCGGTCCGTTGTGGTAAAGAGAGAGCTGAGCCGAAAAGCAAGCTCTCGATTTACAAGTCGATCTACGTTCCTACCCTCATTTGGTCACCAGCTGTGGGTGGTGACCGAAAGAATGAGGTCGCGGGTGCAAGCGGCCGAAATGAGCTTCCTCCACAGTGTGGCTGGGCTCTCATTCAGGGATTGGGTGAGGAGCTCTGCCATCCGGGAGGAGCTCGGTGTCGAGCCGCTCCTCCTCCAGGTCGAGAGGAGCCAGATGGGGTGGTTTGGGCATCTGGTCAGGATGTGTTTCGGGCACGTCCCGCCGGCTGACCCCGGACCCGCTGGAGAGACTATGTCTCACAGCTGGCCGGGGAACGACTTAGGATCCTTCCGGGTGAGCTGGAGGATGTAGCCGGGGTGAGAGAGGCCTGGGCTGCCCCTTTGAGGCTGTTGCCCCCGCGACCTGACCCCGGAACAAGCGAAAGATGATGGAACGGAGTTTAAACTTCAACAAGTCCCCATAACACGACTTACACCAAGAAAGAGAATGGGCTTATCTTTTCAAACCTGGCCACTCCGTCCAACCAACTTTTCACTCTGGAAGAAAGAATGCAATATCGAGCATGTAAATCAATGAGGGCGATCTAATTAACTATGCTGGTAAAACAAGAAAACCTCGAAACAGATGGCTTATCAAACACGTAAAGAGACTTAGAACCACAATGGTACGATCTTGGACAGAGTAAATGATTGGTTTCAGACTTTTATCTCAATTTTAATGGTTGATTTGTCTTTATCTCATCTGAGCTCAAATGACAGACTGCGTTCCACCCGGGAGGCCGAACTCTCCTCATGTTACACTTTCATGTGAATTCTGTCTTGCTGATGAGCTGGCACGAACACATACAGTATACACAAACACACACACACGCAGACCCTTGTGGCATGTTTTATTTATGAATGAAGAACCTGCATGCTGCTTTGTGTCCCTGATGTTTGCTTTAGCAGTGAGCCCCCCGGCCCTTTGATTAGCCAAAGAGCTCCAACTAAGGGAGGGTGAGGGGTTTCTGTGTAACGAAGAGATTATTGAGCCCCACAAACTGTACCCCAAACAGAAATACATCCTATGTACAGTTACAGAATCGAAGACACACTCATGGTCATGCACACTGCACACATGCACTTAACCTGATAAAGCCAGCTTTTATGGGAGACAGGCACAACAAGCAGAAGCAGAGAGCTCTAATTAATTTAAAGTCCTTGGTGTATGTTAGAGGGCACCAAGAGGCTTTGAGTTTTCTAGTAATTCAGCTTGGATGAATAACATTATCATCTAATACTGTCCAATTACAAAGGCAAACTTCATTCTGGACTCCATTGAAGCTAATACAATTTGAAAGTAGGCATTAGCTTTTACGTGCAAGCAATACAGCTATTAACCCGAGTCGTTTTTTTCCACCACACATACAGCAAGGGAAAAATCACCATTCACACGTGTTGATGGTGATAAATTTGGTGATACCTAGAGGGAAACATTTTTTTTAATCAGCCAGGATGTGAAGCGAGCCTTGAATGTGACCGAGGTCAAATTTAATCCAGAAACACCCAATCCGGCTCATTTCAGATATACGGCTCAACCAACCGGTATCAAATCCTACTCGGGCCATTTTATAGATTACCTTCTATTCCATTTTTTTTTTTCTAGATGTATTGTTTGACATTGTTAGCAGCTTCGATAGACCACGCTGCTTAAGCTCTTGGACGGAAATATACTGGCCTCTAGTGGAAAACAATGAAAATTACAACTAAACTCATTCTCATGAAAACAAATAAAATGAATTTGATCAGTAGTTGGATAAACTGAAATAAATGATTTGAGAGATAAGTATTCTTTTATTCATCCTATTTGTGTTGACTTTAAGATCTTTTCCTTTAATCTTTTCTTCGTATTGTATTCGAAGCTGTTGCTGATTACAAAATCTGCTTCCAATTAGCATAGAGGGAGGAAAAAAAAAAGTTTCTGTGGACAATAAACATTTCAACCAAGAAAAACTGGCCACATAAAGATATGGTAATGCTTGATTTAACAGCCTCTTGCCTTATAAAACAGCTGAAATTATATATTGAACAAAAGCAATAGAGGGTTTTTACTAGTTTGCGGAACATAAATCTTGTGTTCTATTAAGGCTGTTGGCATGAGTGTCAGCAGACGTACAAGGGGTCGGTGGTTTATGCCTCGGGCATTCATTTAGGCGACAAAAAAAAACAAGGTTTGAAGTCGGCCAATGTGCAGAACAAGGGTTTTTATGTGCATTAATTCTCAGAACAAAAAGGATTTCCTTATCTGTATTGAAGTCAAAATCAGCCAAATTCAAGACCTTCTTTAGTTTTTTGCTGCTGATAAAACAACTCAATCTGTTAAGATCATTTTTGATCATTCGTTTTTTTCTTAAAAGAAGCAAACAGGCTTCGGTTTCTGCTTTTGGCAGAGGGGTTCGAGTGAGGTATTTTATGCTTCTGTGTAAGGGGATTTACTGCAGCCATAACCCCTGACAGGAGGAGCCTCACTGTTGTGTAAAGAGCTTCCCCATATAGTAGCCATGAATTTATGGTCACAGCGAGAGGCAGAACTGGTTTTAATGGTGACATGGGTTTAATATTCTGTCTCGCTGCCTGTTAAAATCTGCCTTTGGAACAGAAGCAGACACACGGTGAAATATGGCTGTTTGCAGGTTGCGTTTGTAATTCACACAAATGCTTTCCAGTTGTTTTTGACGGATCAGTTTTAGTTGCTTTTTGATGTAAATTTGTTTATTTTATGGAATAAATATCAAGTTTATGCAGTTTACTTTTTTGGCCACTTGATGTCCTCTTTGTGCTTATCCACAGAAATCCCTTCAGCCTCCTTGAAGTCTGGACAAGAAGTACATGAGTGGTCTAGAGAGGGGGAATTTTGGTGTCTTTATTCCTATACGTGTAAGGTGTTGTGATGATTTGCGTAATTCTATCACTGTTTTAAAGAAAATGTCTCATTTTGTGGGATCATCCTGAAAGAAACAAGTTTAAGTTGTTTTAGAGCATCTGGACAGGATGCCATGTAGATCACTCCCAAGAGAGGCGTTTTGGACATGTCCATCTTTGGGAGGCCTAAAGGCCTAAGGTCAGAGACAAGACCTGTTGGAAACATTACATGTCTCAGTTTGTTTGTAAAAAAAACTTGGTGTTTCTCTAGGGACCCCTAGAGGAGGTGACTAGGGAAAGGTTTGGGAATTTTTAAGACTGCCCACCTTAAAACCAGACAAATAATAAAAGATGACCTTCTGATCAATGAGAGCCAACCGCTACATGGAAAGGCTTCACAAACAGGCGATACCAGATTTTTTGGTTCTGTTCCGTTGTCTTCCGCTTATCCGGTGTCAGATTCTGGGGGGCAACAGCCTCAGACGGGAAGCCCGGGCTTCTCTCACCCAGGCTTCATCCTCCAGCTCACCCAGGAGAATCCTGAATGCTTCCCCGGCTTTTCCTGACTCTCTAGCAAATACGGGGTCTGCTTTGGGGTGTCCTCCCAGTGGGACATGCTCGAAACACCTCAACAGCAAGGCGTTCGGGATGCATCTTGATAGCATGCCCGAACCACCCCATATAGCTTCTCTCAACGCGAAGGAGCAACGGGTCTACTCTGAGCTCCTAACGAATTGCAGAGCTCCTCGGTAGAATGAGCTCATTTAAGCCACTTGCATCTGGGATCTCCTGGTCACCACCCACAACTGGTGTCCATAGTGTCATGATCCCCTCTCCTGCCACCAGAGGGAGCCCTGGATGTTCATCATCACCCTGATTAGGGACACCTGAGATTGATTCCTGATGCCACACATCTGTGGACCCTGCCATCTATTTAAGGGCAATCACTCCGGACTTCCCTGTTGGGTCATACCATCCCTTCCAGCCAGGTCTCCCTGGTTGCCTGACCATGAAACATTCTGAACAGTAACCTCATGGCATGCCACTGAAAATTTGTTTTTCATTCACAACTTTTCTTTCTGCAAGTGGGTCCCCCTCTTTCTACCTGCACACCATTTCAATGACACATAGGTGAGGGTAGAAACGCAGATCGACTTGTAAATAAAGAGCTTTGCTTTGCGGGTCAGCTCTTTCTTACCACGACAGACCAATGCAGCATCCTAATTATTGCGGACGCTGCACGGATCCGTCTGTCGATCTCCTGCTCCGTCCTTCTAGCTTTCACCATTACCGAAACACTAAAACAATCATCTCAGTTCATTCGTTTTGTCAGCTAAAATCTTTCGCTTCTCTGGAAGCAGTCACTCCGAGCGTCACTGTAACTTTGTAAAAGAGAAAACAAAAAAACAGTATCAGGAAGCTTTTTGTTATAGAGTGCCAATCTCTTTCATTTGGATTTGAGCCTTTGGGTGTTGGTCGCTGAAGCCATCCAAAAGAGAGAAATATAATTAAAGGGTGCGAAAAGAGGGCATCAATTTTAGGATTGTCTAATAGCAATGGAAAAGAGCAAACAGAGCTGGGATGTGTGAGAACTTTTCGTGGATCTCTATAGAGAGATAATAGGGTTGTGCAGGAACTGATCGGGCTGTTGGATTCCTAATAAAACCTTGCTTAAAAATCCACAAATATCATCTTTCATGACCATAATGAAAGATATTGAGTTTGAGGGGAAATTGAAGCTCCGAAACTTCCTTATACCTGAAATTGAACTCCATTAATACTTTGATTGTATGGTAAGGCAGTGTTGCTTAGTAACTTTACAAAGAGAAATAGAAAAAAAAAAAAATGCAGGAAGAGCGAGTCTTTGTGATGCTGTTTGACATTTTGTGTGAACTTTCTTTCCTTCAAACCAACAGCCAAGATGCTTCATTCCAACCCTGTGGAGGTAACAACAAGTAAAACCTATCTAGTAGCTTAAATGTCACTGTGGCCTAGACACCCTCATTTTCCTTCACACCAGAGGTGTGAATAAAGGCCAGAAACACTTGAAATATGTCTGCTGAACCTTCCTCACGGACACTTTGGTGATCAAGATTCAGAAACATCCTGTTTTTGCTTGCCTTCTTGTTCCTGGAGAAGGGTAAAAGATCAGGCATGGTCCAGGCATAAATATAACAAATGACTATGAAATGATCTTTCCAACCTTTCAGTTGCTGATGTTTAACCATTTTTCTTGTGATTTTTTTTGTGTCCATAGCGAGAAAAGTTGATTCACGAACTAGAGGAAGAGCGACGCCTGCGACTGGAGAGCGAGAAGCGTCTCCGGGAAGTGACAGAGGAGTCCGAGTTGGGACAAGCGCAGATGGTCTCACTGCAACAACAGTTCTCCAGGTAAAAAATAACTAGATTTACTCTCAAATTTAGAAAAAACAGTCAACTTTATTTATTTGGACTATTTTGTTGGATGCATATCAACGACCTCTTCTTCATTCCAGCCACACCATTGAAAACCTAAAAAGTTCTAGCCATCTGTTACACATTGTAATCAGCAAAGAAATTCACTTAATCACTCAGTGATAGTTTACTTAAAACATACCCCGCCTCATTAGATAGCTTTAAGGAGCATTGCTGAGGATCCACATCATAACGAGTAATCTTTTGACTGTTGTACTTGTTGTGGAATTTAAGGCCATTTTCTCTGGTCTTTGTAGATCAGAAAACATTCACATAGATCATTTCGTTTTCTTTGAACTTGTTTGTGTAGTGGGCGGGACCATAAAAAAATATTTGCTTTCATTTATTTCGAGATCAAATTAAAAATATGCCCTCAAGTGCCTTTGAACTTGAAGTTTTTCACATTTGCTTTTCAATAGTTGAAGGAGTTACTTTCGAATGCTGTGAAAAACTGCATGTGTGACAAACTGTGGCGGTAGTGTCATAATTTGGCTTGGTTTAATTATAGAGCAGTAAATCTTTAATTCTAAATAAGATGCAACAAGAAAAGAGGAGATTAAAAAAAAAAAACATTTGCTTGATGATTTTTTTAATTAAGTAGGTTAGAAAATTAGAGAACAACAGAAGTGCAAACATTTCAGAGTTGGTTTGAACCAATTTTATTTCAGTCCAACGACATGACACAAATCTAGAAGTCCTTCATTTCTCTTTTAAAATAAGATAAAAGTCCCTTTTTACATTCTTTCAATTTGGAATATGATGGTCAGTCTAAAAAGTTAAGTAAGCCTTCATTCCAAAGGCCTTCCCACGGTACTATTTCACAAACGTGTTGGGATTTGTCTAAACAAAAAAAGCATAAATTAGGTTGAAACCTCTTTTTAAAAAACATCTTTTTGTCTATTCTTCTCACTTCTTTTTCAGTTTTTTGTTTGAACACTCAACTTTATCATTGACGCAATCTTCCGATTGATTCATTCTGCTTTGTGAGAAAATTTAGAAGCCGAAACTGCTCAAACGTTGCTTTTGTCATAACTTTGGTAACCTCTGCTGCACCGCCGTGTCCTCTACGGCTGCTGAAGTGTGACAGCAAATCAAAAGTTGGAGCTGAGTTGATGCCATAATTAAGCGATAGGCATTCTACGCTCTGCTTGTGCGCGATTTCACATTGAATGCTTATCTTCTCATTAAGTTGGTAGAGAAAATCCTGTACATTTTAATGGTCCCAGTGTTCCAGCGCAGATGAGGGCAGAGTCACCGCCACGGGGGAGGGAATGAAATATTTAAGAGCCGTTACAAAGATTTATTACGTATTAAAAATGTTCCATTGATGTCTTTGAATGCTTTTCAGCTTCCTGCAGCACATTCGTTTTACACTTGAGAGCGGTTAGATACAAATGAGCTCTTCGGGCGTTGCTCAAAGGTCCTGGGGCAGCTTTTTTTTTATGGGGGAATCATAATATTTTCAGTTAACTCTCTGTTGTAAGGCATTCTAGTAGAAGCCCATACCGCGAAGCTAACCATTGTGGGATGTTCCAGCCGCTAAGGCAATTCAAGCAAAGGTGTATAAATTATGAAGACCCATGTCAAGCTGGCTAAACTTGATTTTTATGTCCGAACATCCATTCACACTTAAAATAAGTGTGCCTCATTGGTTGCAACTTAAGAGTGAATGTGTCCAAGATGAAGCAGCAGACAGTTTCCATAGGGACTGATAGATTTGTGGGCCCGGCAGAGGTCGTCCAGATGGATGAATCTCATTGGGAGTCTGGGGAATGTGGCTCGCTGATACAGACAAGAATTCCATTACGTCTCTATATAAAACAACACATATCAGTGTGGAGGTGTTCGGCTTTCTTCCAATTGTCATCGTGCTAGATTGTTCTAATTTCTGTGCGTCGGCCAGTTTTCTTTTCCACTCCTGAGGGAACTACTCACACTACTTTCTTTCCGACAGTTGGAGTGATACATCTTCCTTTGTGCTGACAAACTAACAGGATTTCAGCCCGACTTTCAATATCTTTATCTTTAGCTGAGCCAATGCACAGCCGTCGCAGAAAGTGCAGACGAGAACATCAATCCTGTGTTCAGATGAAGCTCATCTGCTTCATCATACAATACTTGTAAAGTTTGATGAGCTAATCTTTAACAGAAATTGAATCAAATGTAGACTGCATTTACTACTTACCACTTTGGACCTCGGTGACCTCAGTGGATTAACATGCTTACATGTTGCACCAGGCTCTGCGGGCAGATGGGACATCAGTGCTGTGACTTTAATTAGCAACTTACAAGCCAACAAATGGAGAAAAAAGAAGGAAGATTGCTCAGTCATTGACAAATCTTTGCTTGAACCTTTGACCTAATTGTTCCTGCTGCTTGTTTTGCTGTTTCAGTCATTGGCCTGTGCATGAACCTCCCATTGCCAACCTCTGATGGTATTTTTATCCATTCCCAAACTGACCACTACCTATATCTTCTGATTGACTGAAGCATCTTATTTGTCATCCATTAAGGGAATAGAAACCCTCAGTTCATCAATGTGGCTTCTAAAGATAACACCTGTAAATCATGTTAAGAGGACGTGTAATCTTTTAAATAGAGTGAGATGAGTTTGACCTCAGGCCACTGATTGATTTCTCTATTGCTAATTAATTGGAGCTTTGCGTTGCGAGGATGGAAGAACAAATGGGAGCAAGCTAATTTAAGTGGAAAAACATAATAAATTAAATAGAAATCTGGTCACATCAAAGAAATCCTTAACTGGATTTTCTTGTACTTTCTTAGAACAAGCTTCAAACATATAGGTGTACTCACTCTGTATCACCTCCTCCCCCAACCAGTTGGGTTCTTATCCTGTTGTGGGTCACATGTCCAACCCCTCCTGACTTTGGTCAACCCACACACCCCCAACACTAAGGTTTCCCCACCACTAGCAAAGCTTGCTGTCGTTAAACTCCATCGGATTAGTTGGAGACTCAGCAGCCTCCTCAGCCCACCCTGGATGCCCCTCAACTCAGACGTTTAAGAGCTTGCAAGTGGGAATGCTTGGGAGAAAAGATGGCGATGCAATCACAACCTTCAGCAGATGAGAGGAACAAATAAATTGTAGAGGTGGAAATAAAACTAAAGCGGATGCCTTACGAGCAAATGGTTTGAGGACCGTATCCAAAGCTCAAAAAGGATGACCAGTGAGAGGAGAAAGTGGGGACCACATGCGGCCCTGCATCTGTGTTAAAGATGTGGGAGGCAGTTTTAAGGTAACAAACATCTTTAGGAACATCTTTCTTTTCTTTTGTGGCACCGTTTGGCCTCATTGCTTTGCCTTCAATGTTTAAATGCTTGCTTGGCTTTTTTTTCTTGGTGCAAAGAATTGTTTTTTTTTTTTTTAAACATGTATACGTTAAGGTCAAACCATAGCCCAGAAATAAATTTCTTTTGACCTTATTTTCTTTGGCCTCTGGTTAGAGTCATTGTCACTCAGACCACATCATCAGCTCATCATCAAAACCGAGGCGTTTACAGCCACTCCACTTTGAATCATTGGCGTCTTGAAGGGCCCTCTTCGCGGCAGGATATTGGAGACTTACAGCTAGACTAACAACAACAGCAGACGATGACGGCTGCCTGCAGATTTATAGCCCAGCTCACTTTCTGCACATTATTCAGTATTTGTAAGGCATGTGTACATGTATCCGCATTCAGCGTGTGTTTGTGTTTATGTGTGTTTAAAGCCCAGTTGATGTAAAACAGGCAGGAATGTCTTTTCAAGTCTGGACGTGCTGTTTGGACGGTCACGCTCAGGTTGATCCCTCCACGGTCCTCAGGGTGAAGTTTTCGAGCTGTGTACTGTAAGCATTCATGTGCTGCTCTCATTACGACAGCAGCAGAGCGTACAGCTGGACCGAAACAGGCTCACACAAACCCGAGAGGAAGTTGTTTGCAGATCAATGCCCTCTTGTCTAATCATCCAAGCATCCAGCTAGGCCTTGGACACCATGTTTGGATTTGGTGCATTGAAAATACCCCCTCCTCTCGTTGCCTCGGCGACTGCAGCATGAATTGGACCCCTGTTCATGACTCCACATCTGGGGTCATTAACAGGATGAATGGGGGGGTAAGTCTTTTGAAGTTGCATCCTTGAGGAAGAAAGGGTTTTTAAACAGATAATGGGCGTCTGGGCTATTTTGGGACCACCTTGTATCTATGCAATGTTTAGGTCTATTTTGAGTGTCTATATTTGGCCTCAAGGATATACTTGATTTAATTAATTTGAGTTATTTTGCAAGCTTTTAAGAGCAATTTTTTACTCTTGGGCACTTTTACCAAAAGTCAGACAAGGTTTCTATGTCAAACCCATTTTCTTGGTCATAATCGTGTCGTGAAATCGCAAATACTCGCTCACCCACTCCACCCCACCAGCACTGGATTAAACATGATGGTTATGATGTTTGTAGGCTGTCGAAAGAGGTCAGATTACAAGCTGCTGCGGAAGTAGGGCATCCATTCTCGCATAGGGGCAGTGCGCTTGTTCTATCTGGCTTCTCTATGGTGCTCGCACATTGTTAGCCTAAAGCGAAAGAATGTGTAACTGACCTAATGTCCACCATATAGATTTACATAGAGCTGATTGACTGGATGTATATACACAACAGAAGAGAGAAAAATATGCTCAACCAGCTATACTTAGATTGCATATTTTGCACAGATCGTCTAGAACTAATAAAACACAGTTCACGCTAGTAGACGTAGCAGTAGCTGTTGCAGTTCATTCAGGCTTTATCCAGACCAAAGTTGACTTGAAGGAACAAGTGTTTTAGCAGTAAGCAGGTCCTACTTAGATTATTAATTTCATCTGCATTTTCTGTGTTCATATCATAAGATTTTAGGTGGGTGTTAATAAATCACTAATGTGAAGGCCGCTGTTCCTCTGCAGAACTCCTCTTTGTAAGAATATGATTAGTGCTATTCATTAAATTGATGCATTTTTGCTTAACTAATCACCTCAATGGCAGTCTGTTTCAGCTCTTTATAACTCAGTTTATTTTCAACCACCATCATCAGCTTGCTACTCTAGATTAACCTAGCACGTCTGAGTTCCTAAATGACCTTGTTTAGGAGACATTGAGGCTCCTGCTGTCATCATGACTAAGGTTTCCCACCGGGATGCCAGTATGTCTGTCTCTGTCCTGCATGCGCATGGCACATGCCTGGAACTCATTGGGAGGATGCTTGTACGCTGTTTAGGATCAATGCTTTCCTTAATGCTAACAGCTTCCTTTTGAGTAGAGGTGAACATGTGGGACAGCAGACACAAATTAACACTTTGAAGTTCTTACAAATGTAGAGAAAGTCCTAAAGGGAAGAACCAAAATCTGGAGTTCTTTAGAGGGGAAAAAGTATCATGAAGTATGAGTGAGTAAGGACACTAAACACTGACCTTCCGCATGTGTCTTGTTAAGGTTAAAGGCCAGCAGTGAGAGTCAATGGTCATTAGGGGCACTGACCTATGTAATGCTACCCCACTAAAGCATAAATGACCGATGTGTATAGATTTTCCAATTCCGAAATAGACCAAACCTCCTATCAAAAGTCTTCAATTCGGTCCTGCAGAGTTTTTTCTTTTGTTCATTTAGGTCATTCCAAGACAGGGTCCCTTTGCATGTTTTCTGCACAACAAGTGTAAGAGGATAAGAGTGGCTTAGCACTGGTTTAAGCTAGGCAATCTCCTGGTGGGCGTACAAAAGTGATTTGCTGGAGCGAAGACTTTAAGAAGAATGGAATATTTCTCCGGTTGAACAGACAGTTTTGCTTGGGTTTACGGAGTTAGATAAGGCGATTGAGGCTGTCCATGGAGCAGTCACGAGAGGCCTGGATTTTGCTGCACAACCAGGGTGATTGTTCTCCAGCATCACTTCGCCAGCTTCAGCACATTGCAATTGTTCACTGGTCAAATCTGATTAGTAGATTTTGCTCAAATTGAACCCCTGACAGCGCAACCTAAGTGAGAGTTTTGGACAGTAACTAATCATGTTTTAATGTATCAGGATTTTTAATGCCATACTTTTGCATTTCAATCATAAACAATCATGTTTGTTTGTGATCATTTAAGTACTTATGGAATTACGTGTCATGCACATTTAGTTTCTTAAGCAGCTATTTCATTAGCTAGCACAGGAGAAACAAGCTACACCAGCAGTATAACATCAAAATATACCACTGAATTTCACAAAAAAAAGTTAAATGTGAACATTTAGAGCAACAAAAAAATCTGAGATGGTCCTCAGAGAACTTTGTTCAAGCTCCAAATTTTCCTGGCATGCGGCTTTGGTATTGGCTTTTCTAGCACGGAAAGTGTTGATTTTAATGAAGCCAAAGCCTCTTAATCACTAGTAAAGACCCACATAGCTATATGCACACACACACGCACAATCTGAAAAAAAACAGGGGGATCCCTCTCCTTAGCTGTGAATTATCCTCGCAAGTCCATCGCTACTCCCTGTTCTGATCCAAGACTACCTGGCTTGTCTTTCAACAAGGGCCCTGTGTCTTTACAGAGGGCTTAGCTTGGGACATATGGGAAAGTCTTTGCCTGCCAGATCACTGTCTTTGCACAGGAACAGTGGCGGATAATGACACGTTGGAGACTAAGCAAGTAGAAAATGAGAACAGGGGATGTGCCGACAGGCTGACGCAGTAACTCGGCCACGGGACTGACCATGCTGTCTGTTGATTGAGCGAAAAAGCAGTCAGGCTTATATGATGACTGCATGGCCTATTTTAGCCTAGAGACCCACATTTCAGCACTTGTGTTGAGGCCGGTAATACGGCCGTGTGCGAACGGATGTCTCTGCACATGGAGCTCAGGGATGTCTGTGCTGTGTTTCTGGCTCTTTTCCGAAGGAACGGTGGAACTAAAAGCAGCGCAAAAGCCAAGATGGGGTAAGTTGCGCACGTGTGTCGCAAGCTTTTTCAGAAAGTTCAACATCCTTTGATCATTTCAAGGTGTGTTAGAAAATTTGTCATAAAGCTGTTACAGTTTTGAATGTCTTGAAAAGGTTTTGAATTAAACAGGACTTCGTTTGAAGTCTTGGTTTCATTTTGACTTGTGACAGCTGAAATAAAAGAATGAGAAGAAAGGAAGTTTCTCATTTGTTAGCAGTTGGTTTTGGGACTCTTTTGTGACTCTAGTCTAATTCCTCAGGTGTGTTTTTGTGACTTCTGTTACATGGCGGGTTTCATTCATGTGTATATTTTGTATACAAAAGAGAAAGTAATGTATAACAGGTTGATCAGAGCTTGTGGCTGAAAATTGATTGGCGCCTTAATTGTATTTCCTGGACTGCTGACGAACATTTGAAATGCAGCTCGCGTGGCTCAAGGGTCAGAAGAGTCAAAATTGGTTTTTGCCGCCCCCCTTTTTCAAAACACACACTCATTTGTCCTTTCTTTGCTCTCTCCTTCCCTGAGTGATGCATTTAGTAGGTCATCAGCGAGCACTTCTAGATTAATCACACAACCAAACTGAGCATGTCTCTTATTTTACATTAAGTAATGCGCCGTCATCTGGGAATTATATTCCATTAATCACTGGCCGTAATGTTGTTGTCTTTTACATGTAAATCGGCTTGATTTAGCTAGTTAGAGGCTGAGGTAGAAATGACAAATTGCACCGTTTCTTAAAATGGATGTTGCTCTGGGAGCTTGTCCAGCTGTGCACTTAGATGCAGATTTGTTGGGTCTGAAACGAAACATAAACAATTATGATAGATTTCTATCTTCATTAAGATAATAGCTAGACATTTATTTTACACACAGGGAGCATTGGAATTAAACAAGTTAAATAAATATGATGTATTTTGTGTCGTTTGTGGCAAAAAGAAAAGATAAATGTTAGCATTGCTTAAACAAAAACAAAACAAAAACAGAAGTTATGACATGTGACCTCTAGAGGGCGGTACAGGCTGGTACAGTTTAGTGTAAGAAGTAATGAAACTAGCTAAAAACTACTTTACATACTTAAAGTAGTAAACAAATGGTTATTTTTATCTGTTAGATATATTAGGTTATCTAAGAAACAATATTTCAAAAGTACCGTGTTATTCCCGATATCCACGCATGCGCAGCCGCTCCGATGGGGTGCGCGTCTATAAATACGCTATTTGCAAAAAAAAAAAAAAATCCCTACCCCAAGTGGAGGAGTTTAAGTATCTCGGGGTCTTGTTCACGAGTGGGGGAAGGATGGAGCGGGAGATCGACAGGCGGATCGGTGCGGCATCAGCAATAACTAAGACGCTGCATCGGTAAAGAAAGAGCTGAGCCGAAAAGCAAAGCTCTCGATTTACAAGTCGATCTACGTTCCAACCCTCACCTATGGTCACAGCTGTGGGTGGTGACCGAAAGAATGAGATCGCGGGTACAAGCGGCCGAAATGAGCTTCCGCAAGGTGGCTGGGCTCTCACTCAGAGATCGGGTGAGGAGCTCTGCCATCCGGGAGGAGCTTGGTATCGAGCTGCTCCTCGTCTAGATCGAGAGGAGCCAGATGGGGTGGTTCGGGCATCTGGTCTGGATGACCCCCAAGCGCCTTGAGGGCTACCCGTTTGAGGCTGTTGCCCCCGTGACCTGACCCAGGAACAAGCGGAAGATGACGGAACGGTACGGAAAAATTTAGCTCAATATGGTCCTGGTAGCAGCGCAAGCTGCACATGCGCGGTAGTGCTATTTAGCACATTTTAAAAGGAGAAGAACAGGTCAGACTTGAGCTAAAGTTAGGAAGCTTCTATTGGGAATATTAGGGTAGCTAAGGAATCGAGTTTATTATTGAAAAGTTGAAAAAAGCTAGCAATTAGCATGTTTGAAAGTCGTTTTGACTTTTTATTACATAAACCTTTATCTACTAAACCATTGGGAAAGTAAACAAATATAAATCCATGTGAATTTTGTTTTTTCTAAGCCATTTGTTGTTTACGCCGAATAAAAGACTTAGCATACCTAGCGCCAATTACCGTCTTTTTAACCGCCTTCTATTTCCGATTAATATTTTCGTTTCTTTGGAAGTCTAAATATGACAATTGACTTTGTAGATGTTCTTTTGTAATCTCTTTTTAATCTGTTTTATACTACATCGCAACGGTTAAGTCTATAAAGTTTTAATATCACTTGGAATTTCTTGTTTATCCATTATTTCCAGATCCTATTAACCTTTCTTTCAGATTTACACTGTATTTCCATTTAACGTAAAATTTATCTCACGTTGTTTACAACCAATTGTAAACTTTAAAGTCACTCAGTGCTTGTGAAAAGGGACACAATCTGTCTAGTGAAATGTCTTCAGCAGCAGCATGAAAAATGAGCCAAATCCAAAAAACACATTCTTAAAACAGGAGGACAGAAGAGGAACATAAGCCGAGGTAATAAAAAGTGTTTTCCCCCCAAATATGCCACCTAATGTGATCTAATCTGAGGAGATTTGTCTGCAAGTATAAGTCACTCCTGAAATATAAGACTTCATCTGAGTTATTCGCGTTTATTGCGTTTACATTTGTACAATTAAATTTACCTCTGAATTATTTATCGGCTGCCTTGATGATTATCACAGTTTAATTTAAAAATCTATCTCAAATTTCACACACTATTTTCTTCTAATGAATCAAATTACGAACAAATTTAGAGTCCCACAAAATTAGCTCAAAATGCAACATATCGGTTTAAGCTATCTTATAAACTTGTGGGAAAAAAGAAGTTTCATTTAAAGAGTTTTAACAAACGACCTTGGATGGCGAGTGTCCTCCAGCTACACATAAAGAAAATAAGTGCGTTTATATTTTTTTGGGTCATCACCTCCACAAATCCCCACAGTCCGGTTTGTATCCCTGCTTTCAATATTGATCATACCTGTCCAAGTAGTCCTTGACCCGGGGTCAGAATGTCCGGGCTTAAAAGCTGTGTACATCTACGTCCTCTTTACTGTGTAGCTTGTGCTGATTAAGGCCGGCATTTAAAACAGGAAATGGAGCAATTTACAAGCAATGCTGCATGCCGGCCCCTTTGACAGTTAAGTCAGGAGCTAGCATCCTGATTACAGCCGGCTTTATAGCTCAGCCTTAACAGATGGTCTCCATATAGCATCATTGCTTTGTATGACCTCTTCATTTCAACTTATTTTCACCAACGTTACTGTTCTTAGTTGCTTTTAACAGGACAACACTAAGATGTAAACTGTACAATTATTAATGTGAGTACGCTTTAAAACGTTAAAACTCAATTGTTGTACAATCAACAGAATGTAACGGGAGACAGAAAAAAGTTGATACCAAAATTTTGAGTGCAACTTTTGTAGAGAAAATCTACAAATAATTCAATGCAATGTAAAATTAAAATATCCCTCTTGCTGAAGCATGGTAAAAATTTTAGTTTGGCGGTAATGCTCACCTCACTTTTCAATATTTATATTCTTTATGCCATGTAGACTTGGATCGGTTTTCTTTACAAAAAGTTATGCTCATAGTAAAAAAGGATTTTGAAAAAGCAACAAATCAAAGTGTCGTACTATCCAAAAGGGGGCGGAGCCACCTACTGGCACACTTTTTTTTCATTTTAACAAAGATCTGGATTAACACCAACTTTTAATGAGTTAGCAAAACTTTTTTTTTCATTTTGCATAATTCATAAACTTTTTTTTCCGATCGACAAGCAGTGCGATGTCTTCTGTCATACTTGCACGTACATGAGTCATGGGAGCAGATGGACGAGGAAGATGTAGTTCTCACTGATGCAAATGATGCGCCACATGGTGAAGGAATGATCTTTCAGATGATCGCACGTCTACTTTTTCTTTCATTTTATCTTCGTCTGAAGAGTTAACAAGTCAAACTACGGAGGTCAATGACAAAAAAAAAAAAAAAATCGGAGTATTGCTATGAAAGGAATCAAATCAATCTTACCTGGCAATGTTGAAGCTCTTTTGTGAAGCAACAAAGCTGCTGGATTCACTCTAGCTCATTAAAATGAGTTCTGTCTTCACTGTTTCCAAGTCCAGCCAAGTGTTTTCCCTCATAGGGAACGTTGTATTGTGGTAGATGGCCTGTGACCCTTATTTTCACAAGCATATATTGGCTTCTGTTTTGCATGCAGAGTCGTCTGCATAACGTAGCAACCTAGATTGGTTTGAACAGAGCACTTATTGATGTGCAAAGTTATTCAGGTGGTGTGTGTGTCTGTTTATGTGTGCAATCTCATCGACTTATTTCATCAAATGACTTGCATGCATTTGGCACATATAAAATGTTAGAGTAAAAGTAAAACTATTCCAGTCCTACAGAAGTAAGAAAAGGTTTGGATTCTTCAACTGCTCCATCTTGCTTTCATCGTTCAGTCTCTTTGCAATTAGTCTATTTGTGTCTATGTTTGAGCAGACGTACTTGTGAAAATTGTGTGTCGCGATCACAAATTAGTAAATGCAATGATCCGTGTAACAAAATCAAACCTCTATTGAGGCGTAAATATCTAATCTCAAAGGAGTTTTGCAAAATTTTGAAGTCTGATCAGCACTTTGAAACTACTTATGTTTCAGTTCAATATAGCGAGCACAATCTTATCTATGGCCGTTGTTACCAGTTTTTTAATGACCATAAATCACTGACTGATTATTTTTGTTTTTATATCCATTAAATACTGGATCAGACGGGAGTTGATATAGCTAAACAAATATATTTAAATAGATAATTAAAATCCGAGTGGTTATTGAGCGTTCACAATGGAGACTAAATGAGACATAGAATAGAAAATTAGTGGTGTTCGCAGTTGGTTGAATGGAGGAGATTCTTTAACTTGGTTTTTCGTCTCAATGTTCAAGATTTTTCACTCCATACAAGCTATCAAATCCCATATCTTGCGGATACTTGGTAAACATTTTTAATAGGTCACAATAAAGTATGAGCTGTGTTAAGTTGATGAAAATTTGCTCCTGTTTCATGTCATTTTTAATAGTTTATTTGTAGATTCAGTTTGAGTTTGTGTGTCTTTGCAGGATGGAAGAGACGGTGCGGTCACTGCTGCAGAATCCGGGCGTCCTGGAGCAAACTGCAGTTGACACAGTGGACATCATGAAAGCCTATAAGGTAGCCAATCATCAATAAAGAAAAAAGTGAAAGAGAGGGCTGGTAGTTGTGTTTCCTTAAAATTTTAAGCCCTCTTTATCTTTACTAACATTGTTTAAAGTGTTTTTTGTGTATATGTATGCATGGGTGTCGTCTGCGTAACTTATTAACTTCTGTGCCTTTATTATTTGTAAGTTTTTTAAACACCAGAGCAATAATACAGTAACAACTCTTCATTTCGACACTGATGTGCAGCATAAGCTGCGTGTGGACACTCTTTAATCCTGAGTTGTGAATGCCAGAGAAAATAAACAAGGATTTATCATTAGATTTCCAGCGGCTGTATGACTGAGCCCCCCTCCTCTCATGGCCGCGGCTCCCGCTGCATGCTGTGTGTATTCAACAGCCAAACTCAATAACTTGAAAGGGCAAGGTTTCCTCCCCTCTCCAACAACGCACCCGCTCTCTTCGGAGATTATTACCGAGCCCTTTAACGCCATCTGATGAGCTGTCTCTCCTGGCAAAACAGACTTTCGCAAGCAAACAGAAAGAAAACAAAAGCAGCAGCTATAATGTATTGCCTTATACACAATTGTCTGATGGAATCAAACAAGATTGAAAACCTAATATGGAGAAACAAAGTGCTGTGAAGGATTTGCATTAGGAAGGAAAAATGCAGCTTCTCTTGAGCTTTTGGAGTCCTAAACCTGAGCTTCAGACATCCATCACAGCAGTGAACTCCAAGTTTCTCCAGCACTTTATCTATCTTCAGCTTTGACAGTAGCCTGTTAGCGCTCGACTGGGGGAAATAAATGCTTATGCACGGTGATAAATGGAACTCATAGGTTTAAAAATACAGAGAAAAGGCAGGGTTTAATGAGTTTACGGGCTCATGAGATGAACAAGAGATCCATTTACATTAAACAGCACGTATAATCTTCAAACGCAGCACTTCATATTGGTTATTGGCGCTAGATTCCAAAACAAGCAATAAAAAAAACAAACAAAAATTGTTACTCAAATGGATTAAACTAGCACAAAACTGCACCTTGAAATAAATGCGAGCTAATATTGTCCCCACCCTCTCAACTCTTTCTTCTCAAAGAGATCAATGTGGTAAGACCCTGATTGGTCATCCCATGTCAACCTAATTGTATTGGGCATTTTAGGTAGTCAGATGCATCGTTTATTCCACCTTCTCAAGACACATTGATTTCTTTCAAGGTTCATTCCTGATTGAATTTAGAATGAGTGTCCGCCAAATTAAATGGACCTACAACGTCTCCATTAGATTGAAAATATAAAAATGATAAATTCGCTTTTATTTTGATATACCCCCAAAAGCCTTATTTTGTTGGATCAATGAACAGCGTGAAAAAAAGATAATCTGTTGATTAACATACATCCTCACTGATTTCTTTCTTCAGTTCATTGCTCACCAGTCACTCACTGCCTAATTAGTAGCTAATTACCAGCAGTAATTAGTGATCACAGATGCAAGGAAGCTGAAAAAACAAACATTTGAACCAGAGGGGAGACATAGCAGAGGAAGACGGGTTGTCAGATCCCCAGATTACAGACAAAAAGAACCCTGAAGGTCACTGGCTCTTTTTTAGAAAAACAAAGTGAAACATAATTAAGGTTCAGACGAGGTTTCAGAGTTCAGATGCGGAGTCTGCTGCTCCATCTGTTTGTGTGATCATCTTCACTTTATGTCTGCCTTTCACAGCTAATTCCTTCCTTTTTCATCTGTTCCTTAAACATACATACTGTGACTCTCCTCTTCCCATCTGTTTTGGTTTCACTTGCCCAATTTGTTGTTCTTCTAATCTTAAATTGTTCACTCTACCTCAGAATAAACTGTCCGAGGAAGTGCAGAAACACTGTAACGGCCCAGAGGAGACTGTTTCCCAGCCGGGGACTGAAGTGGAGTCGGAGCTGATGCAGAATGTCGAGAATGATGCCGACCAAGCAGAAGAGGACAAAGACAAAACCAGACTTCTACTGGACCGTCTGAAGACTCTAGAGGTAGCAACCTCACCACCAATTTTTCTTTACTATTATGCCTCTTCGTTTTTCTCTCCACATACCCTTTTGTTCCTTTATTGCTATCATTCTTTCCTCTTTCCATTGACACTCTGGGCTACTCCGATGTGGCCAGACAGTCCGCCAGTTGTCAGGCTGCTTGCTAACTTGAGTCTAAAATCGTGACAGCTCATCAAATCCTTCAGTACTCACTGTTCGGAGAGCAAAGCCATCCTGTGGGAG
Source organism: Neostethus bicornis (assembly GCA_902685375.1). Classification (NCBI taxonomy): domain Eukaryota; kingdom Metazoa; phylum Chordata; class Actinopteri; order Atheriniformes; family Phallostethidae; genus Neostethus; species Neostethus bicornis. The sequence continues at coordinate 8,973,021 of LR738563.1, forward strand.
TCACTGCTGGGGCCTCGGGCATCACTCCAGCTTTTGGTTTGTTTATCTCTGCGTTGGGGGATTTGAGCTGCACTCTGCCCGGAGCTCTGAAGAGGGAGTGCAAGCCGCAGCAATCCGAGTTGATTGTTTGCGCTAAAGCCACCGGACACACACGCTTGAAAATCTCTCCAGCAATTAAAGGACTCAGACTTAATCAAATTAGGCCTCAAGTCGCACTAGTCATAACAGTGTAATCCTTTTTGGCTTCACGTTACTATAGCATTAGAAGTCTTGAATAAAGTGAAAAAAAATGTGTTATAAGAATGATTAAGGATGTATATTACATCTCTACATTTAATGATCATTTACCCAGCTGGACATTTGGTCAATTCATCCTGATAATTAATCTGCACTGCACATTCCTTAAACATTACGTCTTAAATGGCTTTATTAAAACTCGTCTGCCACCTTTATTCCATTCGCCTGTATGGGTGATGGATGCACCTCCAGCTAGAGCAGGAAGAGCAAAATGCAGGCAATGCATCACAGATTCGCAATGTGCATAAACCCCGCTGACACAAAGTAAGTACTGCCTGGCTCTTGTTCCTGCAGCACAACCTATGCTATTCATTAGTTTGGCAGAAACGCAGTGCAGACTTCACCGAGGGCAATCTTGGATAAAGACGACCAAAAGTGAGAGGAATTGTTTGTCTGCCATCTTATACTTTATATGACAGGATCAGGAGATGAAGGCTTGAATTACTTATGAGTTTATGAACTTTAATCACCAACCCTAACCCTAAATCTACCCCAGCCCTACACCCAATGCCATCCTCAATCACCAACTCGAGTTTCTTTGTCGTGATCTTTTGTTTTCAATGTTTTCAACACCTGTTTCACATTTTTAGTACAGTTTGTTTCTTGTTGTGATCTCGTGTGTATAAAAGTTGGCGTTGAGATCAGTTGCCAAGGTTTCACCTCAGCTCATGTTTTTTATTTTTTACTGGGGGCTGTCAATTTTACTACTTTTCTCACTTATCAAAACACATCTTTCAACGGCTTGTCACTGTGTTATAAATTTAGCAAATATACAGTATTTTGAGAAAAAGTATGTATTTTTCAGACTTCTTTTTCATTTTTTACTTATGTCCAATGACATAATGTGACTTACATAGCGTAGTACCCCCAATACTCGCGCTTGCGCTGCTGCATTGGTGAGGTGTACGTCTCTAAGTAAGCTATTTGCAAAAAAAAAAAAATGTGCGAATCAAAAAAATTTGGGTCATTACGTAACCAATACCAGCACAAGCTGCACATGCATAATAATGCTATTTAAACAGGGGTGTGCTTCTATTAGAAAGTGGGCTTCTATTGGGATTAATACAGTATTGCCAATTGAAACAATGGGACAAAAGAGTATTCAGATTGACTTCTTGCACAATAATTCACAAAGTTCATAAAATTTGAAGCACCGAGTGAAATTTTATTTAACAACAAAAATAACATTAAATGTGGATTTAAATTATCGACAAAACTGGGGAATTAAGCTTCAGTCTTCCTGTGTAGGCGAACTACTGACTAATTCAACACGCATTAGAAGGTCAAGTTCTTTTGCCTTCTGTTGTGTAAGAAAACTCTTATTTCACACAGGCTCTGGCATGAATGATGCACAAGATATCGAGGGATTTCCCACCTACGGGTATCTCTCAAAAATAGACCTCAAAAGTTCAGTAATTACTGAGGCCATTTGGAAGCATTAGTATTCCTCCTGGTTTAAAAGATTTAATTAGTCAATGTTCCTTCAAAGGAGGCATCACTAGAATGTTTTGGGTTATAATCATGTTTCCCATGTTTTCATCAAGGATTTGTTCGTTTCTACTAAAGGGCATGGGCTGCGAGAAGCGAGGGCGCTGACAGCTACTAATACGTAACCCATCGCAGACAAATTGGAAACTCCCAAAGATCAATAGAGCACCGCCTCAATGGTCGGAGATATTCTTATTAGCTCCAAACTCTTGCGGCCCAAAAGTTCAGCATCATAACTTCCATCCCCTTGACCTTTTTTTTCCCCGTTACACTTGGTAATTTTTTATTGGCTACCCTGGTTCAAGTTGACATATGACCTTTTGTGGGGGAAGCCTCCTCTTCGCTGTTTGTTGTTTCTGTCTTCATCGCCGTTGCTGTGTTGCTTCACATGTAACTAAAGCTGTTTTTTTTCAGGAGGAGAACTCTGCCTTGTCTTTGGTGAATGAAAGCCAAAGGGAGCAGTATGAACGCTGTTTAGATGAGGTAAGTTCAGAAAGATATATTTCACATGTTCATTCAATTTAGTTTAAAACTGTGAAGTAGAGGTAAAAAATGAAAGTGTTTGTTGATTTACGCAAAGCTTAATGGTTTTCTTATAGTTTGCAATTGTAGTTCAGCCTCAGCCAGAAAATTGGAGAGAAAGGAACAAGGTCTCAAAATCTCTAAAACCTTTCTAGGAATCTCATCTTGTCCATTAGGGTCAGCCACCAATCAACTCTACAGCCTCAAGTATTAAAAAAAAATCAAATACGTCAAAGCTCAGTGAATTACAGTGTGAAACTGTGAAAGGATTCCACATATGCAGTAAATCAAAGCTTCACCAATTGTCTTGCCAAATACTGACCTTCCCACGTTTTTCCTAATTGAAGAAAATGTATGCATTTTTACAAACAATGTTTCAATGTTTTGAATTGCTAGCAGTACTCATCTGTTCCCAAAATCCAAGAGAGTCTTGTAGTGATTACTTTGTTAATATAATGATAACCAGATGAAAAATGGGAGGCGTTAACTGGCCACAACCTGGACTGAGACGATGTTGCTGAAGCAGTGATGAACATAAGAATGGCACTTGTGTGCCCTCAGGTTGTTTGTAGGAGCATTGGAAGGGCTGTTTCGGATCTACATGTGGCAGATGCAGCTGATTAGCTCTCTGTATTTAATTTGTCTTCTTAAGGATGCAAAATAATAGGCAGGGAAGAATAAGTTTTCCACCCAATTGGCCTGACCATGATTTTCTTTTTACCCATGCAGGAAAGTCCGCCTGTCTAAATTTTATTGCTTTGATAAGCTTGTTTGTTATTTAACTGCCTGCATCCAAATCATACAGCGTCCGCCGTCCAATTGAAAGTCGGTTAACTCAGTATGTTTGATCACCTGGCAATTTTACAGGAGGCAGTTCTACTGCTGAGAGCCGGGCTCATTTCACCATGTTTACCCTCATTCAATAACCCAGAGCGGGGGCAATCCAAAGCACCGATGTGGCTTCACACGCTATTAATGAGCAATCAATGCACAGTAATCGGAGCTGCTTCTTTACTGCCCTTGTGGTCTGGAGAGCGAGAGGGTGTGAGCCGCTGTGAGACCAAGGCTAAACACAACAGCACTTAAGTCCGCCGTACTTCTGCTCCTACATCAACCCAACGATGTCAATACAATCATTAGGGAGCGAGGGTTGTTGAACACATATATTGTACGCAAGGACTCTTTTGTCTGAGCATTTCTGTTTTATGTTTATAGTAAGTCATTTTAAGAGTAAATTGGAGGTCCAAACTAACATGTAGAAATTTATGAGAGTCATTGGATCATTTGATTAAAATATGATTTCTTTCTTCATCTCCTTTAAGGTCGCGAATCAAGTTGTGCAGGCACTTCTCACCCAGAAGGTTTGTATCTCCTTTACATCTAACCTGTCGAGGTCACGTTTGTGACATCTCCACCTCACTACTTAAATAAACTAAACCAGGCAGCGGTGTATTGATTCTTTGTTACTTCTGTATTAGGATCTGAGGGAGGAGTGTCTAAAGCTGCGAACAAGAGTTTTTGACTTGGAGCAGCAGAATCGGGCACTGAGCGTTTTGTTCCAGCAGAGGATCAAACCGGCCTCAGATCTGCTTCTCCAGGTAAATCAAACATATTTCAAAGATGGAGGTGATACTTCAACGTTTAACAATTTAAGGGAGGTTCTTTATGAATAATTGGCAACTGCAAAAATACCTTAATTTTCAAAATAACTTTGACCCGACAAAAGCTTCTTTTCCATCTTTTTGGATTTGAGAACCCTGGTCTCTGAGTTAGAGGTGTTTCAATTCATTCTAACTGCTCTATATTTAGCTTCAAACGTCTACTTAGAACTTTAGAACATCCAAAAACGTAATCGTAATACCACAAAACTGAACCCTTTCGAGCCCTTTGCTACACCTTAATGCCTTGCTCAAAAAAGTTTCCCCGTAGTTTTCTCGTTAGACTACTGCCAAAAAAAAGTTTCCTTGTGGTTTTCTCATTAGACTATTGCCCAAAAAAAAAGTTTCTTCGTAGTTTTCTCATTAGACTACTGCCCAAAAAAAAAGTTTCTTCGTAGTTTTCTCATTAGACTACTGCCCAAAAAAAAAGTTTCCTCGTAGTTTTCTCGTTAGACTACTGCCAAAAAAAAGTTTCCTCGTAGTTTTCTCATTAGACTACTGCCCAAAAAAAAAGTTTCTTCGTAGTTTTCTCATTAGACTACTGCCAAAAAAAGTTTCCTCGTAGTTTTCTTGTTAGACTACTGCCCCCTAGTGGCTGTTTCCAATGTTTTTATTTAGTTCATTTTTCCGATTCGGATATTTGTGCTATAAATAAAGAATAATTTAAATTATTGAAACAAGAGTCACTAACTGTGAACCTAGTTTTACGCAAAAACTAGGAATTACGGAATAACTGAATTTATGAATATTGCCCAGAATCATAACAAAATGGTCTTAAAGAGCTTTACTCAAAGTAAATCAAACACACAAGCAATATTGCCCACGACCAACACAAGCGATGCTTTTTCTAGACGATGTAGAAAAACAAAAAAAAGAAGTTCCTTTAATGTCCCTTAAAAATTGAATAAGTCCATTGGTTTTTGTTGATTGTTTTTGGGGAGTCACATGCTTTATATCATGTGTGCGAGATGTGATTTAAAAAGTCCAACCATCTGGCAGCACAACAACTACAATATAATGTGCTTCTTTTGTGCCCATCAAACATTCAGCCTTGTTCCTATTTTTTCACACTAACTGTACATTCTTTAGCTGAAAATGGCCTCAGGTCATCCTTCTGGTCCCCCGGAAAGCAGCAATTTACTGAAAAAGTGTCCACGTGTGCAATTTAGATGGTTCTTCAAGGTGTAATTGTGGGCGAGTCAGACCCGCTGCTGCTAGCTGTACCTTTCTCGTGTCAGTCGTGCTACAGTATGAAGTCACTTTAAAAAACTAGGGTTTCGCATAATTGAGCAAATTGACGCGGGGGTTCTCTGGTGACAATATGAAAATAGCAAGATGTCAAAGTAAAAAGCAAGGGACAATAAGCTTGTCAGTTTACCCAGACAGGAAAAGCAAACTAAAGAAGATGAGCAAAAAAATGAAGGTAGGTATGAGACGGGGTCAGAGAAAGAGATGAGGAAAAAAAGAGACACTAGAGTGCTATGACAACAAGAAGGTGAGAAACTGGTGAAGTGTGAGTAGAAAAGAGAAAAAAATGTATATTTTAAAAAGTCAGTTTTTACTCATCACTAATGGTGGAAACGTTAAGATTTCCTACATTATAAAATATTAAAAACGAGATATTGATGATCGGACTGAGAGGACCTAAAATGGAAAAAACTAGAAACATGAGAAACCCATATCATGTTGGCACTCAATCTTGATGGGATTAGGCTGGAAATACACTAACTAAAGGTCAAGAATGAATGTCCGTTTATAAATGTTACTCATTCGAAGCCTTAATCATGATGAGATCGCTGCAGATGTGACGAGTTTTGCTGTGGTGTGTGGGAGAGCTGTTAAAAATGACTACACTAACGTCACTGAAAACCTATTTAAGTCATTTGCTTTTAAAGTATTTGCTGGAAGAAAAAGTCAATAACTCTTATTTATTTTTCTTTTAAAGCTACTGTAAACATGACAGCTTTCCAAGTTTTTGTTTTTTTTTAATTACTTCATTTTAAAATTTAAAATGCTGCCTTAAGTATCCTACTTTTCGGCACTCCAGCAACCGCTAATTTAAACTCCTAAAGAATAGCTAGGCATTAGGAGTATATCCCAATACTCAACGGGAACACACTAAAATTATTGAATAAAAAATTGCATGATGTTTTAGTTTAGGGAAATAGACCAAAAGAAAAACAGGGAAAAAAAATTAAACATATATTTGTTTAACTCTATATAGGGCGTAGTGGCTGAAAGCGGCCGCGTTAGGCATCGTATGCGGCGACTCACGTTAGAAAGCGAGATTATTCAAGAACTGGCAAGCAACCGGAAGTGAACATATTCTTAGAAGTAGTTGACTTCCTGTTTTCTTCCGTTCCGTTTGGTCATCTTCCGCTTGTTCTGGGGTCGGGTCGCGGGGGCAACAGCCTCAAACGGGTAGCCCAGGCCTCTCTCTCCCCGGCTGCATCCTCCAGCCACCCGGAAGGATCCCAAGTCGTTCCCTGGCCAGCTGTGAGACATAGTCTCTCCAGCGGGTTCGGGGTCTGCCCCTTGGTCTCCTCCTGGTGGTACGTGCCTGAAACACCTCACCACTGAGGCGCTCAGAGATGCCTGAACCACCCCATCTGGCTCCTCTCGACCTGGAGGAGGAGCGGCTTGACACCGAGCTCCTCCCGGATGGCAGAGCTCCTCACCCGATCTCTGAGAGAGAGCCCAGCCACCCTGCGTTCTGCTTCCTGTTTCCTACTTCAAAAGTGTGTGCACCCATTCTGAATAAAAAAGTAAAATAAAAAAAAGCCTGTAAAAGGGTTAAAATTTTTAAAAAACAACTTTCCCCCATTTTAAAAATAGACAAAATTTTGTGGCAAATCAAGAATGTTTTATTCAAATATCTTGTAAATTTTTTTTGTGTGTTTATTGGCAAATTAGCAAAATTTACTTTGGAATATTTTTTTTATGCAAACATAATTTTTAGTGAGCATGTGATATAACCAGATTTTTTTCTTCAGCTCCGAGCACGAGGGGACTTAATCAAACTCAATAGTGTTCAGTTTCTCATCCAGCTCTAGACCTTTTTCCTTATCAGTAATTAAACGTTCCCTCGGTCCCCTTTGGGCTTCTAACGTTTCTCTGATAAAGAACCATAATGCTTTCAATACAAACTATAGCAGATGGGCACCTTCAGCTGAATTACTTTCTGAATACACACATTTAGTCCCGGGGAAGTTGAAATTAAGAAAAAATAAAAAGAATACAAGAAGAGCTGTTTTTTTTTTTTTTTTGAACAAACATTGTGCCAGAAAAGGTGTACGCTAGCAGCCGCTATCGCTGCTCATTAAATATGACAGGCAAGTGGCATGAGTCACCCATTACCGAGACAAATGCTTGTTTTTTTTTTTCTTCTTTTTTTTTCTGTATAATGTAGCCGGGAACACAATGTAAACGTAATGACCTCATTACCACCACGCAATTTAATTTAGTAGGTTGCAGGGATTTAATTTAAATTTGTGGGAATATTACAAAATTTAGAAAAAAATATTTGATTTTTTTCCGGCTTAAATTGGTTTCGAACAACAGCAGACTTAAGTGTTGTGGGTTTTTTTTCAAAATATGCTGAGTAATCACATTCAAAGAGTGCCATCATGCACATTTTGTTATTCACATTACAAATGCCAACTATTTACTTGAACAATATTGAAGCATGAAGAAAAACTGAGAATAAATCTGCATAGCTGAAGATAAAAATTTATACCGAAGAAGCAGAAACTCTAAACGATGGGAAAAAAAAAATCCCCCAAAAAAACAATAGGGAAAAAAAACTAATGAAAGCCCTGGTGGACGTTCCACCCAGAAAGATGTTACCATCTCCCATCTCCTTTGTGGCTACTCCTCTGATTGTGGGTGTTGCTAGATGCCTCCATCCCTGTGTTTTCCACAGCGAATGCCAATACCGAACGATTTTGCTTCTATTTATTATTTTGAAAATGCAAACTGCAGTCCAAACAAAACACAAAAACCTCAGTGAAGAAATTTCACAGGAGGCATTGTTTTCTTGCTCAACATGTTGATCATTTTTATGTGACCCTTAAAAATACCAAATACGTTTCAGATTATTTAGTACAATAGCACTATTCAAAGGGTTGACTTTGATGTTGGCCTTGGATTTAAAAAAAAGCCACTCTCGTCATCTACCGTTTCCTTCGACCATCTCCTCTCGTGACCCTGTGACATTATCGACTGAATCCTTGATGAGGATGCTGAAGAGGTGAAATCCTGCACCCCACGATAAGATCAGAGACTCCTGCGCCGCTCTCCACCCTGGTGGACAGCAGGGACACCCACCGATGCGACACGGGCGCCGAATAAATTCTAAACTAAAGCCTTTTAGGTCCACTGATTCTTAAACAATTATCCCATAAAAATATTAGACGAATGACTATTGAGAAAATTTATAAAATTCCAAAAACTGCCTTTTTTTCTTTTCAGAAGAAACCCTTTGCAAGTGGGCATCGATTGGTTTGCCGATTAAAAAGCCTCTTTTTGAGCTCATTCGCTTGCTGTCTTCCACTAATACAAAAATCATTTCTTTCTGGGTTTTTGGCTAAAATTTTGTGAGGAAAATAAAGAGATTGGTTCCGTTTATCTGGAGGCAAAGGAAGTTGTTTGTTTTGAAGAAACCAAGGAAGCAATTATAGTTTTTGAACTCATTGATAGTGGCTTTGGTTTTTAAATTTGTTTTGAGTAAAAAAAAAAAAAAAATTCAAAATAGGCTTTTAAAAATTACTCAGAAAAATAAAAGAAGGTTTAAAAAAAAATGCACGAAGCATGATGGAAAAAATACGATGATTTAGCTTTTCTTTTGAGAAGTTATAGGGATTTATTTTTCTGCCCACATTGACTCTTACAAAAAAATGCAGAAAATTTAAGCAAACGCATAAAAAATAAACCTCTAGATGTCTTAAACATTTCTTAATGGGAAATGCCGATTGTGATCTAATGTTCTGTTCCACTAGATTTCCATTTTAAGTCCATTTGAGTCGTCTGAGCAAAGGGGATCCAGTGTAATTAAGTCCTAAGATTAATATGTGGAAATGTATTTGGTTTTGTGTCCTTCCCACCTCAAGCCGGAGAGTTGGCTAACAAAAAAGCCAGTGCCTGAATGGAAGAAAAAAAATCAAAGAAATCCCATACTCCCATATGCAATTATTTCCTATTCACGTAACTTTTTTTTTCTCTAGCTAACAACATTAATTACTTTGAAAGGAGGAAGTGTAAATCAGGACATGATGGTCGAAAATCTGATAGACGAAATACTGATGGAACTGCAGCTTAGATGGTTAAAGAACAACATAAAATGATTGTTTGATTTTTTTTTTTGTTTCTCACATGTCCTCCCGTTTTGACTTTCAGAAGCTCCACTCGCGGATCATGGATCTGTCTGCAGCGGATTTGCTCCTGGAGCCGGAGAGAAGCAAGGCGTTCCTACTCTCCAGGAACACAGACTCTCCATCCAACGTAAGCAAAAAAGTTTTGGAAAAAAGGAATTGAAATGAACATTTTATATCTTTCTGCTCCGTAACTGCGCCCTTTAACAAATTATTGGAAGATATTAAAATACAGACCAATGTAAAGCCATGACATGACCCTCCTGTGCTCTAACTAGGAAGAAATTATGGTATCACTTGGCATTAAGAGAAAAAAATCCTTGTCAGATTACCAAAAAAACATCGATTGAGACTCACTGTCGGTAAAAATGACTCCACAGGACAACGTGGAACATTAGTCATCTTATGTATTATGCATAAATACCTCATGATGAGTTTGTGCTACTCCAACCCCTGTGAGAATGCCACCTGATAAAAAGTGATGTGTCCTATTAGAATGAAGGAAAGGAGAGCGAACAGAGCCATAATCTCAACAGTTTGAGTTAGGCCTGCACAAGACAGCCATGTTGAATTGATATCACAATAATAATACCTGAGACTAGCTAATTGGGAAGAGCCGCAGTTCAACTTTTACGATGTTGATGAAAGCTTAATAATCTTAAAAATATTGTAATTTAATTAGTATCTGCCATGCTGCAATGAATGCACACTGGAGGTTTTTCCCCTTTAGGTTTGCAAACAAGAATAACTGAGTGGTCTGTCAAAATTTCAAGTACCTTTCGTCATCAAATTAAGAGCAAGACAACATTTAGCCATGCAGAGATCATTTAAAAAACAGCTGAAACTCTGCTTATCTTAAGACTCCATGTACATGTTATTCACATTTCTCTCTATTTCTTCTAGGAGGTTCAGCTGAACGGAAAACCAGGTCTCCCCGTGGCCAAATGTTTGAGCCAGCTAAGTTTGACAGTGCCGGCACCTCTCTACCCACGCAGCAGCTGCAGTAGTAGTGAATTATCCCTGTCAAGTGCGTGCAGTGAATTCTCCAGCGGCTCCTACACCTGGAATGATGGACGTTCCTGTGGGAAAATGGTAAACCCTCTCTTTCAAACAAAACCCCCAGACATCAGTTCCACTAAACAATCACAAGTGGCAGCTCATCAAAAAGAAGTTCTATTCAAACTCTAATTAATATCTTATTTGCTTGATGAACCTAACTCTAAATTGAGGTTTTAAAACAGTTTGTTCATACAAAAGTTTTTTTATTTTTTAAATTATAATTTGATGTTTGTCTATTGAATTAAAAACATGGTATGTTAATTTATCAAACCGTTTTCATTTTTATCTTACAGTCATCTTTGACATGGGAGAAGAGGCTGAGTTTGGGTTCTTCTGCCCCCAGTAACATCTGTGCTCCTCTAGAGGAACAGCCGCCCACACGGCGCAAGGAGAGCCACATACTGGAGGGATTAAGAAAACTTCAAAGGAGGAAACACAGGAGCTCCTCCTGTTCGTCAAAGGTGTCCAAATCTGGTTACAAAGACTGCATGAACTCCAACGAAGGCATCTACTCACTGGGTATAAAGAACGGCAGCAAAGGAGTCAGCAAACCAACTCACGTTGGCAGAGCTTTAGCTGCTCGGGGCAAGCAGTTTTGTTATGATTCTGATGATGCTGATGATGAGCTAGCGCATTCAAGTTGCAGAGATAACATCCCTACGAAGGACAGTTGGTTTCATTGTAAGAAGTTCTCTCAAAGCATCTCAGATAGCTTGTGCAGCTGGGAAGGAACTCAGGAAAGTGGTGCTGTAGAAGACAGTACCACATGTCCAGCGGATGCAAAATTCTGTCCTGGCTACAACTCAAAAGAGCAACCAGAAAAGCTAATGAGTTTTATTAGCAGTTTTCTCGTAGAGGGACGGAGATCAGCTTTTACGAAACCATCACGGCTACAATTGAATCCTCCGGACCCAGAGAGTTCAATCTACATTTCAGACATGGATGATCAACAGGACCTAAATTCAGAGTCCAGTGATGTCCGAACATCCTGTAGCCAGTCATCAGAGCAAATAGAGAAAGACTTCAAGAGGTTATCGAGAGATGCCGCCAAAATCCTCAAACAGCAATATTTAGGAAGAGATCAGGGACGAACTCAGTCTGCAGATGGGAGGCCGAGGCCTTTCAGCCTTTTGAAGGACCCCAGAGTAGCAAAGTGTACCCAATCCGAGGAGAGCATATTGGCTATATTTGATGCAGAAGGAGAGCCCATTGAGCTCTGTGCTGAAAGGTTTGAAGCAAATACAGATTGCAAGCAAGGTAGGACCGTTGTTTCCAACTACACAGAAATTGTCTCGCAAGAAAGACCAACTCGACAAAAATCGACTAATACAAGAAATTACTCTGTTCTAGAGTCTCCAGAAAAACCTTCGGAATATCTGGCCAGGTCGTGCAAAGCAAGCAATAGTAGGGATGGAAGCGCAGAAAGACTGCCAATGCAGCTGACTCCCCAGAGAAAACTTATCAAACCACCAAGCAACCGAGGAAATAAAGGTCATTCTGTTGCTCCATTGAATGATGCTGCTGTTTCCAAGTCCAGCAGTTCAAAAATTCCTGGTCGTAACAAACCATTGGCATCTCCGTTAAAACCATCTAAAGGGTCAAACACTGAACCAATTAACAGTGGAAACTCAGGACCTTCTATTCAGGATAAATCTCCATCTTCTCCTGCAGTTAAAGTGTCCAAGTTCATCAAGGCACAAGCAACTGCTACACAGAGTCCAAAGGGTGTTAACTCCAAGCTCCCCAACAGAGCTGAATGGAGCAAGGGAACCTCATCCAGTTCACCTCACCTTTCAAGGAGGCACCTGGATTATACAGACAATACTGAGCAACCAACCAGAGACAAACACTGTGAAACTAACAAAAATAAACTCAGGTCTCCTTCTCCTCCTCCTCCCCCTGGACGCACCACCTCCTTACTGATCAGGCCTAACTACGAAGGGTCTCCTCAACCACATAAACCAGGAGTGGTTCAGCCATCCGTACCAACCACTGTGAGGGGCCCACCCCCTAGTTACCACACTTCACTTGCACCAAATATGCAATCCACGTTACCCATCAAGGACAAAGACAATTTAGACTTGGATGCAGGCTATGGGACTTCACTTGCACCTCAGAGGCTGGTGGACAAAGCCAGTCAGCACCTTCAGAAGTCTCCTGCAATGACTCAAACTCCTACTAAAGGCACTTCCAAACGAACGAAAGACTACCTCCCCTCTGCAAACTCAGGGTGTGCTCGAGAACCTGAAAACGCACAAAGAAGCTCAAAGAATGTTCCTCCTCCCTACAGTGCCCTGAGAGGGTCCTCATTTCAGAATTCTTTTGCAAATAAACGAGGACCTCCTCACGAAAATGTCCACCAGTCAGTACAAAAGTCTTCAATAAGTTTACCTTTGTCCCTTGAGAATACTCCTCAGGGTCAGACAGAACAACATAATAGTAAGGTTATCAACAGCCCTCCCAACTCGGCTATCATGTCACCCAATGCAGCAGAGAAAACCTCAAAAACTCGAATCCCTATGGGGTTTAAAGCCTTTTTAAAATCTCCACCCAGCCATAAAAGTAGCCCCACTGTCCCTGGAAAACAAGAAAAAGACCATATCAACTCCGTCTCCAAGGAGACTGTGACTTCAAATATTTCCACCCAGTGTGACGGCTTACAGCCAGCATTCAACATCGATCCACCGGTCGTGATTCCTGTTACAGATGGTAAAGTTGAACTCCAGAGTTTACAGCAAGAAGAGGTGCAGGGTACGGCTTTGTTGGAGCAGGCGGATGCTTGTGATCTGGTGAAAAGAAACAGTCAGCTTTTTGGCAGATCCATATCTGTTACTACAAAACCTCATCTAAAACCAGCTTTGGGGATGAACGGGGCGAAAGCTCGAAGCCAGAGTTTCAGCACCAACTACATTGAGAAACCCAGCATCAATGTGCCAGAAGGACCTGGAAGAATAAGAACTCAGATAATCACCAACTCAGGTGAAAGAGGTAATTCTCTGTCACGGCAAAGTTCTTCAGAGGCACCCAATGTGATGTTAGCTGACAGCCCCATCCATTCCCCCAGGACCAGGCTAAGCCATTACGGAGGAATGACAGGCTCCAATAGTCACAGTGGACTCCCTGAAAAAACTTCCAAATCAGAGCAAGATGGAGTGAAAGAACAGGGTGTTGCCTCACCTTCACAAAAGGAAGTACGTAGCTTGCCCATCACTGAGAGGACTGGTTTAAACAATATCCGAAAACCAGCAAAAGTGGCCTCCCATCCACAGTTTAAGCCTCCATCCTCTTGTGTTTATAATCTAGAAAATGTAGCTAGAGAAACAGAAGAACTGATCTACCCGAAGGAGCCAGCCAAAATCCAGATTGAATCTCCAAACAAAAGCACAGATGTAGAAGAGAAAAAATCTGGTCCAATAGTGTGCACCATTGAAGAGAAAGTCATGATGGGAATTGAAGAAAATTTACAAAAATGTCAAGAACAAGAAAAAGTAGCTGCCAGCGAGGCCAAACAGAAGACAGGCCCTTCTTTGGCTAACTGGTTTGGCCTTCGGAAAAGTAAACTTCCAGCTCTAAGTGGCAAAAAGGGGGATTCACCCAAAGGGAAAGAGGAGAAGAAAGAACTCAAGATTGGATCTGTTATTGTCGGAAAACAGATGAAATCTGACAAGAAGAAGGATAAGAAGAAAGAGAGTCAGGAGGTGCAGAACTTGTCAGAGATGAACAACAAGTTGAGCTCCATCATGGACCATTGCAACAATCAGATGGGCCAGATTGCCAATCAGATTCAGTGTACCACCGCATTGATTGGCAAAGACCAGTTTGTTAAAGAACTTCTTGGCAGGTGGGTAAACCAGTATTGTTGTTTTTTTAACAAGGCAGCTGCAAGTACTTCTCGCGTGGTTAAAAGTCACATTTTATTGCGGCGTTTTTATGCAAGATTGAGGTGGTTGGAGCTTGATGCTACTTTTGATTTATTTCCAAAGGCAACATTAAGGCTATGAATCAATTAACCAAGCTATGTACACGCATTTGAGAAATATCTGACTTGAATTATTGTAAAACTGCCAATTAATTCATTCCTAAATGATGTCTCCTACTTTTTTTGATAGATATTATTACCCGTAGCCACTGCCTTTAAGAAAAAAAGAAAAAAAAAGACAATTGCACATGTTACTTTTAACTGGTTGGATTTCTCCTTGTCACTACTCTGAGGTATCCGTCTATGCTGACGAATGACTCTTACAAACAAATATTTTCAATTAGACTTGTGCAAATTTGCAAAGACACTGATAAATGGCACAAATGACAGATGTCTGTTTGAGTTGTGACTCTGCTCTAGTGAGCATGAACAGCTCTTGGACAAGCAGTCGGTACACTCGAGGTAAAAAATGTTTAAGCCAAGAAAAGCTGTGAATGTCATGCTTCTCACTTCATTGATTTTCCACTTGGAATCTCAGCTGACACATTGTACTCCATCAAAGGAGGCTGTTAAGCATCCGGTGGCATTTCTGTGTATGATGTATGTTTGCTTGCCAATCACAAAGTTAAAGAGGAAGTAGCTCAAATCTTATTTCCTTGAAGGTCTGCTATGAAGGGCAACTCTGTGACTGCATCTCCGCCTGCTAACTCCACACCCAAGAAACACAGCGAAATGAAGGGCGATGTGCAGATTTGTGCCGATACAGCTGTAAGCATAGAAACTCTTAACTTTATTACAGTGTGTTTGTGTTTGGACAAGCATTTGCAGTCAAATTCCCACCGGTTTTCCCACTAACATGTTCACAAACACATCCACATACCCCAACGCCTCTTCAGCATCGTTTCCCCGCAAGGCTCACTATTGATTCGCATTGTGTTCTGACTCACCCTGCAGTACAACTCCGTGCCATCTCTTTGTTTTTAGCAACTCAAACTGATGCTGTTTCTAGATCATTTCATGCATATAACAAACTAAATGAAGCTTTTTTTTTTTTTTTTTTTTGTTGAATCGCCCTTTGTAAGGGACAAAATCATAACAATAGCTTTTAGAATTGCTCTGTCCACATACAGTTAAACAACAGGGAGACTGAGGAGGAGAAAAAGCCAGACAGCAGGGATAAAACAAAGAAAAATGAGCTGGCTGAAATGGGGGTAATGTTGGAAATTTAACCCAGATGATGTGGGATTTTGATAACATGGAGGAGCCTCTTATCGCAGACACACTATTTGACAAAGAGGTCATTTAAAACCATCCTCCAAGTTCTCTGTCTGTCTTCTCATGGCAATAATAGAGCCGCACTTAATAACCCATGAGCGTCTTTGGAACACTTATGAAAAATCTAAAACAGCAAGTTAAAATAATAAAAAAGCGAGTTAGTTTAATCGCCAACCCAGACCGGTTTGGTATGCTTTCTGAAGTTTTTGTTGCGTCCCACAAAATTAAGCTAACGCCCCAAAATGCTTAAAGAAAGACCAAACAAATTAGAAATGCTCATCTCAGACTGTGCAAGCATTAGTCAACATTTTACAATCAAATAACCATTAAACACAACACAAATATAATAAAACATCTTTTCATTTTGTAATGGTTCTATTTTATGAATGTGATTAAGTCAATTTTATAAATATGATGGGCGATTGTTCAAATTTTTTGCTAACTCAATCGCTTTTTCAAATTGCAGACCCTCATAGTGACTCAGAAGATCAACCTAAAGGCTGAAAACGAAGATGGACACATTGTGGATACATCATGCCAGGAACATATGATAGGTAAAATCACGTTAGTTTTCACTTTAGTTCTAGAAAAGACATTAAAAATCCAAAACACTTAAAACATCTTGAAAAAGAACACCTTCACATCACTGCCTGATTGTGTAGAGATTTTTCAATCATTTCTGTTGAGCGTCAACATATTTTACTAGTACGACTCTCCTGCATGACTGACAGCCAGATTCCTCTTGCAATAATGCAGAAAAACAGCAGCAGCAACAGCACGTCTGCAGTCCAGTCTAGTGATGGATATACACTCAGGACACTTTTCACAAATCCGAGTAGCCATATAAGAAAAAAAGACTCATAGAAACCCTATTATTAGGATGTGATTGTTGTTTTTCGTGAAACAAGAAACTAGAATTATGGATGGTAATTCGATGCTGAGAGAAGAGTTCGCAGCTCTTGATCTTAAAGGTTGTTGCAGATTTTTTTATTCATTGTTTCTTTAAATTATTTTTAAATGTATTATTTTATCAAAAGAACATCAGGGTGGGGAAGATTGCGAGCTACAACGGATATGCCAAATGAGAATGACTCTCCAGTATACGAAAGAATTTTGTAAGACTGAATTTATACCGCCAAGTTATAAACTGAAGGTCGATGACAGTTAACAACGTTGAAAATGGTCCATGTCTTGGATTCTGAATTCTTCACCTTCCGTTGAACATTAACAAACCTCATAAATTAGAAGCCCCCATAAAAGCAACTGCTACTGCTCCCATTTCTACTTACAAACCAAGTAAAGTAATCAATCACACAAAGAGTTTAAATTGGACAAAATAATTCTTAAGTCCATTTATAAAAGCTGGCCTTGAACTTCACTTCTTAGTGGTTCTCTGTTTGTGTGTTAGTGGAGTTTCCCTCTGAGCTCCAAACAGTAAATAACATTTTTACCGACCCAGAGCACAAAGAAACCCTAATACATCTTCATGGCTTTGATGGCATTGTACATCAATACCTGCAGTTTTGTAACTACTTCAGCTGTTTTTCCAGAATACCTCCACAGTTCAAAAGGATATGTTAAGATATTTTATAATGGTTTTAAACGTAGTAAAGGAAATAGCACTTTTTGCATTATTTCTCAGGAAACTTGTGCTCATTGTAGAAATGTAAATTTCCAGTTTGAGTTCATTACCAAGTTTCTTTTTAATCTGATTGCCATGTCCAAAAATGATGTTGTATTTTTGATGACTCATTGTTTTTGCTCTCATGCCTATTCGTTGCATAAAGCCATTTTCACAGTGAAGCTATCCGCTAACCAGTTTCCCCCTCCGAGCCCCGAGGTTGTATACAGAAGTGATAGGGAGCTCATGAAAAACTAGATTACACCGAGGCATTGTTGCCACTGGGTGGAATTACTGTGGACCTTGTTATAGTTTGGATATAGGGGGCATTTTGAACTGCCAGGCTTGGCATTCAATTACACAGCTGTGTAATCTACGGCTTTCCCTGCCACGTTCTTTTTCTATTCACACAAGTTCGTGAGATTTTTTAATTTGTGGGAAATATTGAACATCAATGACAGTTTTCTTTTTATTCTTGAATGGACGGACTATAGCGAGACCTTATACAGGTTTTCTAAGTATAGAAGAGCTTCTGAGTGCTTCGATACACACACAATCTATGAAGCCGAGTTCATAAATATGTTATTTTGTGGAAGAAAAACTCATTGAATGCTTTGCCAACTTCCCCTGATCCGCACCCAAAATAAGACAATTTGTCAATGGAAACTCAGCGGGAAGTTATATAAACCAGTAACAAGCAGATGTAACCACAGCTTACCGTGGTTCACATTTAGAAGGACATGGGCCAAGAAGAGTGTCTGTCCATCTGTTCCAGACTGAACCAAGACTCTGAGAAGTTCTGAACCATCTGTTCCTATTAGCAAGCGCCGTTTTTTAATGACGCCAAACGTGGAGTTTGAACAGTTTCAACTTGGCTTGTTTATTTAAATCCCATCTCACCAAATATGACTTGGATGTATTTGTCTAATACTTGAAGCTCCATCGTGTTTGTTAATGTTACTTAATATGATTCATATTGGATATAAAGCCTTTGATGTGACTCATCCCAGCACGTTAAACAAGCAAAGTGTCTCAGAAGTTTATTTTGAACCTTCTTAATTTCTCACGAGTTGTTTACAGATGCTTCATTTTCTCTTTTTTTTTTCCCAACTGAACCTGCCGCAGATTCCTTGTTTACACACAATCCTTTCCGCTGCATGTAAAACCACTTTCCCCTTTCTTTTATTTCCCTTTGGTGTTGTGCCCCAGATGTCACACTCCTCTCCCTTTCACTCTAGGCTCTGGATGTCAGATGCGAACCCTGGACAGTGGCATTGGCACCTTCCCCCTTCCCGACTCTGTTACCCGGGCTAGCGGTCGCCACATCCCCAAATCTGAATCCAGTCCTGATGCGGTGACCGCCTGCTCCTCCGAGATCCATCGGGAGCCTCCCTGTGCCCATCCTGACCCCTCACAATCCGATGTGAAAGTGCCTTCCCTTACAAAAACTTGCCCTCACACCCCTTCCAGCAGCATGGGTCACTCCTTGTCCGAACCCGCTGTGACCTGTAGCAGAAACGCCCAGGACACCCAGAGCCGACTTCCCAAACTGGCCTCTTCAGGTTAGTTATTTTCTGGATTTTTTGTCTAAGATGAATGGTTTACGCTTTAAATGTGTTCCACCTTTCAAGGACAAAGTAGAAGATAAATCGGGGTTGTCCTTAAAATCTAATATCGGCGTGTTAAATGGTCCAGACGGCTAGTTTACCTTTCAAGAGTCAAACAAAACATTAAAAGTCGCTTCATTTCACATTTTCTCCTCCAATCCTCCAATGCACTCTGGACGTACAAGCAAAACATTTTACTTTATTAAACCCTAATTAAACAAAGAAAAAAAATCTCATTTGCTGGGCTAATTCAGACGCCAATGCATCAATGCTGACATCTGATGCTTGGAGGAGAACATAGGAACGCCCGGGAGCCTGAGAAAAACCAACAAATGCAATTAGATAAGCATGTCGGCACGGCTATAGATCATAAAAGCTCGCCATGTCTCAACCCGAAACGACTGCGGGTAGGATGCAATCAGATGGCTGATTAAAGCTACAATAACACAAGGGAATGAGCGATCACAGCCGGAGATTTATGCTTACAGGACATTAAGCTGCATCTATTTCACCTCGGTGGCAGTGCAGAGGCAGGAGTTTGACTCACTGCTCTGGAAAAAAGCTGATTAAGGAAGCCTGTGAATATTTTATCATATGCTTTAAGGCTCCATCTATTCTATCACTTTACTGTGAGATAGAAGGACGGCCTTAAAGACGCCTCAAATTTGAGACGAAAGGTGAAGATATTAAAATGAAGTCAACAGAATTGTGTTTTATTGTTGATGGGATAAAGAGAGTCTTCGGGATAAAAGACAATTAAACTAGCGTCCTACTTGGCCTTGGAGAGCACAAAGATGGAGGCGTGTGACTGTGTGAAGTTCCTTTTACAAATTGTGAGAAAAAGACTTGTAACTAGTTGAATGTGTCTGAGTTGAATGAATGTGCTCATCAGGCTTTCTGGTGAATGGAACGCGGTACGGAGAATTCATCTTTCTGCTCTCTGCAGGCTTTCCAACAGGAGGTCGGGGTTTCTGATAATTACTGTCCACCTCCAAACTCATTTCCCTTCCACCTCTTTGGGCTTACAGATGCAATCAGAACGAAAAGGTTGAGTCTCTGTTCCCAACGCAGCAGCTTCTTAGGATCCATTGAGGACAAAGAGAAAGAAATGGAGAGGAAAATAAAAAGCATGGACCATGATTCGCCTGGTGTAAGTCCCATAACCTATTCAACCTTTTTTTTTTGTTTTCATCTTGAACTAATTTTGTTGAATATATGATATCGGTTTGTCGTCAACTACTTGGTGCTAAGGTCAGTTTAGCATCTCCATCATGAACATTGCTCAAAAAAGTCGATTAACTTGAGCAACTGTGTCAGAGACAGAACGTGGGGTTTGGTTCGGCAAGTATATTTTAGTAGGTTTCCCTGGGCAACAAGAGCAGATAATGAAATTTAGCTCCTAACTCATTCAGACGACTTAAAGTCATGAACTGAACTCCCTTGCATGGTCAATAGATCAGCTGTTTTTGAGTCTTTAGGGTATGCGCGACTCTCCAGGACTTAGAAGAGCAAGTATGACCCATTTAGATCATTTCAATCAAACATGCTGCCCTTTATTGATCAAATGGAGTCCAATTCAATTTATAAGCCAACTGTGATTCTTGTAAATGAAGCATTGCTGAGTAGAACGTTGTTTCATCTTTATGCTTTTTCTTGCTTTAATTACTTTATCATCTGTTGGCAGGAGAAAACTTTGCGAGTGTGCACATACTCTGGCAGCAGCAGTGACACTGAGACCGAACTGGAAGGAACCGGAAGCACTCTGACCTCGCCACAACGAGTCTCGATCGATCGAACCAGGAGGACTGAATCCGGTACGGTTAATACCCAACAATCTCTTCAGTCCAATTTTTTTCTTCACCGTTTGGTTAAAACTATTTCCTATGCTTACAGTAGAGCAGAGCGAGGACACTCTGAAGAAACAGAGCGTGGAGAAATCCTTGTCAATTATGGACTATTACCAGCATGATATGTTCTCACACCTGGAGATGGACAGCAGGAGGATTTCCCAATACAACTTGTTGCGCAGAGAGTCATCCCTCGACGGCAAAGCCGGAGACAGGCTCAGCGTGAGTAATAAAATGCATCATTATTCACAGTTAATTGGCTTGGCTCATAAAAAGGATTCAGTGGCATACTGTGTTATCTGTAAAGCTTTTGTGATTCCTTGTTTTTTTGTTTTTATGTACTGTATTAATCCCTCAAAAGGGAACATTTCTGTACTGCATTGCACCGCAGTAGGCAGCCTCGATGGTGCCAATGGTGGACACCAAGGCATGCGCCCAGTGGGAATTGAACTGGCTTTTCCCGGTTCAAAGATGGTCATTCTAACACTGAGCCAACACCTCCTACCTTATTTCTTTTATGTTGCCTTTAAACTTTATGGTTTAAGTTTGATTTCACAACAAGAGTTTAGTTTTTATTGATTGCTGCTAAGAAGGCATTTCTAAGGAGTTTCTTGAAACAGATGAAAAGCAAAGGTATTTAGAGAATTCTTGCTCGGAGATAGAAAAAACTCTTTCCCCCCCAGTGGAACTTTCTGTCTTATGTGCCTTTGCTCCGAGCAGAAGCATGAAGTAATTGAATTTTCACCATTCCTTTGTGTCATAGACTTTGGCAAGGAGACTTTCCACATGGTCAGAGCGAGTCCTGTTTAGTTTCAAAGTCAACTTTACCCCCAGAATGGTTTTCTTTTCTTATGCCTGACATGGTTCGGAATGGACGATTTGCTTTTGTTTTTCTTCTGGTGGAGTTGTTTGCAGATTTTCATAAAGAAAGTCGACTAATTGCTTTCGATCGTCTCGGCCGCTCGTGTCAGCGGCTATTTGCCTACGAGTATTTAACGCAGCTGAATGACAAATGAGAATCAAGGACCATGAAATGGCCTCCAGCCTATGTAGACCAGCAGTATGAGACGTTCAGGCTCTTCTCGCTAACACAGCTGCTGCCCCAACAACCACCCGACACAAAAATCCATAATCTGAACGAAAAGGCCCTTACTCGACAAAACTCTATAACGTGATCACGTTTTAGGGGCGGATGGGAAAATTAGAATTTATATCAGGTGATTATTCTTGACCTCCAATGTTCTCTTGGAATTAAACACGAGATTAGGCTGAAACTATCTGAGACACATCTACATCCATGTCTTCTGAGGCTTTTAATTTGGTGCTGCAAAGGCGGATTTTCTGCATGACTGAGGTTTAGACTCAAGAAATAAAAATGATTAAAGATGCGTTGCGAGTATATGATGTAAGAAAAGTATTAGGTTTGCACATTGAAACGAAAAAGCGGTAAAGTCAATAGATTCATTTTGCATCACTTTTGTTTTTTTGTTATTTCACCCATTTTAAAAAATATTTTATACCTTTTCTTCTAAAATATTTTACAAATCACTTTGGAAAAAAGGGGAAACAAATAAACAGTAAAAACAAATAAAAAAAGTGGAAACAATTAAAAAATGTAAAAATTGCACTGATTAGATAACAAAATAAAATAAGCAGCAAAACTTTAATTGCCCTTGAAAGTGCACTGAAACTTCCCCAAATTTTGAAAAGGTTTTCTCAAAGTTTTAACGTAACACGTCAACTACGTTTGGTATTTTCTACTTATAAAATTGGACCTGGTATTAAAATAAGTCAAGCTAAACATTTTGACGAAATATTGTCTAAAACGTTTAAATCACAATTTAGTCAGTCTTTTTGACGATACGCCAGAACCTTTACAACTTATGCTTACTAATTAATCATGGAGACATCATGGAGGCTAGAGTCTAGCCTCTATGATGGCTGTTTTGGTAGGGTATGAATCCTCTCTAAATGTAGAAGCATCTAAAATGTTGTTTTTGCATGAACCACCCAACCCACCACCCAAATCAATTATAACTTTCCAATTAGCAAGATATTGAAAAATCTCATTTAAATCTGCAAAAAAATACTTCTGGCTTTCATGATAAAGTAAAAGCTTCAGTCAGACAGAATAGAGAGATGGGGGTATGGACTCAGAAAGAACGTAGAAGAAGAGGTTCCAAGTTAGAACAGGAGCACAACCCTTAATCTCCAGATGCCAATGGGTCATTTTCTAAATGCATTCTAATACAATCTTTGGTTTTCTAAAAGACCAGGATGGGACAAAACCAAAACTACAAGCCTCAAACCTACTTGCACTTAGTTACCATTGGAAACCTAACGGAGGATTGAAATACACAACTGCATAAAGCTGAGTTTTTATTTTTGGAGTTCAGAGTTGCTGCTGAAAGAGCTGTTTTATTTGGTTTCGATCCCAGCAGAGAAGGATGGGATGCCACTCTGTGCAGCCAACCTGCACACACAACTCCATTAACTGACATGCAAGAGACAAAATCCCAATAAACAAAGCTGCCGTTTGTCTCTTCCGCAAACCTGTCTGCCACTTAATTGGATGCGCTAGGCTACATCCAGGAGGGTAGATGCTATCGTATTGAGAGGAAGCGCTGCTGAGTAGCTCCGTAGTTTTTTCACTTGCATTTAAATAAAATGAACTTGGCAAACATTTCCAGTTATTTTGGCTTGGTAATTAAGCTCAGGGAGTATAACTAGAGTTTTAACTTCTCAGCTGGCCCGAAGTTGGTGGTATTCAGACAATAGCCCTTCTTCAAAGCTGTGAACCAACTGTAATGATGGATGACTGCTGCTGAACCCATTTACCCTACATTATTCTTCTGAGAAAGACAATCCATTTGGGTGTCATCACCTCCTCACCCGTGCCTGCGCAGGTCTTTACCTCCACGGCGGGCGTCTCTTTTGTTGTGTCCGGAGAAGCACGAGGCTCCGGAGATGCTGTCACTGGCTTTGGTTTGGCGAAGTTTGGCGGGTGCTAGCAGCCCCGTGTCAGCGTACGGTGATTTAAGCGCCTTTAATAACCTTTCACAAATACTCAGGAGAGTGATGTAAAGCTCAGCGGCTCCCATCAGAGCCCTCACAGCCCATGCTGGTCCCCCATTCATCATCCTGACAGCACCTGACAGCCCCGCTAACGGTATACCCCCTCTACCTTTTCTTCTTCCATCCATCCTCAACTTCTTAGTCTCTCTTTCTTCCACGTGTCTCACTTTGGGTTAATTTTACATCTTCTATTGGTTACTGTTTGTCTTCCTTCTTAATTGAGGTAGTTTTTTTTCTTATTTCTTCCAGCTTTTCTTTCCAATCATTTTTTTTGTAAGATGGAGAAAGATATTGCTGCAGGGAAGTAAAATAAGAGGTGAAGCAGTCGGGCAGCTTGTTACCTTGAGCAATGATTACGAGGGAAAGGGAACATTTCGCCTGACATGCAATTTGATGCAATTCGAAGTAAGGTTATTGGATAACCAAAACCATATCTGTGCACAAATAAATATCTGTAGAAGGAACATGTAACTCCTTTTTGTCCCTGTCCCAGGCTTCCATAGTGACAGAAAAAAGCTGAAAGAGTTGTCAGACTTTCTTACATTTGATGGGTATCATCTCAACAAATGACGTTAATGTGACTTTTATTTCCTGTTTATTGGTGATTCACTTTCCCCACTGCAACTTATGATTCAGAAAACCTTTCTTGTAAGCCAAAAGAAGGTTTTTTTTTTCATCCAATTAAAGCACCCAACCCACTATTTTAGATGAATCACTTAAATTATGATTCATGCTTTCTGTTAATTTTAACATAACAAAAATAGATCCTTGGTAACTATGGATGCGGAATGACCCTAACCCTAGGTGTGACGGGAATGACCCAAACCCTAAGTGTGACAGGAATGACCCTAACCCTAGGTGTGACGGGAATGACCCAAACCCTAAGTGTGACAGGAATGACCCTAACCCTAGGTGTGACAGGAATGACCCTAACCCTAGGTGTGACAGGAATGACCCTAACCCTAGGTGTGACAGGATTGACCCTAACCCTAGGTGTAACAGGAATGACCCTAACCCTAGGTGTAACAGGAATGACCCTAACCCTGACAGGAATAACCCTAACCCTGACAGGAATAACCCTAACCCTAGGTGTGACAGAGGAGTGGGGTTTGGACTACATCAAGATTCTGATCTGATGTAAATATTGACTTAAATTACTTGTTTAATAATTTGATTAGTGATGGAGATTTTTAAAAGCTCATTTTACCACGATTGTATATATATAATATGTTCTACTATACATTTGTGCAGTAACTGAATAAAATTGGTTTAGTTTCAAACTTTGGTCTGTTCGTTCAAAAATAAACAACTTCTCAAAAAATCTTAATTGTCAACAAAATCACCCAACTCTCGGTTTTAGTCAAAGCAAGATATTTTTTTAAAATAACAAGTTAGCTTCTCAGGAGAAACAAAATGGAATAAAAATGATTTGGTCAATCTTTTTTGTGCTGACTAAAACTGGCAAATTCAGGTTTGGAGATCCCATTACTGTCATGTGATGCAGAACCAATTGCTGCTTTGGCACCTTGTGTTTTCACCTGGGGGCTTCCACCCCCTGCAGCCTCAGCTCCCGTCGCTCCAGTCATCATTCTTTCTGCACCTGCAGGTGGTAAAGAAACCTGTGGCAGGAAGCCTCCATCTGTCGGCAAATTGTGCTCCACAATCAAATCCAGCCTGTGATTGCACTGTAGTTACCTTTCTATTCTCGAAAGCCAGAACTTTGAAGCACTTCTTGACTGTGACACACTTCTTGTGGAAATCACCAATCCTAATCACGTCCAACACTTTCTCCTGTCTGGGTAACGTTCACAGCTACACACGTCTGAATGTGTGGGTGTTGAATTGAAAGCTAGTAAGGCAAATCTGCTATCAACACCTGTGTTTAAATTGGACTCAACCTTTACACCTGCTGGTGGTTTAAAGGTCAATAGTAGTCTTAAATATTAAATTAAATCTGCTCCTTTGACAAATTCAGGATTTCTTTTGAGATTAACCGTGTAGTTCTTCCTCACCAGCTCTGGTTAGTCAACCCTTTGGGGATGATGGACCTGCTGGCTCCGTTTGAGCTTCCTAATCACAGTGTAGCTCTGACCTGAGCTGGCAGATAAATGCTTTTAAAAGGCTAGCAGGGGAAGAAACCAACAGGACTTCAGGACAGCTACAACTCCTATTGTCTACAATTCCTGACTAAGGCTTTTGTTTTCTTTCCCTTTCAATTTATATACGTTCACAAAGACTGGGGGCTATTTTAAAACCAGACACAACAAAGAACCTTTAAACTTTGAGATAGCGGTTTATAAACAAGGAATACAGGTGTCACATGAAAGACTAAATGAGGCTTTTTTTAAAAAATATTTTTAGTAATTTAGAAGTCTTCGCAAAACCAAATAACTTGAAGAAAGTTTTGTCCCTTCACAGTTCTCCGAGCTGTATTACAAACCTGTTTACGTGCCATCAACCCCGCAGCGAAATGCTAAACGGTCAGAGGTTGCACCATCCCCAGAGGCCTCGCCTAGCCTGTAGCAGCTCTTTCTCTGTATACTTACCCTCTGCAAAAACAGCCATGTCGATAGTGCCGCGATACCTCGCTGGCTTGATTCTACTGAAGAAAACAAGTCGTTGCTTTATAAATTTTGTTTATCACCTCCTGTAGGAGGTGAAGCTGAGCAGCGCGGTGGCTAGCTTGTTAAAGTGCCACTTGAGAAATGCATTAGGACACTCAGAGTTGCTACGTTGTTAAAAAAACAACTATTTTTAGCTTTCTGTGCTGTTTTGTTTTCCTCTGTTGAGGTGCCGGGCGTGCGGCAGCTGCTTAATGCAGGCTTTTGCACTTTTCTTGCAGAGTTTAATCACCGGCGAGCTGCCCCGAGGAAACCAACAGGCTTAGATGTGATGACACAATCACGTCTGGTGGCAACACTTTATGTTGGGGCGTACATTGCTGCTAATCAATACCAAGATAAAACAGTCATATCCCGAAGGTTTCATATTCCTATATGTGACTCTATTGAGCACTCACATCAGATAAATAATAGATTACACATGCTTGTTTTAGCTAGGAGAATTGGAGGCCATGTTCACATTGAGTTATATTCTCTAGTATCTAAACTTTGAGCTTTTTGTTGATCATTGTTTCATTTTTGTTTTACAGAAGGAGATTCCCATGGAGAAGATACCAAGTCCCAGCCAACCGGCATCTTTCGACATTTCTTTGGAGTCTTTAAACAATTTGAATCACAGCAGCTCCAGCAGCATGCATGCGGACATGAGCTTGGTTGGTCTCAAAGGAGACGAGGCGGGGATGAGCAGGAGCATTTGCCGTAAAGTGGAGGAGCCTTCGGCATCTTCCAGCTTTGTAAACCGACCCGGGACCGATCTTGTGGGCTCCCTAAGTGACTCGCTGTACGATAGTTTCTCCTCATGCACCAGTCAGGGTTCCAATGGTGTATGAGCAACCAGGCTGTGATGAAAACATCTGAGTCTGAGTTTTAAGGCCAATTCCTGTGATTTTTTTTAACCATTTCCAACCCTTTTTGGTTAATAATCTATCACTAAATTTGTTGAGGCGCAGAGCTCTGAAATTCCATTTTTTTTTTTAGCCCTAATACTCTATGTTTTCTGCATATTTCTATTAAAGAAACTATTATTTTTTACAAAATTTTCACCAACCCACAGTTCACCAACGTGGTTCTACCACTACGTTTTTTTCATTCAAACCCAACCAAAAGTGTAAAGAAGAGATCCCGCTATCCTAGTGACCAATTCCACCACCACTCCTCTAACCGCCCAATAAGAAGGACAGTTATATTTAGGCTTTTTTTTTTAGAAATACATTGTAATACTTTATTTATAAAATTTGAATATTGCTTAGCTTTGGCGACTAAGTTTGCTTTGCTGATAATCACTAGCACAAACGGAGGATCGTTTTAGTCCACAACAACAGAGAGCACTTAGGAAAGCTGGAGATGTGGAGGATAAAGCAAACCAAAGCTACTTTGTAATTAGGACTTTGGGTGTGATAAACCATTCAACATTTGCTCTGTTTTCTTGCAATTTTACTCATCTATTCTTCCCTTCACAAAAATGCATTGTTGCTTTTTTGTGAAGGGAAAAATATACGCAATACGCATATTTAAAAATATACACAAAAAATATACGCAATATTTTTGCGTTAACTTGTCATTTTCACTGTTATCTTGACTTTCATTTTCACTGTTATCTTGACTTTGATTTTGTCATCTTGTCTTTAATGACATTTTGGCTGATATTGTAAAAATATTTGCTTAATCTCAACATTTTTACTTCAATCTCAACCCTGTGTTTGTATTTGCAAAAATTTTGGCGCTTATTTGCAAATTTTTTGACCGTAACTATAATTGTTTCACTTTAATTGAAATATTTTGATTTTAATCTTGACATATTTTGGTGAATTGAGCAGTTTGCATAAGAAAATCTAGAGGGGTGGGGTGGAATAATCGCCAACTTATTTGTCATCATAATATTTTTCTTAAAAATTTGTTTTGATTCATCACGCTTCGCCCAACCCCCCAAAAAACTGTTGAGTTGCATCCAACTGCACACATAAGAGCTTTAGTTTTATTATTTCTTGATATTTCATAATATCTGGTTTGATTTTAAGTGGTACAAAAATGACTCTTGAACGCTCAGGGAACATACTGGACTTATGAAGATTGTAAAAATGAAACTGCACCCATAAAAAATACATTTATTTTTCAAACTTTTTATTTTATCTTAAAAAGTCCGAAATTCGAACATTTTTTTTGTGTCATGTAGCGTCACAGCGAACCCGACCTCTGAACCTCAGCTTCCTTCTCTTTAATGTGTATTATTTTGTAAATAAATATATGTTAATATCAAGCGGGCATTGCTGATTGATATATGCAAATTAGCAAATTTTAAAAAGTTTGGTTATTTTATTTTTTTTTGCCAATTATTTAACCATATTTTAAGTCTACTGTTTGGAAAATAATATTTTGACCCCACGTCATTTTGGGGATTATTTGAATTTTTTTTTTTTTAAAAACTTTTATTTTGATGGATAAGAGTTAAAGTACTTTATCACTTTATTTTAAAGACATATTTGAGCTTTAGGTGGAATTTTTTTTTGCCAAATTTCGCTGTGAAATTTGACCAGCTGGTGCTAATCAACGGAGCCAACTGTGTGTCTCAATTTTTCTATGAAACTGTTCATATTCTATGTTAAAAAAAAAAAAAAAGTGTGGAAAAAGAACTTGTGTATTTTTCTAGATGTCCCACATTTTGTACTGTCAGACTGTAGTGCGATGTCATTCTTCACCTATTATTTTTTTCCTGAAATGTTCTTTTGTAAAGAGATATGGTTACCAGCAGTGTTACTTTGGTAATTGATATAACTGTTATCATTATTATAATTATTATTATTAATATTACGCGTGCAATTTTGTCTGTTACACTAGACTTTAATGCTCTATTTTATGTATCTATTTCCTAATAAATAAATATGAGAAATTATTTCCTACTTCAAAAATGAGCTGAAGGTTGTCCACTGGTTCTGTAATTTATCGAATCTGTCCGAATCCGATTATTATGTTACTGTTTATCGTGGATGGTCGACTCAATAAGACCCGTATCCCACCGATTTAAACCTTAATCCGATCTTGTAGCATTGGAATTAGGTTCTGCATTTTACCAAATCTGACTGAATCTGACAGGATCGTAGTGCAGTAGTCTATTGTTCGGTAGGTGGCGCCATTGCCGCTAGCATTACTACCGACAATCTATTATGAAAAATATGGTACATCAAAGAGCAGCTTCTTTGGAGAATTAGAAAATCCATTTAGTTGCATACTAAAACGTTCTATGATGAAAACAGTAGGTTTGGGACTCAGATCCTGTCTTTTTATGCCTAAACTTTTGTTAGCTTCCTTTTTCTTCTCGTGTTTGGAGGCAAAATCCCGATTTGAGGCAAGAAAAAGTCTTGATTTTTGGTGCTATGCTTGATAAAAGACACAACCAGGAGAAAAATGTAATCATTATTAATTCCTTGATGGGTAATTAATGTCACATAAAAAGTAGAAATTATTCCCGCGCTTGAATGAGTACATTTTATTACAACGTACTGCGCATGCGCGGAGGATAAGCGCGTTGAAATAAGTTTTTATATGAACTATAAATCACTGCTGATAAATGTGGGTGTATGTAGGAGGAATGAAACTTAAAGAGAAAATAAAAGCAACCAATCATCAGTGGAGTTAATCGTCAGCGCGGGAGGGGAAGGTGAGACAAACTCCCTCACACGCTGGATTTTCTTGCTCCTGCGCTTTGCTCGTGTTTCAGTCGGATCAGCCTCTTGGTAGTTTTCATAGCTGTAAGGATGAGCGGGTCCACAGTGGTTCTCCCTCTAAACATCCACATTGTGATTTTTTCCTCTTCTTTTCTGCTCTGATGTTTCTCTTAAGAGCATCATCTAGTAGAGGACATGCTTCTGCTTGTTTTTCTGACTTTATTTGGAGTCTTTCTCGACGCAGGTATGTGCAACTTGTGGGAATTTCACACCCACTTTTAAAGATCTCAATTAGAAGAAGAAAAATGATGAAAAAAACCTTAGATTTTTAGGACTTCCATGCATTTTTTTTTTATTAAAAACTCATTGAGAATCCTTTTATATTTTGACATTAGCATTAAAAAATTTAAATAATGAATTAACATTGAAATTAAGAACTCTTCCTGCATTAAAAAAAAAAAAAGAAAACATCTATAACTTTAGGCTAATTTTCAAAGTAATCTCATGCGTAAATGTGTTCCAAACACTGATTAATTAGATGATGCGTAGACTAATTACAAGCTTGTGGGATTATTGTGATGGAAAGATACACACTGGGATGGATGCAGGTTGTGTGATAGACCAGGGTTTGTTTTGCTAATTAACCTTTTTTAATTGAATTTGGGATTTAGAGGAATTTTCTAGAAGCGATACTTTGATTGAGTCAAATGAAAACGTGGCTTTAACTTGTGATGGATGAAGGTTTCAGACACATCCTTTCTTTTTTGGGAACATGTGTCATTAGGTGCTCTTGACAAAAAGCTAAAAAAAAAATATCCAGTGCCCAAGTTTTGTACCTGAAGAAAATTAAAGACATTCATTAAATCTACATAATCATTTGAGAGAGAAAAATTCCTGCGCATATTTTTTAAATAGTCATATTTCTCTCGCCTATTTTTAACGAGATTTAAGTCGTTTTTATTGAATTTGTCTTTGCCATCATTTCCCCTCATAAGAAAAAAGATTATGAGAAATAAGATTTATTGCATTTGCTCAGGTTTGGGCGCAACGGGAATTAGCGTAAAAAAAACAAAGTGACATCTAGTGGTCATGAGGAAAACTGTCCAAAAATTGTTCAAGGTTGCTAACATGTTTTTTTCTTTAAAATATGATATAGTTCTGACCAAAAATTGTTTGTAAATCAAATGAATTTATGATGCAATTACATTTACGTAACCATGGGAACTTTTTAAACGATTGTCACAAATATCAGCGCTAATTTTCTATTTGATATTTTTAGATACTTTCTTTTTTTTTTTTTCCAAAACTTAAACCTTACAAAATAAACATTGTAAAAGTTCAGTTTACCAATAATACCTTTCAAAATTCACATTCAAATTCTTTACCTCTAGGTGAGGCCAAATGCGTAAAATTTCCATTTACACTAAATGAGGTTTAGGTTTCTATTCATTCAGTGTGTAAATGTGCATTTCTTTATGTTAGCTACACGCATGTTTATCTTACACCTAGACGTCATCATTAATGAACAAACCTATGAAAACAGAATCTGAATGAACTAGAACAACATGGAGGAATACCAATACCAGTGGTTTCTTTAAAACTAGACGTTTTGATAAACTGTGCAAATAGAAACTGTTTGGGGAAAAAAGTGTACTGTTAGATTTTGTTTGAGGTTAACATTTTTTATTTTTTTGGGAAAGAAGATGCCCTTCAGATCCAGTGTTACCAGTGTGAGGAAATGAACCAAAATGACTGCTCCACTCCAGAGTATATCGTCAACTGCACAGTCAACGTTCAGGACATGTGCCAGAAGGAAGTCCTGGTCAAACCTGACGGTCAGTCTCTAAGTTCCCATTTCACATATTTTTTAAATCATAAAAATATAGCTTTTATTTTATTACTATAGCCTTATTTCTATTTTTTTTAATACATTATGACCTGTCTATCTTTGGTTGTTTTTGGATTTGATAAATTCAAACAACTGGAACTGACCTTCAGAATTGGTGTGGGAAAAAAAAAAGTTGTTCATTCATTTGCATAAAATCTAAAAAGAAATCAGAATATCCATTTTGAGGTTTTTTTTTGTGAACTTACAAATTCAGATTAAATATATACTTTTAATTCCTCACGGGAGCATCTGATGCTCAACACTTAAAACAATTTTAAAAGCGGCGTCTACATAAGCTCTGCTAAAGCTAATCTAACCTTCACTTTATGCTATTTAAATATCAGGTCTTTTCTCCCTCCTGACTTTATGTTTGCTTTCTTATGCTAAATATCAGCTCAAATACTGCTCTTTGCTCATAGAATTTCTTTTTATGAACTTTTGTTGGCTGCTTTTGTTTTGTCCGGAAACATTTTTGCCTCTGCATGTCAAACTACTTTTAACAAAATGTTAAAAAAAGGCTTCGCTAAAGAAAAAAACAAAAGTCATTCTATAAAATTTATGTTAACATCACTGTATATTTATTTTGGGAGTTCAAAGGTTTTAATTTGAATGCCTTGTTTTCAAAGATAACAATAAGAAAACATTATATCAAATCAAATCCATTATATAAAATCAAATCAAATCTGATGCTGCACATAGAACAACAATGCTAATATTTGCGATCATATTTGCTAATTATTCAATAAATAACTCTTATCCTACAGATAGGTGGCCAAATTCTTGATAAATCTTTGTTTCATAATGTTTTTAGCAATAAATACGAGCTATAGTTTCATAATACCAATTTGTTTTGGCCAATAAGCTGTTGCTTTTTATATCTCATTTCCGTCCAGGTGGACTGATGTTATTGATTGAGAATACGTTATTCAATTATCTACAGTCCATATAACGTCATTGGCTGGGAGGTTTAAATAGCCTATAGTCGCATGGCTGTGCGGTTAGCCACAGTCTTTTAAATGATTATACTTATCGTGCTAATCACGCTAATAGCATTTCAGATCCTTGCCTCATTTCCGGCTCGGGATCCCTGTTTCACGTGGATCCCCATGAGGTTTCTTCTTTTTTTTTCCACCACTGTTTGAATATTTGGAGTTTTACTTTACTGAATAGGAGGGCCCAAGGGCATGAATGCACTGAGTTTGTTTCAGTGTATTTGTGTATACACTCTTTTTTTCTCTTTGTCCTTTTTTGTACTTTAGTTCGACCTATTATGCGAATCCCATTGTGACAGTTGTATTGTCGTATTGGGCTATACACATAAAATCCAGTTGAATATCTGTACATTATGTGGCAAGCCTTTGACGTATATACGGTGGTAAACAACCGACTCAGAAAAGCCCTATTGAAAGATTTGTGTAATATGAAAAAGAGAGATGTTCACTGTATTCATATACAGTATATTTCTTTTCTAGAAATCAATAACGTTTCATCCATCTGCCAATCTACAACCTAATCGTAAATGTTTTAAACAAGGCCTGAATTTTACCCACTAAACATAAAATATGTGTTTATCACTACTGACCCCGATTGTTGAGTTCTGTTCGATAAAAATGTTGTTTGTTTATCTTTTGTTTTGTGTGTATAACACACTGTTTGCACTGCTTCCATTTTAATACATGTTTTCCTAGTCCCAATCAAGTCGAGCAGAAGGGGGTTAAGTGGTGAAACTGTTAAACCTCCAATTGTGAACTGTTGAAACTACTCTTGTTATGATGAAGGCAGATTTGTCAGGAGTTATTTTAGTGTTTATTAGCATAATACAAACAGTTAAAATGGTGTAAAAATCAGATGTAATTGGGACAATGAATTTGCGAATGCTCAAGTCTTCATGTCGGGGAAATTTGAGTGCTGTGCCGTCATTAATCTGTGGCCTTTACCTTTCAAAAAAATTGAGTGTTTAGAGAATCTTCTTATGTGGTAATGCTGTTTCAGATGTTCAAAACTTACATCTTGGTGCATACTTTCACTTCTTTGTTGAAATCCAATGTCTTCAGGGTTTGATGTGTTGTATTTGGAGGCTTATGCGTTTGTTCTGTTGAGTGGTGTCCTTGAGCAAGGCGCTGATCCAGCACGGCCACCCTACAGAAGGAAATTTCATGCTCCGACATGACGAATAGAAAAGCAGAGCAGATTTTCTTTTCTGTAGAAATTCTCATGCATAACAGAGAGCATCAAAAAGAGAGGGAAGTTTCAGCCAGACGTGTTTTCTCTTTCTCAAAGCCGAATAGATAATTGAAGGTTCGACTGGAAAGATTTAAGTTTATTTGAATTTGATCAAAACTGTTTCTCTTTGGTCTGGAGAGGGAGATATTTCATTTGTAGACAAAAGAAAGCAGAGGCCATAACGAAATAAGGCTGCCACATAAAAGATAAAGAGCAGTGTAGAAACAGGGATATTGGTTAGAAACAACGAGAAACTCTAAAATGCAGCGCTAGTTTTTCATACAAATTGTACATTGTACCACGCTGACAAATATGAGTTAATAAGAGAAGACTGGAAGTCAATAAGTCCATAACTCAAAGCTTGCAATAAAACGCTGCCACAAGGCAAAACAGAGGAACTCTTAAAACGTACATGTTCAATCTTTGCAATCTAATTAGAGGCTCGGAGAAAGAATCAGCAGTTCTGTAAGGGTTTCGCTCCAAAGTCACTTAGGTTTGAGCAGTTTTTCTTTCTTTCTTTCTCGTAGGAATACATTATAGGAAGTCTTGCGCATCCTCCGGAGCCTGCCTCATCGCCTCTTCTGGTTACCAGCAGTTCTGCACGGGCAAGCTAAACTCGGTGTGCATCACCTGCTGTAGCACACCGCTGTGCAACGGCCCCAAGAGGAAGCGTCCAATACCCTCGATGGCAACATGGAACCGGGCTTTTCTTCTCTTCACGATGGCACCAATGCTCCGTCTGCTGGCCTAGATGTTTCCACTAGAAACCCGAGTGTGTTACCTCTTTATACTTAATATACACTGTCCGGAATCAATTTAGAGTGATTTCAAAGAACTTCAAACGTATATAGTTGATCTGACTTTATACAATGTACTACGAAAAGTAGTGCTTAAAGATAGACCTCAGCCTGTCCTATAAATTTGTGAGCTTGACCTTTGAAATTGTACTTAGTTCATATACAGTTGGTATCAGAAACTTTGGGCAGCCCGAAAGTTGTGGGAGTGCTTATTGACTCCCACACATTCTGGGGGTGGAGGCATAAAAATAAATAAAACAAACCCAGGGCATCCTTATTCTTAGATTCAAGAAGGATTTTAAGTACTTTTTCTCCGTAAGGTAAGAACTCCTTTAAAAATCCCAAAACCATTCAATTGAGACCCAGTTAGAGGAGAGATCCCCTCCCAAAATGGACAGGCAGAAGTGGTCATTGAAGACACGCTCATCAAATCATTGACAAAATGGTTCAAGTCTGTAGGATATAGCAGATGGGCTTCTTTTCAGACAATCAAACTTGAGTCAGAAAAGGTTCATACGGTGGAAAGAGAACCATGGACCAGGAACCAGAGATCTGGGGCAATTGAACCAATTTCTTTAACAAGGAATATTTCTTTGAATTCCAGATAGTTTGTAAGGATGAAGAATGAACACAAGGAATGGGCGAAATTCTCAATTTAGCAATAAATCTGTATTTACGTAAATGCTTGCAGCTGCTTGTCCACTAGGTCCACCATGCTTGCCGGATGGTGACCAAATTTACAATATTGCAATAGACTGCTAAAGAACTGTGTTAAATCCTGAGAAGTCTTCGTTAGGTGTGGATATCCTCCATCAGGAAGGTTAGAGGTGAAAGTAGGGGAGTTCTGAGAAGATTTTGATGTGAAACAAAGCTTTGTTTAGGTCATTACCAAGCTAGCGGGAGAGCGGAGGTGTGACAGGAAAGTACTGAGCTGATGCTACGTTTAGTAGGAAGTAGACTTGAAACTTCTTCTGAACCAAACCGATTAAAGAACATGTTCAGATCGTTAGGTTTGTTCATACTTCTATGTAATTTGAATCTTTTTAATCTTCTGTTACTAATGTGAAACGATCAGCGAAAAAGACAAACAACCCAGATGCTACATTGAAGCGTTAATGAAGCATAATTTCTGGACCTAAAAGATCATCTCCTGGCTCTGGTGCATTCTCAGCTTTGCTTCAGGATTTAATAGAAAGCAGAACTCTTCCACATGCGTAATGAAGCAGCAAATCAAAAGTTTACTGCAGTTAAGTCATTTTTTCCCTAAACTTGAATTTTTCCCCTTTTTTTGCTGCAGGTCCATCTTGAAACTCAAGAGTTGTGACCACACATGCGTCTTATCAGGAAAAACTGTTAATCTGACAGACACCACTGCACAGCCGGCTAGACGGACTCTGGAAGCAAATTAGATCTCGGAACCTTCAATTTTGTTCTTTTGATGCCAAACACCTCATGTTTTTAGCTGACTTACTCCGAAGCTAACTGTAAAGGGTACGGTTATAGAAGTTCTCATATTTTAAAGCTTTTCTTTTGTGTTTTAAAACGAGTTTAGTCTGAAATAGCATTGCTGGTTTTTGATCTATTGTTCGTGTTTTAGCTACAACTTTGTTTTAAATCAATAACAAATATTTTAAAGTAGAGCTATGCTAACACTGTTCATTAAGCTAGTAAAACTTCATTTTTGGTTTCTTGGTATTTAGAAATCTACTATTTTCGGTTTTATTATCCACTGCCGTGCAGTATTAGTTCGATGTTTGAAAAATAATGCACTTGTGGGTTTTTTTTTTCTTGTACAAAAAACGGGACAAATTCTGTTTACCGGTAACAAGTTTTACCCTTGATATCAAAGTCACATATTTCATATATGAACCGAGAAACGGCAGCAATTTCTCACAATTACAACACATAATCTGGCATAAGAACACAGTGACTAAAATAAATTTATAGTCGCGAGCTTCATCAATAAATCAAACATTGAGTTTCTGCAAAACAATCATTTAAATTTTAGCTAAACTTGCACAAGATGTTCTTATAGTTGAAAAAAATCTTAATTTTAATCAGATTTCAGTATTTTTTTTAGTGTCCATAGAAATATTTTAGGAAATTTGTCGCATTTCTGCGAAGAGGAAAAGAAAGACATTTTTTTTTTTATAAAGATGGTTTGTTCGATCAATCAACACTTACGGCATATTAGTAATTTGTTTTGTTTTAATGGTCTTCTGTGAAGAGTAACGATGTATGCTGACGATGTGATGTAAATAAATGTTACAATAAAGTTTTGTTCTGTTCGTGAATTTCTCAGGTGGATGGTAACTTCAGATGAACATGTATTTGAGTTCAACGACGTTGAAAAACAAAATGTCTAAGGTTTAGAAGTGTGTAAAAACATCCATGCATCGAAGGCCAGTCATCTTTTGAAGTTACCCATTCTTTTTGTCTGATCAACTACGACCTCAAAAGTGGTTTTTAATATGATTCGTATTTATTTTCCTTTCCACAACTTTTGCAGTTAGCGTGTACATTTTTAGAATAGTTCAGATTAAACTCAGAAGTGTTTGATAGTCATTTCAAAATGACCTAAAACTCACTCAAACTGTGATACAGTGAGAGTATCCTGCAGAGTGAGGCCCCTGAATGTATGACTGAGAATCATTAAGTGTGTAGGCTGAGGTGGAGTGGAGTCAAGACCGACTATCACAGTGGGGAAGTGCCGACTGCAGATCTCCTGGGGTTAAGAAGAAGAAGAAAAAAAAAAGAAAACCAGGAGATTATTAAAAATAATAAGGCCCTCCTCTGCTTTGCTTGTTTTAATGATGTGTGCACAGACAGTGGAAGTGAGGGGTTGGCGGTAGTAATACTTCAGCTGATGAGGGACCTCAGCTCATCTGTTTGCTTTAGAATAACCGTAAAGAAAATGAGAGTTGGTGGGAAGTGTTTCAGATACAAATCAGGGTATTAAACGAGAATACCAACACTCCATCCATACACACATTTATGACTTTTAGTAGGCCTAGCCAGGGCGGCAAAGTGGCACAGTGGGCTTACAATAAGAAGGTCGGGGTTCCAGTTCTGGGTGGAACAAGGCTTGGAACACTGACCTTTCTGTGTGGAGTTTTCTTTACGTGTATGAGTGGGTTTTGTCCAGGTTCTCCGGTTTCCATTGGCCGCTATGAAAATTGGCCCTGGGAATGAGTGTGTGTCTAAGGCCCCGCAACAGGCTGGCGACCTGTTAAGGGTGTACCCTGCCTCTCGCCTTGAATCAATTGGAAAAGGCTCCTGCACTCCCCGCGTCCCTGTCAAGGAATAATTCAGAAGATGAATGAATAAATGGACACAAATTATCTTGACAAATATAGACATAAAGTGAATTTTTATTGGCTCAATAAGCAAACTGAGAACATTGCTGCCCTCTAGCGGTTAAAACTAAACAGTACAAGCGTTTGCATTCTCAATGAGTGTTTTTTTATTTTAAAATGTCCATTAATGTCTAATTTTTTATTTAGAAATATTTATTTAATAGATAGTTATTAAAAACGAACAATTTATAATAATTTCTTTCTTTCTAATTATTGTAATAAATATTTTTTATACTGTATGAATATTTTTTTTAGTTGCTAAATCATTTTTATTTAGGGAAATAATTGCATTTAAAGTGATTCAAAGTGATTTTTATTTTAATTTCAGTATTTAAGTAGATGAATAGTTGATTTAGCTTTTTTAAAAAAAAAAAAAATTATCAAACAATTCCAAACTTTAACCACACGACGTCGCTGTTTCCTCTTTTCACCAGGAATGCCACCGAACCCGGAAGTCCTTCCTCAGCAGCAGTGATTTTTTTTTTTGTTCATTCAAGCTTCCACCGATTTTCAACCTTCACACCCAAATCCGTCTGAATCAACAGCTTGATTTCTCTTCAGATCGTCAGAAGGAACTGAAAATGACCGGTCGATTACCTGCTTGTGTTGTTGATTGCGGTACAGGGTGAGAATCTCTCCAAGAAGCTAGTTAGCATTAGCCACATTAGCTGCTGTCAAACTTGCAGCTAACGCCCTGCAATGCAATGCAATGTCTCTGATGTTCATCTTTAAATAAACATCAACATAAATAATCTCTTTTAAACTTTTATTTTTGATACAAACCATTCCTTTAAAGTAAAAAAAAAAAAAGGTTTAATAATTCTATGTAATTTTGTAGTGAGTTATTACAATCTGGTTGGATTTTATACCCTAATCATTCATTTATTTTTATTAATTACAATGAAGATCTGTCTTATTTATGTTAATAATTTTTTTTTTAAAGGTACACAAAGCTTGGCTATGCAGGAAACACTGAGCCACAGTTTATTATGCCATCATGTAAGTATCCCAAATTTTTAAAAATAAAATTCTACATGTGCAATGTATTTTTTTTCTTGTATTTTGGAAAACAAACAAATCAAATTTAGTGTCTTGTGAAATAAAATAATTGGATTTAAAATGTTTGAATTTAATTGTATTTGTGGTGGGAAAAAATGTGGACTCTTTTGGAGCTTTTTAGGAGAGGAGGGTGATGGCTCTAGTTCATGGCATCCTCAATAATACCCGTCACCCTCTACATTAGCGTTTCCAAACTAGTGATTTGCGGTACACTTATTGTGTACCATGAGAGATCGTCAGGTGTGCCGTGAAAATGATCCCATTTCACCTCATATGGTGATTATAAACTATCGGTAGCTTACAAAGATGGTTTTGGTTGAACTCATGGTTTTTATGTTAAAAAAAAAAAAAGTATATAAAGATTGAAGCGTATTTATTTATGTTTCTCAGAATGAAAGTTTGTCATTTTATTTACAGACACTGTAACCATAGCAACCCACTCTTCTGCTCTACTTTTTTGGTGCACACTGCTCTCCATCTCTCCCAAAAACTACCCCAAATAGTGGATCGTATTTTCTACATGTTTTTGAGACATTATGAGAACATCTACGTTGTGTTTTAAAGCAGAACATTTTTGGATTCTTAAGTCCGGAGATGAATAAAATTTTACTTACTGACCGTTATAATCTTGTGACATTTGTTCTGTTAAGCTTATAATAAATGTATATTCTCTATTGCTGGTTTGATTTCTAGGTATTGCGATCAA
Source organism: Neostethus bicornis (assembly GCA_902685375.1). Lineage (NCBI taxonomy): Eukaryota > Metazoa > Chordata > Actinopteri > Atheriniformes > Phallostethidae > Neostethus > Neostethus bicornis. Next base: position 9,013,070 of record LR738563.1, read on the forward strand.
AGAGTCGGCGAAAGTCGGAGACCAGGCGCAGCGCAGGATGATGAAAGGCGTTGACGATCTGGACTTTTACATTGGAGACGAAGCCATCGACAAACCATCATACGCAACCAAGGTCCTCATTTTGACTATAGAGTGGAAACTATGACCGGACCATTTTGACAAATATACCTAATTTGCACAATAATTAATGTTTCTTAGACCCCGGTCACACCCGCCAGAACTTTGCTGGAGCGTTCCTGTAGCGGTGAAAAAAATTCCTCACTGCTCGTAAACACAAAACAAGCCGTTAACGTCCCTGCTGAGCCAAACCGCGTATGTGCAGAACGCCGCTAACCCAACGCCGCTAACCCAACGCTCGCGTCACCACTAAATCAACGCTAGCTCCGGCCATGCATCGCAAAGTCAACGTCCGTGTTTTCAATTTTTTTCCCCAAACTTTGCGTGGTGATGAGTGTTGTCCAAATTCGGTAACCCTTCCTACCGTTCAAGATACACTCCAGCAAATTTGGGGCGGGATGACCATGTCCTTAACTTTTTTAAACATTTCCAATTGAAAATAACTGTGTCGAGATTTTAAAAATCGAGCCATGACAGAGTCTTAATAAAAACCATTCTCCTTCCAGTGGCCAATCCGTCATGGAATTGTTGAGGACTGGGATCTAATGGAGAGGTTTATGGAACAGATCATTTTCAAATATTTGCGGGCGGAACCTGAAGATCATTATTTCCTGTTGGTAAGACTTAACGAACTGGGATTATTACTCAATCTGTTAAATCGAGCGCGGGTCACACGAGGAATCGTTGGTAATCTTTCGTTTTTCAGACGGAGCCTCCTTTGAACACACCTGAAAACAGAGAGTACACAGCAGAGATTATGTTTGAATCCTTCAACGTCCCTGGTCTTTACATCGCGGTTCAGGTAAGCTAACATCCAATCAACGCAAATTCTTTAGCGTCATTATTAGCAAAATATTTCAAATTTTTCGTAATTTGAGTTCTGATCAGTGGCGTTGTTTGTCAGGCTGTTCTGGCGCTGGCCGCTTCCTGGACGTCCAGACAAGTGGGAGAGCGAACGCTAACTGGAACTGTTATCGACAGCGGAGACGGAGTCACGCACGTCATTCCGGTGGTACGTGTCTGATTCACCCAAATTATATTTCCTAGGTGGTGGGATAACGCTAAAAACATGCTTGTTTTCCCTCCAGGCTGAAGGCTACGTCATCGGTAGCTGCATTAAACACATTCCCATCGCCGGGAGAGACATCACGTACTTCATCCAGCAGCTGCTGAGGGAGCGAGAGGTGGGGATTCCGCCAGAGCAGTCGCTTGATACGGCAAAAGCCGTAAAGGTGAGAGTGCCTTTTGGAAGTTTTAAAGCGTTATCTGCGAAAAACTTAAAAATCAGAGACGGAGTTTAACCACAAAGTGTGCTGTTTTTTTCGATCTCAGGAACGCTTTAGCTACGTCTGCCCCGATCTGGTCAAAGAGTTCAATAAGTATGACACGGACGGCTCAAAGTGGATCAAACAGTACACCGGTGTCAACGCCATCAGCAAGAAGGAGTTCACGATCGATGTCGGCTACGAACGCTTCCTCGGGCCGGAGATCTTCTTCCATCCAGAGGTAGTTAATCCTCTCTTTGTCTGATTTTTTTTTTTTTTTTTTAACAGCATTAGCAATTTCCTGACACTTGTCTTCCGCTTCCAGTTTGCCAACCCGGACTTCACCCAGCCGATCTCGGAGGTGGTAGATGAAGTGATCCAGAACTGTCCCATCGATGTTAGACGTCCATTATATAAGGTATAACGACTACACTAAAAAAAATAATCACATAGAGCGAAATCTTTTTTTTTTTTTTATCGTAATGTATTCATCCTTCAATGGGAAAATTACTTTTGCTGCCACGAGTACGCCAATGGTGGTAGCAACTAGGGGTTGTGGGTCGTCTCCAAGACACTTAGGAGACTGTCTAAGGATAGACATTCTACCTCTGAGTCAACGGCTCCCATGAAATCACGGCAACATGTTTTAATCAAATTTGCAACAGATTTTTAGCAGATTTGTAGTTTTTTGGTTATTGTTATGACTTCATTGGTTCGTTTTGCCGCCATCTTACCCAATCACCAGACCTGCTGCATGTGCGACGTAAAAAAACAAGAAGAGGATGTTTTCTCTTAGTTGTCATCTGATTTGATCAAATATGTAGGTTGAGGTTGTAGTTTTGGACTAAAGACCGTAAAACTTTTCTCGTTTTTTTTCCGTTGTAACCATAGCAACCAAATAACATGTTCCTATTAGTCCTTAGCTTCTGTTACTAAGTTCTACTTTAAATTATTCGTAACCTCTCTGCAGAACATCGTCCTCTCCGGCGGTTCTACCATGTTCAGGGATTTCGGCCGACGCCTACAGAGGGACATCAAGAGAACCGTTGACGCACGGTTAAAAATAAGCGAGGAGCTTAGCGGCGGAAAGTTGAAGGTAAAGATTTTAAAGAAAACAAAGCCAAGATAAATCTCCAATGAGTTTCTGTTGAGTTAATTTTCTGTTTATCTTCAGCCGAAGCCCATCGATGTTCAAGTGGTCACACACCACATGCAGCGATACGCCGTCTGGTTCGGAGGATCAATGCTAGCATCAACTGTGAGTATATCAACGCTTATACGTCTCTATGTTACCTTTAGCGACTTTGTGTAACTAAAATTTGACGTCTCCACAGCCGGAGTTCTACCAAGTGTGCCACACGAAGAAGGACTACGAAGAGATCGGACCAAGCATCTGCCGCCATAACCCCGTCTTTGGAGTCATGTCCTAGGCTTCGCATTCAGTTAACGAAAGCAAAAAACACTTCCAATAAAATAATAAATAATAAGATGAAAGAACCTCAGAAGTTCTACAAGGCTTTGGACAAACTGGAACGACAGAGCAGGAGAGTTGTTGAAAAAAGCCGACTCACAAAGGATCTTCAGATAAAACGTTTACTGCAATAGCTTCAATAATATTAGAGATGAAAGTTGTTATTTCTGCGTGTATAAAGATGTAAATCTTCACAAGTGTGGAATTAATTATGATAAGTCCTGGATAAATGAACTTTCAGTGTGTTTTAGTTAAGTTAACATTGAATAGATCACATGTAGAATTATCTTTCATGATCCGACTTGTAAAAAAAAAATATCAATAGACTGTTTTTGGACCGTCACTGTTTCCTGGATAGCGTCATACTATTCCATATAATGTAGAAAATTCCAATGAATTTGTACCATTGCGTTGTCCGTCTTGCTGTTTTTTTTGTTGTTGTTTTCATTTTTTTTACAGTATTAAAATTTGGGCTGCAGGAAATGCCTGTGAATCTATTCTTACTGTGGCTATTTTTGACCGAGCCCCCGTTCTGTAACTGTATCCCCTCAGACGCAATGTTTATTTCCATCCAACCTAATTAGTCCGAACACAACAACATGCAGGTTTATTGTTGTTTTAGCAGTGGGTATTAAAGTATCACCAAATCGTGATGTCTACCCCTGATCGGCTGAAGGTTCTTCTTTTCTTGGCTTTATTCTTCGGAGCAGTAGGATTTCTGTTTACTCTCATCTCATGTGGGACGGAGTACTGGCTGCTGGCTGCGGAGTCGTGTCACCAAGAAAAAGAAACCAAGAGCAACTTGGTGAGATAAATGTAAACATGTTCAGCCAATCACGTGGCTCCAATTTGATATTTATATCCAGATATGCAAATAAGAAAACTTCATTAGACGACTTAAAAAACTCAATTCTCTAAAAAAAAGTAGGTTTTTTTTTTGTCTTTTGACTTTTTTATGAAGTCCTAGTTTAAATGCTATAAATATTTTTAAAAAGCTATACAAATTTGGATGCAAATAAATCACTATTTCTTGTGTCATTAGCTGATATTTTCAGAAATTTGTCTCATCTCAACTGATTAATCAATTGATCTCTCGCTCCATACTTCCCTCGCTCGGGAACTCCGCTTGGGGTGAGATCTTGACCTGCAGATGGCACTCCACCAATTTCTGTTTGTGGAGGTGCTGATTCTCATCCCACTCAACAAATCAGTCTAGTAAGAGTTGGACATCACGTCTTGACAAAGCCAACAACACCACATCATCTGCAAAGAGGAGAATCCCAAATGTAAGATGACCAAACTGGATTCCTCCACCTGCCCCGGCTGTGCCTAGAAATTCTTTCCATCAAAGCAATTAACAGAATCAGTGACAGAGGGCAGTGTTGCCACAGTTCGACTCATATTGTAAGTAGATGCAATTTAGCAGGAGCAATGCAAGCTAAGCTCCGGGGTTTGGTCATACTGAGACTCAACATGCTGTAACAAGGTCTCTGGTACACCATACTCCAAGAAGACCTCTAACAAAAATCCCTGAGAGACAGTGCCTTCTTCAGATCCTCAAAACTCTGCGATCCCAAAGAGACTATGGAGCTGATCCGTTGTTCATCATCCAAGACAAACATTAAACCTGTCCTCTTTAGCAAACTCTTTAGTACCCCTAAACAGACCTTACCCGGGAGGCAGTAGTGTGGTTCCTTTGTAGTTGAAGCGTACCCTACTTAGAGTCTTTCTTGAGAAGAGAAAGCACTACTAGTTTTCTTACCCAGAGCTATTCTTCCCAATGTCCGTACTATGGACACAGGGATAGCTCACCAGATGTTTTGTTTTAGGTATTTTAAAGTAAATTGTTTCGTGTGACTCCCAACAGAACAAGGCCAATGTAAGAATCTTCCACGAGGGTTTGTTTTGGCGCTGCTCCTTCCCGGCCACATCTAGCGACTACTCCATCTGGGACCTTTGGATCAGTGAGATTATTTATTGTGTGCTTGCCACAAATAAACTTCACAAAAATATAGAAACCCTCATCTTGGCTGCTTTTCTTCTTGCTAGCTAATCAGCCACTGTTAAAGGTCTGCCAAGCTGCTTTCCTCTTCCCGTTTCCCGCTTATGGGTCCATTCAAGTGGAGCCGCGAGGTTTCACCTCAGAGTCCTACGAACTCCCATCTGCCATTGGTTGGTTTGTTTGAAACAAAGCCACCATATTAGGTAAATATGGTTCTAATTTGTAATGCTACAGTTTTTAGGACTTTCTGGAGCATCTTCCTCATCACAGGTGTCACGGCCGTCATCATTGGTGGGTCCCTTAATATCTGTGCAGCTCCACTGACCAAACACAACCTGTTCAAAGTGGGTGGAGCTCTCCAGCTTTTTGGAGGTAATCATTACAGGATACACGATATAATACAAATATACCTTATTCACGCAAACAAACATAGCCTTGAATTTTATTTTTAAGAAAACTTGCTTTGCACAAGAACTACCAAAGCCATCAATTTGACGGTTCTCAGAAGTTGACGTCCAATTACTGTAGTTACGTTGATCTTTGACGTTCCTGGGCTTTTGACTTTTTCTACATTTTTTTTTGTACATTATTCTTATGTTGGAATGCAACTGAAATAAAATGCTAAAAATGAGTTCTGAGTAACTCTTTCTCGAACTCCCACACCCGTCATTTTGACGCCTCTATTCTATACATTACAATGTTTTCCAGCGCCTGGCTGTAGCGCGGTTACTGTTGCCTAGTAACCATTGTGGCACCACTCAGGTGAAATCTAGGTGAACAAAAAGGGATTTGAGGAGACGTTTGTCAGTCACTGAGGCACTTTCGTGTATGATGTCATTGTCATAGCGCTAATCGTCAAATTGACGGATGTGGGAGTTCTAGTAGTTCTAGAATTTTAGTAGTCCAAGTGTTAAACTCATTTTCATACATTAGCTGCCCAATTCCCTGTTCGGTTGTGAGACAGTCTCTTCAGTGGGCCTGGGGTCTGCCTCTGGGTCTCATCCCGGTGGGACGTGCCCAAAGTACTTCACCAGTGAGGCGTTTTGAGAGACATCCTAACCAGATGCTCGAACCATCCCGTCTGGCTTCTCTTGACCCAGAGGAGCAACGGCTCTACCTGAGCTCCTCCTAGATGGCAGAGCTCCTCCCTCTGTCTCTAAGTGACAGCCCAGCCACTCTGTGGAGGGAGCTAATTTCGGCCGCTTGTATCCATGATCTTGTTCTTTTGGTCATCACCCACAGCTGGTGACTATAGAGGAGGGTAGGAACATAGATCGACTGGTAAATTGAGTAATAAATAAAAAAATATATATAATTTTTTAATAAATAAACTTAATTGAACTACAAGTTTTATTATAAACCAATGGAGAATACATTGATTTTTTTTTCTTCTCATTTTTGTCCATTAGGACTATGTCTGCTAGCTGTTGTGGTCATGTATCTGATCTGGGTTCAGGTCTTGGATACCTTGGAGCTATTTGCTCTCTATCGGAGCATCTCCAGCTGTCCTTCTCTCCATCTCAACATCCAGCATGGACCTTCATTCCTCTTGGCACCGGTTGCGATCTTTTTCCACCTGTTGGCAGGCCTTCTTTTCATCCTCCTGAGCAAAAGTGCAGATGTGAAGAAGCCAAACAAAACGATGGAAAATTTATCGCTAACAGCTACTGAACTGTGATTTGAGGATTTATCAAGAATTTAACCAAGACATCTTTAATTAATCTCGTAATTCATTGTCATTTTGATTGCTTCTTTTTGGGGGAAAAAAGTGAAAGTTTGTCATTAGAAATAATAAATTGAGACTTCTGGCTTTTGCAACTGATATTTTAAAAATCTATTAAATAAATCCCATTGTGATTAAAACCAGAACTTTTCCACGATGTGTTTATTATAATTGATGAATGAGTTCTGACAAAAGTCGGGAGATGAAGCTAGCTGATTCTGCTTGTGGGATTGAGTAGATTGAGCGTGACTGTAGCTGCCTGTCATTAGGACATCAGGTCGAAGCTCTCATATACTGGGTCAAAGGAATTCAGATAATAATAAATTAGACTGTCATAATCCATTTTCTAACAGGACTGATCCAAATGTAACTAATCTCCCTCCCATCAGAGGGCAGTGTTACCTTAGCTTAGTCTTTAGATTGAAAAACGTTTATTTTCCATCCGAGTCCGACAAAAAGGTGTAATTTGTATGTGATAATTATTTGTTTTTAAATGATTTTCTTGACAAACAAAAGAAATTGTTAATCCGTCTCAAGTTTAATGCAGTTTTAAAGAAAGAAAGAAAAAAAGGAGGCTGTTGTCACACCTTTATAATTAGAAATTGCAAATAGAAGTGAGACCCTGAAATAATATAGTGATTAAAAAAAAATGGAGGGAAGACATTGCACATCAGATTTTTCTACACTCTTTTACGTCTCAGCTCTCGTGATATCATTGCCTCTTTTTTTCCAAATCTATCCTGCAAACTAGGTGAGTATAATTACACCTGAGCATGTCACGTTCACTTCCCCTGAGCCTTGTCGCATTTAAACGTCCTTGTCGCCTCTTCTTTCTCACCATCTATAGAAAAAATAGAATAATTCCTGCTCCATCCATATTGGGAGGTATAGTTTCTTTAAACCAGTTGTCGTTGACTGCAAGAGGAATTGGTCCTGAGGTAGAGTCCCACCTCAGAAGTCTAAGTCTCCAAAAACCTTATTGAAGTTTTCTCCTCAAACATGACGGTAGGGCCTCAATTTTCAGTGGATCATTTTTGGGAGTTGAACCGATAACATGTCCAAGTGAATGAAGAGAGTTTTTGTTTTAACATTTGGTATTTCTAAATGGCCGGTAGCAGAAGACCTTGAGGGTCCGTGAGGGGTTGTACCTCACAAGAAGCTCAATAAATAAAAAAGACCAAAGAAAAATGGATGCACTCTGGCCATGTTTTTAAGATGACAAAATTCCATCTTTGTGACTTTTTTTAATATGTGGAGTAAAATTCAGCTCACATTCAAAGAGAGGGACCAGGTCTCTCAAACATTGAGAACCTTTGAGATGGTGTATTTTGGGTAAAGTCACTCTTGTCTTCAGGACCAACCAATAAAACTTCAGTTTTGTCCTGGATGAGATGTAAGAACATTTCTGCCATCCATGACTTTAAATCTAAAATACATTTTAAAAGGGCATTAACTAGTTCCGGTCATCAGGAGACATAACGATACAGTGTATACCGGTAATGTTTTTCTACAGCAGAGGGACACTTCAGTAAGAGCTCCTGTTGGGGACTTGAACCCACAACCTTCTAGTTAAAGGGCACTTGTTTTACCCACTTAGCTACCCAACACAGGACATGCCATTAAAGTCAATATATAGTACATGATATTGTTTTTATCAGAGACGATAGTACATGTAATTTTTCACCCCACATGGTCATATTCACCGTATGCAATATAGTACATCATATTGGCTGGAGACGTTCTTCTTTTCTTTGTATTTTGTTTGTATTTTACTCAAACCATCAAGGTTCCCAAAACCCTCTAGGGTCACCTGTCTATTCATACAGGTGTTGTCAATTTGAGGCCAAACAGTGTTTATTAGACTGAGGGAGTTTTTGGACTCAGAGACTGAAGGTTTCTTTCACCTACAATTGGAAATTATTGGATTATAAGTTTTAATTGAGAACAGAAAGCAATTGGGAACCGGTAGTGCATTGTAGTATACAGATCTACAGTTTAGGTCTAAAAAATCCCCGGATTGATTCAAGTTCTGTCTGCAAGTGTCATCATTTCCTCATTTCTTGGGATTTGTATACAGCAGCTCCTGACTTGCCTTAAAGTTATGCAATGGACCACGCACTCTACCGCCTTCAGATTTCACCAAATTTGTGTACAAGTGTGCCTGCGTTTAGTTTTGGCCATAAAAACCCTTCATAAATGAGGCCCCCTGAAGTACACTGGAGTATTCTGGACGGATTCTACACTGAATAAACTGGAGCTTCTGGGTCACCTGACAATGGACCATCCCATCTACACCAGCCAACGTACCAGTAGGGTAAGTGTTTCAATGCTGATCTTTTTGAAAGGCTATTGTAAATAGTCGCGGGTTCGCGTCCCACGGAGAGCACGTCTAGGGTCCTTGGAGAAGACACCTAACCCCCACTTCTCCCACCATTGGCGCCGTTGAAGGGCAGCCTGCTGCGGTGTAAGGAGTGCAGCGAACAAATTTCCCCGGTGAGGGATGAATAGAGTAATTCAAAATAAACAAAATAAATAAATAAATAAAATATTGTAAGCACACAAACTTTATCGAATGAATAAAACAAATGCATTGGTGGCAAATTTGTACCACGTTAGTGGTTTAATAGGACCTCTTCTTTTTCTCACCGCCAGTCTTGAAATTGCTGCTGGTCAAAACAAAAAATTAATTGGTTTCAAGTTATTTGCACTGGAATGTTTAGAAGCCTAAGTTGTTCCGAACTAACCTGGTTAAAGTTTCTGGTTAAGGTCATCTTCAAAGATGACTGTAAAGCCCAAATTTCTGGCCTTTCAAATTGAAACCTACAAGTAGATCGTTAGCGGGAATTGAAACGCCATCATGGTTTAAAAGCTTTTCATCAGCTATGCTATTTGGTCACACTTGTTGGATTGCTACTAAAGCAAACTCACTCTCGGTCAGTGCGCAATGTTAAGTCATCATATAACGAATCGAGATTTGCGATCTATAACAGGGTAATACTCTGCTAGCTACGACCGCGAGCAATTTCTGCACGGTCACTGAAGTCGAAAAGAATCCAAAAACTGATGTGAAACATTCATTTCATGTGTATTTGTTGCAAGAAAGTTGCGACTTTTGGACTACTTTGCTAATTACTTAAAATTTTGTTAATGTTTCCTCAGTTGTTACCATTGTACTTGAAATTCGGAAACAACTTGAAAAGTAGGCTAGTGCAGATTTAGTGCACTACATATTGGATGCTATCTTAATTGTTAAAAACTATAATAAATGTGTTATTGTATTTTTTGTCTGATGTTAAATAATTTACTGATTTGAAAAATAACCCAGATAAGCTGCTTTTTTGTTGTTCTCTGCTGTCCCCATGGATAGATATTAAAAATAATTGTAGCTTGGCAACTGGATTAGCCTGCTACCAATGCCCCTAATGAACAGAAACATAAGCTCAGATTAACGGATATCGTACATAATCTCACAGAAACAAGTGTTCTTTCAAAACACAAAGCTTGGTAACGATGGACATTGCTGCTTTCATGGCGTAAACAATCTTAACGAGTGAGCACTAAAGGCTCGTCACTGTCCTTTCTCTGATTTTCCTGTCTCTCCAAAGCGATACCAGCTCCCCAGTTTGCTCTAACTCCACTTTACCCACAGGCTACCCCACAGGGCACAATTATTCAGACCTTTGCTCAGCCAAGTAGAAGAAATTAGCCTCTTCTCCCGAACCAAGACCTTCTAACCTACACCAGGACCTCGGGCTGCCTCTCTGACTACCGTGACCCCCTGTGACTACCCAACTCAGACCTTGTGTTTTCCATACATATGAGGCAGGGCTGGCCAGAGCCATGCCTGAAATGCCATATGGGCTTCTCTTGTCTCCCCTCGCTGGTTAACGGAGGTTGGGGAGCTGCGGGTTATAAAATCCGACACCCCCTCACCGTCGCTATCATGAAGCATCTCCTGGGAGGATGCCGTGGTCCTCAGGCCAAAGATGCTCTTTGACAATTGGACAATGCGTGAACAGCTGAGGCTAAGATGTGTCATCTTTTATTGTTTTAGTGTTATTTATCTTTGGAAAACGAAGAAAAAAATATCTTGTAAAATCGCACAAATGGGCTAATTAGAGAAAAATGCGTTGATAATTTAATCTTTATTTTTACAGTTTCTTCATTTTTATTCAAATCATTTTGAATCACAGGTGATTTCGTTCCTCTCACCTGTTCCACCAGTTCCCCCACTTCTCTTTCTCTGTCTTCCATTTCATTTATTCTGGTCAGCCAGCGGTGGATAATGAGGACTGTTGCCGTGCTCCCTGACTCTCTGGGCATGCAAGGAGAATTCACAAAGTTTTTGGGAGTTGCATTTCAAGTTCTTCCAGTAACTTCTGCCGTCGTTACTGAGAGTTCACCGTAGAAAAAGAAAGTGCCACTACTGGTACTGCGTAGAGAGTGGCCCAAAATTTACATGCAACTCTTGCTTAATTCATAGAGTATTGGCGCAGTTACAGTGTTAGCGAAATGTTTGCTGGAAAAAAGATTTAGTTTGGTGCAATGGCTAGCTAGATTGGGCTAGCCCAAGGGCGGGCAACCTTTTTGGTTCGTGGGCCACATTGAGTTCTAACATTTGGCAAAGGGGCCGGAATAGGAGCAGATGGATGGCATGCCTTGGTAACCACTAGATTAGACCGATAAAATGGCGCGCTAGATTTCAAATTTAACGCGCTTAATGCTATATTAAGCGCGTTAAATTTGAAATCTAGCTGCGCTAAGTCTGAAATCTAGTGTGACAGCGCGAGATTGCATTTAGCAATCTAGCGCTATTAGCGGCGCTAGGTTTGAAATCTAAGCGCTTGATGTAACATTTTGCTTGTTTTAACATCTAACATGCTTGTTTACATGCGTGTATCGGGCCGATGGCTTTCCATATCAGACAGTGCGCCATCTTGTGAGGATACATCAGAATTGCAGGAGCATTAAAACACTAACAAGGTTTATTTATTAATTTTTCAAAGTTCAGCGGGCCTGATTACAGCATTTAATGGGCCACATGTGGCCCGCGGGCCGTAGTTTGCCTATGCCTGGGCTATCTGTATGTGCTCCAACACAGAGAAACAAAATGAGCCTAGGACTACTTTTTCTTGTCATCTAAATTTAATATAAGATGGGGACTCTTCTTCTTTACAAAAATTCTTTGTATACTTCTTTTTTCTCCACTTTATGGCAAACATCTTACCTTCTGCCTACAGATTCCCCAGTCTTATCTCGGTGAGGGTCAGATAAACACAAAATAAAAAGATGAGTCTTTTATCTGTGACTTCTCTTCCTCTCAAGTCCATTCTTTCATTACATCATTGTATACACTGAAGTGGGTAAACGGAATCTTCCAAACTCACCCTCAACCTTTTCCTCGCCTCGTGCGGGCCTCTCAGGTCCTAATGGGATACCTATTTGTTTATATTTTCTCCATTCCTCTCTTTCCACCCAATTCCATTTCACTTGTTCCCCAATGAAGCATTCAATACCCGTTGCGGTGAGAGGAAGCGAAAGACGAGATTAAATACAAATTTCTCTCATCCGTGAAGACTTTCATCTTTGCCTTTTTTTTTCCTTTGGCAAATACAAGGAACAATCAGGAAAGCAACTGACAGTTTTGATGAGGACGATGGAGTGGGGGATGCACGGAGGTTAGCAAATGATCAGAAAGGAAATCTTTGGTTTACTAAATTTGTTTCTTCCAACCATAAAGTGGGGGTGAGTTGGATCTGAATGCACAAAAGCAAGATTCACCAGTTTATTAAGGGATGGGAGATAAAGGAAAAGAGAGATGAGTCCGCCTGATAGCCAAATTGGGCAGGTTTGGGTCTTAGGTGAGCTTGGCGAGTCCAGACGTGAGAAGACTTGATGTGAAGGGATCAGAAAGAAGAAGATAACCAAGGAGTGAAAGACACAAGGTCTTGTGTAGTGGGGGAAAACAAGACACAGGTGTGAAAATCAAGGCAAAGCGCAGAATATGATGATAGAAAAAAAAGCCGAAAGGGGAGCGGATAATGACATTTTAAGTTTCCGTATTTATCTACGTTATTTAGTCTCATTTCTCATCAAAAGAGCATTGACTGAACACCTTTTGAAATGATAACCAGGCCTATCTTCAGAGTCTCGTACATCTCAGTCTGACTGATATGAGAAAATTGAAAAAAAAAAAAAAAAAAAAAGGTTGCAAAAAAAGCAGTGCTAATCCATCTTTCCATATATGTAACCAAAACTAAACTGATGTGCTTTTTCCATTAAATTTATGTCAGGACTAATTTTGAGGAGAATGAATGTAGATGTCAGAACGCCATCGAATCCCATCGCGAGGCCTTTAATGAGATAACAAGCTTTAGTCAAAGAATTAGCGCTATTGAGGAGAAAGAGAGAGAGAGAGAGAGAAAGGGGGTAAAAGAGGACGAGATTAGTTCAATGTGATGTGGATGTAGAGTAGAAGAGAGACCAGAGTCATATCAGACCTGCCTTGCCAAATCACAAATCTATTTCCACCACTGGTATTAATTATTGAACTAAAGCCGCTGTTGCATATTGATTTATCAGGGTGCAAACTTGTATTATCTCCTATTAAGCGAGAAAAAAGGAGAGATTATATGGAGCCTCGGGGGCGTTTTTATGGTTCCTGTGAGACTGTTAAAGCATGTCACGGACTCTAGAGCAACAAGACAATCTCACTGTTTATGTGTCTCTTTGCTCCAATGTGGTCTTAAGCTTTAAATTTGATTATTTTGGGGAACATTTTTCAATTAACCCTACAATTATAGCCGGTAATACATTCCAGAAATGCTTGTGTGTGTGAAGAGAAACACATGCACACGTAGAAAACAGCAAAGAATCTGCTTTGTCTTTTGTCATTTTTTAGCTTTTTTTATATATTTTTTTCACACAATTTGTAAGTAAGCTTTGAGAATATGTTCTTGTCTTTATTATATTTATTTTTTTTTTATGATAAGATTTCAAACAATCATAATATTTTCAAAGACAAAAGCATCAGAGTTGTGCTTAAAATTATTGAGACAAAGCCCCGCCCCCAAAAAACCTCAGAAAAAACCCAAAATATGTCAAACAAAAAGCCCTTACCTGCAATATAAATTTGTGACCATGAGTTTAAGTATCTCGGGGTCTTGTTCACAACTGGGGGAAGGATGGAGGGGGAGATCGACAGGCGGATTGGTGCGGCGTCAGCAATAACTAGGACGCTGCATTGGTCCGTCGTGGTAAAGAGAGAGCTGAGCCGAAAAGCAAAGCTCTCGATTTACAAGTTGATCTACGTTCCAACCCTCACCTATGGTCACCAGCTGTGGGTGGTGACCGAAAGAATGAGATCGCGGGTACAAGCGGCCGAAATGAGCATCCAATGCAGGGTGGCTGGGCTCTCACTCAGAGATCGGGTGAAGAGCTCTGCCATCCGGGAGGAGCTCGGTGTCGAGCCGCTCCTCCTCCAGGTCGAGAGGAGCCAGATGGGGTGGTTCAAGCATCTGGTCAGGATGCTCCCTGAGCGCCTTGTGGGCGAGGTGTTTTGGGCACGTACCACCGGGAGAAGACCAAGGAGCAGACCCCGGACCCGCTGGAGAGACTATGTCTCACAGCTGGCCGGGGAACGACTTGGGATCCTTCTGGGTGAGCTGGAGGATGCAGCCGGGGTGAGAGTAGCCTGGGCTACCCGTTTGAGGCTGTTGCTCCCGCGACCTGACCCCGGAACAAGCGGAAGATGACGGAACGGACCATGACCGTTGTTTGTAACTAGTTTAAGACTTACAAACTACTAGTTACAAGCTAGTTGTGGAAGCACGATTCCTTAATGCCTACGCCACATTCAGTGAGCGGAGGGATAAAAATGGGCAAACTACTTTCATGGACCACATTTAGCTGGCCTAGCCTTTTCGTGTGGTTCAAGTTAAACAGTTAAATATGACACAAAAAAACTTTCACTCTTGGTCCGGCCCCTTTTGTTTTGGTTAAATTTTGAAATCCGTAGAGGTTAACAATTCCAAAAGTTTGCCTTAACGTCTTTAAAAACCTTTGCTCTGCTCAATAACTTGCATCAATGGAAAGTTAAATCTATATGAAAATGAAAGAATTTAAATGGACTTTATTTATTCAATCTCAAATGACCAATGCATTTCTTATAGAAAAAAAAGGAGAGTCAGTTTCACACCTTAGAGACCCCAAAGATTGCTAGCAACACATTCCTGGCTGCGGTATGCCAAAGCGCCACTTTGACTGGTGTGGGCGCTAGCCAAAGTGTTGGGCCTCACACTTCACAATAATGAGACCTCAAACAGTGTGACACCCATTTCACACATGGATGGAATCCCTGATTCGGAAAACATATGTTGGTATTGATGTATAATTATAAGCATGGAGTTCCTCTACTTCCTCGTGGTTGGTGCGAATGATTCGGTGGCGTGTATGATTGAATGCGTGCGACGGAAAGACAAAAAGCAAGTGTGATGGAAAAAGAGCATCAACACCCCGCCGACTCCGCTCAGTCACTTTCTTAATTATACAGCGTGAATACCAGTCACCGTCTGGTCCCGAAACAAGTCACAAATTCCTGTCGATATCATCTCCTCTACTGTGTCACCTCGCATATTTCTACCATCTACCTTTCAGGTGTTACACAGGTAGCAAAGCTGGAAACAAGCTGATTATTCAAAAGGTGCGAAAGTTGGCGTGGTTGCGATTGAATGTGCGTGACACTGAGACCGCGGGCGTCCCTTTTCTTTTGAGAAACAAAAACGAAGGAAACCTCAAAGATGAACAAATTTGAAGGTAAAGTGAGATGGAAATGGGATGAGAGAGAGCTAGATTGGAAAGGGGGGAGGTTTGTTAAGGGAGTGGGGCGAGGTAACGGAGCATCAGGGGTGTGGGGGAGGGGAGGTCGAAATGAGACCAAATTTTCTTTGGCAATCTCCGTGTTCCTGCTGCAGGTGCCGGGGCCATTTCACTAAAGCAGGGCCAGACGCGAATGTCATTAGTTCCTGAGCCCCAGGTGAATTTGCCACAGTTCCACATGATTAACCCAGATAATTGTGTGTTGATAGCGAGCATGGTCGATGGAATACAATTTTCGGTCCCAGATTCCTAAACAAACAGCTCAGCAGCGGCAGAGTGCCGGAGACGGGATAACTGCACGTTACCCACAGGTACGGAGGTTTACAAAGAGACAGAAAGGATACTGTGAAGAGTAGTTCTGTAGAGGTTATAGAATAAAGTCAGGTCAGCTATGGCTGTTCATGTCGGGAAGTGCCGAAAAGCTTATTTTTTTTCCCCCTCCTCTGTTACTTGTTTCAGCCTTAAAAACAAATGTGTATAAAATTCTATTAATATATTAAAATTTTGCTCAATGTTTTTTTTTACATAACTAGAAATTAAAGTAAACTTTGTGAAATAATAACAAAGTTATTATTTACTTCACAATAACTTTCACAATAACTTCACAATAACTTTGTGAAATTGTCATTTAAATTTAATTTAAAAATTAAATGACAATGACCCAAAGTGTGCTTAGTCGTTAAAATTTTGTTTAATTGTTTTTTAAAACAAAAATCTACATAAAGAAACAAATTTTTGTTTCATCTTCTGAATCGCTTATCCTTAATTGGATAGCAGGGGTACTGGACTTAGTGAGGTAGCGTGGACTCTGAACAGTTTGTCAGTCTGGTGCGGGACAAAACTAATTTTATTTTTGTAAAAAATTAGCAAAAAATTAATCAAATTGCATGCGGGACATGCGCACTCAGGATCAATCGACCTTGGTTAACGTTTCCTGTCACAATAGTAACTTCAATTCAGTATCTTATTTTGTTTGTACCCTAACAATTGGATTCGTAGTCGTAGCAAATGAGAATTGTATTCACGAAACGTTACTCGTACCCACAGCTTTTAGATTTATACCAACTGTTAAAATCCCGCGTACGCCTTTTTGACAGCAATGTTACTTCATATTTTCCTGGTACTTGTACCCTCTCAGCACAACTCTAAGAGTTAGGGGGAAGATACAAAATTTGTATCAAATTTCAGAGGCGGAGCCTGTGCTTTGTCAGTACTGGTGAGGGAATGAGCAGTAGGTAAGCTTCACACTTCCCGGTTTCTGATAAAACTCCATCAACAATTAAGATTTGATAATTATTGTTTATGGATTTTCCAAAACTCAAATTGTGGTTGTTTATGTGCATAAGAAACATTGAGTAAAAGTTATTTAGCATGAGTTGGGATCTCTAACACCCAATGGGCAGGTATAAAAAAAAGCTTATAAAATACTCTACGTACACATTGTCATTTTCTTTTATTTTTAACATGAGCAATCCTCTCACAAGCAAAAGTTGCTGAGCGGTAAAACACCTTCCTGTATTTATTTAATGGCTTATGTGATTTAGAGCGTTGTGGATTTTCATTTGCGGGGAGTGAGAATTAACCAGAGGTGGAAGATTAGTTTTAGGTGGTGAGTAAAAACACAGACGATACAAATGTACACATGTGGAAAATAGAAAAAAAAAAACCACTAAGACATTAAAGTTGAAATGATGTACTTAATGATAGTAAAATGTTTTTTGTATTTATGCTAACTTTCCTTTGCATTTTGACAATGCATATCCATTTGAGCATGTGCTATAATGAGGACGTCTGTTGCGTCCAAAGTATGTTAGAGCAGTCCAAGACATGTTTGAGAACTGTAAGTCAGAAAGTGGTACTGCCAGGCATGAAGCCCAGAGGAAGACTAAAGAGGGGACTCATAAATACAGTGAAGGAAGACATGAAGATAGTTGGTATGACTGAAGAGGATGCAGGAGATGGGGTTCGTGGGCCACATTGAGTTCTAACATTTGACAAAGGGGCCGAAACAGGAGCAGATGGATGGCATGCTTTGGTAACCGCTAGATTAGACCGAAAGAATGGAGTGCTAGATTTTAAACAAGCGTGTTAAATGTTACATCAAGAGCGTTAAATTTCAAATCTCGCGCGCTAGGTCTGAAATCTAGTGTGATGGTGCTTAAAAACGTGCATTTAGCGGAGCTAGGTTTGAAATCTAAGCACTTGATGTAACATTTTGCTTGTTTTAACATCTGATTGTTTAACGTAAACAAGCGCGTCAGATGCGTGTATTGGGCCCAATGGCTTTCCATATCTGTTTACACTGTTTATTTTGAAAGTGTGCATGTCATAGAGACACACACATTTTAATGGCAGCAGTGTTGTTGTATTTTTGGTGCCATCTAGTGACGAACTTTAGAATTGCAGAAAAAATAAAACTAACATAATTTATTTATTTATCTAGTTTGGCGGGCCGGATTGAAACATTTAACGGGCCGCATGTGGCCCGTGGGCCGTAGTTTGCCCGTGGGCCATAGTTTGCCCGTGCCTGGGTTAGACCGATAGAATGGTGCGCTAGATTTAAAAAACGCGTTAAATGTTACATCAAGAGCGTTAAATTTCAAATCTAGCCCACTAGTTCTGAAATCTATTGCATCAGCGCTTAAAAATGTGCATTTAGAGGCACTAGGTTTTAAATTTAAGCGCTAATTGTAGCATTTTGCTTGTTTTTAACATCTAACATGCTTGTTTACGTGCGTATATCAGGCCCCGATGGCTTTCCATAACTGTGCACACCGTTTAATTTGACAACATGCACATCACGGAGACACACTCATTTTAATGGGAGTAGTGTTGTTGTTTTCTCAACAAAGCTAATATATCTAGAGTGCGCCATCTAGTGAGGAAATATCAGAATTGCAGGGGAAGTAAAACATTAACAAAGTTTATCTATTTAATATTTTGTAGGGGAGCCGGATTTTTTGGCCGCATTTGGCCCGCGTGTTGAGCCGCATTTTGTAATAACGGTGCATTTTGTAATAAATGCGGGCGGGCTGTAATCTGATTGGCTGCTGCATCAGTTCTACAAAGATCATGCGCTGCTTGCATGCTTAATTGAGACAGCCAACAGAGTTCAACATGATGCCAGGTATGAAAAAACTGTGCCAAATATTATCTGTGTAATTGAATATATGGAAGTATAAAGACATTTTGCAGTTGATCTAAAGTTATGTAGATGTTTTGCCCTTGATAAGAAATTATATGACTGAATTTAAACCTGCATTGTCCAAGTTATGCTCACTGCATTAAAAACAGTTTGTAAAGTAAAACTGAAATCTATGCCTCTAAGTACATATTAAAAGTTAATAACTTAAAGCAGGACACATTTGAAGGAAAACTGTGCATGTGCAAAAAAAACTACACACACACACACACACACACACACACAGTTTATTACAAAATGCACCGTTATTACAAAATGCGGCTCAACACCGCGCGGCATAATTGGTCCGTGCCTGGATTATATTGAAGAAACTGACTTGATATGGCGCCCCCTGGAGGAAAATACCAAAAGGAGAAGCAGATGTAGGAAAGTGGTACGGGTTCAAGGATCTGCTCTGAACCCGTTCTTGTTTGCTCTGGCAATTGAAAGGGCTAGAAAGGCCAAACAGGAGGACTCTCCAAAGGTGATGTGCACTGCACACCAATATGTATAGTCTAAAGTGACTTAAATTGTTTTAAAGAAGGTAGTTTGTTTCCTTGAGTTGCTTAAAAAAAAAAATCAAAAAGCAAGTTTAAAAAAGTCAAACTTTTGCATCCAAAACAAGCTTTTGAACATTATTACACACGAATGAAGTCATATGTCTCTTTGAACAAAGCTCACGCCTCAATCCTATCATTCCTAAAATTCAGAACCCGCCTTTGGATCAGGTGAGAAAAAGAACGAAGAAATCTGAACCTGTTAGATGTCGACGACACGACCTTTTTTTTATGAGACATAAGCACCTTAATCTTGTTTTTGGCGCATGTGTGAAGACTCAATCCCCGGGAATATGGCCTCGTAGTTTCATCAAAGAAGACGATGAGGAGAAAGAAACACAAGGGTTTGTGTTCCCACAAGTAGGGAGATAAAAAAACTACAGACAGGGGGCCAGGTGGGGAGGGGAGGAGGACACGAAAGAACAAGACAGAGGGCCAGGAGCAAGAAAGAAAAGAGTTAGAGGCAGTCAATCCTCCCCGATGCATTCTGGGAGCTGAACCTGGCAGAGGAAATTAGTGGCGTTCGCACTAAGTGAAAGGGATAATCCCTTTCTGACGGAGGGGAGGAGGTTCACAGCACAGCGCTGGAATGATCCCTCCTGTGTTCCTGAGATTTTTAGGTTCCAGCCAGGTTTATTTATTAAGAGGATAAGCCCTTCTTCTGTATGCAAACCTCAGAAACAAGGTCGCTGTCTCTCTGATGCCAAGAAGATGCAGACTGCTGGGTTTATGATTCTGGCAAGAAGCCTGAAGAAAATTTTGTACATGATTGAAGAGCAGTTACAGGTGGATTAGATTCCAAACTAGCGTCGGAACATCCAAAACTTAGCTACCACGTTGTCTGAAATTATTCGAACCTCCATTCATAAATTCTATGATACTCCGTTCCGTCATCTTCCGCTTGTTCCGGGGTTGGGTCGCGGGGGTAACAGCCTCAAACGGGTAGCCAAGGCCTCCTCCAGCTCACGCTGAAGGATCCCAAGTCGTTCCCCGCCCAGCTGTGAGACAAAGTCTCTCCAGCGGGTCCGGGGTCTGCCCCTTGGCCTCCTCCCAGTGGGACGTGCCCGAAACAGCTCGCCCGTGAGGCGCTCGGGGGCATCCTGACCAGATGCCCGAACCACCCCATCTGGCTCCTCTCGACTTGGAGGAGGAGCGGCTCGACACCGAGCTCCTCCCGGATGGCAGAGCTCCTCACCCGATCTCTGAGTGAGAGCCCAGCCACCCTGCGGAGGAAGCTCATTTCGGCCGCTTGTACCCGCGATCTCATTCGTTCGGTCACCACCCACAGCTGGTGACCATAGGTGAGGGTTGGAACGTAGATCGACTTGTAAATCGAGAGCTTTGCTTTTCGGCTCAGCTCTCTCGGACCCATGCAGCGTCCTAGTTATTGCTGATGCCGCACCGATCCACCTGTCGATCTCCCGCTCCATTCTTCCCCCACTCGTGAACAAGACCCCGAGATACTTAAACTCCTCCACTTGAGGCAGGACTTTGTCCCTGACCCGCAGGGGGCATTACACCCTTTTCCGGGTGAGAACCATGGTCTTGGATTTGGAGGCGCTAATTCCCATCCCGGCCGCTTCACACTCGGCAGTAAATCGATGATTAAAGAGCAGTAACAGGTGGATTAGATTCCAAACTAGCGTCGGAACATCCAAAACATATTCGAGCGTCCATTCATAAATTCTATGATACTCCATACTTGTAAAATCTGGTCCTGTTGATTTTTATCTTTTGAACGAAAATCCAATAAATCTTTGAAGGCAACAATAGTGGAAACACCGATCATAAATTTTGACCTATCTAATGTGCTTTATTTTTTTCACTAAAATTGTAAGTTGGGACCTAAAGCCCTGCTTTAAAAAACTTGTTTTGACCAGTTTGTTGTAATACGGGGTTAGGAGTAAGGGCTAGGCATGTACAGCTTAGAAGCAACCCTGGGTGGGCTTGTGTCCTGGGCTGGCATGGCGAGACAAGACAGGGAGGGAATCTCAACAAACAGGAGACAGAGGAACCAAACATGGAGGATGCCATCATGACGAACACGAGCGCTTAAATAACAAAGAGGGAAGACAAGAAAACGATGCAATAAGACGTTAACACTTTCGAGCGGTCACATCATTAGAACTCTGCAAACAAAAAAGTTGCATTTGAGTTCAAGAAAATTGCACAAATTATATCTGATGTAAGACAGAAAGGCGTTTTAAAACAAAACTACAAATTTGCACACATTTTTTTGTAAAAATGGCTATAAATTTTTACAGCGTGCTTACAAATAAAATGGCTTAAATTCCTGACATATCTTTGCTTCTTTTTATCCGGTTTTCAGTATCTGTTAACACTAATGAGCACTTTATTGATTTTTTGGATTTGAAAGGAGAATGGAGACTATACCGTTTGAAAGGCAATCACAAGAGAAAGAAAAAGAGAAGACGAATGGAACGGGAGTACCAGCTACCCTTTCACTATGCCGTTGTATTAAAAGGTCTTCAATTTGTTGCACCTGCAAAACACCTCCATGGGAGATCTGGATGGAACACCTTATTATGTGTTAAATGTCAGAGCAGCATGAGCAAGCCGTTCACTTGTTTGACTTAACAGTGATTCACCCGGCTGGAACTGTTCTCGGTGACACAGAAATGTGCCGTTTATGTCACATTAGCTTTGTACCTGTGAAGAGCATTCATGCCGGTGATAAGTTCTCAACTATTTCATCTGTTTTCCTCTACAGGAGAGTCTCCCTGTTAACCACGTGCTAAAAATACAATACGACTAGGTGATGAACTTTACGGCACATTGTCACACGATCAATCAAAGTGAAACGCAATTAAGGACAGGCTTACCAAAGTTTTTTGGGAAATTTTGTCATTTCAAAATGGAAAAAATGCATTGAGCATTGGAACTTTTTAAACATTTCCTTGTGAAGGTGGGAGTAATTTTTAGATTTTCATACCTCGACTTTATTTCAAATATAAAATTCAACTTAAATTTAACTCGTTTTGAGCATATAAAACATGATCTTGCCAATACGCAACCCACCACCAACAAAGAAGAATTAAATCCTTTGTAAATCTCAAACGGAGACCTCCCAGTCACAACAAGGACTTTCCTTGATGGCTGTCTCACAAGCCATCAAATGAGGCAGGTTGCTTGTTTGGGGAGGGGTCGGTGAAAGGAATGACTGGGATGAGAGGCAATTTTTCTTAGTGTCAGCGATAAAAATCCATCTGATTGAAATTGCGGGGCCATTATGATATGAGAAGTAGAGCCGGAGAGATGTGGAGAAGGAGAGAGAGCTCGCACAATTGCTGAGCTGCTCCTTTCTTTTCATTTCCAGATGAAAGCTAATTACGCGGTATGGCGAGAAGACAGAGCGGTGCAGGAAACGGGGAGCCGAGGTGGTTAATTGGGGTGTGTGATTACACAGTGATGTAGTTAGAGGGAATTAGGCAACAACACACTCGGCAGCACAACTCATCATGGAGAGAGTGAAAGGAGTAACCGACTGATATCGTCCTTACTCAGGTCGAAAAAGAACAAATTTGACTAAATTTTGGTGAAAACGATGTGCCAAAAGTTGTTAAACAGCAATGATGGACATAATAAATATTAAAATTTAAGAAAATTGTATTAGTGTGAACATTTTATCACTTTAAAAAAAAAAAAAAAATTCCAACCACTTTTCTTACTAAAATAATTCTCATAATGATGCTTCCTCCACCATGCTTTATGATAGCGAAGTCATTAATGCCCCTCATTATGACAAAGAAAATGTAAGAAATGCTGTTATAATATTATCATTGAATCATTTAGATTTAAAACCATTTAAATGAAGAAAAATATGACTTATTTTAACATGTGTTTTATAATAATTTTATGGAGCGCTATCAAAACAAGTGCATAGACTCTGATAAATAATTTTTCTGATTTTATAAGAAGATTTTTTACCTGGAAGACTGTCTGCTTACAAAAATGGACAAGCTGCAATGAATAAAAGCGGAAATTCCTCCATCCTTTTTTTTCTTCCATTAGCCTTCCAGTTTGTCAATTAGGTTGACCAATGACATGAGCGATCTCTCACTCTGAGCGCTATCGGTGACACCTGGACAACCTACACTGTGAAGCTCCCAACTGTGTGTCCATGCTTGATGGTCTTTATCGATCAGCACGTTATTCAGCCCTTCTCTTCCTCAGCATGTCAGCTCTTCCCTTTTTTATCTCCACAAACAAAAAGAATTGGATATTTGAAGAGTGAGTTAAAGGGCCGTTAACACCAAGCAACAAAAGGAAAGCGCGGGTTCGACTGGGTGTCCCTGATTGGAAGCACAAAGATCTGTTGAAGGTGTATTTATGGGAGCTGACGAGAAAGAATTGTAAATGTAGGAACGTTTGTCTTCTTAGTGGTTTTATCTCTTTCCTTCACAAGCGTTCTGCGGAATCACTCAGTTAGGGTCAATACAGATCACCTGTAAATGCCTCAGGAAAAGCGTTCACGTGAAAGCAGCTCCTGTGGGCATGAAAAGGCAAAGCATCTTTCATGTTGAACATGAGGAAATTGAACCTTAAGATTCTAAACCGGAGGTCAATATTTCCTCTTTTCTTACCAGACATTTATTTATGTGAAGAATAGATGTTTCAATTTCTGTTCTCTTTGACAAAACTCTACCGAGGTAGACCGGAATTGGACAATTCAGAATACCCTCAAGTCTTCAATGCGTAGATTCAACAAGCTGTTGGACACATTCATGTCTCCATTCGATGTAAGCGATGTAATGGCTAAACATTGTTAGGGACACATCGTGACTGTTTTAAATGTAATAAAAAAATCCAATAATTTTAACAATTTTTGTAATCTGCTGAAAGTTCCAAGGGTAGAGTACCCCCATTCTCACTAGAGAGATATTTTGGACATGTCCCACTAGGAGAAGATCCAGAGCAAGACCTAGGACCTGGTGAAAAGGCTGTGTCTTGAGGCGGGGGATTGCCTCAGAATCCTCCCAAAAAAGCAGGAAGATGAAGGGTGAAGGAAGTTTGACTAATGCTTCCTTCCCAGTGACTCCACATAAGTCTCAGAAGACGGAATGGTACAGTAGTTTGTCCAAGGCTTACTAACGACTTAAATCAATGGAGAATTTGTCTAATTCTAGAAATAGTTCAAATAGGAATTGGTTTACTTGTTTTTATAAAGAGTCCAACAACTCTATGAGTTGTCGAACTCTCCAACAATAAGCGCAAAACATTTTCGAAATTTGAACCAAGACAGCCACAGTGTACAGCAGAAGATCACATACAAACCCTGAATCATTCTGTTGTCTCCAAAACCTCTTTACATGTGTGATGTTTTGGGATCCTCCCATGAATACAAATGCTCCCTCAAGTACTCTTGTGTTCGCTTCTTGCTTGTCTTCTGTTAGAACCCAAACGCTTCTCTTTTCTCACCCTCCCCTGAGGCCCACTGCGCCAGCTAAAGCCCACTTAAGTATCCATACCGACCTCTTGTATCAAAGCTCCACGTACAGAAGAAGGAGCTCACATCAAAGGTGGCGAGCTGCGCGTTGTGTCGCCGGACTTCGCCTTTGAACTTCCCTCGTTTCGATCTGTGTGACAAAGCTTCAATTAGACAACATCAAAACGCCGGGCGACAGAGGAAGCAACGGTTCCCGCTCTTGCATTGCCGGCCTTCTTGATTTGCAGACGCTTTGTTTTTAGGGTGAATTATTCCTGCCTCGTCAGCTGCTGTCATTGTTAATCAATCTAAACCACCCACATGGCGATAAAGGTAAATTACAGATGAGAGCAAACAGAGGGACATTAGACTGAATCTATTAGAGAGGATAAAAAAAACACAAAGCAGCGCTTCATTTTCTAAAATTTCTACTTTTATGAATAGAGAGAACAGATGTGTCACAGATGTGCCAATTTTACAACTGAGGCCCAAATTTTTTGAAAAACCCCTAATTTTTTTCATTTTACGAATTAGCTCAACGTAAAATAGTTGACCTGTGGATTTTCAAGTTGTCACTGTGTTAAAATGGTCAAGTTTGGTTGATTTTGCATTTGTGCATTGTCTTTTGTTGATAAGAACTGTGCTTCGACAAAAAAAGAAAAAAAATCCGGAAAACATTTCTCTTGACCTTCCTTTGAGAGTTTGCTCCAACCACGCCGCCATTTTTTTTTTTGCCTCTGCTCGCAAACTTCGGAGCAGGCATTAATCACTCAATTGTCTGTGCTTTCTATGTACTTTTCGGAATGTGATGTCTTCCAAAACTCTGAAGAAATTTTAATACCAACTACAGATGAAACTAACAATTGAATATATGTTTCCAATTTGTCATACCTTTGTACCCATGGTAGGGATTGAACTTCAGCCCTTCGAACTCTGAGTAAAGCTACAGTAATTCCACCTATTTGACTGTTTTTGGACATTTATACCAGGTCGAGTATTAAATTTCAATAAAGTATAATTGCAAAATAAAAAAACCTAACTTATATGGTTCAATCTAATTCTTACACATTCATTTACAAGTGTAATTTGTCAGACTATCCTTTACAGAAATAACCCAATAAGATTTAGCACATAAAATGCGATGTTAAAACAATTTAATTGCAATAACATAAAAAAAACATAACAAAAAAAACCAAACAAATCAAATTCCATTTTAATGTTCGTCACATTTGACATGGCCTTTTAACTTAGATTTTTGGAAACTTAAATGCTTTGCATAAGAAATGTAAGTGGAAGTTGGATGTTATGACAAAATTCAACTTTTAAACAAAGTCGTAAGTACATGAATAATTTATAAAGACTCAAAAGTAATGCGAAGACAAATATACATATGTGGTCGTCATCAGCGTAGAATTGAACCAATTTCTATGTTCAGAACTTCAAATGAACTAGACACGACGGAATAAATAAAGTACAAGTTGGAAAAAAACATTATTGAAGAAAAATGTTGGTACAACCATCAATCTATTTCAATTCAATTCAATTTTATTTGTATAGCCCAAAATCACAGAATGTCCGTCTCAATGGGCTTCACAAGAAAAAGAGGAATGTATTAACACAAATACACAACAAATACACAATCTAGATTTTCTTTAAATACAGCATGTTTTTCTGTTCACTTTTTTATGATTACAGTGACCTCAAACAACAAGACAGAATCTTTTAAAGTCAAGCAATTTTCTAAATTGCTGCTTGTGATGTGTACGCTAAAAAACATTAACCTACCACAAACTTCTTGGTGTGAATGTTTTATGATTTCTCTTAAAGAAAAAAAAAAGTATTCGTATTATTTAGAGGCTAGAATTTTAGTTAATGCTTTTGATCAATTTAGTTTAAAATTTGTTATTACACATTAAAAGATGCAAACAACTATAACAATCTTGTTATTGTTATAATCTTGGTGGCCACAAGATGTCACTATAGGATGTAATAAAGATCTAAAGGCCTCCTGTTGACTCTGGCTTTTGGATGTTACTGCATTTATTTATAAAATAGCAATTTTGTGTCTTTGAAAAGTCCAAATCAACTCAAACAAAAAACTTAAATAAAAAACCTTTATTGCAAATATTTAATGGTGTTAAATAAAATCTAATAAGCAAAACTCAACTGATTTCGAAAGTGTTTTTAATTGGTGAAATTCTACGTTTTAAACCTTAATTATCAACACCTCAACAGATGCAAGGAGCTACTGTTCAAAATTATGTGGACAATTAAGATTTAATGGCTACAATACAGAAGGGAAAGTGAGCAATCTGTTTTCTTGCAACAGTCACATATGCACTTTTTTTTTTAAGGAGACGTTTTTAGCAGTCGCTGCTTTTCAGGACTGGATATCATTTCTCATTTGGTGTCCTACGCGATTATAAAAGCAGATGCCTTTATTACCCCATTCATACTCTGGAACCACCTAAGCACTCACAGTAAGCCACCTCTTCTCAACAGATTGCCATTCCATCTAATTTATGCAGGGTAACCTTTTGTAAAATGTCCATATGCTTGATATGCCTCTTTTCACACAGACGCGTGCTAAGCAGCTCACTGTAAACACAGATGGACCCAAACTGCTGCAGAAAATGAGGTGAACATCTGTATGAGAGAAATCTACTGTTGCCTATTGCTATGGTGTTGCCGCATATGGAAATAGTTTGTACAAACACCGGAGTGTGTATCACTGTAAATGTGTATCGTTTTAATCGGATTTTTACAGCTAGGATTAGTTGTAGCTTAATTTGGATTTGAAGGATACAAATAGAAGATGGATATTTGGCTCCAGTCAATGGGGCTGGACCAGTTTGTGTCCCTGTAGAGAGACCAGTGATTATCGAGTGGACTCAAGATGTACAAAGGCCACTGATGAGGTAAACGAGTCCCTCTATTTGCCAGAATCTTCTTGTTTTGAAGACATTGACGAACACGCTCGCTGCCTCTCCCAATCTCTTCCAATGAAGATTATTGTTATAATTTGGTCGGAAAGCGATCAAGAGATCGAAGACATTTGATCTTTCAATTTTAATGACAGAGGAATTGTATTTTTTTTAGTCTTTTCAAGAGGAAGCAGGTCTCTAACCTGTTTAGTGATTGAATTAAGTCAACAAAAGCAAATGATGTTGCTTTTAGGCTACATGGCAGTAAAATGGCTACGAGTAATGTTGGATGCTCAGTAATAAATTCCAAAAAAAATTGTTTAAAATTTTAAACAAGCATTTGCAAGTCATATCCCTTCAGAGCTGTTCACTCCAGTTCTTTCTACTCACTACTCACTGAATTTAATACTGTAAAAAAAAAAACTGTTTATAAATTTAGATAAACCCGTGTGACATTTAAGTGTAATTCTAATTTAAACAGGGGTCTCTTTGCCTCCAAGTAGGCAAACGTGTCAGAACAACACACATTCTGTTACAAACACACACGGCACCACCGAGAGTGTGTTTTACATAATTTCGCTGACTGTCGAAGGAAAATGAATAAACAAAGAATTATGTAAAATGTTGTGATCTGAATTGCGGAAATATAATGCACATGATTATGAGGCACGGAGGGGTAGGTGGAGTGGTGGAGGCTGAGCTGACAAGGCAGTGTGGAGGCAAAAAAAAAAACAGAGCAAGAAGAGCTGTTTGTTTTAGAAGAGGAAGAGTTTACTCCACTATGAGAACAAATGGTGGTGAAATGTACAGTTTTCTTGCTTTTTCCCGTCAAATTATTGCTGCAATTGAGCAAAATATTACGATAAAGTTGATTGAAATTAGTTTTGGGTAAACGTAATTTTATTTGAAAACAAATTAATAGGGTAGAGAATTATTATATTCAAAATTGAACTTTTTTCCCCGCCTCACTGCCCCCTTTTTCTTACCCTGTCTTTGAACAGAATTGAATGAATGAGAATTTTCATTGAATTGAAGAATTTTTACTTATTTTTTCAATACTGTTGCTTCAAATAAGAAATATATAAATTTCATGCGAATCCTCTTCAGTAGCTAACATTTATTTTGTTGCGCTACATCAAGGCAGTATCCAAAAACAAGATGGTTGAACTTTGCCACCGTCCCCAGTGTTATTTTAATGGTGAGCCCGAATTTTCCTTAACGTGCTGCCAAAGCGGCTCGCATTAGCATGCCATTTAGAACTTACATTCTTGCCTGAAATAACACTTATTGCGTAATATCCCAATCGGTAAAACGCCACAATTAAACTGAAAAGCGTTTTGCATCTGCCAACCCTCCACTCGCCGCCACTATTCGCCGGAAGGTATACAAAAGGTTATAGGCAGCTGTTTGATGGACACACAAGCCTTTTTGATTTTTAATTGTAATTGTAATCCTCTCCTCTTGAGGACTTGGAAATGCATCGTTTGAACCCCCACATCCACCACCACCCTCCAACTCGGCGGAGATGTGGAGTATTCAACGGCTGCCCACTCCTAGCTTTAAAAGGTGTAATCCCAATGAAATGTAAATCACAGTTCTTGAAAACAAATTACGCACAAAGATAACAGGGCCAGCGCTCCATCAATAAGGCATCAAACTGGGGTTCGAGCTTCTGCTCTGTGTCAGTCTGTTTTTGTTGGGTCTTTTTTTTTTGTCATTTGTTTAAATATATTTTTCTTTCAGGGGCCAAATTGCAGTAGACCTGTTATCAGGGGTAATAGTGAGCTGTCAACCAAGCCAGGTTGATTACAAGGTTATAGTAAACAATCCCGTCTAACTGCTGTGGACAGACCGAAAGAGAGATGGAAGGGAGGGGGACAGACATCACATTCATCAAGCAGATTTAAACGAATGCTCAGGGGTTCGATGGTTGCCATCACCAGCTCCCGTGTCTCTCTAACTCATGATAATTGCCTCCATTTCTGCTGCTCCGCTGGTGATTTTCCTCTGTAGACCCTTACTTAGTTACCCCGGCTCTCCATCAAATTTGCTTGTAATAATGGGAAAAAAAAAAAAAAAAAAGCAAAAGTGACTGTTTGTCAGGCTTCAAAAGGATGTTGCAAACTGGGAATAATAAAATAAAAAAAGCTTCATTTCAAAGTGATGAAGACAGAAAGAGGTAAATAGAAAGTAACTAGAAAGCAGATAGTTAAGAAGATTTATCCATGTGGCGTTCAATTCAATTCAGTTTTATTTAAATTTGCTCAGAAACACGAATTGGAAATCTCACGAATCTTTGTCTCATAGAACTTTACATATGGTTTATCAAGCAAACAACATAAAGCTAGACTCAACACAAATAACGGAACAAAATGGACATCCTGTATTTCAGACCTTCTTTTTTTAGTGTGGAAAGAAGAAAAAAGGGGGCGTCGGGATTTAAGCCAGATCGTAATACTTGGACAGGCTAAATGCATCTTGGAGTGTTAAATAAAGAAGGACTCATTTAAATCCAAAACAACTCAATTTAAGGGTCTTTATAGAATAAGAATAAAGATTCCACATGCAAGATACAAATTAAGTTTCTCTCCAAATCCTTTTGGAAATGGCTGATTCGTGAATAGCAGATGATAATCATTCTGAGAAGAGCAGGGTTGGAATAAAAAAACTGCTTTTGATTTCCGCTCTTGCCCACAGTATCCTTGATAAGTCCAGTCAGCTTCTCATCAGGACTTAACTTCTACAATTAAAGGGAACAGAGGAGAACAAATTTGCTACAAATCGAGCCTGTTGATTTCCTCAAAGCTCATAAGATGAAGGCAACAATAAAGGGGCAGTGGGAGGGTTTCATTTCGTCAAGGTTGGCCTCTTCTCCCATCCTGAGTTGAAGCCCTGATAGTAGAGATACATAGGTTCCAGGGGTAGAGGGCAGGCTTTTTTGGACCTTCTCCATTAGACGGGTGGGTGGAACAATCGGCTCCGTTGTTCGGCTCTGGAAAGTGATGAGGTTGCAAATGGAATCCCGCGGAGGGAAACAAAAGATGAGGAGATCGTTTAGTGCAACCAGACTCTCCGGTAGGTGCCCCTCTCGGACACGTTAATTGATCTCATTTGTTACCTATACCTGCCCAATCAAGCTGCTATCATTGGCAAGAGGGGGAGACGGAGGGAGGCCATTGGGCCTTGCAGTGTCGTGTCCTGTGAAACAGAAGAGAGGGAGGAGCAGTATGAAAGACGGGAACCAAAGGAAGCAAAACAGTACAATTAGATGAGGAGAAATAAGCTAATAAAAGGAACGAGGGGAGCGATGTACGGGAAAGGAGAGAGCAGAGGGTAGCGAGAGGGCAGCCTCTCTTGCCAGTTGGCCGCTCTAGTCTTACAGGCTTCATTTCACTACCGCTCTGATGGGCCTTGAAACTGAACCCTCCCAAATATCCCAATTACACCTGCACTTCTTGTCCTTTTGTAACAGGAATTCTAGTTTTTTTACTCTTTTTGTCAAACCTCAGCAAAAAAACAAAGAAGACAATTGTCCCTTTTGGACCTGCTCAAACATCCCTGTCTGTTTCGCTGGGCATATACGGATCAAATGTACTTTTAATGGTCCTAATTGGGTACTGTACGAGTCTACAGTTCAATAAATATAACTTTGTTGTACACTGTTAGTTGATTGAAGAAGCCATTTATATTTTAGCCAAATTCCTAACCCCCTTTGCATTGCTATTTCTGTTACAATAAACCTTTTTATTGGCCATTGAAATTGATGTACTCCATTATACGCAGGCCGACAAACTCTCTGAGGATTTTCTGTTTCTCTGTGCTGATTCGCTTCCCTCTGGTTGAGCAGTGATGTGTGTATTCCCTCACCCTCAGCGAGACAAAGTGCAAGTTTGTTTGTTCAAGGTCTCTGAAAAGTGATCGTACAATCTCTTCGCTGTGCTCTTTTGTCTCAGTGTGTCTTTCGCAACTTCACCCCCCCTTCTTACTCTCTCCTGCCGGCGTGTCTTCAGAGCTGGCATGGTAGGGTGAGAGCTATCCAAGCTGCCCGCAGCTTCTCATGCATCCTGCTTGGCTGTCACAAGACGAGATGGGCGCCATTCAACCCAATTAGTGAAATTCACTCTGATGTTGGTTAAGATGGGAGGTGGGGGTAAAAAAAAAATTTAAAAAAGAAAGAGAAAGAACTCACATTTTTATTTCGCCCCCTGTCCGTCATCTGCCAATTTTACTGGAAGTAAGAGAGTGGCACCAATTAATGACGGTGGGCCGGAGGCGGCACCAGCGCTGGCACAAGTGCAGCATGTTTCAAGCGTCGGGTGGCATCATGCAAGGCCTGCTTCTCCACAGACGCTAAAGCAAATGAAATGAGACTAATGGGGAGCTCGTTTCCAGCCACTGATTAAAAGGCCTGGGAGCTCCTGAGGCATCGCCCAGGTCCCAGTCCGGGTCCAGCAAGGCGCTTCACATTGCTTCTCTAATGTCATTTTGGACATCAGCACGTCCGTCTCCCTGAGGTCATCTTTCTTCATTCTCTCATTTTGTTGAGGATATCTACACTTTCCTTTGGGGTGTTAATTAAGGGGAGCGTCCAAAATTAATCAGCAAATTCACCAGGGCGAAGGACGATGTGTCTGAAGGCCTGGAAACAAAGTCCGTGCGTGAAGCGCCCACGAGAAAGAAGCCCTCGGCTATGGTTGGCCAGATAAACAAGTGCACAGACGGTGATCTGACACAAAAATTCATGTAAGTATAAAATTTTACACTCATTTTCCATGTCAGCTTGTCACAATGAATTATAAAGGTTGATTTGCTTATCTGGCTAAAGGAGATCACCCACGCCCGGTCATCTGAACACCATCATATGGTCAATGTCTCCCAATGGAGGCCTATGCTAACCACCAAGCTAAAGCTACTTGCTACCTTCGCAAAGACCTGAAGGAAGTCCAAAACTCTAACTTCATCGACCATTCGCCAGGATCAAGTTTGTGCGGATGTCCCTTGAAAGATTCTAACTTAAATGACACTCTTGTTTGCTGTTTTTTGTGAGTTTCAACCACTTCCTTTTCTCCTTTCGTTCACCTTATCCCCCACTTTCATTACACCAACATACTTAGATAACTCTCCATTTTTGTCTTTTAATTTATCTTCGTAGTTTTTTTTTTTTGCCACATTCTCTAATTAGCACAGTGCCTGCAGGCTATTTGTGACCTTTCCATATGTAAATAGATGGATGCTTCCCTCCCTCTCCCCTCTTCCTCTGCCTCGCTCTGACTTGCAGTGACAGGATGAGCTCAGTCGGAGTGAGCCAGCGCTCATGTGTGGATGGATGACACCACTCAAGGCATGTTTGGCGGCGGCCCCGGCGATATCAGGGAGCGAGGTGTTTCGGGAGTGCGGTGATTGACAGCTGCCAGGTGTGACACTGCCAGCCTGCCACAGTAAGCAGCAACTGTCTGCTGTCACTTCCCCTCTCCTCACCACATCGCTCACGCCGTCCTTTAAGCGCTCTCGCCCGGGGTGCTGCAGCAACTGTGCAGCTGGAGTTCTCTAACTGTAGAGTTCATGTTGGAGAAGCTTCTCAACTCAACAAAGTAGCATTGAACTCTTTTTATCTATAATACATTTTAAGCCACTAAATATATCTCATTTGGTAAAAGAAGAGTGCATAAAGTATATTCAAGGTCCCCATACTGGCGTTGATTGCACCTGATTCGTTGTTGTTTCCTTCAAATATTTGTCCACTTCTGACAAAAACTGGCACAGATTCACATACCTAACACCAGGTTCAAGACTTCTTCACTTTAGTTGAGTCAGCATTGGAATAAATCCAAGCATACCAACACCTAAAAGCTGTATTGAGAACTTCACACATCCCTCATTCGTCACCCAAAGAGGAATAAAATGTCAAATTTTATTCATTGGTTTCATTTGCAAGTTTTTTAGAAGTATCATTTCTTGATCTTTATGATGATCCTGATGCCCTTTGAAAGTAAAGAACAAAGTGATTCACTTTTGTTTTTGAATTGCATATTTACAAAACAAAGGTCAACCGGATCGCAGAAATGAATGCACATTTTTCTTGCACCTGCATCTAAGAGTTTTGATCTAAACTTTTGGGAAACTCCATAACAAACCATCTGTGTTTTTTAAAGCAACAAATCACTGTCCTCTTTACGCTGCTTGATGCCTCAATACTCCTAGGAGGTAAAATCTTGAATACTTTTCATAGTCTGCGCCCTAAATATCAAAAATTTAATGGAACAGTTGGGCACAGATGTCCACAATGTGTAAAAAAAACTTAGTTTTGAAATTTAGCTTGAAAACTTCAAAAAAATCCCCTCAGTGTAAGACAATCTTGGTCATACTAAGATCTTACGTATTTTTCTATGTGGTTGAGTTGTTTTTAAGAATAAACAGTACATTTCAAGTCCTTTATAAGACACTAAAGTACTTGGTTTGGAAACAAAAACTTGTGATTTGGCTTGAAAGCAAAGAATCATTTCTCAACCCAAAAAGCAGCCGACAAAGAAAAAGTGTGACAAATATGGCCGCCTTGGCTCTGAGTCTTTAACATATGTATCTGCGGTTTGCAGAAATGGAAAATGCCAACGTTTTATTCTGCTCTTGAAACAACTTTGATTTGACTGGTTTATATGTAAGCTATACTTTTCGAAAGCATACCGTATGTCTCTCCTTTTACATACGTATATCAATAGATGTCATCCACAGACCACACTGTTGAGGACCCTCCAGATTTTAGAGATGAATCCAAAAAATATGTTTTTCTGCTGAAAACCTGTGATAATTAATAAAATGTTGGCTGAAACTTGTGTCAAGACCCTGGTTTTGAATAATAGGTTCTCTTGCCACACCAAACTCAACTACTTCTGGAAACAAGTCGGGCAGAACTACTGGCGACAACAAACTTTTCATGAAAAATAAATGCACTGATACACTTATTCCCTAGAGTGAATCTAAAGTGTTTTTCTGCGCATTAGCATACATTACAGAGGCAGCCGAACTAGATCACTTTCAAAGAAAAAAAATGTACAACGCACATGAAAGTGAACCTAGTTATTACAAAATTATGGCATTTTAATTGATGATAATCTTTCATGCTGGTTCACCATTTAGGAAATGGCCACTCTCTGACCCTGGTGGTAAATATAGAAACAAAGCAGTGAATGCTAAACGACTCTATGCATATTCAGCTGATAAATTGTTTGTTGTCAACTAGTACGCTAACACACACCATCACAGCATGTAAATAAAACCAACATGAATATGACATAATAGTTTTACCTTGAACGCATAAAAAATGTCTACAAATGTCAGCCTTTTTTTTTGCGGCGCTGAGAAGTGTATTTAGGGAACCGGTGGTGGTCCCTGGAGGCCCCCTTTCCCCTCTCAGCAGTATTTAATACCTCCAAAGTGCATAATTGCTGATCAGAGAGTCTGCGATGCTCTGTTTGGTGTGTAAAGGACTTCTTTCAACAAGGAGTAAAGGAAGGAATGTGACACCTCTAGTATCATGTGCCATATTTGTTCATAGTGGCAGGTAGTAGGGACAAACACAACAGGAGAGTGGCCGTCTCAATAGCTGGTCGGTATCTATTTACTAGGTTCTTTTTGTTGAGGAGAACAGGTTTAGTGGATGTGTATTGCCAGGGAACCATTGGGTGCACAGAAAGCCACTTAATAAGTAAAGGCTCAGTGTGATTTTGATCTGGCACAATGACCCCTTGAGAGCACACCCAAAGGCTCTCTGTGTCCCTTGGTGTCCATGTCCCCCCCAACCACAATGGGTGGCAGGGACGTGACATCAACATTATCCCCCCAACACCACTCCCTAAACTGAGCACCTGCTCAGTCAAGAACCTCTACTAGCATAGTGGCAGCCCTCCCTCGTACAACCCCCAGAGTGGTGTCCCTGACCGGGGCCAGGGCCACGGCACATTCCAGCCCGACACTGATGCGAGGTGACCGGACTGGCCGGTTCACACGGCCCCTCCAGTGGCACTGGGGCCACGGCCAGAGTCGCACGCAGACAGCTGGAGGACAAGGGAGAAGAGGAGGAGGAGAGCACGGAGGGCACGAACGGAGAGAACAAGCGGAGTTAAAGTTGACAGGTTCAGCAGAGCAGCTGAATGTCACCAAGCGAGGCCAACGCTAAGTTAGCAAGCGAACAGACTAAACGCATTAGAGTTATTTCTTGTGACATTTGTGTATTTTTGTCCGTCGCTTTTAGTTCAATGCTTGTTTTTGGATCAGATCGTGAAACTCTTTGAATTTCCACTAGGTCAAACATTGTAGCTACAATGATTCCAATAATTTTACTAACGCAAACTAATTGTTCAAAACAACACGTTTATTATCATAAATGACTTTTAAAATAGTTTTAGCTAAGTATCATAAACATCAATCCAGCCAAGACTTTAAAACTAGTCATTAAAATAAATAAATAAATAAAGGTACAGTAATTTTTTCCCCAAATAAGAAACAAAAATGTTTCAAAAGGAAGATTTTACAATAATCCAATTATTGGATATTAATCCTTCTAAATATAAAGTTTTACTAATTATTATCAAACTTTGTTACTTTTTTAACATATCTATTATTAATAATAAATTTTGGAAGCAAAACAATTAAAAAACAAACAAACAAATCAGTTATTAGCAACTATATTAATGCGAAATATCTTTATCTGCGATTTAAAATAAAAATGACACATAATTACTGTAATTTAATTAATTTGTGTATTAATTAGCTATTGAACATTTGAAAAATACATATGACAGTTTTTGTTCACTGCCTGACCACTTAAGATAAAAAAAATCAAACTGCCCTGAAAATAATTTATCTATGCAAATGAGTTGGGAAATACAACTCTGTTTGCAGTTTAATTAATTCAATTGTAAAGATAACACGAGTTAATTCAACAAATGAATACAAATTGATACAAAAATGGGGTTTTTAGGGTACTAACTGTCAGGGCCTAAGAAAGACCTCAAATGTCCAGCGGTCAAAAAAATTGATAGTTTTTACTACAAGACATCTCTTACTAATTTATAGACACTTTTAGATTATTTATTAGTTTAAATATAACTTGGAAGAAATTGAGCAATCACTTATAATTTCTTGGTTTTAAGCACAAATATATAAAAAAATCTGACTGGTGAGTCTTAATGTCTTAATTAAACATGTCCTCACTGAGGCTAATTCTGTCATCCTGACAAATATTTAGCTCCTTTTCAAATGCAAAGACGGGCTGCATTTGGGAAAGTGTTAATTAATGAAAGACGAACCCTATTTAGCAATAGCTTTAGCATTAACCAGCCATTCATGCACACCCTGTTAGAGACGCAAAATCAAAAACTTTTTTGCTATTTTAGCTTCTTTTTTTTTTTTTTTTTGAGAAGATGAATAGAGTGATGAGATAATTAGTTTAATTCCAAGTGACTCATCAGGTGAAGACATGTGGAAAGTAAACCCCGTCCCTTACCACTATACTACCTCCAGCACCACTTCCCCCCCTTTTTTTTCTTCGACCTTGCCACTGCAAACTCTCGGCTTCTAATTAGCTCTGAATAGCAATTTTATTGAACCCTAATTTGTGGTAATGAATTGTGATAGGTGGTGAAGCAGAGAAAGAAAAGAAAAACTTCACTCCCCCTCACCCTTTTTACTCCCCACCATCCCATTCTTCCGTCTCACTAACACACACCTCTCTTTGTTTAATTGTCTGGGTACACACACTCACCCACAGCTGTTGCTGATAATCAGTGTTATTGTTTGTGCTTGACCCTCGCTGACCAGATAACATGGTCAATGTTTTGTTACATGCTAAGAAAGTTTTTTTTTGTTTGTTTGTTTTTGTCAAGCCAACACTGTAAATATCAAAAAAATTTAAAAATTTCTGAAAATTTAATGGAGACAGAAAGTTTCAAATAAATAAGTCAACAAAACAGCATTTTATTTAAAGACAAAAATTGAACATCTTAAAGGAACAAAAATAACAATGAAACATATTTTTTTATTGTTTAATGTTACTTTTTTCTACATATTAGTGTTTTTAAATGTATAATACAGTAAAATATTTTAATATATTTCAACATACTTGTGATTATTAGATAAAAGTTTGATAATTATTCATTAAATCCAAACATTTTAAGTAAAAATTTTAGCTGAACTATATATACAAAAAAAATACTTTGTCTAAGTTTATGCACAATAACATATTTGCAAATATTGAATGATGCAAATTAGTAAATTTAAAATCTGAACTATGTAACTTTTTTTTGCCTCAAACAAATATATGTAGATTGAAAGATAAGTATTTATATGGAAGTATACATTTTTTAAAGGCCAACGAAATACCTTGCGGTTAACCCAAGAATAGTTTCTTTTGTTTTATTGACTATTTCAAAACATGTTACAAGTCATGTTTCAACGATGCCCATATTGACGATTGTTTAAAAAAAATAGAAATAATCAGTGAACTGATTTTGTTACAAAATAAACAAAGCAGCTTTTTCATTTTCACGTCTTAACAATTTTCTGAACTCTTTATCTCAAGCTGTGGCTTGTGAAAACAAAATGATAACAAAATGAATCTGATTGAGAGGATCTATTATGTTTTTCTTTTTCTAGTTGATGCGAACAAAGCCCAAGCGTAGCCAACTGTCCCTCCATGATTGGAAGGGATCTCCAGCCCATCTTCTCATACAAACACTGTTTGCTCTGGGCTTCCTGTCTGTGGACTTACATTACAATGTGTAGATTTAGAGATTGAGAAACTAAAGTCGGCAGGGCTTTTCAGTTGGATAACAGCTTCCTCTTGGTCTCCCGGACCCCCCGCCACCACCTCCTCCTCTGTCTGTCACACTGTTGTCCAATACCAGATGGTAGGCGTTCAACATGGAGAGCAGCACCGCTAAGCTAAAATACCTGATTACAATTCACCAATACAATTCAAATATCATGGGCCGGATTAAGGATAATTCCTTTGTAACAATATCATTTATTTTCTTCCCCTGTTCCCTTTATCCTTGTTTTACTGCAAAGCCCTTTCTCAAACAGATAAAAGAAAAGATAACCTTTTTTTTTCTCCTTTTTTCTATCCTTGTCTGATCCAGTTTTTTTTCCCTCAAGTGCAAAAAGGAAAAGAAGAAAAAAAAGGGTTATAACTGGTATATTTTCACATTTCTTTTTAGTAAATTGAACAAACTAAGATAAAAACAATATTTATAGGATGTAAATTTTGCCCCTTGTTGACATTTTGGAATCATGACAATAATGAATGAAAATTTTATGCCACATTCATAATTATGCTGTTTATTCATAATCTGACGAATACATACATATTATACGTTTGTTGTTTTGTAAATGCATGAAGTACGCAAAATATTTAAAGTTCACATTAGTGACACATTAAATAATTAAACCCAAAGGCAGTTTTATAGAGGATATAAATTACAATAATAAAAAGGTATTAGAATTTTAGATTATTTATTTGAATATTGTGATATTTTATATGCTCACTTATAAAATAAAAGACTAGTACAGTGAATAAAGTCATAAATATAAACATCACACAATATTCTTATGTATGTAACTGCAAAACTATTGTTTTTTAATTGGATTGAAATGATTTAATGGGATTTTTAAATATTTAATGTTTTCAGATGACTATTTTAGATAATTTAGTCAATAAAACACAATATTTTAGTAAATAGATATTTATTTAGCAAATTTCTTTATTTTTTGTGACATATTGTCTAAACAGTAGATTTATTTTGAAAACTTGTTCTGATTGGTCGGTTTTTACAAATTAAAACATAAATAGCTCAATAAAAATTTGCTACATACATAATTGTCTTTATATTTTGTTACGATGAGGTTCAAGGTTTTACGTCCTTATTTTTTAAAAATTATTTTTACAGACTTGTAAAGAAAGTGAAAATTTTATTTTGCGAAAAAATCCAACTAAACATTTGCTGATACTATTATTGTTTTTTATTAAAGTTGTTAATATTTCCAAAGACACATTTTTTATGTGAATATAATTTGAAGTTTGTGAAGAAAACTATTTAGACAAATAAATGCTTCTTAAATTGGAAGTTAGGATGTTTCACCAAATCAGCGGTTGCTGTTTGCTTTTTTTGTTTTGTATTTTGTAATGCGAGCATTGCCTGCCCAGTGTGTGTTTTTTTTAGGGTATGATGTGTTCTGCGGCCAAAGGTGCGTCTAGCCGCCCACACCACAGGCATTTCTACCCATGTAGCACCCACAATGGCATGGCAGTCTACCCACATCTCCTCCTTCATTCGTCATTCAGCTCCTTATTTTTGTTTGGTTTCCCCTCTGGCTCCTAATTAATGCTTAATCGAAACTGCTGAACTGAGCTGGTAGAAAACTCATGAATATTAAAACCGACCCTGACGTTTTTTTTTCTTACTTTCTCTTTTTTTGCCTCCTTTATTTTGTTTTTAGCTTATAAACAGGAGTAGCCTGTCAGAGATTTGAGGCATCCATAACAAAAATGGAGGGTCGAAGGCTAGCAAATTTGATTTTGTCCATTTGAGTTTTTCTTGTCGCTTTGATATTTGATTATTTTCAGTGTGATGAGGTCTGTAAGAGAGGCTATCGTAAGAGACTGACTCGTGTTGAGGTCATTTAAACAACTCAAAGGAAACCGAAAAGTCAAACCCCCATAGATGCCTTATGTATTACTTTTATTTCATTAAGTAAACTTGCTAAATGAAGTTTAGGTTCATTTACATCGCTAAAAATGGATTTTTTGTGACCCACTTTTGCTGCTAGCGGCTAATAATTTGATATTTGTTTTAAAAACGTTCAACTTCCGCGTTTTCTTTTCTTGGAAGAATACGATGAAGATGCACCACCTGGAGACGAGGAGGATGATGACGGGGAGGAAGATGAAGAGGAGAACGAAGAAGAAAAGGATTTAAAGTAGCTCGTTTTTTCTAAAATATTAGTTTTCGATTTGATTGGATTAAAAAATTCTTGCGGAGGCCATTTTTATCTGGGAATAAGAAAATATGGAAAGAATTTTAGAAGTTTTAAAAGTTTATTTGAGTAGCTTGTATTGTTCTAATCTACATAATTGGGATTGCAAAAGGGGAAATTTTAAAGACACTTTAGAAATTAGTCGCAAAAACCAGTCTGCAATTACGAAAGTATTCATAATCTAAAAGGAAATTATATCTAAATGCAATATCTTATCTCTAATTCATCATGATTATTTATTCACTACATGTTCTTTAAAAGCCTCTCAAAGTTAGGGTTGCAAAGTTTTTACAAACATCCCATAAATGCTGTTCATTTCGTTTTATTGTTGTTTCTAAATCTCATGCAAACCGTCCCGCAACATTTATTAATTCATACAGTACGTTTGTTTTCAAAAACTAAGCCAATAAGCATTTCTTTTCTCGCGTTATCTTTGTTTCTTTTTACTTTCTTTAAATTTAGTTTTGTTTGATTCAAATTCTTGTATCCGTCGGAGATGTTTTTAAGTTTTGGACGCTATGAAAAGTTTTGTTGAGTAGTTTTAATGTTCTAAACGTTCAAATTGTGTCATAATGCTAACAGATTAGAGCCAAAAGTTGATCTGAAATTACAATTTATTTATGCAAGTAAACAAACAGGATATAAATGTGTTCCTCTTAATTTTATGTGATTGGTAATATTTTGAAAACAGCTGCTAGTTTTAATATTTTATTATAAAAAAAAAAACAAGATTCTTGTCGCTGTTTTATTTAAAATTTAACAGAAAAAGCACTTTTGTAATAATGTGTTAGTGGAAAAAGCTATTCCCCTCCAAAAGCGCAATCATAAATAAACACATGTCCATGTTTGTTCTGACTAAATTGATGGTGGCATTGCAGGCGAGCCAAATTGAAATCTTCAATGACAATTTCTCTGAAGTTACTCAAATACAATTTGACTTCTGACAAGGGGATTCAGTTTATAAAAAAAAAAAAAAAAACTAAAAAAAAAAGAACATGCCATCAGTGGAAGTCGTCATTTGCATAATGAGGATACTTCCACATCCGTTAGCGACGTTTTTTTGTCAGCCTCGAGAGGAGTGAGAAATGTCGATACAAATAATCCAGAAGTGGCTGGAACAGGGGTGAGGAGGTTTAGGGCATCTCCATCAAACAAAAACAAAAGCAAATTTAGTTTGGCAAAGTACAAAGAGGAGACGCAGTTAGCTAACGCTACAGTGATGCTAGGTGACCCTGGCAGAAAAGCAACCGAAGGGCCTTCCGCCCAAAGCTACGGCCTTGACTTTGAATGCACCGGAGTGGAGTTAGACCGCAGGAAAAACTACTTCAGAGGTTGCTCTGATAGGTTGACAAATCTGACTGAACTGATGCTAATGCCATGTAGCTCTTTTTGCTCTAATTGTTGATTCAATTTGCTAATGACTAATTTGATTTAAGTGGCAGGCACATCTCCATGTGTGCAGGACTGGAGGTGGCGTGATGGCCTGTCATGCGAAGGCTGCTCGCCAATGAATATTCCATGAGAGAGTTCACACTTAATTGTTTCTGATTTGTTTTTCTTTTTTTTCTTCCCAATACAGTGCTTTAGCGCACACTCCGTCAGTCGCCCGTGTTGACACCCCCGTGCACCACCCCACCCTATCGCACTCTCCAACCTCCCCACCGCCCTCCCCCTTAATGCCACCCTGTCCTCACCATCCCCCACACTTTCACAAGTGGTGCTCAGATGTCCATCAAACGCAATGACGAGGGATCGCTAGAAGTTGTCGAGAACCCGTCAACAAAAGCTCTTCGGCACTTTGTGCACTCTTTGTTTAGACCGCTGGAGATCTCTGATGTGGAGGACATGAATTTTTAAGCAAATTTGCAGACGTTTGTTGTTAGCTGGCTACCTGTTGCCTATGCAAATTGTCTTTAAAAGATCCAAAAGAGTTGAGATTCACTTTTATGTTTGAGTAGAGTAGTTCAGGGATGAAAGCTGAGTATGACCCTTCCGGTATAGTCGGAGTTTACTCTGAAGTTTAAAGCTGTTAAATTAGAAGTTTCTTTAGCGTAAAAACAAACTCCTGTACAAACTGAAATGTGCGTTAAAAGTAAGCAGAGTAAAAAAAAAACTTTCATAAGGCTAACTTACCAACAAGAAAGACGTCTTGTAGGAGTTTTTAAAACCCGTTTGTTCAGTCCAATACTCTCCATTTTGTTCTAGTCGGACTTGTGAAGAACATCTCTTTCCTTTTTGCCTTTTTATCCTCTCCCTCTACGGCTCATTCCTGCTGCATGACTTGCAAATCACTCCATGATACTGAATGGGATTGACATTTTCAGATGTAAATACATAGAATATTTCATATTTAGCAAAGCAGATATAAGTCTAATTATTGCATAATAGCGCTTTTTATCCCCCATCTTGGTTTTGTGTGTTGCTATGCAGATGATGAATTAATATAACTGCATGTTATGTGTTAATTTGTAAGTGTTTGCTGATGTATTTATTTATACATTTGGGTCTGGACAAACAAGCCTGCTGTGATGGGGGAAACTCGTCCATGATGTTTCAAACACTCGAGTAAGTTTCTTGTTCCTTCCCGTTGAACCGAGGCGGGTCACATGAGAGCGACAACTGTAGGGTTAGTTTATATTAGTATTGATAAATAAACATTATTTAAAACATCTGTCAGGCCCAGTTAAATATCATCGGTGTGGTTCAGTAGTTTCACCAACCCAGGGCATTGAATATTTAATTATTGTACTAACTGAATAATGAAAAAGTCAATTTCCAGACCGGCGCCCCGTTATGCAGGAGACAATTGCAATTCTAATATCTGCATCGGAAATCTTCCTCCCTTTGCCTGCGTCCCGTCTCGATGCCTCGCAGGGCTGCAAAGTCTCCTGCATTACCATAGCCCTTCTTCCTGACTAAGTCTACTCCTTATACTCGCTTGTCGTGGCTAATTACGTGTTTAACCCTGCGCTGGTGAGCTTGTTTTACATTCAAATTTATGGGTTGGGGGTTACCTAGCTGATCTGAAGAAGCAAGAACGAACAGAGACACTGTGGCAGAGATCAGTCTCCTGGTAATTGATTATCCTTTCAGAAAAAAGAAACAGCTTCCAGAAAACCGGCGTCTTGAAGCTGTTGGCCTTTGACCTCTGGTGTGTGTCGGAGAAATACACATGAGGTCGGCAGGTGGATTTTGTAAAAGAATGTTCACTTGACAGGAAGGTTTTTGCAAGAGCTACTTTTTACTGTAGCCATGCTGTTGTTATTATTTGTGTTTGTGTTTTTATGAAACAATTATGTGGTAACTAAAATTTTTCAAAATATACTTTTTATTGCATTTGTACGTTTTTTGTCTTTTTAGAAAACTTTCCTTGGAAATGTATACATTTCTAATATGGAGAAACTTTTTTTTTTTTTAATGTTTGTTTTCTATGGAATACCTCCTTCCTGTTACACCATTTTTAAAAAGACATTTCTTGACGCAAAAGTTTCATAAAAACAACTTTTTTTGCCATATGAATACAGTTATCGTTCCTATATAAGCTTTTACAAAATAAGTCAAATATTTTACAATATGACTGTCGTAAACTTGTCGAGTCAACACAAAAGTTTAAAATGTTTGAATTTCTAACAGCCATATTTTAACAATATGTATTTGTTTTAGTTTTTTTTACAAAGAAAAAAGTTTTTAAACAAAG
The DNA here is from genome assembly GCA_902685375.1 of Neostethus bicornis. Classification (NCBI taxonomy): domain Eukaryota; kingdom Metazoa; phylum Chordata; class Actinopteri; order Atheriniformes; family Phallostethidae; genus Neostethus; species Neostethus bicornis. The sequence continues at coordinate 9,057,359 of LR738563.1, forward strand.
AATGCCAACTTGACATAATAGTGTCGCAAATATTTTTTAACTTATTATTTAGGGCTTTTTTAAACGTTATTCGTATCTTCTTGTAAATAATTTTTATAGGCAAAGTTGACATAAAGTTGTCTGAAAAAAATAAACTTTACACGTAGCTATGCTTTAGTTTGGTTTGTCTTTGTACAAAATATTAATTTCTTTTGCAAAATAGTTATTTTAAAAATGTTTGTAAGGTCGTTAGCATTAGGGTTTTTCATAGTTTTATCATAAATATTATTGAGTGTGTTTGTTGAGTGTGTTCTTTTACAAAAATATTATATATTATAAAATAATCTATGAAAATAAGGATATTAATTTAACACAAAGTTTACAGGAAATATAATTAATATTTAAGCTAAATTGTCACGTTTATTTACAATTGTGTGGTTTTCTACCAAATATTTGTGTAATTTCACAAAAAATTCACAAAAAATATTTTTTAAATGAACAACTATGTTTCACAAAATCTATTTTTTGCTAAAGTTACCATTTATCAATAAACCAAACTGTACAAAAGTAGGAACATTGACTTGGCGTAAAGATTCCACAAAATTTACAGCAAATTCATCATCGTTATTGTCATTTTTTTTTTTTACATGCACTTTGTTCTGTTGCGTTATTTGCATTTTTATTAGTTGAAAATGAAAGCATTTCTTTTTTCATATAAACACAATAATAATTTTGTGATCTTGTTGCTCGTGGAATATATAATTACGCATATGTTGTCAATATTTACATTTCCACTGTTTAATTTAATTCCAGTGGAAGTCTCTAGGCGATGCGAGCAGCAGCTAATGGAAAAGAAGTGATTAAAGCCGTCTCTGTAATAACCCCGCTGAAAGTCTTTACTTGCTCTACTGTAATCTAACACAAAAATTCAGTGTTTACAGTCGAAAGCAACTTTGATCAGTCATACAGTTAGTTTCATTATCCTAATGTATTTTAAAAAGAAAACATTTCTATAGTTTTTTCAAAAGGAAATCCCCAAAAGTTCTTTGGAAAGAAATCAAGAATATTAAATCTACAAGTGTTGTGGAATCTTTCATCTATTTGGTTTTTGTGTAGCAGGTTTGACTGGCCTTCTAATCGTTATCACACACCCCTCCATGTGTACAGAGATTCTATTGTGCAGAATACACTCTGAGGGGTGTGTGTGTGTTTGTTTGGCATGCAGTACCAGGCCGGGTCAAAGCAGCTTAGTTCCGATCTGTCGGGTGACCTGCCCGAACCACGCCGGCCTCACTGACCCGCATGATTTCATTATAGGGAGGTGAGATGAATGCTCAGTGCATTCACACATCAAGTACCGTACACGCACACACAGACATACAGACACACGTTCAGGATAGCGGTGTATGCACATAAATAAACAAAAGAATGTACAAACATCTGGACCAGTTTTTGTTTTCATTAATCATTTGAAAGATTTCACTTAATTGTAATAAAGTTTTAATTAAGGTAGAAAACATGTTAATAATCAAAGCAAAATTTTATTTACAACAGTAAACACTTCTAAGATTCTAGTTATATCAAATAAAACAGAAATAGGACAAACTATAAATTAATTGTAGCTCAAAGAACTGAAAATGATCAGTTCCAGTAAATTAAATTGTACCCCTTTGAGGATGTTTAAAACGGTAAGAAGGTGCATGAATGCAAATAATGTTTATGTGTGTCTAAACACAAGAGATTATGTTGATCATCATAATGATGTTGACGTGTAAGCAAATGTATGCAGTTAAGTCTAAAAGTACAAACAAAAACATATGCGGGTTAGTTCTTTCGACTCTGCAGGATTCAATCACTAGATGGCGATCTAGGTTAGGACGAATACAATCCTTGGGCCGTCCATAGAAACTCCCTTACTGATGGGTACATACTGATGACTTTCAGAGGAATATGGAAATATTTAAAATTTTAGTGGAGTTGTGGATTTCACAACTTGAAAAACCAGAACAACGCAATATATGTTTAATATACGTATGTTTTCTGACTGCAAATATTTGATTTTAAAAGGGAAAATATTGTGCTTCAATGTTAACTTGACCAGTTGAGTTTAAACAAGAACAACGTGATACAATTCATGTTAAAGTTTTGATTTACACTATTAGTTTAAGCTAAAAGAAAAACAATTTCATATGACGTGACGATAGGGCAGATAGTTTAAATAAATTTAGGTTCAAATTAGAATGACTTTATTGACTCTCCAAAATTTTACTTTTGACTATAAATAAAATTCATACACTACCCTTGCTATTTCTGGCCAATAATCTGGGAGGTGTCAGTTTGCGAATGTAAATCGAATTTTGACCAAGCAGGATAGAATGGCTGTTAAACAAGGAGGAAAGCTAAAGAAAAAAAATAAATTAACAAATTAATCCGTCAGGGTTTTTCGGGGAAAAAAGTCAAATGCGATACTCAGCAAAGGCCAGAACTTTTGATGAAGAAATAGAACATGTTACGAATAAATGAAATATTTTGTAGGAAATATAATTTGACCAGTCTAGCCAGTCCTACCCAAAGAAGACTCTAAGCATTGACAGACAAGGAGTTAAAATAAAAGCATGATAAGGCGTGTACATTTTTGGGGACTTGACCCCAGATATTTGTAATGGATTGAATTGTGTATTGAATTTCACTAAATATTAGTATTTTCAAATCACGGAAAGTTTCAAGTAAACTAGTGGCCCAATAGTCTAAACAAACCAAATTGTTTGAGGACACCAAAACATCTGTTTGGTTTCACAAGGGAGCAGTGCATATTGAGTACTTTGAATTTTAGTCAACGGACATTTGGGCCAAGCATCAAAGGTTTGGGAACTCCTCTAAATTAAACTGCGAAACAGTCATCAGGTAGTAGAATAGAATATATTTGGGTTGTATCTAGCTCACTTGCCTAAGCTGAAAACGGTTTAAAGTAAGTTAGCTATTGATGGTCGAGAGTTATGTGAACACTATAGAGTACAAAGTGAACAAATTTAGTTGTACATAGTTCAAAAAGTACGAGTGATGGCTCATACATACTTCATAAACTATGAGCTAGCAAAAATCAATTAAGTTGTTTTGATTGTTGTTAGGGTAAACAAACCTTGATCAAAGGTGTTTTGCTCCATAGTTATGTGACAAAGTTTTGAAAAATGACACCAGGAATGTTTTTGGATGCATGCTGCTTCAATAAATTTTTAAGACACGGTTTCTTTTGAAAGTGAAATTCCCAAATGGACTGCATCAAATGGCAAAATGTCTCCCGAAAAAAAAAAAGGTTGCTCGGGTTATAATGCGAAAAAAAAAACCTTTTACCTTCTGGCTCTGTTGGCATTTTGACTTGTCATACTGAGGCACGAAATGCACAATTGTAATCAATAACATTAACAATAGCACGGTGTCACAGCAGGATATTCCAGTGAGACAGCGTGATAATAGCGTAAGTGAAATATGGTCATGATTAGCATTATTAATTTGTGCTTTTCCTCTTGTGTCAAAATGTCTGCGGTTTAAAAAGCAACTCCAAAGTCAGAGTTAGTTTTTTTTTTTTTTTTTTTTTAGCAAGAAGGATCAACTTTTAGTTGTGTGGCTCATTTCCTTTTTCGGCCAATGACTAAACTAGAAAAATAGTAAGAACTAAGTTATTCGGTTTAGTGTTATATAATTGTACCCGCATTTTTTAAAAGTTGGTTTCTTTTTTACCCTTTGACGGCCACTGCCTGTTAGGAGTTTTTCACCTTTCTTACTTTGAAGGATCGCACACGCTTTTGGACGAAACCGGGAACCGGAAGTTGTTCACTTCTCGAATAATCTCGTTTTCTAACGTGAGTTGTTTGGCCGCGACGCCCTAATACAAGTTTATTAAGCTTATTAAATTCACAATTTAACTTTCAGGTTTAGATACGTAACATGCTAACTAGCTACAAAAGATCATTTCACCCAAACAATCCTATTATTTATGCTAAATATAAGGTATGTAATTTTGTTTGTATAAAATATCTGTTAGCTGTTTTGCAGCATCGACAGTTATCAAATAATTTAGAGTTCAAGTTAGATGTAAATAATTTGTTTGTAAGGTTTTTGTATAAAAAATTTTAGAGTTGAAATTGTTTTAAAAGTTGTGTGTGAATTTTGTTTCCAATGGTTCTTTATAAGAACAACATTGTGGTGGATTAAAGCACCTTTATTGAAGCATCACCACTTTAAAGAACTTAAGTCGCATAAAGAAAATAAAGTATTGTATTTCCTAAGTTTAGTCAAATATTCACTGTTCATTTTGGGCCAGTTCAGGCTGAGATTTTAGCCAAATTTAGAGCCAAAATCCAAACACAAGCTGGAAATAAATACCAAAATGTATTGTGAATTTGGATTGTCGGCAATTTGGCAAAATTTACTCACAATAGTGCATCTGTTTAACAGCCTGTTGGAAACACTTTTGGCAAACTTTGGCAACTTGTGGCAACATTTTCTACAAACAATTTGCCTTGATATGATTGTGGAAGAACAGGAACTTTACTTAAAAAAGTCATCCGAGAAACAAATATATAGATCTGCCAGATGTTCAGAGCGAGGGTAAAGTATTACCTGCTGTGATTCAAGAACATAAAAGCAGTAGAAGAGGCATAAAAAACCAACTGGGACAAGTAAATGAAAAGAAAACAATAAGAGAGAGAAGCTATGTTTAAGACTGAAAAAAAAAAATCAAAGTGTTTTCATTTGCATAACTTGCACGCATGCATTTACAATTTACACACGCATACATCCCATCACTGTAGTATCCTATCACTTCTGCCTCTTTCCAATCTTCCCAGGCTTCTTTACATCACCTGTTTTTTTCTATCCATCCTTTTTCTTGTGCTTCTCTTTCTCTCTGCAAGTTGTCATTCTCTCACCATAATAGCAGTTGTGTGCCTTCATGTTGCCGGTTGTTTGCTTGAAACGTAATCTGCAGATGTAACAGAGGAAGAAATTGAGTCTAACAAATGGCTTGAAAGCCTCACGCTGCATATCAAGCCCCGACCAACAAAGGGAGACAAAACGCTCGTCTTTTTTTTTTTTCTTTTTCCCTCCCCTCAACATCTGAAGTTGATATTTTCAACAGAATGGCACGCGGCTGACGTTCACTGAATAAAGAACGCCTCGTTCAGTGCTGCTGTGTTGTGTTGCGCTGTCATTCTGGCTTGAATAGGAAAGTTGAGTCCCGTTTGTTTGGTTTAGCTGTTGTGGAGAAATGGGTTTGTTTGATTAACATTTTGCTTGCGCATGTCAGTTTCAGCAGTTTCATTTGAGAGGAGGGAAATGAAAAGAGCTGAGATGGAGGTGGGGTATAGTATGTATTGTTGACTATTTATTTGTATGTATGTGTATCACCAAACTAAATGGGCTATATGATCCATCTGAAATCAGAGCTGTGATTACGGCTAGCTAGCCATGACCCTCACATTACTGGACCCTATCTATGTGTTTTAATGCGACTGAGGCCGGTCACGTTGCAGGTGGAATTCCTAATGCACAGTGAACAACATTGCTTCTGAAAACCTCCAAATTGGCTCTAGATCACAAAAATCACATTACCCATCCTTTAGAGAGCGATATCGTCAGTTTCCAGCTAAGGCAGGTGTTACCTCAAATAACCTGTGATGCACTGGGATGTAGGACACCATTAAAGGTTTGTTTTGCTGCGCAGAATGCAAATTGTTCTTTGGAAAGAAATGAACTTAAAGCGCATTCTGCTGAAAAACATTCAAACAAAGATTCAACTCCAAATTAATGACATTCTCTACATGATGTTCGTTACTCTTGTTATCCGTTCCATTCCATCATCTTCCGCTTGTTCCGGGGCCGGGTCGCTGAGGCAGGGCACGAGAGCGAGCGCCTGGTGGCCGGTCTTTTACCCATGGGGCCCGGCCGCGCTCAGCCCGAACAGGGGACATGTGCCGCCCTTCCAGTGGACTCTTGTTGTCGATACACAAAATCCCTGATGTTTGTCCTTCAACCATTTGTACTTTTAGAGATGGGCCAGACAACGTAGTTTAGGCATCTGGTTGGAATGCTTCATGGACACCTTGTTGGTAAAGTTGAGAGAAGACCTGGGGGCGGACCAAAGACCTGGTGGAGGACCTACTGTATGCATCAAAACATCAATGTTGGACTTATTGGATTATCCAAAAAGAGATGAAACTTAAATTTTTTTTAAACGACATCTCAGGTTCTGTCAGACTTTCGCCATAAGAATTCTCTCAAAATTTGACAGACATGGACCTTGACTTTTCCCATAAAGTCAGAAAAACATCTTATGTTTGTTTATGTGCGTTTTACTTTTTCTATTAAAAAAAAATAGGTAAAGGACACTCATATCGTTAAAAAAAAGGGAAGACATACTGATTCTCTGAAATGGATTCAGACCTTTTGGTTGATGCATTTACAGTTCACTGAAACCCCATCAGAAACGGTCTCGGTGGAACGTCAAAAGACACTAAATCTTATTGAGTCTTACAGAGTGATGAATCCTCTGCAGACTTCAAGATTACTGAAGCAGGGTGGGATCATCTTGACAGAAAACAGAAGAAAAGACAATTATTCTCCAAAGAAGAACTTTGGAAAGGCCTTCAAGAAGAACTTGGACACAACTTAAGGAGAATTTACCATTTCCTATTGTTGTTAAATATTAAAATACAATTTGATTTGCTGATGCGTGTACACACCCAACTATTACTTTGTTCGTCAAAATGCCGTCTATGAATGTTTGGGTGGTCTGTATCAGGCCATTACACTGTATGCACCTGTCTTTTCAAACAATGTCTACGATGCCAAGGAGAATTCTTTTCTGCTGCCCCGAGGACCTCTTGACCACCTCCTCTGCCTGTGACACACTGTGGGGACCAACGGCGGCCCCGCTCTACTCATTAACCTCGTCTAATTAGATGGCAGGGAAGTCCATTGTTCGCCCTAATGAAGCCTCAATGGAAAGACAGGGCCTGGGCTGGCTCTTCTGACACTGCTGTGAAATTACAATCCCCTCTGCTCGCCTTCCTCTCGCCTCCCTCTTTATCTCCCTGCTGCCTCTTTCAGTCTCATCTTTCTGGGTTTGGGTTTCTTGGTGAGCCCAAAGTCGTATGTCAGAAACACAGCTAGATTGAACGAGGCAGATAATCCATGAGATAGCTTTACGCATTCCCATACTGCTAATTTTTACTCCAGCACCGGAGCCAAGGGTAGCATTAGCTCTGCTTAGCGCCCCCAGTATGGATCCCATCCACTAATTACTTGAGCTGCCGTGGTTCGCTGAGATTTAAGTACCACCTCAATCCCATTATCTCCCATCCCTACAGCTAGCCCCTGTCACTGGGCCCTTTGTAGTGAAGGAGCGGAGGCTGCGAGGTTATTGATACAGGCCTCGCTTGCAAGATAAGATCCACAGTGGTTAGATGGGGGATAGGAAGGGAGGTGGATGGCTTTGGATCAAGACCGGAAGGAGAAACAAAGACTGTGTGCTCTATGTGCTGAAAATCTAAGTGGCAAAAGGAGCACAAGGTGGTGATTGGAGGTTAAAATTGGATTTGGAAATATTATTCACCCTCAAGTGTTTTTTTTTCTCTTTTTTTTTTTTTTAAAAAGGGGGGGTGGCTCCTTTTTCTTTACCCTTAAGCGACTAATTACAATTCACATGTCACACACTCCACACATAATAAGAGTTAGGAAACAGAATTAAAATATTCCAAAGGCCTGCAGGGGGTGTCATCTTGGGAGAACCAGGGGAAAGTGTGTCTCTTTTTGCGAACGGGGGTGAGGAAGCGCGAGAGTGGGAGAGAATAGGCTGCGCATGTGTTTTTTTTTTCAGCCAGTGCATGTGCCATGTGCATGGCAGCGGCGGTGTTTGCGAGGGAGAGGTTGTTGGCTTGGGGGCAGGCGACGGAGGGAGTGCGAAAAATCGACAACGCTCCCACGCTGCGCATTCCTACCCCTCGCTCTTCACACGTTGGGTGTCGCCTGGCTGGCACGCCGACGCCACTGCCTGTTAGGAGTATTGGGGGTGTGGAGGAGGGGGCGATGGCAAAGCAGGGGAGGGTGAGGGCAGTTGAGTGACATCTGCTCTGCTGAGACAAGGGGCAGGCGGGCTCTTGGCATTGATGGTAGTAGTGTTGGAGGCATTGGCACGAGCCTGGCGGGGTACAGCAGGCGGTGGATGGCCCTAACGGAGAACCGTTTGCTCAAACAGCATGACATCTCCTGGAATGACCCTCCCTTCTACCACCACCACCACCACCCATTCTTCCTCTACTCACATATACACACTCCTGGCACTCATCGACTCCCCTACGCACCCAAACTGGCACTCTTTTCTTCTCCTCTTGGTAGTCAACTTGAATATCTCAGCATGCTTCAGGTTTCTCTCAAAGGCTTCGCAGAAAGGCTTCATCTGCAGTCTTTGGACATGGACAATGTGCCCTAGGGTTCATTTGTACTGCCAATTACTACCAGTCTCTTCCACCTCTACCTGTCTCTTTTTGGTCTTTTATCTTTCTTTCGTATTAGATTCGCCCAAACCTGACACAGTTAATGAAGCGCGGAGATGACATCTGCAGAAAAGCAGACGCATCAACGTGACTGATGTTTACGTTCCAAATACTTCCACCTAAGGAGAACAGTTGGAGCACATAGGACAAGCAGGTGACAATGGGCAAGTTTAATATCTTTGATTGGTTGATTACCAATGGTACATGTTTGATCGATTTGGTTTTTGGTGGTTTTCCCAAGATTTTATAAACATTTGATTAATTTTTTCTGAAAGAAAAGAATCCAGGTCACCCAAGGGTGGCAGATAAGAGAAGAATAAGATGAGTGACGTTTATTAGATTGTATCTAAAAGAATCTAGCACTATCTTCTGCCTTCCCCTCTGAAGTTGTTTCCCTCCTCTTTCTTATCACCGCTGTTGTGGAGGCACTGCGACGCTGACGCGCTGTAAATTGATTTCCAGGAAGATGTGATGGATGAATAGAGAATGAACATCTTCATCGCTGACCCCGGCGCCGATTGCTTCTCCCCTTGCCTGCTCCGATGATTGTCAAGGCTGCTAACGAGTGCCGTCGCCGGTCGTGTTATAATTTCGCTGTGTAGAAAACAGCCGAGGCTCCGTCCCGGAGTAATGAGCTCCCGGTAGGAGAGAGGGAAGAGGAAAGGTTCACCTCCGGAGAGGTGAAATAAAAGAGTGGGTGTAAATTATGAAAGAAAAAAAAAAAGACGATGAGACAAAGCGTACCAAAGTAGATTAGAAAGAAGTTGAGGTTATCATCTACTTGTGAGACGTTGTTTCATTGTTTATTTACTGTCTTGATGGATATCTTTCAAAGTCTTCATTCCTCAGTTTCAAGAAGGCGGTATATTTCAAAAAACAAGATGAATTGCTCAATTTGCATTAAAATATTGGGATCAAGAAGTACTACGTAGTCTAGATTACGTGTACTTTGGCGTGAACACGTCCAAATGTTAAGCATTCGCCAATGTTGAGGCATGTATGTTTTTCAGTCCTCGTAGGCATGTGGAAGGCTCATGAAATTGCTCATGTGCACATGTAATTTATTCCTCCACGTGGGGGCTGAGGGCAGGTCTCCTTTCTGTTTATTTGGATGATTAGGAGGCGACAATATGTTGCTGATGATCAGGTTTATAATCAGCTAGCATCGCAGATTATTCTAACCTTGATTAAAGACCCGCGGTCTCCCTATCATCTCTCAGCTCAGACTAACAAGATAGGACGACGCTCTGATTAATTCCACGGAGTGACTAGTCATGACACAAAGGACAGGCCTGCATCACCGCGGGAGGACCGCTACGCATCATACTTTGTCTTTCTGATTTGTCTGCTTGATGCAGGACCTTTGTCTTAATTATTTCTCTTTTACAAATGAATCCATGTGAGACTGATTCAGGTTTCATTACAGGAGTAATAAGTACGAGGTTGTTGACGTCTGCCATGATTAGGTATTAAAATAAATAAAGTGTATGGCCACTGCTGTGCCTCTATTTGCAATATTCTCTGCCCTTGTAGGAGAAGTTTTGAACTTCTCAAACTTTTCCTTTGTCTTCGTTAACTATCATTAGTGCTTTACACACGCACGTTACCATGTGTGTGTTGGGTTTTTAACTGCGGGGGTTTGTATTTCCCTGCCAGTGTGTTTGATTCATTATGCTGCGAGGTGTTGTCAAAGTCCCGGAGGTGTGTAGGAGAGGACCAAATGAATGAGTCGCTCTCACAGGTTGTCAGATGATGAAGGCACTGATCCAGGGTCTTTGGCAATCAACCGGCTGGAGGCAGACGTAGGGAGCCTCTGGTCTTTGATTCAGCTTGATTCCAACCGCTTCTGCCCTCCTCCCCCAGAGTGCATCATAATCGGACACTGACGTTTAAAACAAACCAAAAGCTTGGCTGCAAAGTCATGCAGAGGAGGAGGTTCGCTGACCCATGAAAGTTTGCAAAAGTTGGAACTTTCTTCTTTTGAATTCTGTCGAATAAAATTACTTGTTGGCTCTTCATCTAAAGAGAGAAGGTTTATGTCACATCTCAGGTCGATATACTGTATCAGTTGTAGATGAAATAATATCCTACTTTTTAATAATTTTCTGTGTCTCACATCTAACATTCGTAGCTTCTGTGTGCAAAAAGTTTTGTCAAACTGAGTACAGTCAGTTGATTGGAACTGTTAGATTACTTAAGTATAAATAAATTGGCATAAAAAAAACAAGTAAACCAAGTTCAAACAATTAAAGATTGGTAACATGAAAGTATTTCTGATTCAGCAATTGTGATTAGTATGTACTGTATGTAATGAAATGGATTTAAGCAATTTGATTATCAACTCATCAACAAATAAAACTGGAATACCTATTTAACTGCGAAACATAATTTAAGGGGGGTGTTGATTCCCTCTAGGCCTATACCTAAGTGTCCCTGGAAAAGACCCCAGTTATTCCTACCATTGGTGCTGTCATGGCTGCCTACCATGCTGCAAAGCAGCAAAAGTAATTTCCCCATTTTAGGGATGAATATAGTACGATAGAAAAAAAAGAAAATCCTCAAATTGCCAGACATACAAAATTTTAACATACAAGACAAAAAAAAAAAGCCAAGACAATTAACTTGAGAGAATGAACCCCTTTATAATGGAAGATTTTTATTTTTTTTATAAGGTGGAACTAAAGTAAGACGTATAATCTTAATCTAGTTGAATAACAGATACACAATCTTCTTGGCCCAAAATGGTCACGGAGGGTTCATTATTTCCAAAATGTTTGCGTAACTTTAATTTTTTTTGACAATATTCCAAGTACGCCTGGTCCAAATATGTTTTTAGTAATAGTTTAAATTGAAACAATTGATAAGAGGCGATAGCCTTAAAAAAGGTTTTTGGCATAGACAAAAGAATTCGCCGATCTCGGCCGAAATTATGTGTCATTTTTACAGAAAGTTTCATTGTAGTTTTTTAAAAGTTCCTTTTCATGTTTAATAAATTACATAAGTCTTACAAGTCTTTTTTTTAATATTAATTATTCATTTTAATGTGATTGCTGAGTAATGACAATGTAATAGTGACAGGAACATGGAAACAATGAGAGGTGGAGGGGTGGGGGGCTCAGTCATGAGTCATTCACCGTACCCTTTGCACACATCTGCACGCCCAATAAAACTACTGTTGCTCCATATAGCAATTCATCTGAACAAATTAGCGGCCTGCGAGCATCCCCGAGATGAAATCTCAGTTAGCATCAGCCATGCAAATTACAGCGACGCAGCCCATACTCCATTACACATATCATTATAAACCCCTGTACCACTTCAAAACCCCTGCTACCAATAATCAATCTTACCATGTTGGGGAATAAAATGCAAAGCGTTGAATTAACAAGCAGGCGTGACAGGCTGATTATTGATTTAATGTCAGCGACTGGCTGGCAGATACATCTTCGAGGCTAGCACACTATTAAAACGTCCTAACTAGGGTAATTGCATTAGACACCTTTTCATAGCACTTTGTGCGGTTAATCGGCATGTAATAAGGAAAGAGAAAAGACAAGAGTAGAGTGATTCGTTGAGTCAGAAACTGTGGTGTTATGTCTTGAAGTAAAGTCCAAAACAAGAGTTGAAAAACTCAAAAAACAGCAAAACAAAAAACACAAACCTTCAGGAATGTTAATTGATTCTGGGAAAGAAAAAAAGGAAAAATGAGACTACTAAGTGGACAGGTGCCAGGTGCTCGCTGTATTTGGACACTATAGAGACATAGGTCAAGGGGCACAAGAGGAGGGTTATTCGGCAATCCCTAGCAGCAGGGTGGCCGAGCTTTGGCATGAATTACCCACCCGCTGAGCTCCTGCTTAGGAGATGCCGGGGAAGAGGTCACGTAGGCGGTGGCCCTCGAATGCACTGCAGCTACAACGAGCCTCTGTGTGCACCCGGCGAGTCAAAACAGCTATTCCGCATTTAGCACAAATACAAGTGCACATCGGTGCACTTTACAGAGCGGATGAATTAGGTCAGCTTCGTTGGTCAAACAGGTCGCCGCTGTCCACAGCAGGGCACTAAACACAAATTATTTGCACTAGAATGCTTTAATATCAAACAGAGAAAGAGCCAATCAGAGGCTACAGTTCCATTTAGACTGTCCCACTGCTCAGTGAGGTGCAACACAAAACATCTTGTTCAAAAAGCACCTAAATTTAGATGAATTGTACTTCTAGACATGTTTCACATGTTTGTAAAGAGATTCTAAGTGGACTCTGAGTTTACAGTGGAATTTGTCACTCTTCACATTAACAACATCAATTTTCACACCACTTTAATTGAGTATTTGGTGTTGAAAACCTAATTTGATTAGAGCTCCTTAAAAATATTAAATTAGCTCATTTCATTTAGTGAAAAAATATCTGTTCTTGCCTGAATCAATCATTTAGTCTGCTTGTGGCGGTAGTATAATGGTATGGTGAATGATGTGGATTTTTTTTTTTTTTTGCTTCTTAATTATAGTTTAATCCACAAATAGTGTGTCATCTACCAATGCTTCAACCAACATCATGCCCCAAAACTAAAATAATTCCCCCTCTTCTTTTTTTAATGACTTAACTGCACTAGAACACCCTTTACAGTCAACAAATTGCAATCCAATGATGCGCCGTTGTGAATTGGTTGGAAAGGACATCTGCATCATTGATGTGTAGTCAACAAATCTGCAACATGGTCACAAATTGTTCCTCTCTCCCACAAACTTACAAGACACTAAAACTTGTAAAGATTGTAGCACATGATTTGACAAACCATTGACGTCTGGGTCTAAGCGGCTCGATTTGAGCTCCTTCTCTTTAGCTCCCATTTCCATCTGGATGAAGCCAATTTGCTGCATTTTACCAAGTTAAATAATGTTAACATATATTAGGGCTACCACGTGAACCCATCGTGTCTGGCTGAATGGTCAAACTGACCCATGTAGAAAAACTATATTAATGTGGAAACACATGCAAAAGTCTCTCCGCATTAACCTTCAAAGCTCATGCATTTCCTACTTTTTCTGTTTAAAAGCCACTAATTTTGGAGTGCGCAACTTCTTTTTTTGTTTTTCTTCTTCCTGCTAAAAAAATTAAACGCCAGTAACCTGTTCAACTTTGTCCTAATGGCATAAAAATCAAGGTGAAAGTCGCACAAGCGTGACGGAATCCCAACACTTTTATTTTACTGATGCATAAAGTTTTGCTTGTTCAATTCAAGGTTGTGAATAATGCCTTTCTACACAACATTTTAATTAAAAAGCATCCGTATATGGCAATTCGAAGACTTATGGAGGCATTTCTTCCCGTCCTCCTCCCACTCTGGGCCAAACTAATTCTACCGCAAAGCTACCGTGCCTCAGTTTCCTTCAAGGAGATTGCTGAAAGCCGTATTAATCATTGTCTGGTGCCGTCCCACCTTCCCTGAGTGTTTTGCATCCTGCGACATCACTTTCAAAGGCTACCTCCGAACCGGGCGGGTGACAAAGTGGTTCTAAAAGACAAGCGGTGCCTAACATATGGCAAGGTGGGGGATGGAAGGAGGGGTGTACACTCCCTAGCTAATCCTACAGAGGAGATGAAGAAAAAGAGGAGTGAAGACGGTGGAGAAAAAGCACAGATAAAGACGATGATCTAGAGATGCATAGTTTGCCAACACTTCTAACTAACTTGTCTCATTTGGTGAATCTTCCTAAAAGAAGCAGCTTACTTTTGCAAACTACACACACACAGGCAGCTAATGATGCTCCTTTTCGCGGCTTTTGTTGCGAGCTGAGTAACTGACATAATAAAGCATGGCACCCTGACCTACGTGCAAGCATTAATAAATCAAACTCCAATTTTGTGTTAAGTATCTGGCGATTGTTTGCCTTGCAAACAAACCCGACGCCGCAGCGTACTCGTTTTTCCCGACTCCCTGTGATTGGTTCTGACAGATTTTCAGATGTTTTTTTTTTTGGCGAAGTAATTAGAGAGCCTACGGGTGTAAAGCTGTGGAGAGGCCTTCAATGCTGCGGGAACTTCACAGCCTCCACTCTCCCTCTCAGGTAATTGCTAGCAGCTGCACAGCCAGAGAAGAGCGACTAAAAGAATCTTGCTTCCACCTCCTTCTCATTCGTGCCAACACAGCCTCCCTGATGCCTCAGATCCTGTAGACCACTCAGATGTACCTGATGCGACAACAAGCTGGCGCCACCGTTGACGAGAACCCGGGTGACTACAACCAAGCAAACATTACAAATTTTGTTTACCTACTAGGTCCTAACGGGGTAAAACCAACACAAGGACTAAGTATAAAAGCAGTTTTGTTTTTCTATTAAGGTAAAGTCCACCTCTTCTTCTTTTTCTCTAGAGAAAAACAAAGGGAGTTAAAGAGCATGTCCAAAACAAATGTTCATCACCCCCCACAGGTTCACAAGAGTCAAGAGAACCTGAGGCCACTTGAATTCTTGGTCAGAGTTTTGGAAGCTTTTTATTCCTGGTATTGCTTCCACTTTGTTACATATCTAAAACTTTGACCAGTCTAGTATGTGAGACAAAAAGACGTGAAGTTCCGTTTTTCCGTTCCGTCATCTTCCGCTTGTTCCGGGGTCGGGTCGCGGGGGCAACAGCCTCAAACGGGCAGCCCAGGCCTCTCTCACCCCAGCTGCATCCTCCAGCTCACCTGGAAGGATCCCAAGTCTTTCCCCGGCCAGCTGTGAGACATAGTCTCTCCAGCGGGTCCGGGGTCTGCCCCTTGGTCTCCTCCCGGAAGACCAAACCCGGAAGACTGGAAGACATGAAGTATTCACAGAAAATCTGAAAAAGTCTCATCTCAAAACCAAAATTGTTTTAGATCTCCACCAAACATTCCAATCAAGAGAGCAACATGTGGGTCAGCGCTGTAGTTCTGATTGGCTTGTAAATTTATAACCAGTACAAACCGCCCTATTTAAGCTGCCTTGTAGTGTGGCACTTTCTCTTTTCTGTCATTCTAGTCATCACTTTATCGGAATTGCTGCCAAATCAAAGGCACAACAGAATCCATACGGTCTTTGTGTTGTTGCTAAAATAACACAAGGATAAAAATTCCCAAAGGAAGACTTTGGGACAACGTAAAAATAACAAAAGCAAAACAATGAAAGATATTTCACAACATTTCGATGAAAACTTTGAAAGATGAGTCTGATTTTAGGGTATTAGAAGTGACTGAGATTATTTGACGTTTGGACTTTAAACTCTTAATGTGATTATCTTATCTTCAGAAAATTTGAGTTGAACAAAAATAAATAAATAAGAAAAGTGATAAAAAAGACTAGTGATATATTGGGGATGTATCCCAACTCTCGTCTTTATCCAGTCCACTGATACTGAAGTCTTCTTCTGCTCCTTTCGACATTTCCCGTCAGGGGGCGGCACAGCAAGTCAGTTTTTTCTATCTAACCCTATCTGCTGCATCCTCTTCGGTCACGCCAACTATCTTCATATCTTCCTTCACTGTATCCATGAACCTCCTCTTTGGTCTTCCTCTAGGCCTCTTTTCTGGTGGTTCCAAACCCAGCATCCTTCTTCTGATGTACTCTCTCTCTCTCCTCTGCACATGTCCAAACCATCTCATTCTGGCCTCTCGAACTTTATCTCCAAAACTTCTAACATGTGCTGTTCCTCTGATGCTGTCCTTCCCGGTCACTCATAGAGAGATCCTCAGCATCTTCATCTCTGCTACCTCCATCGCTGTTTCCTGTCTTTTTCTCAGTGCCACTTTCTCTAGACCAAACAGCATGGCCGGTCTCACCACGGTTTTGCACACCTTTCCTTTCATTTTAGCTGAAACTCTTCTGTCACACATCACACCCGTTCCAGCCTGCTTGAGCACGCTTCTTCACCTCTTTTCCACACTCTCCATTGCTCTGGACTGTTGATCCTAGATACTTAAAATCTTCCATCTTCTTTATCTCTTCTTCCTGTAACCTCACTTTTCCATTTCTCTCATTCACAGGTCTGAGAGATGCCACTGACACTGAAGTAGATGACCATTTTGCAACTCCACCCTATGATAGTGATCTTTCATGTTGTAAACTGTATGCAAATGCAGATAAAATTTAGTCTCCAAGATCCCAACAGGTCCAATTCTTCTTTTTATGACTTGTTACATCTATGAACTTACAGTATATGGCTTATCTCTGTAAATATGACAAGCTAGAGTGACTAGTTTGATAAGCAAAAAACCTTCTGTTTGCAGACAGTGAGGACAACTTTAAAAGCAATCACGCTGGTTGCAACACGACAATATCAAGCGACTCCAAATACTTGACGGCTAGCGTTCAACCGACTATTGTATTTACATCATTAGAGTCAGTGTACATAAAAAAATGATTTCTTTCTTGATGTAACATAAAGAAATTCCTGAGGGTTTTTAAATAGCGACATACACAGCTCTTTTTGAAAAAGCAAGACAAGCACAGAAGAGGCCGAGTTGAGAAAACAAGGACCCGAATGACAGGAAAACAGAGAACATTGCGATATACGGTAACAATACCAAAAAGCCTCAGTGTCAAAGGAAGGAAATAAAGGAAAACACAACGCGACGCTTCACTTCACATAAACCCATCACATCAGCCTTAATCCTCAAGAAAAAAATGACATGTCATTCTAAAGCCAATTATTGAAAGAGGACTCTCATTTTTCGAAAGTTTACCCTGCGCCGGGTGAGTATACATTACATTTTTTTTGACCAGACATTGTGAAGAATCTCTAAAAAACATGGTTGAATGGATTTTTCCTCTCTTTTTAATTAACATCACAGACTTGTCATATTGTCAACATTTTTCTCTTGTTTCACCAACTGGCACTACTTCCCCTTATTCTTCGCTTGTGAAAAGAGGGGTATTGTCAGGAATTAAATATAATAGCAGAGTAACAACAAGAAAAGGTGTTTTTGGGTTTCTCAGCCAATAAAAAAAAAACAGCACAGCAATTATAAATCACAATACCCGCCAAAGCAAAGTATACGTTCATTATCTGTAACAACCTGAGTCTTTCTTTTTCACATCGGTTCTTTTAGTTTATGTCCATTGTTTGCTTTTCATTCGTACTCCCTCACTTAAAACACAGAATTATACACATATACGCAATGCACTATTCAACCAAATATCTAAGATATATTTCTAGATATCCAAGTCGATTTTGATTTTTTGCTTGATTTGTGAAGCCTTTGACAGATTTGTCTTATGACACTTATCATAACAGTCTTTTGAAGTCATTGATTTTTAAGATAATTATTCAAATTGAGTGTGTCAGCAGTCTTTTTGCGAAAGAAAGGCATCAAGATAGCTGAGCTTGTGTTGTCATCCTCTTGTTTTATTTTGTCTTAGAATAATAGATAGCCTCTTAACTTCTTTCTTATTTCTTTTAAAGACTCAAATTAGAATCTTGAAAAAGATTTTTTTACAGCATTATTATAGCTTTATAGAAAAGTTTGCACTTAGAAAGAAGAGGAATGAAGATTAATCAGAGTAACACAGAGTATGTGTGTGAATGAGAGGGATCCAAATGGAAAAGTGAGGTTACAGGGAGAAGAGATAAAGAAGGTGGAAGATTTTAAGTATCGAGGATCAACAGTACTGGAGAGTGTGAAAAAGAGGTGAAGAAGCTTGTGCAGGCAGGCTGGAATGGGTGGAGAAAAGTATCAGGTGTGATGTATGACAGAAGAATTTCAGATAAAAAAAGACAGGAAAAGTGTACAAAGCCGTGGTGAGACCGGCCATGCTGTTAGGTCTAGAAACAATGGCACTGGGGAAAAGACAGGAAGCAGAGATGGCGGTAGCAGAGATGAAGATGCTGAGGATCTCTCTGGGGGTGACCAGGATGGACAGGATCAGGGGAACAGCACATGTTAGGGGTTTTGGAGATAAAGTCAGAGAGGCCAGACTGAGATGGTTTGGACATGTGCAGAGGAGAGAGAGAGTACATCGGAAAAGGATGCTGGTTTTGGAACCACCAGGAAAGAGGCCTAGAGGAAGACCAAAGAGGAGGTTCATGGATGCAGAGAAGGAAGACATGAAGATAGAACGACGAGGTAGGGTTAGATGGAAGAAACTGACTTGCTGTGGCAACCTCTGAAGGGAAATGCCGAAAGGAGAATCAGAAGATAGAAGATAGACAGTTGTTCTACCAACTATGGATGAACTGATTAGCTTTTTAGGGTCATTCGACAAAATCCGACTGCTTCAATGTATTTATCATGGAGACCTCAACCATTCATAAATTTAGGTTTTTATATCAGTTTATGATACTGAGTAGGAGAGGGTAAGAACGTTTCTTCACGCTTTTGTGTCAACTTCGGTCTGTTTACTACTGTTCTACATTTATTGTGTCTGTTGCAGAGCACAGTTACCAGCAGTGTAATGCTTGATTAACTACTGGAATATTTTCCATTTGGTTCCTTTTTTTTTTTTTTTTTGTGGCGTCCCACTAGACTCAATATTGGGACCACTATTTTTTCTCCCCTGCAAAGAACATTCAGCATTCAATTCACATTGATTTTGTATTAGCTTAACTTTAGAAACATTTTCAAAAAACCAAAAAACAAAACAAGAATAAGATTTTTGCATTAAATCATTCTAGGAATACAATCCTAATTTGAATGTAGACTGCCTATGAAGTGCTTTTATTGTGAAAGGGACTGTGAAGTGTACAGTTATTTATGCTTTAGAAGAGACAAATAGACTCTATAAGTATCCAATCATGTCAAACGCCTCAGAAACTGTTAAGCTACAGACCATACAGAGCCACCAGATTGCTGTTATCACATCCCATCTCACGTCTCGTTGCCTACCAGCTACCTGGGGGCACGTTGAAAATTAATTTTCCCTTTTCGCTGCATTTCCTTCACCAAACACCAGAACTTGGCTTTTAGAGAATAGGGGGGAAGTGGGAGGTCAAATAATCTGGACCACCGTTGAAGAGACAAAGCTTTGATCAGTGATGCTGTGCCCTTTCTCGCTAAATAAGAAGTCTTATCTGTGCAGATGTTAGATGTGGAGTGTTTCTCTAGAGAGTGAGAGCATTTTGGCAGCGCAGCGGAAAACAGCTGATTCTATTCTGAGAACACATTTTTGTCTTTATCTGTTCTTTTTTTTTGTTGACAGACTGACGGCTTGATTGGCAGATGTAGTAGACTGCTAATAAACTATAACCCTCAAGTTTCTCAGCTCTACACGGCCTGATTCTAGATGTATTCACATGTACATTGTTTTGTAACTGTAAGTGGTAGTTTTGAGAAGTCACACAATTTTTGACGAACAACAGATGAAGATAGAAAAACAAACATTTGTTAAATCTGACATTTTAATTAAAATTCTTAAAAAACAAAAGTTGCTATCCCTCCTTAACCCTTTAACAGGCTATTTTTTCCCCTTTTTGTACTCTGAACATGTGCACACGCTTTAGAACTAACAGTAAACCGGAAGTGAAGTTGTTCACTTCTAGGATAATGTCGTTTTCTAATGTAAGTTGCCACAGACGCTTTTGGCCATTTTGCCCGATAAGTAGTGCGGCCATTTTCTTCCGCTACCCCTGTAAAGGATCAAAATGTGTAGTGACTTTGGCTACCAAGTTGTATTAGAGCTGTTCATTTTTTTTCAAAATTAATCTACAATTTAGTAATGTAAAATTCCTAAAATAGAATTCCGAAAACAACTATTTCAAAAAGTTTTATTTGTCTAAAATTAAATAAAACACACAGTATTCAATGTTAGCTTATTTTATGTAAAATAACTATGTGTACAGCTAGCTAACGCATTAGCAACGTGTTAACCAAATGGATCTAGCCAGTTGTTTGTTATCTAGATTATGGTAGCGATAGTTTAATCTACTACTCTCCATTTTGTGGAGGAACTTATTGCAAATGTAACAAATTTCTGTAACATATTTTTTTGTGGCAATTGAATCGTGTAATGTTGAGAAGACATATCTACAGTATATATCTATATCGCCGTTTTTGAAGTTGCTGGTTTTAATTCCCAATGAGCTCATGCCTAAGTGTCCGTGGAGAAGACACCTAACCCTCAGTTACTCCCACCACTGGCGCTGTCATGGTTGCCTACATGCATACTTCAATCAAGTGCAATGATGTTGTAATGCACTGAGGGAAAAGACAGCAAAGAAAAAGTTTAGCACCAAATTGAATTAAATAAGAAGAATTCAACAGCTACCTCTTTCCTGTTTAGTGTTATTTGTGCGAATCACATCTTGAGGGTGCGATCCCTATTTTATATGGAGCCCCATAAGGTTTCTTCCTTTTGTCCCCCACTGCTGTTGAATAAATGTAATATGATTAGCACTGTAAAATACAGTGAACTTGGCCATGTTTGATATCTTCATAGGGGTATTTTGAGCCACGCTTTGTCTGGCCCTTCACCTCGGACTTGTTTGCCTTGGGTGACCCTACCAGGGGCATTAAGCCCGGACAACATAGCTCCTAGGATCATTGGGGCACGCAAACCCATCCACTATGATAAGGTGGCGGCTCAAGGAGGAGCTGAAAGAATGAGATCGTGGGTACAAGCAGCCAAAATGAGCTTCCGCCGCAGGGTGGCTGGGCTCTCACTCAGAGCTCTGCCATCCGGGTGGAGCTCGATGTCGAGCCGCTCCTCCTCCAGGTTGAGAGGAGCCAGATGGGACGAGCACCTCGCAGGCGAGGTGTTTCGGGCACGTCCCACCGGGAGGAGACCAAGGGGCAGACCCCGGATCCGCTGGAGAGACTATGTCTCACAGCTGGCCGGGGAACGACTTGGAATCCTTCCGGGTGTACTGGAGGATGCAGCCGGGGTGAGAGAGGCCTGGGCTACCCGTTTGAGGCTGTTGCCCCCGCGACCTGACCCCGGAACAAGCGGAAGATGATGGAACAGAACGGAACATTTTTGATGCAGTAATCTTGTAATACATTTGTATTATATTTTTTGCTCTGTATTTAGAAAATACATGATGTGTTACGGCAATAGAGTAACTTGTCTAACATTGCTCCTCCGTCTTTCACTTTTTTCGTGCACTTTTACTAAATTGACCACTATGTTTGTTTCAAACAGCTTGATTGTTACTCGATTGATTTGCAAATAGTCAACACAATATGAAGCGCGTAATTTAGCTAGTGCACCATGCTACATTTTGTTGCATAGGCAAAAGTTAAAAGACATAAGCGCTGTACCTTATGCAAGTGTGTTATTGAACATAAAATATCTAAAAGTGTACCATTTACCAGAATTCTACTCAGAATGCTAATAAAGGAAAATAGCTTTGTTACAGGGCAGTTCTTTTTTGTTCATTTTGATGTTTCTATTCAACTGAAATTTTTACAACCTAGCCTAGACACCAAACAGGCAGGCAGACGGACCATTAGGTCAAAAGACAGACAGCCTTCTGTCCATGTTTGCCCTGGAAAGGCAATAGGACAATCAGAGGTCAAATGGCTGTCTGGGGTCAATCCTGAGTCATTAATTCTAACACCAGGCGGTAGTTTAAGACCCGCTTAGATAAAATAGATAGCCGCTGAGAACCTTAAACTGCCCCTGGGGCTTGGACGTGTGTGTGACAGGTAATTATTTTGAAGTAAACTGGAAAAAAAAAAAAAAAAAACGTGGGCGGAAACAGTTTACACAAGCCACGAGCACACATTTAAATATCTCTCAAACATAATCAGTTTGTTTTTAAATTTCAAATGAACGCGGTAGAACCTGCTAAGTGTTCGAGAACATTATTCTTAAAAATCACACTTTGATTTCCAAACAATGTCTTTATGATTGCAGTTTATTTTTGACCAGCATTCATACTTATAAAAATATTAACCAAACGATAGTAAAAAAGAATTATAATAAACTTCGAATAGAAAGCTAGCAGGTTAGAAATTTTTGGGGTACGGAAATTTCGAAAATTTTTGTAATCGTCACATATAAATATATCCAATCGTTTATGAACAAATCTCCTTCCTCTGTCTTAACTACATTTGTTTTTACTGTACAGTATCACCTCCTTAATTACCCTCTCTGTGACCGTGTTGCTGTTTTAATAAGATGCAACAGCCAGTGAAAGCTCAAATTGAAAAATTTATATTCATATCTAATGAAGCACTGAATGCTACATTCACTAAAGCGTGCCGTGGATGCTGATTTCTTAAGTGTACACAGGCAAAAAGAAAAAAATTAAATTAGCTCAAATGATATGCCTCCAGAGGCATTTAATAGGGATAACAAAAAGGTTCAGGTTGAATACAAAGAGGAGGCCAGGGTTTTATGAAGCAGAAGCCAGAGAAAGTAAAACCCAAAGGAAGATTATGCTAAATAAAATTATTTTTGAGGGTTGAATATTCATTTGGGCGGCACGGTGGCGCAGTGGTTAGCACAGTGGCCTCACAGGAGGAAGGTCAGGGTTGGATTCCCGGGTGATACGAGACTTGAAACACCGGCCTTTCTGTGTGGAGTTTGTATATTCTCTACGTGTATCTGTGGGTTTTTCCCAGGTAGTCCGGTTTCTTCCCACCCTCCAAAAATATGTACAGTATGTTAGGTTAATTGGCCGCTATAAAAATTGCCCCTAGGCACAAGTGTGTGTGTGTGTTGTGGTTGTGTGCGTGTGCCCCATTACAGAATAGCATCCTGTTTGGGGTGTAACTTACCTCTAGCCTTAAAATCAGCTGGGATAGGCTCCGCCAGTAACCCTGGTAGGGATGGACGACTCAGAAGACAAATTTTTCATCCCTGGCCTGCGTGAAGGAGGTGGCGAGTGACAGAATGAAAGCAAAACTCTCATCAATCATGCTAAATCTCGCCAACCCCCTGCATGAATCTATGGGCCATCTGAAAAGCAGCTTCAGAAACAGACTCCTGCAACCCTGTTGCTCAAAGGAACGGTACAGAAAATCATTTCTGCTGTCCTTCATCAAAATATTCCACCTTTCACTTTCAAACCTTTAAACTTTCACAACAGATTAAAATATATATATTTATACATTGTTGTCTGATATTTTATAATTGTTTTTTTATAATTGTCGCACTGCAGCGCTCAAATAAAGTATCTTCAATTCAATCATGACAATTAACTCAGAAGCTAGAAGTTGGAGTGAATCTCGTTTATCTAAGAACCAAGAGAAAGGATACAACCTGGACAGGCCTCCATTTAGTAAGAAAAACTGCTAAGATTATCAGATGTAAATCTAATTTTGAGATGATTGAATTACTTTTACCTCATTTATTTATGTTTAGGGTGCTAAGCTGAGATCTTTAAAGTCATTTTATTTTCCTTCAGGGAGACTCGAGTCCAATAATCTAGTAGCAAGGTGAGTTATAATGAGTACTTTTCGAACCATGGAAAGAAAATCAGCATCATCTCTGTTCAAGTATTTCTGTGCATGTGTGTGTTGCTGGAAGTGAGCCAGTTCATGTTTTTTGTGTCCTTCCTGCAGCTCAGCATGACTGGAAAACACACTCGGCGTGACCACTAACTGCACAAAATGAGCTTCGTTGACGTTATTTGTTCTCGCCCGTGATTCCCACTGAATGTGGCACCGGCAGTGCAAACAGCTCTGCTTGTTATCCAATTGTGCCTCTGCCAGGTATGGCAGGCAGAGTAGTGTTTGCAGAGTTGACTTGAAGTCCCAAAAAGCAGTCTCTCTGTGACAACCTGTCAGTCATTACTTATACGGCAGCGCACCGGGTGACTTTTCTCACACATTCTGCCGACAACGCCAACTCTGGGTGTTGTCTGTTTCCATTTTGTTCTTGTAGAGGTGTCTGTCATTTCCTTCACTACCAGCTTTCCCTTCTGTTTTTGAAAGCCCCCTGTTTGCACCGTAAATATATCTCACACACCCCTCGGCTCGCGACTCCAAACTGATTCCTGTCAACTACAACCCATCTTTGTAATAATGACGCAGCTTTACTTTGAGAAGAGAAAAAGAACAGGGAGGATGAGGGAAGAGAAACAGCCTGTAATTAGTGGTCCTAACTGGAAGGGAGAACAGGGGGCCACATGGTTGGGGCATCTGTGGCTAAGCACACACACATACACAGTCCCGCTGGCATCTGGGGGTCCGGTGGTGTCAACCCTACTCTGGGCCAGTGGCCAGCGCCTCTGTCCCTGTCATGTGGGCCCGTTAATGAGGAAGTCACATATGGACCAGAGACCCTTGTTAGGCAGCCAGGCAGGGAAACACACACACGCACATGCTGTAATGTGGGAGGAATACACACACACTGGTGAAATAAGTGAGGCACACACACACATAAACAGGTGCAAGTTAGGGTGGATTGATGGACACGGAGCAATGGAAGCAAGCTGGGGGCAGAGAGAGAACATCCTGTCATGGACGACATGAGGGCAGCACCAGACGACACACATACATACACACGCACATGCTGTATATGCCTACAATGAGCAGCAGTAGATCATTCAGACAGAAAATTCGGCAGGAAATGCAAGAATTGAACTAAACTGTGATGAAACTTTAGAAGCGGGAGGTCATTCGGATTCAGAGCCTTGTTGAAATCCAATGGGTCCCAATGGGACCTAAATGTGTCGTTGTTGGTTCAAGCAGTTAGGAAATAAAAAATCTGTTCGTATCCAACTAAATCAAGAATTGAACAAGATCAAGAATTCAACAAGAACTGCATTAAAAAGAGACCTAAAACACTTAAATTCCAAGTTTGTAGGGATTCCAGAGGTTGTAGAAGATTGGGGAGACTCGTTTGAGATGGAGAAACTCCACAGGAACTCAAAAAACTATAAGTATTTGAAAATTCTTCTCATTGCCCAATTGTCAAACCTTGAAACTAATGAAATGTGAAAAACTACACCTGAGTACCTTAAACATTTACCTTGTCTGGTAAGGTTTTTTTTGGTTTGTAGGGCTGGAATTCGGTCAAAACACGAATTCTTGGATTCTTGTTTTGGCCAAACAAGAATACAAAACAAGGATTCTTGAAGCCACAAGGATTCTTGTAGCCAATAGAAATATGTACTTGTTGCTGAAACGTGGCCATACCAGCCGGGCAATGCCTAATCCCGTCAGA
The DNA here is from genome assembly GCA_902685375.1 of Neostethus bicornis. Taxonomy (NCBI): domain Eukaryota; kingdom Metazoa; phylum Chordata; class Actinopteri; order Atheriniformes; family Phallostethidae; genus Neostethus; species Neostethus bicornis. Next base: position 9,082,952 of record LR738563.1, read on the forward strand.
TCTCAAAAGCTAAGGAGGCTGGGTCTGGGCAGTGCTTGGATGGGTGACCACTGGAACCCTAGTGGGATGGCCATTGAGATCAAATTGTCGGTGTGTCTCTGGGCAAGACACTTCACCCACTTTCCCTAGTTTTGATGGTGTATATGATTGGTTGGTGATAGTCAGAGAGGCCGATGGCGTAAAAATGGCAGCCTCGCTTCGGTCAGTCTGTCCCAGAGCAACTGTGGCTACAACAGTAGTTTACCCTTACCTGATATGGAGTGAATGAATAAGCATATCTTTGAAGTGTCTTTGAGCGTCCTGGAAAAATGCCATAAGATCAATGCGTTATTATTGTTAAACCAGGAAGTTGGAGCATGTGACAGGCTCTGGGCTGATACAAAAATGGCTGTGATATCAACATCCCACAAAGTTTACCGTGTATGATTAAGCACAAGCCCTACAGTGACGGCCGAATGAAGTGATATTGCAAAAAAGGAATTTGTAAAAATTGCTCGTGGCATCTTGAAGTCTTAAAATTAGGAATTTTGATGATTATAATTCAACACTTTTCAATAGATATCATATTCTTGAGGAAGTTCGAAGGACAGTACCTGGACCAAATAAAATATTTTAACAATAGAGAACCATAGAAAGAAAGAAGCTACTCAGTTTCAGGTCATCAACCGTTTCCAAAACTAGACTTATTTGTTTGTTCAGAGTACTTTCCATTTGCCTTTCCAATGACTTTTGAATTTAGGAAAGGACATCAGAACAGAGATGGCTCAGCTGTTGCCCAGACCTTCGGCCCTGCTATGGATGTGTGTCTATGGTAAGAGGAGGGGTGGCGGAGGCATCACGGGGGCGACGCTCTTTCACTCGGGCCTCTCACCAGCTGTCACCCCCAGCACACCGCTGAATGGGGCCTGTCACTCTGTCAGCCCCGCCGGGATTTAACTGGTCAACGGAGAAAGGGGGATAGAGCGCGGCGAGGAGGACGGAGGTAGCAGAGGAGAGAAAAGAGGATGGAGGGTGGGGTAAGCGTAGAGGAGAGCAGCGGGGTAAAATGAAATACAAAAGCAGCTCAGAAAAAGCTGGAGAGCAGGGATTAGGGTGCACATGTGTAGAAGACACTAATGCATCTTACACTAACTTCAACCTCAACCCCTTCCCTGTGCATCCCCCACTCAAAGCCCAGGATTAGAGATCCCGTGTGGGCAAAGAAGAAACATATAGGCTCTGGTCTACACATCTACACGGGGTTATTATCCATGGAGCCCCTTTTAGCTTATTACAGACCTCATCCTGATATTTATGAGCCGTTTGTGTATAACTTTGGCTTTTAGAATACATTAACGATGTTCCTTAAATTGGGATTAGACAGGTTCGGGCAACTCAAAGGGTGTGGGTTTGTGTTTGCCACCAATCAATCTGTTAGGTTAAATCTCTCCATTCCTCTTACACTCATCCAATCCCATCTCGCTTTCTCTTCCATCTTTCGCTCGGCTGCTTTTTGTTTGGAGAGAATGATAGAACAAGAGGGGCAAGTCTGAAAAACCTGAGAGAGGTGAGTCAGGGAGGAAAGGAAAGTACTGCACACAGCTGATACTGCCATCGCAATCCTTCAAATGTATTCCACCGCATTCAAATTCTAATGGAAGTAAGTGAGCTGGAAATTAATCGGAGTGAAGAATTCAACTGAGCCCTCCATACATTCTTGCTAATGGGCAAAATTTAGTCTTAACTGGAAACAATTAACAAAATATTTCTGATATTCAATTTTTGTCCTTGACCCTTGAGCGGGAGTATAAAGTTTTTCTCTAGTCAAGAAAAATGAGCCCATTTGTGGCAGACACTATTGATTTTGGAAATTTTTGATGTTAATATGTAAACAAGGTTCCGTCATATTGGAGAAAGCTGTAAAACCAGCTATTTGAACACAGATGTGGAGTTTCTACTCTATCAGGACTTTCACGTCCTGCTTTGAGCTCAACCTGACTTGTCTTGACTTGTAAAAATTCAATCTCTTCCAACGCAGAAGTCATCCCAAAAACCTCCCATTTTCGTCAACATTTTTGGTGAACAATATACATTAAAACATATTTCTTGTTATGCCCAGAAAGCAAGAAATTATAAACAGTAGTCTGAAATAATTACCGTATTATTTCCAATAGAAGCACACTCCTGTTTTTCCCAGAAACTTGAATACAGCAAAGCTTTGAGTCCGACAAAAATAAGTCTTTCATATACAACTTTAGCTCAAGTCTGACATGTCCTTGTCCATTTAAATAGCGTTAGCTAATTGAAAATAAAAAGTTGAAAATAAATAGCGTTAAATAGCGTGCTTGTCCAGCTTGTACTCGTACCGTAATGAGTCCAATTTTTTGCTCTGCAAGTTTTTTTTTTTTAAATAGCTTAATCATAGACGCATGCGTAAATATCGGGAATAATACGGTATTTACATAATATAAAGCATAGCTATGATTAGAGAAGGTATGGTACTGACAATAAAGTGAAAGTTTATTGTAATGTTTGTTAATGACTCTTGGGTAGGATATCCTAGAAAAAGAAAAAGGTTGACGTATTGTTTTTTCGTACTGTTGATGTGTCACTTAAAGCTTTTCTTCGAGCAAACTTTTCAAAGGCCACCGCCGAATTTCAAAGGACAAAGATGTCAAAGGCGGTAAATTTTTATTGATTTCTGTAACATGTACAAAACACTTTTCTAAAAGAAAAAGCAAAGCAACCAAAATCCGAGCAGTTTTAGTTTCCATGAAGTTGCTTCTCCTAGTTGTTTTTTTTTTTCTTCCCAAGTTTGGATCAAAATTCAGCCATGCTCATCATGAATAGCCAAAAAATCACAGTCTCTTGCCCATAGGGGTCAGTAGCACTTCACTAAATGACTGTGGATTTGCAATGGAAAAGAGCTGCTGGTGGATTGTCACTGTGCACGTGCTCTTTGCCTCTTCGTGCACACCCTCACACACAATAATACTTCCCCCATATGCTCAACTCTAAGCTAACCCACAGAGCTGCTCTCACCCTTACATGTATGTAGCATTTTCCCAGCATGCCTTCCTTCGCACGCCATTATCTACATTTCTTTACATGGCGTGAACAGAAAGTGAGGCCTTGGATATTTGGCCGCAGCTCAGGCCGGACCTGATTAGCGAGGACTACATGGGTGCGACATGTCCTCTCTGCCAGGGTGTGATTTACCCCCCTATACACACACACGCTCATACATGCCAATCCACTGCCTGGAAGAGTAGACAGGCCTCCAGCAACATCCACACCACCCTTTGCCCCCTCTTTTTTTTCCCTCCTCCATCACACACACCACTAATGCAAATGAGCTCTCTGGTCAGCCATGCTGAAAAGGCAAGAAGAAGGCAGGAGCGTATGGCCAAACAGCGGGGCGACCAACCCTCCATCACTCACCCCTCCCCGCACACAAACACAATATCTTCCAAAATCCACCCCACTTTCTGAAAAAAAAACAACACTCGCACACTTTCAAACGTTCCCCCTCACACTTACATATTCATCACATGTGGGGATGGAAATGCTGCTCAGCAGGATGGACTCCTAGGATGAAGACAAAGTTTTGTTCTGCTACTCAAGTCGGTGGCAAAAAAATAAAGTTTAGGGTTTGTTGACGACGTATTCGCCGAAACTTGCACTTGTTAGCTTTTGAAAGCCAATGTCGTAAAGAAATCTAAATTAAATGTCAAAATTACAAAACATTTTTTCTAATTTGGTCAATAAGTATTTAATGACACATAACTTTAAACTAATTTTTATATAAAAAATGAATAAGCAAATAAAATATGCATCATCATAAAAAATACATTTTTTTTTTTTTTTTATAAAAACTTTCCCAAAAAATGCAAATTAAACAATTTTTTTGATAACTCATTTATCGGAATTTTTTTTTATGTAAAGTCCTTTATATTTGCTTATTTTATTTTTTCTAGATTGCTTTTATAATATTTTGTCTCAATATTGATTAAAAATTTAAGGAGGACTAACATTTTCTTTAAACTGTGTTTTATTTGAAAAAAACAAGATTTTGCATTAAAAATGTTTCATTAATTTGTTTAATAGAGTAATTAGACGCGTTAAAGTTGTAACAAAATGAGTAAATTGGTACACATTTTGATGCCTAAATTATTTTTAAATTTCGAAAACACTTTCTAATTATGTAAAAAAAAAAGAAACATTTGTTTTTTCAAATAAAACACTTTTGTACGAATTTGTTACAAATTTTACAAATTTGTACAAATTTTGTTACAAATTTGTACAAATTTTGTTACAAATTTGTACAAAATATGAAATTTGTACAAAAGATGAAACTTTGATAAATCTTAAGTTTCATCATGAGATTTTTCGAAGTTTTATTAATTCCAAAAAAAAAATATAGTAACTTTTTACAATTTTTTTTATGATCTTATACAATAGAACCTAAATGTTTTTTTACATAATTGAAGAGCAGAAGATCAACTTTTCTTACACTGGTGTCACAAATGGCTCGATGTATGATGAGCTCAACCGTTGTAATTGGTAGAAAACAAGTAATAACGCTGCAGCAACTCAAAGGGTTTCAAGGTTGAAATAGCGCCTGCGTCCCTTTGAGTCCTCGACAGAACATTTTAGCTGACGCACAAGCACACCATTAACGAAAGTGGACTCATTTTCTCCATCCTTCACTCTTTAGATTCAGTTGCAGCATCAATTTCTTTCCTCTAATTCTGAATCCCAGCTGAGCAACTTGTATTATTTCATCACAGGAGCATTGTCTTCACTTCAGCTCTCATTAGGCAGTGTTCCCCTCCTCCTCTGCCGGCTGCACAGTCACGTCTGCAGACATCAATCAGCTCAACAGAGGGAGGCCAATCGCATCAAGTTCAGGTCCAGAAATGAAGACTTTACAGTATTTTTAAATATATTTACTTTCACGTATTACAGAACTTATTTTTTAAAGTACAGTATTTTTTCTTCTATTGTATTAATTGTCTGGTGTTTTATGAATTTTTATTAGCAAAATTTGACAAACACGCATATGAATAATGTTTATATGTACATGTATAAACAATTTGAATAATCAAAAAGTTAGTCCAAATAATTTCATTTGTAATCTTCAAATAAGCAAAACAAAAACAAAATTATTTCAGGTTTAAAAAACACAAAATACGAATCAGAAAACGAAAATGCAAAGAAATAAAATAAAAGTCAGACACCAAATAAACTTCGACTCAGCTGAACAATTATTTGGAAGTTTTTAATTGTTAATCTTTTGATCTTTTTTCTACTTTTTATGCCTTTTTTTTTCATTTTTGACATTTAATTGCCTTTTAAATAAAATTTCGAACCTTCTTAAAAAAAATTGCAAAAACATTTTTTATAGCAAAAATAGTTTGTCTAAAAGACATTTTTTTGTTCTTGTAAAATCTTAAAAAGTGACTTCCCTAAGAATTCTCGGAGGTGGGATTTGAGTTACAAACATGCTAATGTTTGTAATCGCGTCACACCTATTGCACCAGCATTTCGATACCATGACACAGCAACAGATCAAAATGAGAACTCGTGTTACTTCTTGTTCGGTTCATCAGAGGGGGTAAAATAAATATAATTCCACGTAAGTCGAGGTCAGCCATCCACATCCCAGAGAGGGGTTGGACCCTGACCTCTTAGTGGTGACCCTACAGTTCCCGAGGAACACCTAGAACATTGTTTAGCAACCACTCGCGTTCAATCTTCCCCCCCTTCGTCCCATGAGCTGCGATACACGCTCCGTCCTGCAACGCTCCAAGGTGTAGCGGTGATGAAAATGTTACAGCAGCAACAGGGCCTGTCAGGGAAGTGGACGGGAGTGGAAGGGGGTTAGTGGTGCTGTCGGCTGGGGGGAGGCTATGGGAGGTTTTCACTCAGTGGAGGAAAGAAAAGAGGCCAAAGGAAAAAAGAGCGAGTGGGGGGGTCACAATAACCGATGAAAAGATGAGATGTGAAGAGGGAAAAATGTTACTTCTGGAGGCGGTTTTCTCAAACTAACGAGAACAGAGCTCTTCACCTTTGCGGTGCAAAGGTCAGATTTGGCCGCGGGGCGAGTCAGCCCAGACTCATAGAAGCAACTTTCCCTTTTCTTCATTTTTTTTCTTCTATTTTCTCTCCATAGAGGGATAAACGTGTGTGCGTAAATGTGTGTGGAGCCGAGAATCCCTATGTGTGTCTACGTGTGTGTGTGAGTGAAAGCCCAAACCTGGCAATCACATAATAAATTGGGTGTATTACCCCACCTTTAATGATGGTGTAAATCTGCAGGTCATAGGGCTCCTCTCAGAACATTTCTCACAATACTGTATGTTTCTTTTTTTTTTTACACATAAAAGTTCACAACATAAAATATAAAGCAAAAAATTTAGAAACCAACCAAGCATTCAGTTTGACCATTGTAGAGGACAACATTTAATTTGGACACTTTTAATCGTGTTCTACACATCTATTGAAAAATGACTTTGAAGCTTTTTCTACGACGGATCCCTGCTGGAAAAATGAGGGATTACAAAGAGTGTTTTACAAACTCCGTCTTTCCAAAAGTTTTGCTTTTTCTCATCTGTTGGCTCAGCTGTCAAAATATTTAGCCGCGAATCACATCATGTTCATTTGAACAACGACAAACTTGTGTTTTGCTAAAAGCTTTCAAAAGTTGATGATTTGATGATTATTCAAATTTATAGATGTTATCTTTGTTATTAAAGATGAAAAGAGGTTCAAATGATTAAAACTGAAGAACAAGGCTTAAGTTGTTTAGTCGCATTACAAAAGCGTAATTAAACCATACAAACTACAACTTTGAGCTGACCTTTAACAACATTAGCGATGTTATCACTAAGTCAAAACAAAAGTTGCTGTTGTTGAATTTGCATATTTAGAGCCCATTTTGGATGAGCGCTAATATAGATGGGTTAGCGCTAATATTAATTTTAGATGACTTAATAAAAACATTTCTATTTTAACGCTAATGTACAAGAATTTTGAATAAATTAAGTAAAAAAGTGGTTGTTTGCAGACGTCTTACTTTCAAGCAATTTGATCTTAAACCGCCAATTGTGCGTCTACAACTCTTTTATGTTTGGGAATCCCGAAAAAATGCTTTATGTGACATTGATTATTTGTTAAATGCCTAATACGATTAACACAAGCTAGTTTATTTTATGCTGTTTGAGGTTAGGGTTTAAACGATAGAGTTGTAAAGCCCACCACACCCACACAAAAAAAGGGTAAGCAAAGAGCGACACATTTTGACTAACTGATGGAGTGAAAGTGTTGGAAGAAAGAATGAGAGAGAGAGTGAAAGAGAGGGAGATGGAGAAGTCTGATTAATAATTGCAAGGCTGCTAGGTGCCGATCTACTGGCTTCACACTTCAGTGGGCCGGCGCGGGGATCTCGCCCTCGGCCGTGTCGGTGGGGCTCATTAGCGAACCTCTGGGGACCTGACAGAAATTGTTAGCGGGGATGTGATGGCCGAATCAGAACGACCACTCCTCTTTTTCACCACTGCTATTCCCACCATTCTTAGTTTCCAACCAACAAGCCAGCAAGGGGAGACCTTCAGATTCAAAACATGGCTGCCTCTACCACACCTGTAATCAAACTGTTCCCCCAACCAAAAAAAAAAAAAAGGAGCACCAGGGGAGCATGAACAGCTACAAGCCCAGCTCTGATTGGAGCTGGTGGAGGCGAGGACTACCAGATCCATAATTGATGTGTGAGCACAATTACAGGCCTCCAGACATCAGCAAAGTGTTGCACAAGCGCGCCTCAAGGATAGTTGAATTTTGAACAGGCCTTGCATAAAAATCGAGGATCACTTTTTTTTTTTTTCCCTTCTTTTTTTTTTAACCGACCGCCCACCCTCACCTACGCTTAGTCTCCCACCACCCCATTCTGAATTTTGATTTGACCGCATGTGTGTGAGTCCTAAATGTGCAAAGTTAGTAAAAATGGATGAGTGAATGCGGACTCACTCCACTGCGTGTTATTCCACTGTCTGGTGCATATGTTTGACTTTAAGGGTCTTCATTTGCACTTATCCACTCCCACTGCCTTTGGCATTGATCTTTTTATACTAATCTTTGTTTAAAATAACTTAGTACCCCGAAAAAAATTTGAAGTGTATTGCAGTTAGTCATACTTTACACATCTTTGTTTTTTAATAGCTTTTGACTGCAAATTTTTTACTTTGACCAAATTTATGATACAGTGTATGAATGACAACCGCTCGACTCAAAACCGTCACATCAGTTACTCTTTGCTATCCCTGAAGAATGTGGAATTACTAAACTTGAGAAAATCCCAGTCGATTCGGGACACATGGTGTGCTCACGTTTGGAAATGGATGTGGCAGTGAACAAAATCCAAAGGCAAGAATAGTATCCAAATACTGGGTGGTAGCACTTGCAAACAGTGGTGGATGAAGTACTCACTTTTACCTGGGTAAAAGTACAGATAATTAGGCAAAAAAAAAAAAACTTAAGTAAAAGTACCAAGAAAAAAATCTACTTAAGTAAAAGTACAAAAGTAGTTGGTGTAAAAAAAAAAAGAAGAAAGGAAAGGGGGCTAGTCAAGCTATCCCCTGCAGGGCCAGCGAATGGGCCACCAAAGTGCAGGAAAAAAACTCTTATTTTTCAAAATGTTCTGGGAGAGAGGCCCTCAGTCCTTCTATACTGGCTTTGTCAATGACATCACGCCCCGCCTCGCCCCCTTTAGAAAATTCTTGGAGCCGCCCCTGCTCCTTGTAATGATTGCTCAACTTTTTATTTAAAAGTAAACACAACGAACAACAATCTTGTGACTCTTTTTCAATTTGTGCTATATTTGATGTTAGTTTTTTGGCGCTAAATGACTGCGGAAAATGTTTACTCTTGATTCTGATTGGTCCTCGATTCATTACTTCTCCCTCTTTGTGACCACATGCGATCAACTGCTTTCTCTACAAGTTGATTTTGGCGATGCGGCTTCAAAATGTGCTAAAAAAACCCTGTATTTTTTTCAAATTCCTGACCGAAAATGCAACGAAAAATTACAAACAGACTTTTTAAAAGTAGCGGAGTAAAATTACAGATATTTGCTCAAAAAATGTAGTAAAGTAAAGGTCTAATTTTTACTTAAGAAAAGCACAGATACACAATCTTTTTACTTAAGTACAGTAACGAAGTACATTTACTTCGTTACGTTCCACCACTGCTTGCAAATTACTTAAAAACACAGGAATGAAATCGAAAACCACTACAGGCTCGATTCTGATGTTGAAATAATGTTTGAGCAAAAAAAAAGAAGAAGAAAACCTCTAAAAATGGGATTCTGCACAAACTCCACCCTCATAATTTTGAAGTAAAATCCTTCAAAGCAAACTTGTTTGGTTTCCATCTGATAATCCGAAGAGATTACATGAACAACCAAGTGTTCATAGGTTAAATTATCTTACTCAAATGTTTGTTTATGAGGTATTATGGCGCGGAAAAGCGATACTAATGCTCACGTCAACACATTGACGTAGTCCAACTGACCCTTGAGTTCAGGTAAAAATACGGTAGCATTTTCTTTGAAAATAAACCCAAACACCTTTGATATCCACAGCTGAATCCAAGCTAATCTTCATCTAAGCTTCATCAGATATCTTTTCTAAACTGAATTATAGAGGAGGGGAAAGGGAGATGAAGTAGAGATTGTACGAACTAGCTAGCTACGCCGCTGCATCTAGTGTCTTCACCCTTGAGTGTCAACAGGTGAAAGTGGGCGATAACACTGTTTGATGTTGCCAGACAGAATTTTTACCACCCAACTTCACTTCTTTTGCTCCTAGACCTCTCAGCAGACATCAAAGCCCCCCTTCCTCCCCTCTCTACCTCTCTCTTCTCGCTTTAATCCAGTGCAGCAGAGCCCTTCAGTTCAAAGCGCTCAGGAGCAACCCTTCCACACTCGAAAAAACTGCAACCCAAACTTTTTCTTCACCCCCTCTAACGTCAGCCCCACCTCTACTCTGCTGAGTAGCAATTACAGCTCAGCTAACGCGCTGACCAGCTCCCGCTATTAATTAATCCCACAAAGAGCGTTCATTTCCTGGCTTTCTCAGATTGACAAGAGATGAAGGGGAGATGTGTGGGAGGGGGCAGAGATGCCGGTTTCAAAGGCAATTCAGTCTGACCAAGCCAAAGGGACCAGAGAAGAAGAGAGTAAAAAAGGGATATGAGAAGAAAGACTGCACTCGTAAAGTAGGTGAAGGTGGAGGGCACATTTGATACAGGGCCCTACTTGAATGTGATTGAATGCTTTGTTGCTGAGGGCTCTTCGCTAATCTTTACCTGCACAAAAATTCACAGCGTTGGAAAATGCCAGCTGAAGGGCCTGTGAGTTTGAGAGGCTTTGGCCTGGGTGGGCGAGACAGTTGCAAAGAGGTTTCATGCCCTGCCTTTTTCTCTCTTACTTCCTTTCCACTCTTTGGACTTCATTCTCCAAAAGAAAAAGCCTCCCTTTCCTCTAACGGACACTTTTTGGAGTAGGTGACTGGAGAGGGAGGAAACGCTGGTGGATAAAAGGAGAGAGCGCAGCTTTAGAGAGGATAGACAGAGGAGAAAGGGTGGGGCTAAAGAGAAGAACAAGTGACAGCAAAAGGATTTGGACATTTCATTCATGTCCTGTGCGCAATTGGACTTGAATGGAGTGGCACAATCTGATGGCCGGAGGGAATTCTCTTTTCTTTGCTTTGAAAGGAAGTGTTAGCATCATTCCTCGGGTGGTCATCTTAGAATATGGATATGCTAGTTACATCCCGCTATAGCCCAACTTGACCTCACCCATTACAGCAACAACAGGCTATTTTATTGATGAACACCCTAAACACGGCATCAAACTTAAAAAGTACGGTTAGGTTTTATATGTTTTTTTGCATTGAGATTTTCATTCATTCATTTTCTGAACTGCTTATCTCAGTTGATTTAAGGCAAGAGGCAGTTTACATCCCGAAAACAGATCGTCAGTCTGTTGCGGTGCCACATACACCCAACCACTCATTTCTAGGGACAATTTCATTGAGGCCAATTAATCTAACGCATGTTTTTGGAGGGCGGGAGAAAACACACATATTCACAAGGAGAAAATGTAAAGTCCTCAGACAAAGGCCAGTGTTTTCAAGCCTTGCCCCCACCCAGGATTTGAACCCCAACTTTCTTGCTGGGAGGCCACTGTGTTAATCACTGCACCACCATGCAGCCACTTTCCAAATTGATGCGTTAGAGTGTTCAATCTTCCATATCTCGGTAATTTTTGGTTGTCCAAGTTGATGGCAGGATGTGATGTCACAAAAACCAGAAAGTTAAAAGTTTTGGGTCCTGCACCTGTTTACACCCTTTCTCCACAAGAGGACATTTCACAAGAGGAGAAAGGGTGGGGCGAAAGAGAAGAACAAGTGACAAAAGTGCAAAAGGATTTGGACATTTCATTCATGTCCTGTGTGCGATTGGACTTGAATGGAGTGGCACAATCTAATGGCCGGAGGGAATTCTCTTTTCTTTGCTTTAAAAGGAAGTGTTAGCATCATTCCTGGAGTGGTCATCTTAGAATATGGATATGCTAGTTACAACCCGCTATAGTCCAACTTGACCTCACCCATTCTAGCAACAACAAGCTATTTTATTGATGAACCCCCTAAACACGGCATCAGACAGAAAAAGGTACAGTTAGGTTTAATGAGATTTTCATTCATTAATTTTCTGAACTACTTATCTTTGAAGGGGTCGCCACAGCCTATCCTGGCTGACTTAAGGCGAGAGGCAGTGTACACCCCGAAAACAGATCGCCAATCTGTTGCGGTGCCACATACACACAGTCACTCATTTCTAGGGACAATTTCATTGCCCAAATAACCTAACACACATGTTTTTGGAGGGTGGGAGAAAACACACGCATTTACAGGGAGAAAATGTAAAGTCTACAGAGAAATTCCAGTGTTTTCAATCCTTGTCCCCACCCAGGATTTGAACCCCAACTTTCTTGCTGGGAGGCTACTGTGTTAATCACTGCACCACCATGCAGCCACTTTCCAAATTGATGCGTTAGAGTGTTCAATCTTCCATATCTCGGTAATTTTTGGTTGTCCAAGTTGATGGCAGGATGTAATGTCACAAAAAACCAGAAAGCAGGAAGTTAAAAGGGTTCTGAGATCCTGCACCTGTTTACACCCTTTCTCCACCGGAGGAGAAAGGTTGGGGCTAAAGAGAAGAACAAGTGACAGCAAAAGGATTTCGACATTTCATTCATGTCCTGAGTGCGATTGGACTTGAATGAAGTGGCACAATCTAATGGCTGGAGGGAATTCTCTATTCTTTGCTTTAAAAGGAAGTGTTAGCATCATTCCTGGAGTGGTCATCTTAGAATATGGATATGCTAGTTACATCCCGCTATAGTCCAACTTGACCTCATCCATTATAGCAACAACTGGCTATTTTATTGATGAACCTCCTAAATACAGCATCAAACTTAAAAAGGTACAGTTAGGTTTTATATGTTTTTTTGCAATTAAATTTTCATTCATTCATTTTCTGAACTGCTTATCCCGGCTGATTTAAAGTGAGAGGCAGTGTACACCCCAAAAACAGGTCGCCAGTCTGTTGCGGTGCCACATACACCCAACCACTCATTTCTAGGGACAATTTCAGTGCGGCCAATTAACCTAACGCATGTTTTTGGAGGGTGGGAGAAAACACACATATTCACAGGGAGAAAATGTAAAGTCTTCAGAGAAAGGCCAGTGTTTTCAAGCCTTGTCCCCACCTGGGATTTGAACCCCAACTTTCTTGCTGGGAGGCCACTGTGTTAATCACTGCACCACCATGCAGCCACTTCCCAAATTGATGCGTTAGAGTGTTCAATCTTCCATATCTCGGTCATTTTTGGTTGTCCAAGTTGATGGCAGGATGTGAGGTCACAAAAACCAGAAAGCAGGAAGTTAAAAGTTTTGGATCCTGCACCTGTTTACACCCTTTCTCCACCGGAGGAGAAAGGATGGGGCTAAAGAGAAGAACAAGTGACAGCAAAAGGATTTGGACATTTCATTCATGTCCTTTGTGCGATTGGACTTGAATGGAGTGGCACAATCTAATGGCGGGAGGGAATTCTCTTTTCTTTGCTTTGAAAGGAAGTGTTAGCATCATTCCTGGGGTGGTCATCTTAGAATATGGATATGCTAGTTAAATCCCGCTATAGTCCAACTTGACCTCACCCATTATAGCAACAACAAGCTATTTTATGGAGGAACCCCCTAAACACAGCATCAAATTTTAAAAAGTACAGTTAGGTTTTATATGTTTTTTTGCAACAAGATTTTCATTCATTCATTTTCTGAACTGCTTATCCCGGTTGATTCAAGGCGAGAGGCAATTTACATCCCGAAAACAGATCGTCAGTCTGTTGCGGTGCCACATACACCCAACCACTCATTTCTAGGGACAATTTCATTGTGGCCAAATAACCTAACACGCATGTTTTTGGAGGGTGGGAGAAAACACACGCATTCACAGGGAGAAAATGTATAGTCCACAAAAAAAGGCTAGTGTTTTCAAGCCCCGTCCCCACCCGGGATTTGAACCCCAACTTTCTAGCTGGGAGGCTACTGTGTTAATCACTGCACCACCATGCAGCCACTTTCCAAATTGATGCGTTAGAGTGTTCAATCTTCCATATCTCAGTAATATTTGGTTGTCCAAGTTGATGGCAGGATGTGATGTCACAAAAACCAGAAAGCAGGAAGTTAAAAGTTTTGGATCCTGCACCTGTTTACAGGACTCTGGGTTTTCAACATTGAGCCCAACTTGGTGATTGGCAAAGACTTGAAAATCCAAGGTAATTAAAGGATCCTTGTTGGCCTGTCAAAGTAAGAATCGGTTAACATATATGTTTAACTATTTAAGCTGGCTTTTGTTAGCCTTTTAGCTTGTTTTTCTAATTAGCATAAGGGATTTTAAGCATGTTGTTTAATTGACAAATAATATTTGGATTATTTTTTGGTTTTCATTTGAATCTTCTCGAACAAAGAAGGGCAGAGGTTTGAGTCACATGTGGGGACGAGGCTTGAAAATCCTGCCTTTCTGTGTAGAGTTTGCATGTTCTCCTGTGAATGGGTGGGATTTTCCCTAGGTACTTCAGTTTCCTTTCACCCTCCAAAAACATGCATGTTAGTTTAATTGGCCACTGGAAAATTGTCCCTAGGAAGGAATGTGTGCTTGTGTGGCGCCGCTACAGACTGGCGACCTGTTCAGGGTGTACCCTACCTCTCACCGAAAATCAGCTGGGATAGTCCACGGCACCTCCCGAGACTGTCAGGGATAAATTATTCAGGTGAATTAATGAATTTGAATTTTTTCGAACAAAATCAAATTCCCATGTTGAAGATCTAAATAATAATAATAAAAAAATCAATTCTTCAAGTAAATTGAGTTTATAGGCTTTTTTCTCACTATTTAAAGTTTTGAAGAAAGACGTAATACCAAAATATTTTTTTTTAATTCTTCTCCTATGTGTCAAAGTATCAATATTTGACATCAATGTCTTTGAAGGTGCTTGATTGGGGCCCAAAACTTTGTTTTAAGATGCTAGGATTGATGTGGTTTTCAATTATTAAAGCTTCTCTTTGTTTGTTGTGTCCTACAGGGAAGCTGTTAAAATGACCAAAAAGAAAACGTTGATCATTCTTGAAAGCACTTAAAGTTCTTATTTTAGATTTAGAAACCTAAGTGGACAGTGATGTTAACTCAAACCACAACAGCATTGTTTTAATTAGAATCAACAGCTGCTTTATTTACAGTGGGGATTTCACCTCTTAGCTTTTGTTACATTAAAAATTCACATTCTTTTTGGCTTCATAAGGAGCCTGAAACACTATCACGCAACCCCTCCACAGCTTAACCTCTTATGTATAAATGCTCGCAAATTTTGCCTATGACCGAATGCGAGACGGGCTTTGAAGCTTTCCAAAATGTGTAGCAGCTTCATGACTTTTGCCTTGTTCGTTGAGTAAAATCACATGTTAGCAGGAGATCATGTTTCTTCTACATTGGCAGGTGTGAGGAACAGAAAAAAGTGGAGATTTAAATATTCAGCCTGCCCAAAAAAAAGGGGGGGGTAAGGGTAGAGGTCATTTCCACTGACCCCGTATGTCTGCAGGTTCATTACACGCCGCCTCTTCATGCTAGGCCAGATGTTCTCGCACGAAAATACTTGAACTATAACGCAGACATGCTTGTAGATATTTAGCAAAAAAAATGTACTCGAGTTGCTTGTTTTTCTATCATTCATCACCCTGATGTCAGAAGTCATTTTATCATGCTTGTTTTCTTATACAAACTGCTTTAAAACTGTGGAAATTAATGGCTACCCCTGATTGGACGTGATATCCATTTTCTGTTCTATGTGTGGTCAAACCTCTGAATTTGTTTTTCTTTTATTAGGAATGAGATGTTTTCTACTAATTTCGGGGGATTTCCACACTTGGAGATCTATTGAGTCGGTGAGTTATATTTTCAAACACAGTAGTAGTTTGATTCATTGTGCGATGGTCTCGCTGTTTCCACAAAATCCAGGCTGGCACTTGGAAAACAGAGAATTTCCTTTGGGCTAATTTGTTCCTCAGGGATGGCCTTATGAGCTATTACCAGACTTCCCTCTGGTGGTTTAGTGGGTCACGGTGGTAAGGCAAACTAACATTTTAAAAACTTAATTTTCCCTTCTTGTTTGGTCAACCTGATTAGAAAACTGCTAATTCCGCTCCCAGGTGTCATTAATCATATTGACACCTGTATCGCGAGCTAGTTGGGGTCAAGCGTGTAAATAGCACAAAGGCAGCCATGTTTAAAATATTTAGAATAAATATTCTAAATATTAAAAGTTGTATTTTAACAATGGCGTATAAGCCATTAGTCAACTTTTTTGATTTTATAAAGAATTTCACTCTAAAAAAAGTTTTCTGAATAAAAAACTGCAGTTTGAATTTTGTCTTCGTCAAAATCAGCCATACAATCATTAATAATCTAAAAAGTTTTTGGTTCAACTAAGTAGTTTGAAAGTAAACTTTAACTCCACAAAGTAAATTTATGAATCTAGAAAGTTATCCTGTTCCAAATGCCACCCATTAATTTTATGCTAGCACTGACAATGCTAATCTAGTCACTGTTTTGGCGAAATCAGAGTTGTCGTTTGATATCACAACTTTTGTATGTGATTGAAAAAACCTTGTTATTTTTTGCCCGAAAACTAAATTTTATTGAAGTTTTGCTGTTTTTTTTTTTATTTTTACCGAATATTATCCTCTGCTACTTGACTTTGCCGTCCTGCTGTTGTTTAGAGGGTCAGGGGGCGAATCTGGGCATCCAGAATTCCCTGGAACTCCAATGTGACACAGCACCTGTCTTCCATTTCAGCTCTCGTACCCCAAACCTTGCACCAGACCTCTCCATCAAAGAGCTCGGCCTGTGCTGACTCACACGCAGCAACAGCCAGGACATCTGTGGAGTGTTGGCAGGCTGGATGTGTGCACGCATGTGTGCGGGCGCTCATTTGTCTATGCGTGTCCAGACACTGTATGAGAGACCTCGCATTCCAGCCAACAGTGATTCTAACCGGGGTTGTGTTTGGCCGGGGAACTATTGGGAGCTCCGCCACTGTTACAAGCGGTGGCCGTGTTACGGAGGCCCGCGGCTGTATTCGGGGAATCACCTGTACAGAATCCTGAGAAGAAAAAAAAATCTACAAATCCACTCATTCCAACTCCCACATCTACTCTTTTTCGTCTCAGTCGCACTAAAAACTGGCACACACTTAAATACTTAACACATAGGCGCCCTCCACGGCATGAATATTCATTCACAACTGTGATGAGCTGTGACTTGCTTTCCTGGCAGGGCCTTGGGACCACATGGTTGGGGTGTTAGAGGAAGAGAAAGGCCGTGTCAGAGCGTGTTACCCAGACCTGCCTCATTCAATTGGATCCAACCAGGATCGTTGAATTTCTCAATCTCAGATGGAATCCAGACTTTTTCCTTGGAGCTGCTCCTCCCCTTTGTTCGCTCTTTGATTTTAAAAGGAGGGCCAGTGAAAGCTTGGGTGTAGTTGTCGACATTAAGGGATTGAAACGAATAACGTAAAAGGTGCACCTTTCTTACTTCCCGTGAACAAAAATTTTGTCTACTTTCACGAGTTGTTGCTTTTCTGCGCTGTCAACATGAGGAAGCTGGCATGGTTGATGATGATGGAACAATGCCTTCTTTCCGTTGTGCACAAATCTTTGCATTGTTCGATCCCTCCTCACCCCCTTCACCACTCGCACCCGGCCAACTGGCACGGTGATGGCAGAGCCGTTGACAAGGTTCACAATACCCCCTCTGGTCCATGCAACAATAACGGAACATGGACACAGGAACCTTTATGGCACAGAGGAGCCTGCAGAGGGGATATAGGGGCCTCATAGGCAGGTGGTGCTGCCAACGTCTCTACGACGTGTTGGCGGCTTTCAGTACTGACAAGGGGCTGGCAGAGTGGTTTCTTCTTTTAAAATCCACATTGTTCAATGGGGACTCCAGAGGATGAGTGTTTGTGGCTGTTGTTCTTTTGTGTTTTTTTCTCTCAGAGATAGGAAGCTCAGTCTTGCGCACAGTGTTAGAACAGGGGTGCATACGTACCCTTCAAATCGTAACATTTCCTGCTCTGTTTTCCACAACTTATTACATTCGTGCTCTAAAATTAGACTTTTTCAAGGCTTATCAAAAAGCAAAAAGTGGCGGATTCGCATGTGTTGGAAAACAGAAGAGGTTTATTTTTTGGGGAATTTGGAAGCATTTCAATACTGAGTGACAGCGCACGCTCCTCAAGTCATGATATGCTGTTTGCAGCAGGTTGAGGTGTTACCTGAGGCACTGGTTTGTCATTTCACAAAAAGCTTTAGTGTCTGCTGGAAACTGTGGATAAGTTTACATAAAGCCGAAGACTGTGTGACAAAGTTGGTTACCTCACGGTATATCTAATCAATTGCTGTTTTTTTTCCCTCACTCTTCACCATCACTGATCTAGATCCCATTTTTATTGTCCGCTAAACTTTCACGGAGGTGTTTGATCTTTAAATACCATTCATCAATGGCTAGTTCCAATGGCAAAGACAAAAAACTCAAAAGCCAAAATGGTCGTAATTCCATGGGTTAAAAAAGATATTGTTGGATATAGCACATGGTTTCATGGTGCAACTATAAGAAGTTTTCATCATTGTTTTGTTGTTTTGTTCATCCATTCTTGCGTCTCTCTTTTTCCCACTGTGGAATGCACCAAACATTTCATCACAAAGCAAAGAAGAGCTGTTTTACGTCTCATTTTTGGAGTATTTATTCATTTTTTAATGGCAGGTTGCAATTTAGAAACTTTTCACCCATGGACGCACAATGTCAAATGTTAATGCATGTACTTGCATAAATTCGGAGGAGTTTTCCTGTCAGGCCACGGCTGCGTGTGAATTTCATTACTGTCAGGGAAGCAAACAGCAGGGCCGTGGCAGCTCCAAGATGGTTTTGATGTTGAGATGTTTGACTGCCTCGAATTTTCCACGAGGGTCATGGCTTTGAGATACAGATTTAACTGACGAGAGTTTAATTTTATTTTAGCAGCATGTCGGCACATATGTGGATGAATTATAAACGAAATGGACACAAACCTTTTGACAGAGACAAACTTTTAAAATTCAAATTATTAGCTGTTGTGAAAACAATACATTCCATTGGACAGCGATAAAAATAATAAAACGTAACATAAACCAAACTATATACAGTTGAGAAATGACCCTTTTGTTTTTCTTGGATAGGATGGTTTTATTTAAAAAGTGAATTGGCTTGACACTAAAAATACTTTTTAAACCATGAAAGGTTTAAATCTGGACATTGACAAATGACTGGACATTGACAAATGTCCAGTCTAAATTTAAAGTGCGGAAATTGTGCCTAATCAGCTTTTTGGAGGTTTCAACTATGTTTGAAGGTTATTCTCATATCGAATAGATTCCTGAAATGATTTTCTGATTTATTTACTTGCGGGCGAGGTGTTTCGGGCACGTCCCACCGTGAGGAGACCAAGGGGCAGACCCCGAACCGGCTGGAGAGACATGTCTCATAGCTGGCCGGGGAACAACTTGGGATACTTTCGGTTGAGCTGGAGTATGCGGCCAGAGTGAGAGAAGCCTGGGTTTCCCGTTTGAGGCTGTTTACCCCACGACCCGGCCCCGGAACAAGCGGAAGATGACGGAACGAAATGTCTTGCTCTTTCATTCAATATTCGAACACCATTTAAACCGCAAGTCATTCTTGACCACGGATTTTGTTCTCTGCCACACCCACATTCTAACATAAGTAGGAAATGATTTTGCTGTGGTATTTCACATGCTTTGTGCGTATTTCTCCTCAGGTACTGTTCTCTATAAAAACAGAATATAGTTATTTATAAGCTTTTTTTCCAGTAGATTTTGCATTTCTGTGCTAACAAAGTGTACCATTTTATTTATACATCATAATAAATAAATAGAACAATTTCACTCGTGGGCAATAGGATGTTGCGACAGCTTCATGATTTTGCAGAATAAGACTAACTCTGGGTTTTGCTGACAATTGATAAGATTTTTTTGTTTGTTTTGTTTCATTTGGTATTTCATTTAGTGATTCATTTGATTGAACCCTTACAAACCTTTATGGCCTGTGTCATAAAGGTTTGACACAGGCCATAAAGGTTGTGCCATAAAGGTTGTGTCAAACGTATCAAACTAACATATCAAAATAGTTTGATACGTTGGTACTAAGTTGGTATATTTTAAAAAGTTCTTTGGGAGTAACATTTTTGTCAACTTTTGATTGTTTGGTCCAGAACTACTTCAATTTATTTCATACGAAGTCTTGTCATGTTCTGTAAAGAACATGCAAACCTCATGGCAACAATGTGCTTTTTTTTAAATTCAAAAGATATTTTTACCTGATACACACAGATCAA
Source organism: Neostethus bicornis (assembly GCA_902685375.1). NCBI lineage: Eukaryota > Metazoa > Chordata > Actinopteri > Atheriniformes > Phallostethidae > Neostethus > Neostethus bicornis. The sequence goes on from LR738563.1 coordinate 9,102,999, forward strand.
TGAATACCTGGTGTATGATTAGCATACCCAACCAGACAAACTAAACAATGAAAGCCTGGTCCACTTTCAAGATTAATTTATCATCCAATCAGTACATCCCTATAGACCCCCACTTATTCCAAGTCTTACCCCCTTCCTTCCTCTTCTTTTCCCCTTGAACTCCTCCTACCCCACCCACAAGAGTCTCGCCTCCTTTTTTAGCTGTCAGTTCAGTGGTTTTCAGGGAATTGGTTTCTCTTTGAAATGCATATTCCACAAGGCCTAACGCTGGCATGTGTACACTGCTGAGTAATTGTGGAGGCCAAATGTTTAATTACACATGGCAGGCCAAGCAGCAGGAGGCCACACCGCAGCGGGACTCAAAAACAACGGAATAGTTTCTCTTCTCCTGGTCGGACGAGCCAATAACAAGAAACCCCCCGTCAAAAAACATACCGAGAGTACAGAAGGCTAGCTAAAGGGGAGCGAAGGAAGAAAGCAAGCAAGGAAAGTTTGCTACCATTTTAGCCTCTCCTAAACAACTTGATAAAACAAGCCTGAACATATTTTGTTGCATAAGTTTAAGCTGTGCATTAGCCTCATGGTGGTCTTTGGTCTTCTTAGCAGGTATAGGTTTGTCCTGATTCTGCTAATGGATCCAGACTGGTCCTGGGGAGCAGGGTGGAGGAACTAGAGCTCGATGTCTTTGACCTCTTTGGTAGTGGGGTGCTGATGGGAGGAAGTGCGGGGCAGCAGGGGAAGTGGGAGCACCTGTGCAGGTCAGTGGCAACCCGTCAAGCTTAACTAATTTTGAAATTGACCTCCAACCTCCGTTCCCACGGTGTAACGGGGCGCAGGCTGAGAAAGGTCTGGTCTTCCAACATGACTCCTGTTTCTAATTACCAGCAAGAAGAAAGTTGTTATCTGATTAAGCCTCCTTATAAAACCATATCATTGATTGCATCCTTTGCTCTGTGTCGGTACAAATTAGCCCATTAACACACAACAGAGCCACGGTGAGCGATTTAACATAACGAAGCTAAAGCCGATAATGGCTGTAGTTCCTTGAGTAGCTGACCCACTGTGAATCATTAGTATTGGCCTGCCTTCAACCTTAACTCAGCAAATACTCACATACGGACAAAATTATGGAGTATGCTGGCATCAGAGAGGAAAAAAAAAAATCAAAGGCTTTGCAGCGCACCGATTGGTTCAACCTGGCCATCATGATCAATAATGCAATGAATCATTCTAATCATTTACAGTAGATCTGGAACCACCTGTAGACTCGTGCTGTCTTTGCTACATGTTCTTCCATGTGTGTTCTTGGCTGCTGGTGTGGTCCTTTGTATCTGTGCCTATAAGCTCCAACATGCTCAAACAATCACAAAAGGATTGAAGTGATATGGCCCCTCAATTTTCAGCCACCCTTGGTGTAATAAGTAAAACAGTCTGACAATAGAGACACTAACACATGTTGAGATGCTACCAGCTTATGTTTGCTAAAGTAAGAAGGGGAGAAACCCTAATCACTCTATTATACAAGTAAATTTATGAACATTTGCAAAAGAAAATTACAAAATGGTAGATTATGTTGTAAAAAGTAATTTTTGAAAAATTGATCAAGAACTGACGCACAAAGTCCCCGCACCACAAAAGTCAAAATCATTGATACAATCCAAGATATTTTTTATAAACATGCCGTATTCATACTCCATGAGGACATTTCTATGCTGCCTTGCACCACAGCCGGCCACAACAGCGCCATAACTAAATAACGGGGAAGGGCAGTGGGAATCGAATTGGCTTCTCCCGGTCCAAAGGCGGACATTGTACTACTGATTTGTTTGCTGTTTTGGAGAGATGTCGATAAAACGCCCTTTTCAGAATCCTTTAAATACCTTTTTATTCATTTGCTCAGTTTGAACTTTAACATGTCTGCGTTGCTAAAACCATTAAATTGCTGCTTGTGAGAGTAATACTGAGCACTCTGTGGTGTTAACAAGCAATTAATTGGGGAGCTTATAAAGTTCTCACTGTGTGTATCTCAGTGTACTGATTACACGAGGTGATCAGCGTTACTTACTCATAAAATGGCTTCCTTAACTATCCAGTATTGTTTTAAAAAAAAAGTTAGGCAGAAATTGGAGCAAAATCTTGACTTCCTGCCAACTTTCTTTCTGTATGCATCTTCCTCACTATGTTCGGAACCCTGTGGTGAATATTTCTGTCTTTTTCTTGCTATGGTAAAAGCTGGAGCATTGGTAGATGTGTTTGTACTTCTTACAAGCATTTTTAGGGACTCAACCACAACAATTCAGGACTTTAACAGATGGGTTGACAAGTCCTTACAAAAGAACACGTAAAGTCTAATGATGACCTCTACCCTCGCTTAGTCACACACTTTGAAGAAAAAAAGTTGCGATAAAGCTGCCCTTAGTCGTTTTATTCTAAGTTGACGTTTTGGAAATGTGAATTTAAACACACACACAAACAGACCTCCTCTATTTCTTCCAGCCATAAACCCTGGATCCCCACATTCTCCTTTCATTGTTCCTCCACTGCTAGTCATTACCATCATAAAGGCAGCGAGGACATGCATGGTTTCATTCACAAAATCATCTCCCAGTGTCAAGGCGATGAAATCTTGGGAGGAGTGAGGGGGGAATCCGCCTCAGGAGCCGCAAGTAAATGAAAACAGCAGTCTCGACCCAAAGCATGTTCACTCAAGCAGGAGCTCCCAGAACAAAGACGCTGTTGTGTTTTTTTTTTTTTTTGCAACTCTGGTGTTGTACGAGGGTCTTGACCTCAGCTGAGCTTGACCCCAACCTGTATGAGAAGGACTTGTTTGTTTGGAAATGACACCTTACACCTCCTGCGTTAACGACAAAGCCGCTGTCACTCACTTCCACTTACAATTCTGAGGAAGATCAATTTCACTTGTGGATTTAACGGTCAGATTTTATTATAACAAGGCGTTGAAGTTAATTAATTCAACTCAATTTTGTTTTTATAGCCTAAAATCATAACCGAGTCGTCTCAAAGAGCTTCACACACAATTAAAGAAACATAAACCCACAATCAAGCTAAACAATCAGAACAAATAATAACTAAAATAAACCGAGCGAGGACATCTTGTCCTTAGTCACACTTTTTTAGTAAGACCCCACCGCCCCCCTCCAACCTATCAAAATAGCCAAGTACGCCTTTTGTTTAAAAATTAAGTTTACTAGTCAATTGGAGACTTGGAGTCTTGGAGTCTTAGAGGTGATGAGCAAACATGTTTCATCTTTACCAGTGATGTGTTAAGCTGTATTTGTCAATTCTACCAAAATTTGTTTAAGCCCGTTGACTTAGTGAGGCCCACCTGAAAATGTAGATATTCTTTGAAGATAAGGGAAAAACAACAGGTGGGACATTGACTGAACTGTCAATTTTCCTCTGTTGTCCGCTGTTTAGTTGTAAGCAACGCTCCCCGACAGTCAAGAAACACTGTGAACATGAGGCGCCACTCAATGCATGCTGGGCTTTTGGCCCCACTGGGACGGAAGTAAATGCAAAACAGCGAGGAAACAGGAAACCAGAGTGTGACTCTCTCACCTTTAGTCGGTGGAATAAAAAACACTAAAGCCCCTTTATGACCCAAAAAGACTTTCAAATCTGTGATGAAATTTTTTTATAAAACGTTGCCATCAGAAAGGCTTTGAGGTTTGACCGTAAAACATTTGAACAAACTTTTAGAAACAGTTAGGCAATTTTGCGTTATCAGGATGTAAAATTGCGATAACCCATTGGAATTCTGAAATGTGTCCAAGCCATAGTGTAAAAATAATTTGTCCAGTAAAATTCTGGTTTGATCATCTGAATCAAATCTTGAAGGCAAAAATCATTGTCTCTAAAAGGGTGGACCTAGTGAATATGACTTCCCCTACAACATTACGCTCTGACCAAATTAAGCCAATTCGGTTGTCATTTTCTGCCAAATGGAATGGTGCCCTATTGGTCTACATAGCTAAAACTGTGGAGCCACTGGCAGGGGTTCTGTTTGGCTGGCAACCTTCTTCCCAACCAGGAGTGAGCTTTTTGATAGTACATGTCCCTGCCACTTGGAGACGGCAAATTGTGCAATTACTGAAGGCGAGTAGACTGCTGTCATTGGCCAAGTGAAATTGGTCAATCAAACTAGTCAAATGTTCCCGCAAGGGGATGGACTGTGGCAACATTTTCCATCCGTGCTTCTCATTGGTTCTTTGGTTGGTGGACCACCACACCTGCTCCATGGGCAAAGAGAATTTTACTACTGAGGCTGTTTACATTTTATCTTTTGCGTGTTTTACGGAGAAAGATGGAACCGTTCTCTGGATCGACTCCCCATGAATTACTAAATCCCAATGGTTGTGCCTAAAAAACCTCTGGGAAAAACTAGTTACGGACATGTGCATTTGTGAAATTCTTCTTCTTGTGATTATATACTGTAACTTAAATCCAAAATTTCCAATGCCCAACAAGTTGATCCAATTGTATTCCAAAAAAAGAAAAACCCCTCTGCCAGAGATGTATTGTCTTGATTTGAAATGTGACAGACATAGCTGTCAGGGGGGTGACACATGGAGCACGCTGAGAGTGGCAGATGAGGCTCTAAGGTGTATGGGGGGGGGATACACGGTATGTAACTGTTGGAAGAGGTGAACAGCATACGAGTCAGCAGAAACGACTAATATGAATCACATGCTCAGACTGTTTGGAGCATTTGCCAGCGATTTGTTCACAGATCTCCTTATCTGATGCTAAACCGAAGACTTTTTTTAGTGATAGGGTGAATAATGATACTAAAAAAACCAAGGGAAATTGTCATGGATCCTCTAAGGCGGGTTCTATGGAAAATTCTGTACATGCAAGGGCAAAATGTGTGGTATTCAGTTCTGCTCAAACCCAACATATGAACCTGAGCCATTAATTTGAAGCGAAAATTCAGATCTAGCCTACAATTTTCTGGACTTATGTTATTTCTTAGCGAAATCTTTACCGTTACCAAAATTTGGTTACCAAAACTTTGCTTTACAAATGTTTGGGCTATTTGACTAAAATTAGCAAAAAAGAAACAAAACATATACATGCTGAGTTCATTGAAAAATTGTTCAATAAACTTGGAGGTTCTCAAATTAACCTTGTATGTGACACTGTCTAATTTAACAAACTCTTAAACTCTCACTATATGTGGGACCTTTTGCAAATTGAGTTATTGATTATGTATAACTGGAAGCAACAAGCTTCACTGTCCGATTTTAAAACAAACAAAAACCCCCAAATGTAAAACATTTTGCTAGTGGCCAAAAATTGTCTCAGTCTAATTCCCAATACTCCCAAAAATATAATCAAATTAAGACTGGTGACATTGAAATACTAATGTAAAAGAGTCCTGTTGTTTTCTCTGTCATTCTACTGAGGTGAATTTGAACAGTCAAATCATCCCAGTAGATCGTTCCAACATTTATGCTTGTTTAAATATTTCACATATGTAATATGCAAAAGGAGTACTTAAACGCCTCTCTGATAGTGAGCTTGATAATTGAAGGGTGCAGGTTTCGCCCTAGTTTGCTTCCGTGCGCCTTCAATACCCGCATTTCCCGCTGACTTCTGAACGCCTTTGTTAAACAGCCACTTATACTCATGTCCCTTGAATACATTTCCTCTGGAGTTGAATTCCGTAATTTTTCACACGCCAGCATGATGGATTGGCTCGATTTTTAAATCCCAACTTTGACGAGCAGCCAAGGATGGGACCACACCACTGTTGAGTGGCCTTTGTTTTGCATAGCGGCCATTTTTCTGATAGACAATAAATCTTCCCTGTGCAATTTTTATTTTATCTCTGCTAAATGTTTGATGCTTCCTGAAGGTTAACATCAGGCTGCAAAGAAATTTTTACATTTCAGCCGCCAAATTATGTCCACGTTCGTCCTCGAGTGGAAATAAGCCATGCAGATAAACTGGCAATCCAGTCCAGGGATTAGTGACGATGAGTGATTTTATGTTGGTTGTTACAGTTTAATGGCTCTTCCCCTTGCAAATGCTTGAAATAAAACCCATTAAAGTTTTTTAGTGTACACCGTCTCTACACTCTCTCTTGTACTTTGACAAAACCGTCTCAAATTGCCCCTATGAGCACATTATGTGTGGCGGATGTGTGTTGCTATGTGTGCGTGTGATTAAAATGAACCCACCAGCTTGAGTACCTGCGAACTGGCGAGCCCGCGCGCAGGAGGCACAACAAAAGCAGGCGGGCCATTCTCCCTCTGATAAACAGACATAATTCAAATGTCAGCATTTGAATGTCATCCTCAAAGAGCTCTCTCCATCAGCGCTCGAGTCATTACAGACGATAGGCAGAGAGAAAAAAGGAGGGGGACATTGTTTCATCTGTTTGAGCTTTCTACCCCTCTAATTATTAAAGCGTCTTTCTTCTTCTACCCTCTTTTGAAAATGCACAGAGGGAAAAAGAGATTAGAAGTATTGTTGCCTTTTGACAATTCTATCCCTCCCTACACCCTACCTCCAGCGCCTCCTCCCCCTTGTCATACAGGTTGAGTTTTAATTTGCGTCCGTTGAAGAAACAGAGTCCAGATGGCGAGGCACAACACTTCATTCCTATCTGTTTGTCTTCCCCACCTTCCTCAGAACCGGCACCGGATAACAAAGATATGCAAATGGGTTCAAGGCGGTGAGTTTTGGACCGTTGCCAAGGAGAGAGTCTCTCACAATGGTGGGAACAAATTGGTGTGTCCTGCAAACTGTGCAGTGGGTTACTCAACAGGCCTGCCAAAAAGCAGGACGTGCGCGTGCCCCCGGTGGCAAAGTGAGGACATCAGCTGCTGAGCGGCTGCCAGAGGCCTGGGACACGACACGTAGCATTGGTGACAATGATGTCATTAGACACGGCACGACAATGCCAGCAAACTCATTAGCCTGAATGAAAGTGCCTACCTTTAGTCAGGAAACAAATGTCCGAGTTGAGGATGCCTAGATTGTTTTGAAGTGTCTTTGCTTTCTCTCAGTTTTGGTGCAGTTGCTGCCAAATTAATAAGAATGAGTATGTATTATATGAACGCAGTGAGCAGTGCTTGATGCCAAGTGGCTGTCCACCATTAGGGATACAAAAGTTCAGAAAAACAACACAGCATGGATTGCACTCTAAAAAAAGTTTCACTTTTACGATGATACACACTGCACAAATCAAAATAAAGAATCGAAATTTAATTTTGAATCTCATTTTCTATCAAACTTGCTCAGGTTTGAATCATCTGAAATTGAACATAACCTTTTTACTACGGTATACAAATAGGAATTGTCTCATTGTACATTTAAATAAGCTAATTTATAACAGCCACGTTTACATTCCACCTGCTTGTCCAGGGACAAGATCTCCTCTTCTTCTGGATATTTATGAGGTTCATTTTTCCCCCCGGGTTTGCCTTTTTTAAAAAAAATTTTTTTGCCCTTGTCGAGAAGGAATCTCTAAAGACAAGAATGTCCTGGGGCTGTTTAGTTGAGTCATTACTTAAGCTAACACTGATTGTGTTTATGTTTGACCAACTGTGTAGGAAATCCTTTGAGACAATTGTGTTGCAATTCCAGGCGATAATAAAAATGATTGACTTGAAGAAAGAAAGGTTGTCTGTTTTTGGCCAAATTAGGAATCAAATCAAAATTGCACTTTGGCAAAATTTGATGATAGAAAATGTTAAAATAATCCAATAAATAGAACTCGTAGTGTATTGAAACACATTTTACTGTCAATGTCCACAAATTGCATTTGGATACAATTTGATCCTTCTACCAGAAGGGACGATAGATTTCAATGACAATTTAGAATTTTTTTTTTTTTTACAGGAAAACAAAAGCGTTTCTGTTTCTTAAAGTCAAACAACTAAAGACTTTATAAATATCAGATTAAATGATAAAAAAGGCGAGTAAATTTGTAGAAACCATATTAACATGGGTGATAATCACATGTCCCATAAAGTTCCAATGAAGTTAACACTTAGACTTAACCGTTCAATTTTATTTGTTTAGCCCAATATAACCACACATTTGTCTCAATGTGGCCTAATACATCATATTTCTTTCAACGTGATAATAATCTGATCTTACGGCATTGGGGTTTGCTTCCTACATGGGAAATAAAATTTAGATATATATGTATAAAATTGAAGAAATTGTTGGAAATTGTGTTTGCTCGCTTAATGCCAGAGTGGAAAAAACAAACAGACAAACTTGAAAGTAATGTAATGACATTGAATGCTTTCAATGGAAAACAAAAAGTTGGTACTCAAAATTGGTTAACACGCAAAACGACTCACATCACTTTTGAAATGTTTGTTCCTTCAGTTAACATTTTTAAATTGTTCGTAGGAAAGAGTTAGATAGTAAAACATAAAATACAATTTGAGGACTGTGAACAGTCAGGAAAAGAGAACACGGGGAGGCAGGGAGCACGAGGAGAGATAGAGAGAAGAGATAATCATATCTCCACCCTCAGTCAATAAGCCTACGCCTCATTACGGATTCAAAGGGAGGGCTGTGAGGGGAGAAAACGATGGAGAAAGTATGTGCTCACATGCTGTCATTACCTTAAATTAGCAGTAGAACATGATTATCACTAACTTAATGCCACTCCATTCATATATGAAAACTGTCTGGTGTCATCTACACTTTGCCTGAGGAGGAGGAGAGAATGTATTTGACTAAATTTGGCCAGCACTTACGGGGAAATAAAATAAAACCGCTTCCCTGCTATTTATGCAGAGCGTGACTACGCATGACCCAGAGAGTAAAAAGATTCACCGTATTTTTGTGACACAAGTCCAATTGCTTAATTATGCCAATCCACAATTTCATTAATTGCCTTAACATTCTGTCCAGTTGTATTTTGAATAGAAAGTTTTAGTTGAAGCCCTAATCACAGACCGTCAAAAGTAGTGTTACTATAACTTGTATTTGCCTTTTGTATAGGCATAGATCAGATTAAATCAAGATACGTCTACAAGACAAAATTGTTCGTAAATTATTTATTTTTTAATGGCTAAAAGTTTAAATTAAAGCTGTCCAAATCCCGGACTAAAAAGAAATTTGAAGTTTTAGAGTTTGTCGATGTATGGTCCTAGCAAAAGGAATAATACCAACAGAAACTTTTGGGTGGCGCTGTTGTGCAATAACGTAATTAAAGTGAACAGAGAAGAAGAATCCATTTTTGTTTAGTGTTTGCGAAGCCTTGTTTTTTTTTTTACTTTGGTCAGCATTTTACATTTTTCATGCAAGTTTCAAGGCCGCATTTGTTAGAACCTAAACTTTTGTAGTACGTTTTTAATGAGTCAGCGTTTAACTTGTTCATTGATAGAGTTTGAGCCCATTTTTGTTTCATTGCCTAATTTTCTCTTTTCTATCTCTTTCCGTTCACGATCAGAGTTTTATAGCTTTCAGGGACTCTTCTCTGTAAATTCTTTAGGGTCAATGCCAAGTCTCCCCAAAGGGCCATTGATCCTGCAGTCCCCAGAGTTTGGCTCACTCAGCCAGATTGACAGATACTAATAGCGTGGATGCCTCTCATCCCATGGAGACAGCCTATTAGGGCAGAGAGCCGAGGGGAGAGCAGGAAAGTATCCAGCAAGCGGACGACTTATTAGCAAGATTGGCTCGTCTATATACCACGGTGGGGTGCTGTGCCGAAATGCAAATGTCACACACTCTTCGTTTTCATTCACTCCTCCCATTTCAGTGATCCATCGTCTTCTTTTCTTTTTCTCCTCCTCTTTCCTCTCTCATCACCTATACCGCCCCTTTGCCTTACTTCCCCCCCTCCCTGTTTATAATTGATCTGCGAAGATTTCTGCAAACCCTCTTTCTTTTCTTAGAGGGGAGATATGAAGGCAGATATTAGTGATGGAAAAGGGGAGGAGACAAGGCAAGATGGATGGGTACACTCTATTCCATCCCTAATACAGCAAGCATCCGGCGTGCTATATTCATTATGTAAGCAACTTGAAAAAAGTGTTTTTTAATAAGTATCTACTAGGCTCTTTGCTGTATTTGTCTCCTTGGATTTGACATGGATATAATCTGAACTCCTGCAACGGTAAAAGGAATCTACATGCGCCAATGTTAGCAAACGGAGAACCACAATCAGGAGAGGAAATGAAAGTCGCTTGGATGTGTCCCTGAATGGGTCTCTGCTCTTACCCCTTTAGAAACAAGTGAGGTGATAAGCAGAACCATTAACCAAGCAATCAATGAAATAGAAGCGGTGGATGGGGTGTGATTAATGTCACATAGAGCTTGCATAGCCAAGCACTAGACCACTGGGACCACTTTAGTCCATTCCATACTTGTACAGAAGCTCATAACCAACTTTATGGACAATCCAATTATGATATTGTTGTTTCAAAGAAGATAATCTTCAGTGAAGATGTTCAATGTTTTCTTTTCCATTGGTCTGATCAAAAAGTCATTTTAGAAGCCAAAGGAGAAATACGTAAGTGACGAAGATTGTTGGATTGTCTACAAAAGCATGGGTTCTACAAATGACAGTGATGCTGCTGGTGGTGGAAGCATAATGGTATGGTCATTTCTTTGCATACTTGGAGCTTTTAAATTGCAACCAAGTGTCTTCTTGACCAGTATGTCTGTTTAAGCGATGAAAACAAATATTTTTTGGTTATTTTCATTTTAAAATTGATCATATAAAAAAATCTAATTGGTAACAAAATCTAAATGGGTTCATCTTGGTTTTTAGACACAGTTCTGAAGAACTTTTGGGCCAAAATTTCGTAATCTAGCCAAAGGAAGAAAATTATGCAAAAAAACACATATGGACACCGTCAATTCTGTTAGTTTTTCGGTCATTTTGCACAACTTGACGATTTATTATGTAACTATTGTACTTTCAAGTCCAAACACACAAATTGCCGTACATGGGAAAAAAATCTAATTTTTTTTGTTGCTTAATGACTGTTTATCGCATGCTCTAATTGTCTTAATCTTATTTGACTCAACATTTTCAAACCTTCGGAGATACTCACCAAAAACAAAACCAAGTGTGTCAAATACTCTGGCTTTATTTGATCATGTGTGTGTCTAGTGGATGAAAAGTAATGCCAAATGTAATAGACAAATAACAATAAGTTGACGCCAAGGCTTCAAACAATGTTTTCATTCCCCTTTGTTTTGGGGTGATGTTGTGTTCAAAGGAATTTGGGACATTGATCTTTGATTGCATGACCCAAGATATCTGATCAGTTCCCCTATGGTTGGTACTGAGTTACTATGCACAGTTTAATTAAAATCCCTTCAGTAGTTTGGAAGTTATGGCATTTATAAGAATATGTGACCTCAACGTTAATGACCTTGACATGTTGTCGTGTGATCTCAAAACTCTTTAACTAGATTTTGTTCATATAATTGAGCAACTGCTGTTTTTGTTTTTTTTGTTTTTATGATGCATCTGCTAATAAATTTAAAAAATAGATGCGTTTTCTCAAGGGATTTTTTTTTTTTACTTTTAACAGAATGAATATCAAGTCCAGAATCCTCCACTTTCTTAGGCTATTAAAGTAATTATCTCATGTCTTCAGTTATTTGGTCGTTACGCTGATGTGAGGAGACGTTTACCGCGAAACCATCCATCTCCTTCGCTTTCCTCTCCACTCAGCCTGCCTTCACTGTCACTCAGCGATCAGGGACCTGCTCTCCTCTCTCTCTCTTCCACGCAGTTATTATTTACAGGATTAGAGCCTGGTGATCTTAGCAGGAACAGTGCACCACTAAGAGGTGGGGGGAAAAAAAAGACAGGCAAATTATCAGCTAATGGACCACCGGGCACTAATATCTAAATCCCCAATCTGTCTGTAATTGCTGCAAAATGCTCTGGTTTGTGCTTTATGGGAGACTTCTAAGTGACTTGTCCCCCCCACCCGTTACCCACACCTTCTCCTTGTTCCTATCCATGCTTTATTAAAGCATCAAGGAACAAGGGAAGAAAGAAGTAGAGGGGGAAAAAAAGGTGTAGTGCTCTAGTTTTGTTCCTTTGAGTATGTTCACGTTTCCCGGTGGAATCCCCACGACATCATTAATGTCTTCCCTCGCTTTCATACCTCCCCCGAAAGAGCATGGAGTGACCGTCCTGGAACCGGCTGGTTCCCTTGTTCAGTGCTTCTCCACTGTGGGGAGGGACTGATTAATTTTCCTTGTGAGGAGAGACAGAGAAGCAAGGAACGCTCTGTTTGAAAGGCGCTTTATTAGCATTAGCATTCATAATTACTTAATGACGAATCAGATATGGTTCATTGCGACTAAGTGATAGAAACAAGCTGTCGGAATCATGTGTTCCAATTAAAATATCACTACTACACAGTCCTCCATGACCATCCCATATGCAGAGGACTTTATTTATTTAACGTGGGTATCATAAAGGGATGTTTAAGTTTCTGGTTCGTCCATTTGCTTTATTAAAAAAAAACAAAAAAAAAACCCTGTGAAATTAGCGTTAGTAAAGGATGAGGACTCATCAAAAGGTCAAGTTTTAAGCCAACTCAGGATTGTATGTGAGGTTTGGTTAATCGAGAAGTAACTCTTCTTGAATTTTACAACTGATTGTCTTGTCAAAACCATTTAAACATTGATCGTACGGAATCTGAAGTGGTGAGGAATGGGGAGCACAATTGATTACAGCTTTGACGTTTCAAGTTTATTTCATTGCCTTTTCAAATGAACATCAAACGGAAGTCACCGGGATGTAGAGAAGTCGTGAACAGGTTATCGACAGTTGTCAGCAGTTTCCGACACTTTCTGACGGACAATTAAGTCTGACCAATTAACACAACTCGCATCTCTTAAACTTTCGCTGTCTTCAACAGGCCAAACGACGAGCTAATGGGCGGAGCTAATGACAGGTTTCTTGAGTCAAGTCTACGCCTTGAACTTCTTTCTGAAGTACAAATTTCATGTAGAAATATCAGTCATTTAAACTAAAACGAGGGTTTTTCAGACAAATTCGAGTTCAGTGGCGTTGACGAAGATGTGGGTCGTCCAAAGCTTGAAACCGACCAAAGTATATTCTTTAAAGTCAATGTTTGTCTTTTTTCTTCTGCCATATTTTCTTCTATCCCAAGGCTTAAATCAATAATCCAGCATTTGATGGAAATTTGATTTCTCGTTTTCGTCAAAATCTGACCCTTTTGCAAAATATTTTGTTTTGTCTTCTGAACCACTTATCCTTAATGGGGTCACTGGGTGCTGGAGCCTATCCTGGCTGAAGTAAGGCGAGAGAGAGGGTACACCCTGAACCGGTTGCCAGTATGTCGCAAGGCCAAACACACAACCATACACACATTCCTAGGGGCAATTTCATAGCAGCCAATCAACCTACCATGCATGTGTTTGGAGGGTGGAACGAATCCATGCATACATGGGAGAACATGCAAATTCCACATAGAAAGACCTGTGTTTCAAGTCACGTCCCACAGGGGAGACGGACCTCGGACTTAAACCTTTTCGCGGCGAGGTCACTGTTCTAACCACTACACCACTGTGATGCCCTTTCGCTAAATGTAAATGTACCGACTCAAAAAAATTTAAACGCTCTACTTTGTCAAACAATTTAATTCTGCTCAAGTTTTACAGTTAAGCTCAATAGCACAGAGTATCACTTTGTTTTGAAGATCGGTGGATTCATGTCCATGTAAGATACATGCTCAAACCTATTGAATATAGAATATGTTTTCATCATTTCCAATCCGATGATGCCACAAAAACTTGTGCTAAAAAAATACCTCCTTTTACTGTATCCCTTTAATCAAGCATAACCAAAATAGGAGACAGTGGGGAGTGTGTGTAAATAATGCATTAATAACCATCTAGTCCACCCTCCCAGAGGCAGCACTGACACATAGGGAGTTTAAATATCTCTAAAGAATACCTTCATCTGAAAAGGGCTCCATAGCCCTGTTGGAAAGAGAGAAAAAAATGTTTAAACTAATTGTTAGCGGTTCAATGCTAGTTCAACTTTCTAACACCATGACAATAGTGTTCTCATTGACCGTGACCTTAGAGTGTTCTAACCTTTGACAATGAGATATTGACATTCCTTTCAAACATTTCTTTTCATGCTGATGACAGTAACAGAAAGTTCTTCATTTTCTCACTTTCTCTGTTTTGACAGAAATTTTGCACCTTCAGACACGTGAACATAAAGATAAAAACAAAATTCTCCTGAGTGTTTGTTGGCTTTGTTTGGCGCTACTTTCTATTTTTAATTGCTCCCCGAAGATACACTGGTTTCAAATTAGTTTATTGGAAAGCTAAATAAGTCTGTCCAAATGTAGTCTCACACTGTAATTGGAGAACAAATTTTGAGTAGTTGAATCAGACATGTGCGGGCATCATTTCTTGGTAATTAGGACTTTTCAAAGAAGTCATTGTATGTGGGCAGTTTTAGATAGAATGGGAACAATGAAGGGATACTACAGTGTAGTTTAGAAAGAATTTCAAAGTAAATGAACAAAGTTTCAAAGCTTTTTAACATCTTTATTTTTCTGTCAGGTTTTATGTATTCCCAAATTCATGCATTTAACTGTACATTTTGTTTTAAATTACCGAGTAAGTGTTCAAAACTTTTTAATAATTTGCTAAAATGTGACATAATTCATGGTAAAAATGCAGAGATTTTAATTGAAATACTTAACTTGTGCACTACTGTGAACTTATTTTGACATTTTTTCTTTATTCAATTGATTTTTGGACATTATCTAATAAAAAAAAAAACACCCAAAAAGTAAAAGATTTCTATCCTGGAATAACTAACTTTTTTATTTTCCGGGAGATTAAACAAACAAGATTGTTGATAACTGTATAAGACACAATCTTTACAAATGTATGATAACATCAATGACTAAAATGTCTAAAAAGGCTTCGCCAGTTTTGTTTTTCAATTTTGATTACAGTTTTTATTGCCATTATTATCTGACCAAGCATTTTTTTTTTGTGACATTTAGGGAGCAAAAACATAAAAATTCTAAATTCTAGAGCCCGTTTAACACAAGTGCCTCAACAGGCTTGACGTAAGCTAAAGCAATACTGCTTTTCTCCTTTTTAAGTGTGTTGTATCTTTAAAAAGAAGTCTAACCTGGTCACCTCGGTTCTTCATCAGAACTCCTTAGCCACGGCTAATGTTAGCATAAAGTTATGTGGTGATGACAGAATTTGCCGTTATGCTATTTCTACAGCAGGAATACAGTTTAGAAAGTGTATTCTGTTCCGTTGTCTTCTGCTTATCCGAGCCCATAGATGGGCAACAGCCTTAGACGGAAAGCACAGATATCCAGCTCACCCGGGAGAATTCCGAGGTATTCCCTATCCAGCTGTGAGACGTATTCTCTCCAGCAAGTCCGGGATGTGCCTCTGGGTCTCCTCCTAGTGGAATGTGCCCAAAACACCTCACCATCGAGGCATTCAGGAAGCATGCTGACCAGATGACCGAATCGCCCAATTTGGCTTTTCTCAACCTGAAGGAGCAAGGGCTCTACTCTGAGCTCCTCCTGGATTGCAGAGCTCCTCACTCTATCTCTTAGTGAGATCCCAGCCACTGGAAGGACGGGCTGGACCACGCTGAGGACAATTTAATTGCATCACACTTATCTGAAGTTTGCTGGAGCTGCTGGTGGGAGAAATTACCTTGACATGGGCCGTCCTTCGAGTGCAAGAAGGGCCTGCAAGAAGGGCCATCGGGGTTGGGTGAAGGAAGAAATGGGCGGCAGCCAACGTCGGGAACTCTGGCGGGCAAACCCTCGGCTGTTTAAGCTAGCTTAGAAAGTTTGTCAGATTAAGAGCTTCACCCTCAATTTTGCACTTACTTCTCTGAATGACTTATCAAAAAGACACAGCATTAACCGACAGTGTAGCGCAAGTACAGCAAATTGCCTACCCCACGCAAAATGTGCCACTTGCCCATTAGAAAGTCGTCCTTCTTCAAAGAGACTGGAGACTGGAGAAAAAACTTGCTGTTCCTAAAGACCGATCCATATGACCACTTAGAAAACCACGGAACTCATTACGTTTTTATGTACATAGTTATAAGATGCCTACACAATCAAGACTCCTCTCTTAATGACATAAATGTATATTTAAATGGTGCATTCAGCACATTTATTTCACTATAGAACATTTAAAAAAAACATTTTTAAAAAAACTTGCCCATTCTTTTTTCTCAATCTATAAATTTGTTTGTGCTTCATATTAGCGCTGTATAAATCATATTAACTATAAAGTTAGCTATTAGTTGTTATAATTCCACTGATCACGGTGGTGCCCATACTGTAGATTCCAAGCACACATTTGGTGCAGAACCAAGTCTCCAAGAACCTTGAAGAAAACTCCAATCAATGCGTTGAAACTTCAACCAGTGCTACTAATCCAATACTGTTTATACATCTGTTGGAGTCGATAGCTCGTAACCTTGGTCGTTGGCACACATCTCGCCTCCACATCACTGCTGTCATGGAGCTTTTTGAAAAAGAGCTCATACCCCAATACCACCTCATGTTTTCACCCTGTTTGAAGAGAAAACACTTTGCTGCGGGTTGAGAAAGCGCTCTTGGGTTTGCAAAAAAAAAGTCTTTTAATGCGGGATTGTACTGTCATCACGCTGAAACCAAGGCCGATCCGGAGAGTTGCTGAAAAGTTGACATTTTAGAAGTCCAAGGTTTTTACCCTAAAGCAATGATATAGTATCCTACTGTGGGAGCCTGGTGGATGAATGAGAACATCTGGTCGGAGAGGAAGAGGCTGTGTGTTTCATGTAGAGAATGACACCAACCAAGTCAGTTTCTGCCAAATCTTTGGTATAATAAACCCCTACATACAAATCCCCCCAGTGGTCCCATTGAGCACGAGGTTCAGCAGACACCGCTGCCAGTGTTAAGCCCTTTTAATGACTGGATTTCCTCCCGATTGCCAAGTTCTTGTGTAATTGCTTGATGGTCAACCCATCACCGTGCCAGAGCTGGGGGGATCACTTGGCAGCCTGTTTGGTGTTGGCTTGAACAAGGTTGAACAAAAATAGCTAAACAGAAGCAATAGGAGCTCACAGAGTCTATGTTCGGACAATCACAGCTTTGAGTTTTTTCTCTGAAAACAGCAATTGTGATTTTAAAAAAAAGGTGCATAATGGGTAGACTGTTTTCTGTTCCCTGAAACAAATAAGGATCATGTTGCCCCAAAAGCATTGTTTTTATACAAGCACATCAAAAATCCCGTGCTGTGCGCCTCTCTTTTTTCTTTTACTTTCCTCCCTTTTATATAATTATGACCCTTTTAATCATGAGGTTTTTTTCTTCTCCTCTGCACTAGTTTCTGAAAATAGAAAATGCAGGTTAGCAGAATCAGGGAAAAACAAATAAAAACCACAAGAAAAGAAGAAACCTTCCAAGTTGAAGTGCAAAAATTGATTTGACTTTTTCCAGCCGTAGCTGCAGGCGGCCTTTTGGTAGTCATTGGCCTTTGTGCATGTATTGGCGACATTTAACCCCGCACACTTACGGTTGGCCACCCTTTGTCTTTGCACACAATGATCTCCATAAGGTTTTACTTTCAAGAAGATGGAAGGAAGGAAAGAAAAAAATGTAAGGATGTATGGAAATGCCCTTTCGGTCTGGCGTTGCCGCTGTGGCAAACAAAACACTCCAAAAGACCCATAGCGAGAGAGGTAAGGAGATACATCAATCAATTAACAATTACCCCTGCTGCTAATCAGCTGTCCCCGGCCTGCACCGGCCAGCCCTTTTGTAATCCCGTTGGCAGCATCAATTAAATTCTTAAGGTTAGTCTATTGAATTTTCCAGATAGTGGGAGATGAGGGGGTGGAGGTGCAGTTTGAGGGGAAGGACAAACTGTAGCCTAAACCTTTAGCAGCCGTGTTTCCACTATTTCCAACTCTCTGCGTATGTGGTATTCAGACACAAAATAAACTTAAAAAAAAAAAAGAGTAGAAGGCACTGTAGAAAATTATTAGTAAAGAAATATGGTAAAACATGATGGGACAGGACAAAATGTGGATCATAGTAATTAGATGAAGATTTTTGTATATACAACTGGTATTGTTCCAGTTTGTCGGAAGTTTATCGAAACTTGCTTGTAATTTAGGACACAGTTTACTGTAAAAACACTGAAATAGTTCTTCAAATTTAGAAGCAAGCTAACTTCTTGTGTTTTAGTTAGTTTGTGCAGCATCAATAGACACTTTCTGGTTACTGTCGAATATTTTGATGAGTACCATGAGTCTTAAATTTTCTCCAGAATGTACGGAACGTCCTAAGGTGCGGTGTTCTCTGTTGGTATGTGAGTTTGGGAAAGTGGACGTAGGAGATTGTAGATGCTTGGGAGAATGTATCTGCTGGCACTATTCTGGCAGCTTTCGCAAAAGCCACACAAGTAGAGTTTAGGCATTAACATGAAGCCAGAAGGGCGTAAAATGGCCCAGCTTTACCATTATTTACTTGTTTAAACCATTAGTGTGTTAAACAGCAAGTAGCATCTAGCAAACAAAGCTAGCTGCACTTTTTTTTTTTAGCGGCGTTTAATTTATCCAGGACACAAGAAGAAACGGCAACCAGCAATTGATGGCCTTCAGTTTCTCTACTATTGCACTTGTACATACTAAATAAAATTACTGAGTTATGAAAAACAATCCAAAATAAAGGAAGGTATTAAAAAATTCTTGTTTTTTTGAGCGGATTACGTTAAAACCTCATACAGTACATGGATAATACATAGCAAAAACGTGGTACACATTTTATTCTACATTATATTGTAATACGACGTAATGTGATTTACTTTTTAACAACATATAATTCAATACACAATTATATAACACATCCTTGGAATATAATTCCAAAACTGTGTCTGGTGTGTATTTTTCTACTGGTGAAAAAATATTTTATTTCTTGTTATGACAAAAAAAAACATTTTTGTTTTACTCAAAAAAATTAAAGAAAGATATTTTTCTGGGGATTAAATTTTTATTCTACTAACTGATATATCAATCAATTTTTCAATTAAATAGCTATAGCTTAATCGATTGTCAAGAAAAACGATAGTTGCTGCCTGAATGTATTGTAAACTTGGGGGGAATTTGGCTGGTTTATTTATTTTTTTTTTCAACTTGAATAGGTTTAGAAAAAATTGTAAATATTGCAACCTGAAACACAACAATTGAAATCCACTTCTTTTGAACATTAGGTGTTGAATTTGTTTTGGGTTTTTTGCCACTTTGCCTTCTCATAAGATTAAAACACTGCATCCTTTCTATCAATTTTAAGGTAAACACCCCACCCCCAAGCACACACACAGGCATGTTAAGGGGAAACCATACATAAAGCAAACAAAATGTGGGAACCCTTTGATTTGTCCATGATGACTGAAGGAAGCCAAGAATCTCGTTGTTACATTAAAACACTTCCATCCCATCCAATTGCTTGCCCATACTAATTACACATCACCAAATCAATACATTATTTAATTTGCTTCCCGGTATCACAAAGCAGTGCAAGAACCAGGTGTTTTAAATTTGCTTTCCTTTTTTAATGCCTTGCTTTTTATCGCTTGTGGTTAATTGGCTTCTTTCTTACAAAAAAATCTAGTTGTAATATAAACCAAGCGAACCTGATAGGGTTGGCCTTCTGGAAAATGCTGACAGTGCTCCTGTTTCCATGGGTGAAACTTTAACTAGCTTGACCCCTCAACGGTCTAAGTGTGTTTGGTCAGACTCAAGTTGGAAGTGGCAAGAAAAAGAATTGACAAAGTGTTTTGATTCAATTTAGACTTTTCATCGTTAAGAAAAATTCCTAAAGTTAATAAGTTGACACCAAGGAACAGTGTGCCAAGCTCCCAATGGTCAAGTTCCCAAACCATTTGGGAACTTGACCATTGGGACCTTCACCTTTGTTTGCGTGACTTTGAAAAGCTAGTTAGGTCATTTGTAGACAGTACTGAAAAACTATGGGTAGTGTCATCAAAATCCCTTTGGTGATTTTAGAGAGACTGTGGTCACAACAATATTTCAGATACAAGGATTGACAGCCTGAATACCTCTTCACATTTTGTAGGCAAAGGCGTAAGACCCCAAAAAGTACAAATCCGATCGAATTTCAGTTGTTGCTTCACAGCTTAGCCCATGTAAATCTAAGATAGTTCAATTAAGCCTTATATTGGATGGACGTCATCCAGACATTTGTGTTAATTAGTTAGAATTCCGAAATTCCATGTGAGATGAATTCCTGGAATAGCAGACAGATCTGACCACGAATAATTAAAAGATATTGGATAAAAACCCTAATAAATTGTTTCTATTTTTGGCCTTTAGGCACCTTGAAACCATAAAGCTGCTTGTTCGAAGGCTTCCTCTAGACAAAAGCATAGGCCACATGTTCCTCCTGCAACATCTCCCCATCACACGGCCTCCATCAGCATGTCTGGCTGCGCTTCAGAGCGTGAATGGGCAGATTTTCCGGTAGCACAAGCCTGAGATGTGCTCCTGCGTCTCGGTGAGCTCGTTTCGCCCAGGCCTCCTGCCGAGTCCTCCCAGAGATGAGACTCCGCAGCCCCAGGACACAGTCGCTACGGGGGGAAGACAGGGGTAATATGAAGGAGGTAGGAAACAGGAGGGTGGGAGAAGAAAAAGATGCATGACGGGTTGGAGGGGAGATAATGAGAGGTAGAGAAGATGAAGGGACAGGCTGGAGACAGAGGGGAGGCAGAACGAGGTAAACAGAAAGCAAGAAGAAGTCACTGAGAGACGGAGGGGGGAAGAAAGAGACAGAGAGAATGATTGCTTGCGGCTCATTTCTCCACACATGAGCCCATCTGTACAGCGCCCAGGGTGGGACGGCACCGCTGCTCTGTCTGAAATGACTGAGCGAGCCAAAGACACCCCGGCACCGCAGGAAGCCAAATGCAATCCCATGAATCCAAAACTCGCCTATTATGCTGCCGAAAGACCTTTTAAAGTGGGTTTTTTTTTTCTCTCCCTCTGTTGGTGCCTTGTTGATTTACTTTCTTTTCCATCATGACTTAAGTTGGTCATAATGTGCCTGAAAAAGACTCACGGTTGAATTTCATGTTTGGGAATGTTTAGCCCTTCACACCTTTTATACAAACTATACATACCTGTGTATATTTACTGTATATACACACTTACAAGGAGACATTTTCTCTCTGCCATCAGAGAAACAGCACCACAGGGGTAAAGGAAAAAAAGAGAAACGGAGAAATTGACTGGCAGGGAGCAAGAAATGGTGTTTGCAGTGAGCATCTTGTGGTATTGTAATATTTACTGTTAGAACCTCAGGCTACATGATACGCTCCACTGTCACCATCAAACAAGCAGCCCTCTGAAGGAGGGAGCACATCTGTTGTCACTACTCCAAAACTCAAACCCCCTCCCGCTTATGCTATCAGAGAATGAAGAAAAAAGTAAAATAATTAAAGATGTAATTTTTGGGGTTCAAGAAAAAAACTTTCTGACCTGCATTAAACCCCCAAATACATATAAGTTCTCATTGCAATCCCTCTATCTACTGATCAAAGCTTAGAATGGGGCCGATTCAAATTGATCATTCCCCCGACCAATAATTCATTGTGATGGAGCGGACGTGGCACTGGCATGGCAAGTACCGGCTGTGGTATATCACCTGCATACTAAACAGCCTCTCAGACCAATGGCGATGTGGCGATTCAGGTCAGGTGACCAGCTGTTTATCCGCTGATAAATGGCAGGTCAAATCAGGTGGCGTTCACTGCTACATCCCTCAGCGCAACGTCACCCATACTCCCAACTGCTCATCAAACCAACTCGTTCTCCTTCCTCATCACACCCCTTTCAGTCCCCCCTAAAATCCCCTTCTGCAATCAAAGCCCTCCCCTCCTTTCGCACACCCCTGGCGTTTGCCCCGCGTGCATCCATTATTCTTCATGCTCGCTGCACTGTCAGCACAGTGGTGATTGCTGACTTCTCCAGCTTACACTTTGAACACAATTAACTTAGTAATTGCATTTGTTTTAGGAGTATGGGAGTGATTATCAAAGCCACCTATGATCTTCCAAGCATACACACTCACTGCCTCGGCTGTCTGTTGATGGGCGCTTGTGCAGGCGAGACCACCGGGGGGTACTCTGATAGGGCTGGGAGTATTTCAAAGCAAATCTCGCTTCTTTGCTCAACCTCACACAACTTATTAGAATCCCCTGATTGCCAGAGTCCTCTCTTGCTTTTATTTATCTGTTTGTTTCCCAGTCGGTCAACTAAAGAAAAAAAGGCTTTTTAAATCAAGGGGGTCATTTCCAGTGTGTGTCTTACCGCTGATGCAAAATACAAGAAGTGATTGAGAAACTAAAAAAAAAACATACACAGCTCAAGGGGCTTGACGTGAAATTGAAAATCTTGATGCGAGAATGTGTTTTTGGGGTTAAGTGTTTTGCTTTTAAATTGATGCTGTGGTATTTTTGAAGGGGGAAATAAGGGTAGGACATCTAAGATTAGGCAACACAACTACGGATAAACAGCGCTTTTTAACACTCTAAGTCCAAATTTTGCACCAATAACCACTCATGACATTTATAGCTTCCCATTTGAGTAATTTGTGTTTAGAACAACAGGAACAGAAAAGAAAGTATAAGAGATTAGTAGACTTGCTGTAACTGGATGAACCAGACTTGGCTCTCTATCACAACTTTCAGAAATAATGTTACTAATCAGAAGTAAAAAAAAAATTATATTTAATGGCCTTTAAGTATCAAAGAGTTCATCCAAGTTTGTCCACTGATAAAAGGAATCTTTAAAACAAAGACAAATAGAATCTCAATAAAAATATACATACTATATTAGAAAACAAAAAAAACAACAACAACATTGGATTAAGGCAAAAAAAAAAAAAAACCTCTGAAAACATCAAATATGCTCAAAAGCTTTAGTGATTTTTCTGTAACGTTATAGTTGGAAATTTCCCTGAACACCTCTTAACTCTGGAATAGTCGTCCTCTACATTGTGACTTCTAACACGCTGCTTGTGTGATTTTTTTTTTTTTTCCTGCATTATTACACGTACACACAAAATACTCTATTCTAGCCGCACTTGGTGGATCTTTCCTACGACAGTGACTTTGAATAAAAGACCAGTGCAGCAGCCCTTTTTTAATTGAAATGCAAACTACATCAACGGCCAGGGCGCGGAATTGGCAATACTCTCCTGGCAGCGTGATAAAGGCTTTTTTGCTGTTTCGGTGGCTATCGACTTGGTCATGTGTGTAATTGCCTAAAGCGTTTCTGAAGCCTCCGATGCACCAATGTAAATATTAAAGTGAGCGCTCGGCTTAATAAAATGCTGTTCAAACAATATGGGGCCCAACTTATCTCCTGTCCATTTTTCAGCGGGCCTGCAAGAGTTGAGGGGTTCTGCGAGGCAGACGGGGGGTCAGTATCAAGATGAGACCAGCTCCTTCATAAGCGACTGCCTAGGCGAACGGAAACGAGGCGACAGCCGATTAAATGAATCCACTAGAAAGCAAATAGGGGTTGAGGGAAGAAAAAGGAAGTGAAAATAGGAGATATTATTGCCACAGAGTAGTATACAGAGAGCAAAAATGGGAGAACAAGAAGCAACTAGGAAAGATTGGAAGGAATGAATGGAGGAGGGAGGGGAGTGATGGATCAGACGGTGTCTAATGGTATTGATTCCATTCGAGGCCACGATGGACTTGAAGGCCTCCCTACGCCGACACCCTGCTGTCACCTTGACCTTGGGCCAATCCATGACCTCTGATCATTTGACCTCCCTCCAGCCCTTTTTTCTCCTAACCTTCCCTCCCCCGTTTCCAAATGAGAATTGACTTTCCTGCTCCATGCAGGGTGGAAATGTGGGTTAAAGTGTGTCAATAGTGTTTTAGATGGACAATTTCTCTAGCCGGTTGTGTTTAGGGCATAGCAGTCGGACATTTGCTCCCATTGCCAGTAAGTCCTGCGAGGCCGTGAGTTTTGAGGCTACTAACCGTCTTTGCTATTGATCCGTCTGTTAAATTGCACACACACAGAGTTGGCGTAGAAGGAGCATCGCTAAGCGAAGAAATACACGTCTCAGGATGGCCACCACCTAATGGTAATTGCTTTCGATCTTCCCACAAACACACGATTTAAAGCGTCTCTTCTCCTGAATTGGTGACACCAAATATTTAATGTACGTATGTGGGTAAGGAAGGAAAATGTATTTTAGTTTGCCCTCGATTGTCCCCCTGTTCAAGCATTTGAGGAATTACATTGGAAAGAAAGCGGGAAATGAGTTTAGTCACTTCCGGGCGAAGGCAAGGAGAACGGTTGTAAAAACGTGATCATCTCTAAAAGGGACGCTTGGCTTTCCCCTCACCCCGCACTTCATCACTATGTCGCCACTGAATGGTGCTTAGGGAGAGAAGGGAGGGGTGGGTGAGGCTTCTCTAGCAGCCCCCAGGTGATTACGCTGAATGGATTACAGCAGGAAACGGCTGTCCTTCTTTCAAACTGCCAGGTGGCGTCCATTTTTCTCCTGGCCTCATTGTTCGGCTCCTGTGTACAGGACAGATTTAGACGGCCCAATAAACTCCCATCTTTAAAGGAGGCAGCTTGATGCAGCACCCCCTCATCTCAAAGAGGCTACAGTAGATGGACTGCTGTGTTGTTAAGGCGAGACAAAGGTAGAGACTGGAATGTGCTCGTGCTAGCTTGGAAATCCTCCATAAGCCATTAAAAGCTAACCTGCTGGACATTTTCCAAACCAATCAATCTTGTGCCCATTCACTTACTGTTCAACTTTTGTTTTGTTTCTTCTCCCAATGCTCATCTTTTTTTCCCTTGTTACAAACAGTTCATTAGTTGGTAGTTTCATGAGTTTGTTCCCCACAGAGCGCCGAGCTGTTCCTATCTCTTGTAGCCTGATACCTGCCAATGCTAATCCTGTTTACGGTAGCACTAAAACAAAACTTAGTGGGTCATCCATCCTCAAACATCCTCTCCACCTGTCAATAGGCTTAACAAGTCAAATTTACGCCAAAGTGATTACACATGATTACGGGAGCCATTTGTACCACTTGTCCCACTATGCTAAGAGTATTAACAAACAAATCACAAAGTCTATTTAATGGAGACCACAGTTCCTAACAGTTGGAAAAATTTTCTAGTTAAAATGGTTGAAGCTCATTTGGACCAAAGTGATGCTCGTGTTGATAGTAGAATGGTTGCTGTTGAGATTTGCAACATATTTGAGAGTTGTGCGAGATTTCACCCGGCAACAACAAAATAATGAGCTCGACAATTAGTTGGCAGCTTTAAAAGAAGGCTTGTTATCTGCCGCAAATATTGTGGCAGCTATAATTTTGTTCACATTAAAAAAAAACCTCAACCTTCTTTAAAATACATTTTAGCTCCTCTAGATTGTGATTTCATGACGACTTGATGCTCTTGGGGATTTGATTCACCCCCAAGCTGATGGGAAAAAAAACAGGTTTCTGGAAAATTTCCAAAGCTGTTTTGTTCTGGCTTTTGTTGCTATCCAAGTATTGTGGATGATGGAAGGACCATTGGGACTGTTTGTCACACTGATCCTCTTATACCGCATCTATCTTTTGTTTGAAGCAACAATTAGAACAGTTAAGCCACTGATTGTTGTGTTTTTCTCTCGGAGAGTGTTTTTATCGCTTCAAAGAGTTTAACAGGTTTGATAAAAATACCTTTTTTTCAACAAGACCAATTCATATGTGAACAATAATTGTCATATTAAATTTAAGCAGGTGAGAAGGAGCGCATGGGTATATTTGTGCTGAAATAAAAATTACGTTACTCTTAACTATCAGAACATCTTAATGGTAGGGGTGTAATAGTACACAAGGTCATCATACTGTACTTACCTTAGTTTTGAAGTCACAGTTTGGTCCAATTTTGGTACATAATGCGCAAAAGCGTTGCAAAATTTTGAACGAAACACAACCAATTTCCTGTAAATTTGTGTTTATTAAACCAACTTTTTGTCCTATTACCAGACAAACCAGAAAACCAGAAAAATAAATTAAATGCAAATAACTGCTTTGTAAGAAGTTAAGTTAAAATTTTCTCACATATGCAACGAAGGTTTACAACGTCATTTGGTTTAACGTGATATTTCTACAGTTTGTCTAATGACGAAGCATGCACATCCCAAAAACACATGTCCCAAAAACCCAAGCAACAGAGTTATCTAACTTGTTGGTTTTGGATTGCCCTCAGTAGCAATCTGTTGAACCACTTTATGATTCTCAAGTTAATGTCCCTCATTTTCATTTTTTCGTCCGTCAGCGATGGCTTTCACCTTCCTCCATCTTTTTTTCAAATGGTGACCAGGTGTGTATCTTAAGACTCATAACCTTTCACGGGTTTGTTTTTAGAATTTTTTTCTCAACATGTGAATCTGTTGTTTGTGGACTTGAAAAGATAACAATGTTGAGTTTAAAATAAACTTGTGGGTTTTTCATCTTTAATAATATTTGTTTTGAGAAGCATTGATCAATTTTCAAATCTTTGATGAGAGAAAATTTGTTTGTCAGCAAAACACTCAAACATACAACACCATCTTCTTCTCATTATAGTCTAACACAAGTCTGAATTTGAAGTGACAAGTTAGTGGCGAGTGTAAATAGACAGGATTTACTTTCCAGTGGAAGCACTGTGTTGGTAAGAGGTCTAAGGAGCAAGAAATAGTCTTGAAATATTTATAGGGTTTTGACTTGGATCCTCCCAGAGGATCAAGCATTGAAAACCTGCAATCTGTGAATTGCCAAAGGCAAACTGACGTGGAGGTCAAGCCTATAGGTTTTTCTTTACATGAAAACAACTCGTAAAAGGAAAAGAGACAGAGCGAAGGGACAGAATAATGTATTCCGCACCCAGAAGCGGGATTTTAGCTTGAGAGGGTTATGGATTTTTCTTTTCTTTTTTTTATCCTTGTACTCCTAACAATTTCTCTCCCTTTTTTTAAGTTACAAACATCTCTCCTCATTTTCCTGGGATCAAAAATCCATTTTGGATCATCCATTCAATATTAAATCTGGCAGGTACTTGTATTCACAACAAACTCAATTTGCAGAGGCAATTGTGAGATCTTTCGTAAATGTGTCAATGACAGACAACAAAGATCTCCCCTTTCATTTTTAATAACGCGGCAACAGGTTCAGTCGCATCTTTTCATCTTTGAGACACTGAGGGATCCAAGAGGATCTCTACTTGTAGCACATATTCAACAATGATTCTAATTGTGGAAAAACTTTTGATCCTCCGAAAAGGTTCTTTGTAAAAGCCAGAAGCCTTGCTGATGTCTTTGGTCTGTATATTTCAGCTCTCCTCATCAATCGAACATTTAATTATTTTGGCAGAAAATGATTACTTTTCTGTGGAGCTTCAGGAATGCCATCAGCAATATTGTGTCCAACTAACGCTCTAATCTTCTCAAATGAGGAGGAGACTTATGTCCTGGGGGTCTCAAGTGCTCTTCTTGCAACATTCACACGGCAAAATTGCTGCTACACGGACACAAACACAACACGTGAAGTAATTACCAGGCAACAATTACCCAAGCGAGGCCAGACGTAATCGATAGGCCATCAGACAGCCGGGTCACGGGGCAAATGTCAAGGGTCAAGGTTCAGCTTCCCTTCAAGTCCTTGTGCAAATGTGTGCGTGCTCCTTAGTTTTTGTCCTCTGGAGATGGAGGATGCTGATTCATAACTAACAGGGGGATGGACAGTGAGTTTGAGTCCAGCTGTAGCTCCGATATCCGCTCTTCTAGAGGCAGAGAGTATTGATCCGGGTTTGTGTAGCCCTAAGCAGAGGGAATCCAAACAGCTGGGACAACACCCAAAGTCCCTGCTACACCATACCTGAACAGGCTAACAATAGATGCAATATAAGGCACATTAACAACACTTTTAAATGATTGCCTATGCAACAATATTGGCGGTAACTACAATTTGTCACTGCAAAAAAAAAAATGATACAAATGTATGTGAGGTAAGAAAATAATTGCTAATTAAATAAACCAATACACGTTTTTCAATAATTTACATATAAGCGTAAAAGTGAAAGTCAGGTATTCTATTATTGACCTTCTCTTTTGCATTAGCTTTACGGCTAGATTTTCTCTAGATAAACTCTTGATTGCTGATAAATATTGACAGTCAAATGTTGCTTAAAGGCAAGCATCTCCATGTTTCAAAGATTACACTTGGCTAATAAAAGGTTTGGTTTGACATTAACAAAACAAACAGATACATATAAAACTAACTTGAAGTACGCTGAACAGCTTTTCTCAAATTTGTGGTTGGCTAAAAAGGTTTTCTCTATGGCATTTGTGTTGAATGGGACAATTCACTTTGAATTTGATTCACTTACTTGAATTCAAATAAACTATGTGGTGTCCATTAACCAATTAAAGCTTTAAATAGTGAATCTAGGCTTTGGTTCAATATGCGTAAACATAAGTTTTTATTTTTATGCCTTCCCACAGAGTGTGTTCCATATATCCACCCATGCTTTTGTGACTAATTTTTGAGTGGAAAATTTTCAATGACTAAAGGGTTTTAATTAAACTGTTTACTCACTGTTTGATTAAACTATAAGCATTCACTCTGTGCCAAATATAGATGAACTTAAATACGTCCAAGTTGTCGTATGTTTCTACCATTAACTGCAAGTAAACTACAGTCTTTTGAATTCCGCTATAAAATCCTACTCTAACTCCACCTACTGACCTGTTTTTGGAAATTCTTACAATAAGGTCACGATTAGTTGAGCCTCTAAAATGCTACATATATGCTAAAACACATGCAGTTCAAGAAAATAGAGTAACATTGAACGGTACCTTTCTTTTCTCTTTCAGAGTTGCTATAAATCAGCACAGTCTTCCAGCTCTGAGTCAACACTCCTGAACTTGGACAACTGCCTGTAGTTTGGTCCCAAGAGCTCATCAGGATGCACATCCTTGTGGTTTTAGCGGCTAAAGGGCAAACAGGTACATTGTAAGATTGATTTTCATTACTTTTAACAGTTTGTAAGGTAAATTTGTGCCTACTGTTGTATCCCCTGTAGGATACAATGGCACATTTGATCAAAGTAGAACCTCCTAGTGAGTTTGAAGGCCAAAAGGTGTTATTAACCAATTTATGAACATTACTTTCCTTTAAAAATGTAAAAATCTTAATTACTTAAACCAACAAAGCTCCAGCTGGAAAATGTCCGCTTAAAATGAGGTATTGTTCTTTTGTGGGGTGCTAATTCTTAGCTTGTAGCATAAAAGGATAAACATGGTAACTTTTGTTAACTCAGAAATTCACTGAACAAAACACAAGTACATTTATTCAATTTTTGTTTTGACACTGTAAAATCCCGCCTTCTTTTGGAAAGTGAGTGCTGCAGTGCTAACACCAGGTGTTTAACACCTTGATGCCCCCTCGCCCCTATGCACCGGCGTCCTAGTCCTAGTCCAAGCTGGCAAACCAAAAAGCTGGAGTCCGGAATGGGTCACAAATCCAGGCCGCAGTGAAATACACCAAACTGGCCCTCTGTATTTCACTGGGTCCGAGTTTGCGCCTCCAGTTCTTCAAGTGAACAACCGGACGTTTCCAGGGAAACTGAAAAAACACCTGGCTGAAGCACCTCCTCTAGACAGTCTCCTTCTCCGCTTGTCCTCCAGATCGACTCCTTCTCCTCAACTCCCCGGGATCAAACCAACTCCTCCAGCCACACACAGATGTGTTGAAGGAAGAATCAAGCGGGAGCAGAGTGTGTTCAGTGAAACATTTCCTGCTTAAATAAAATGTGGGCTGGTGGAAAACAAAAGGTGTGATCAAGAATGACCTGGCATTCGAATCGAATCCGAATACTGAACGAGAGCACTTGCAAATTACTCAACCAAGCACGAATTTGAACTTTTTGATGTTGCTTGAGTTTAATTGTCACTATTTGCTTTTCCGGTTTGTTTTAGGCAAAAATTTTGTGTTTTATGGTACAAAGTAAAAACGAATCTATTGCTTTTTGCAACAAGATGAAACAAAGACTTTATTAAAGTAATTAAATTAATTCAAAATATACGTATTTATTCAGACAAGCACAAAAAAATCCATTAAGGGACAGTGACTCTGTCTTCTTGACAATGGTGACCCCACCAATAATGTCTTTTTACCCTCCACTAAAGCAACCAGTCTCATTTAGCTAACCTGAAACGGCTTTAGCTCAGCCAGCGTCTGGACCAAATGATCCAGAACCTTCTGTTATAAAGTGGACAGCCTGCAATGCACAAGCGGATAGGGTATGGTCCATCATCAGCCTCCTCCTGTGTAAAATCCCCCCTCCTCACCCATGCTTATCCCTGCCTCCCTATTGTCCTCGTCTGTGTGGCGGGGATGTGTCCATGAAATATGTGCAACTTCCCATTGAAATTAGGGAGCCCTGAACCATGAAAGGCACCACAGGTACCGGCTGTACAGTGTGTGATGGCGGCTCCACTACACACCTAGCGTCTGTGCTGCAAAGCCATGTTGGCAGAAAGACACATGACCACTCGCCTGTAACATATTAAAACCAAGGGAAATAAATTACAACGCTCTCTGATGAGTTTTGAGTTGTGTCTCAGGAGCTTAAAATGCTTCGTAACTTGAAAATCTTTGGAACTAGAGTCTGCCTATAGTAGTAAATACGAAGTACCTCGTTTCATACTGCAGCTGTATGAATAAATATTTCTAACTTTAAACTATACATATTTTAGACCCTCCTAAATACCCGGTTATGAAAAAAAAAAAGGAATCTTTTAAAAAGGTTTTTTGACAAAGCTAAATTCCAAATTTGACAAACTGTTTAACAACAAATCTCTAAAAGGAACAGTTTTATTATAACAGGTCATTTAATGACAGTTTTAAGTTAATTTGTGAGTACAATACAAACAATGCTTAGCTTAGTCGCATTTCTATATTTACACACCAGTTCTCAGTCTATATTATTTTTGTTGGTAAATCAATACCAGCTTGTGTTTTCTGTACAATATATCTGCTGGACCTTGCCATGCATCATTAAGAGGTCTTCTTTTGATGTTAAGTAGCTTGTGGAAATGATTCAGAGCAATGCAAAGCAGCCTTGTGGATAGCAACAGTGAATGTGTAGGAGGATAAAATCCATAGGAGACTAATGAGTTTAGGCCACCAGCAAGAAAGCAAATATTTGCAGAGTTAATAAATCCAATCCATTGTCCAATTCAATTAGGGTAGAACCTTACTGTGATTCTATTTCTCCAGCTGCTTCATCCAGCTGTTTATTAACTGGAACAGAGCAGGTTGAGGTCTTGGCTGAACGTCTTCATCAGGGAATGACAATTCATCTCTCTGAAGGTGTACCACTGACAAGTTGAGCATCCATCTCCAAAACATTTAAGGAGAAACATTTTTTCTTGTGCTACTTTAAACACCATCACCTTCGTGCAATCTGGGAAGATCGACGCCATCAAGAAGTGAAACACTGTACAGCCCTATGACTGATGGTCCGCTCAGTGGAAAAGTGGAGCGCTTGATGAGATATTAATCAGGCTGTGGCGGGAGGGGTGGAGCAGTGGCGGAGCGTGCGGCTCCTGATGGAGATGTTGGAGATCTGAGGTGTCTTCTCAGAGCTTGTTGGAGGGGAATAATGAATCGGCCCATTAGCATATTGTCACTGGTTGTCTTGTTTACCGCGAGGTGTTTGCCAAGCAGCTCTCCCCAAGGAGAAACGGGCGCTTCACAGTAACTTCTGGAGTAAACACTGATATGCTAATGCGCATGCAAATACGCACACACACTTGGTGTATGCTCTCAGACAGTAAACACACAGTAAAGTTTGCTTTTAACAACCTGTGACGGGACGATGGCTCACCTTCTTTGTCAATATTTATTGCAATGGGAGGGCTCAACACGGAAATGTACAGCTTCGCATTTCACATCTAATACTGCCTGTTGTGATGAATCAAAGAGTACAAAACAGACGGGTTTCCTCATGGCAAACAACTGAGTTTTGCTTTCAGGTGCTCATTTTATTCAAACAGCCCTCTGTAATGGTGTCGCTAGCGCTATTTTCATTGACATTTTTCATCACTGCTCATGACCCATGTTCACTTCTGTCATCACTTACATCTCTATTTGCATAAAATAACTCATATGCTCTGAATTAGGTGCAGTTTGTCAGTTCATGTACTTTTTTTTTTTTCTTTGTCTCTTACCATGTTCTCCATGAGGTTTTGATCAGACTCTCATAATCGCCGGTGGTCTGCTTAACAGTCACAATGCCCACAATGTAATCAAAGAACTGACAAAAGACCTCTTTCATTCCATCGTCTGCCTCTGTGTACAGTAAAATAAGCTTCCCTCTCACCAACGTGTTAAGAAGCCAAGAACCTAGAGCTGTAATGTTACAACTGAATGAGATACAGGTGATCAAAGTGTGTGTAGTCTTTTTGATACTGTGGGCTGGCCAGTGTTGCTCTGCTATTCTTTTTGAACAATTTCCGATACCTTGAAAAAGAGGAATATATCGTTCTCTCTATATATATGTACCCCTGGATTCTTCTTGTACATCTCATTTTCTACATGGGAAGCTGCTTTTTGTTTGACCTTTTTTTGGGGGGGGGGGGGACTTTAAAGGAAAAACACAAACAGAATTAGGAAAGGTGAGACTCACACTTTCCCATAAAGTTCTTACCTGCAGCAAGTACAGGAACAGCAAAGGCAACAAATTTCACTTGGACTTTATTAAAATTCCAAGAGACAAATCACATTTCTAATTGCGTAGATCATGAGTGTTTGTCGAAGGGTTTGCCTATGGTTTCGTTGCCACTATGGCAGCCTAGTCCTGTGTTTGGAATGTTCACCTGTTGACAGCTGGACTGGGTTCTGAAACTCTAGATAGAACAAGCGTGTCAAGAACCAGTCCTGTAGTCTGGTTCTTGAAAATCTTTGGCACTAAGAACAATGTTCTTGTCCTGAACAATGTTCCCTATAATTTTTTATGTGTCTGAGCAAACACACAAGCTTCCGGAGCAGAAGGGGGCACTTCCTGAGCAGAAGGGGGTGGAGCAAAAACTTTTACTCTTTTGTGACGTCACCAGTAGTGATGCGCCAAATTCCGAAGCCGTAGTTTGAAGCAATTTGTTTCAAAAAGAAAGAAGAAAGAGGTATGTTCCGAAGCTCCATCTTGTTTTACCATCTTTAGTTTAAACTGAGTTTCTTTTTTGTGCTGTGCATAGGTCTTCTTGTGCGCTATTGATCTGCAAGCAGGTCGCAATTGCGCAGGCGCGCAGCTTAGAGGGAACACTGGTCCTGAAGGTTTTCCACATGTTCTAGCTGATGCACATAATGTTAAAGCAACAGCCAATAAAATTTGGCACAATGACTCAATAACCTGGATCAGGTGTGTAGATGCAAGAATACATGAAAAACCTTCAAGACATTGGCCCTGCGGGATCAGACTTTGATGGCCCTGCTCTAGAAAAACTGTGAAGTATTGTTTCCCGGTAAGAAATTTAAGCGACTTGGGGTCTCGTTTGCAAGTGAGTAAAGGACATGAGTCAATTGGTGAATTGGTGTATTGCAGTTCTAAATGAAACATTATCACTTGTGTGAATTGGTAAACAACTTTATAAAATGACATGCACAAAATCATGTTTGCAATTATGTTGTTTACATTAACAAAAGCAAAATTAGAAAAATTGTAATTGTGGAAGAAAAAACACTTAATGCATGATTGATTTTTCAAAGCAGACCACAAACTTCTTACATCAGAGGGGGTTGGTTGCGTCTGGCCGAAGAAAGTTTGGGAATACCTGCAGAGCCACGCCTCACGCTTCTACATTCAATTAGAGGATTCCTCGGGTGATAAGACCAAGCAGCGGGAGCAAATATTCCAAGAAATCCTGACCGTCTCCGTCCCTGCATCCGTCAGGGGTTCCAAATCCACTGTCAGAATTATGGCGAGCAGTTCAATAATTCAGATTAGAGCTCATGTTTATTAATGTCCAACATCTGTGCAAACAACGTGTCAAGCTGAGAGTTTATTGTAATTGCCTGAGCAAACAAAACCTGAAAGAAGCAATTTCCAGTTACAATGTGCTATGACAAGTAATGAGGCCATTGGCATTCCACTCCCATCACCGCCACTGCTGCTTTTTATCGTTCCTGTATTCTGTCTGATAGATATTTTTATAAGGAATGAAGGTGCTGGATAATGCGATGGTGCCACTTGAGGCAGGTTAGTGATTAAAGATAATCATCATTTTTTCCCCCTCCCGCAACGTCTTATTAGGTTTCTGTTAACATTACTTACTGACTTCCACGTGTGACTGAATGGAGACCCGGTTGTCACCACCATGACCAGAACTAAATCTATTAATTTAAGTGCTTAAATGGAATAAGATAACTAATTAACATTGACTTGTAACAATTAGTGTTTAAGTAACTATTTAGATAATCTGCTCAATAATGTCAATTTCAACTTAACAAGGCGCAATTAAACTGATAATAGATTACAAATATCAGCTTGTGATTTCTCTAATGTCTTATTCAGCCCTAAAAATGTGTAAATATTGTCCAAATGAATCCATTCTTTAAAATTGTTATTCACAGGGCAGGTTTATCAAAGTTACATTGATGGTTTTCAACAGCGAAGACCTTTGCGCGAATATTATAGAAGTCTTTGGTTTGAGATGTTTTCCCTTATGTTGATGATGTTTTATTGTGATCACTGTCTTTGTTTTTCCGTCACAGATGGCTGAAAGCAACCGAGGGCTTGTTTTTCACCAGGCTGCCGTTCTGTTAGGCTGTAGCTTACAGACCCATGAGGACTCAAGTCTGATTGATGTCTCCACTTAGTGCTTTTTACTGCGTAATAGATCTCGTCTTTTTTGAGGGTGTAAAACGATACTTTGATCATATTTTACACAATTTTATTTTAGTTTGTCATATTCAATGTAATGTTAAGCTGATTGTTATTGGTTTTGGTATAAAATAACTTTGTGCTGCAATGCTAACATAACTTTTTTTTGTTAGCTAAACTAGCAATGTTTCTATCAGTTACTATCCTTTTGGTTTGATGTGGTAAGCTGCTTACATTATGACAATGCATTCATACCCGTGCACCGGTTTGTGCATCTCTGATTGCCATGACTGGGCCAAATGGTGGGAGCAACTAGGAGGTTACGTGTCTGCTCGAGGGACACCTGGGTGGCTCAGTGGGATTCGAACCGGCTTCTCCTGATCATAGGACAAACACGCCTCCCCCAAAATAGAACATGACACATATTCAAGCTAGAAAAGTTTTCCTGCCAGCCAGTCGGTACAGATTAACAAACTAACAGATGCAACTTAACCTGACATCCTAAAGTTTTCTCAGAAAGTAGAGTTCCAATGTCCTCTGCTCCGCCTCTTAAAGTGCCAGAGTGTGACAAAACTTTAGACTTGGGCAGGTACTTTAAAACAGTCCTGGACCCAAAATGGTAAACCAGATCACTCCCAAAATTTAATCGCTTCTTCATCTCCCCATTGTGGGTATATTCTGAAAATGCTATGATTATCCACCAAAAACTTTTGAGATCAATTGTTCACAAACATACTGTACGTGCCCCCAAATTTCTGATAATGTAACCTCCTTGGAGTGGGTAATAATTACCGCTAATAAGCAAAAACATAACCAAGATCAAACTATTGAACTACAGATAAGCATTGAAAAGAAGTTGTCTTAACACAACCAAGTTCAATAAGCTCAAGACAGATCTTAAATTCTTCTTTTGTTGTACTCCATGTTAAGAGAACACAACTCTCAAGAACTACTCCCAAGCATGATGGTGGGAAGATGATGATTCAAGCTCTTGTTCTGCATCTCTTTGGAAACCTTTAATACTTCAGTGAACCAAAGCATTTCTGTCACATATGGAGTCATCTGTTGGGAACTAAAGCCATTGTGTCTCAAAGCACTGTGTTAGCCGTTAGCGGGGCATATGTTTACAGCAAGCAGGGGCAGCTTACTCCATGACAAAGTGTTTAGGTTGCAGCTCTGTTTGATGGCTCTGGGATTAGAAAATCCCTCATATGATTGATAGATTTATTTGTCACTGCTGTCTGGACGTGAGTCGCTGGCAACCCGCTAAAGCTTGGGACCATTAATCAGTGTAAATAACGCTCTTCTTATACACACATCAGGAGTCCTTTTATGGGGACATTTGACATAAGGGAACGGCAGCTAAGCATATTCTCAGAATATAGGCGTGTGACTAGCTGATCAGCAAGGAGTGCTGCCTTTGCTGCTGACGCAAACCAAGAGGAAATTGCTGTTTTTCGCTTCTCAGCTCAGGTTGCAGAGTTTGAGACTAAAGGGTGAGATTTGATTAATGGCTTCATCGGACGTCCTCGAGTCCTTGAGAAGAGGATGTTGCTTTGTAAGATATTGATATGTTTAATATTTAAGTCATGATTGTAGGTTGTCAGCAGAAACATTTTTAACTTTTTAACTGCCAAAAAGTCTTTAGAACAAGTTTCTATTAATCTTGGAACGTCCACCAGACGTATTAAAGCTCACTTTCATCCAAAGGCGACATCTGATTAGGCATCATCTCCAGGGTATTGCTTAACCCAACATTTGCAGTTTATCTTTCCAGAAATGCACACCTTTCCGTCATTATTTATTGCTTAATGAGCGTGCCTCCTAATTAAATTGACATTAATCAAAGAGACAAGAGGTGCCACTCGGGGAGCACTCTACACATGTTAGTGATACTGTACTTTATTATCCGCAGCAACATAAATCATGCTCCCCTCGCTGGAATTTATTGATAACAGTTGGTGGTTTGTGGAAATACTGAAAATGGAGGCTGTTTGTTCACACACTCAAATGTCATTTCAGTTCGGCTTGTAAGGTGGTCTTGTTGTGGATTTTATAACAATTGTTAAAAGCAAATTTAACAAAAACGACCAAAGATTTTTGAAGAACCAGGAAAAAAGTTTATTAAGTTTATGTATTCAATCTTTTTTTGCTAAAAATTTATAGTATTCTTTTACATGTTTCACAAAAGTACATGCTCAAACTATAGCCCTGTCCCTGAATTTTAAATAACAATCTCTACTTGTGTCTTATTCTCTGCACTTTATTCATTTTTACCATTTGTTTTATTGTGTAAATTAAATTGGCATAAACAACACCTAGAATTTGATAAATGTATTTATTGCACTTTAAGACCACTGAAAATACCTTTTGTACTGTTTTAGCTTTATTTTAATTTTGTAATATTGATTTCATTTAAAACAACAAGGAGCTACTTTTATAATATATTCCACAAATCAAGATTATCATCATAATCCAAGGAGAGAGAAAAAAAATCTGTGAGCAGACAGAAAGCTGAAAATGGTATTTGCTCCCCGCTGAACGAGTGGAAGTGGCAATTCTGCAGGCTGCTCTCCCCTCACTCCCTCCGTCTTAATGGAGAGGAGACAAGGAGTGCTCCCCTGTGGAGAGGGAGAGATAGGCAGAAGGAGGGAGTGTGAGTTGGGGAGGTGTGTGTGTGTTGGGGGCCTTGACGGAGTCATCTCTGTGTAATTAAAGAAAGCTGTTTTAATAGGAGGTGCTAGGCGGTGGAAGCGAGGTCAGTCCCAACAGAAACCAGACCCCCTCCTGTACTTCCCTGTCCCGTGAGACGAAGTGGGCCCAAACTCCTTTTTCAGCCATCTCCCACTAAGAGGATTTCACTGGCTGCCCTCATGGGGAAGGGTGCTTCAGCTGGTGGAAGAAAAAAAATTGGAACCCCTGCTACGGCACCATGGAAAGCCCTGATTAACTCTCTCCACCAGTCCGAAGCCGTCATGCAAATGAAGGCAGCCCGACGCTTTCATGAAGGGGGAAGCGCTTGTCAGTCAGGCTTGGCCGTCCCTTGATGTGCTCCTATTGTAATTCTAGGTGTGCTGGTTGTACTGTCTTAGATAGGAGCACAAGGTTGATTCATCCCCACAGGATTGTTAAAAGGTGGATCTGCTAAGTTTTCAAAGTGACTGGATTGGGGGAGGGACGGCGAAGGCTCGCACTATCTTGTCAGCTCTTTCTTAGCCCATCATAGACATTGGTTTTGAAGATTTCTCTGTCTGACTTTGTGATGATACATAATGGGGATTCTCTGACAGTTTAGTTGTCCCCTGAGGACAAGAGATACGTTTGCACCCTCAAGGTATGGTCTACATTGTCTGTGCATCGTTCACAGTCAGTTAGCTGCCTCATCGAGTGATGCTTTTTTGGTTTTATTAAGCATTTCCAGCTCTATTTGCTGGCAAATATGCAAGAGGTCATTTAGAATTGCGCACCTCTTTGTTGTAAATAGGAACCAAATAGAGGATGAGGGCTTTTAATAAATAAGAACATGGAAAATGGTGCCAGAGGCAACTTTGATTCGCATTTCCAACAAGATACATTTTATCCACTAAAGTTCTTTGGTCTTGAGCCGTGTAGTAGATGCTCTTTAAGAGCTAATTTAGAGTTTAACTTAACCCTTAAAGAAGCCTGAAAAAAACCATACTGGCACAGCTCAAGTTGTAAATTATAACCTGGAGGTACTTTGCAGTTTTCCAGGGTCTCTCACTTGTAGTTTCTCATGTCCTGCTCATTTTTTTTTCAGCCTGTCACGGATTGTGGAATAGCAACTTCTGTCATGAGCTTTGGCAGGGATTTACCTTTTGCTTGATCCCCCTCTTAATCACTGCCAGGTCAATTCAATTTTTACCATCATTAGGAGGAATCCTAGAGGCAAAATCTTTAACAACCATGCTGACAAAACTCTGAAGACTTTCTTCAGTGTTTTACTTTATTCTTGGTTTCACTTGTTGGAGAGAATTAATTTTGAAAAGAGAGTTTGCTTCACTACTAACAGAGCAATGGCTCTAATTTTAGGAGAGGAAAAGTGCTGGCTTGAAGAGAATGGATGTCTTTTCTCCAATCTATTGCATTTGTCATCTGTTAACGCACTTGACCTCGTAATCAGACTGCCGGCGCAACAAGGCAGCAAACAAGTTATGTCATGTTATCAATTTATCCGACATGACAAAGTAATAACAGCAATAAATGAACAAGTACTTGGGACTGGCGGCATTGCAAATTGAAACGCCGGAGTGCGAGATGTGCTCCTCGGCAAAAAAGAAGCGGCAATGAAGATGATGGAAAATCTAATATGAAGGAAGACAAGTGTTTACATTGCGGCTTTGTGCGTTCTACATCCTAAGTACTCTCCGTGTCTTTTGAGCATCCCCAGGGCAGTGGTAGCTGCTCTTTGTGAGAATGGAGCAAATAAAACCCCATGCGCTGTATGATCTGACGAAACAAAACAACAAATTCAAACGCGTTGTTCTTGTTAGTTTGACGGTCGGTTCGGTGCTGTGATTCTCTACTAGGTGTGGTTTTCCCTTGTGGGGCGGTTTCAGATTGAGAGTCTGAATCAATCCATCAATCACCCAAAAAAAGGATCTCAAGCTCGCTTGGACTCAAGCTGGAATACATCTTGATACATATTTTATGCACCTGACCAACCTCTTGAGTCACTCTCGTTTGACATCAATTCTCTGCGAATCCAACAAAGGCCTTGGGCGGTTCACCTGCACGCAAGACGGACTGGCCTGCTCGTACCGCCGCTTTATTCTCAATGCCCCGAGCGCTTCACAGTCCAGCTGCTCTACACACCATTGCCTTCACAATCACAGAACGCCTCTCCACTCACAATGCATGAGAACAGACAAGCAAGATGGCACAAAGGGGTCATCGGAGACCATGAAAGTAGGCATTGCTGCAACTTGGAGGTCTGGGATCAGATTAGACTGGATATCCTTCTGCCTTGCTTTTTGGTATCTTCTTTAGGCTCAGGATAGAAAACAGCTGGAAACAATCTGTTTTTGGATTGTGTATGTGTGCATGGGGTTGTAATATGGATTTCCATGTGTGTTTGACATTCCTGTAGATTTGTTTTTACATTATTCATGAAGACATGCATTTTAGACCAAAGAGATGGTTTATAGTCTGTTTATCAAAATGTAAAGTAAATACCACTGGCCAAAACCTCTGTTTAAGAAATAAAGAATGTAACATATAC
Organism: Neostethus bicornis; assembly: GCA_902685375.1. Lineage (NCBI taxonomy): Eukaryota > Metazoa > Chordata > Actinopteri > Atheriniformes > Phallostethidae > Neostethus > Neostethus bicornis. Next base: position 9,143,198 of record LR738563.1, read on the forward strand.
TCAAAACATTTTTTTTGCTCTAAACCTCTCCGCACTTTAACGCATTGATACAAGTTATTGGAGGCACTGCACTGATTCAGCTTATGAACAGGTTCATGACCACCTCGGCCCTTCTACTGATGGTTACTTGAGGGTGGGAATAACATCATGTCCTAAAAGTAAAAAAAAGTCTCCATTTGGTTGTAGTGATCATCCAATCCCAATCCAACTCATCCAACAATGCTTTTTGAGATTGTAAAACTGGTCACTTTTGAGAGAGTGTGATACTAATTGTCGAAAAGAGGCACAATGGTTCAAGAATGTCAAAAATAAAGAGTTAAAGTAATTATAACCAGGCTAATCAGACCACCCAACCAACACAAAGATGTATCTTATAGAGTGCTTTTTGATTCGTTTTCCTTCTCAAGGTGCAAAAAAATGGGCTAATGGGAAAAATGAACTCTATACTGTTAGAAGAGCGTTTCAACATATTAAAAAAGTTCAAGTCTGCTGTAATCTGCTAAAAATGTCATTCAATGTTCAGACTACTTGAAATGTTAATCAATTTGCAGTCTTCCATTTCTGTTAAACCCAACCTTGGAAACAGTTCTGGAGTGACAATAATGGGCTCAGCTCTTAAAAATGACCAGGTATTACATTTAACACATCCTTTCTCCCAATTGTACCACTGTCAGACCTCGTTGATGCCGTCGCCTCCCAGCTTCCATCCCCAGCCGCAAACAGGAGCTGAAACTGAAAGTATACCCTGTCATCTTTAGCTTGTAATTGCTCGACTCTCTGTCGCCCCTTCGTTCTCTCGGGCTCCAGCAATTACAGAAATACAATGAGGCTTGGGTTTTTCTCGCAGGGTGTAGAATGTATGTACTAATTCGCAATAAAGTGCTACAGCTGTCAGTGCATTTTCTGCTCGGTTACTTCAATAAATTGGAACTCTGAGAAGGGAATAACTGGAATATCGTATTATGTGCTTCCCGCGTTAGACATGCAGAGGCCTGTATTGCAAACACAATTTATGCAATTGCATTTTCATCCAACGAGAGAGTAAGACTTTTCCTTTCAAAGATAGTCAAACTTTGATACTTCAGCGGTCGGGTAATGAATTTATAATTTCAGAAACTATTATCAGGAGTTTGATATGTATATATATAAGAACATGGTATTGATTAGTGGCATGTTATATTTTGCCGCCTAGCAAAGAAATAAACACTTGATGACGAAGTGAGACTTCCATGGGTACATTAGTTTTTGGTTGACCCTCCAATGTACATCTAGATAATTCATCCTTTCTTGTTTTCTAACCATCTTCCCACCATTTCTCTGCACTGCTGTCACTCAAATATCCTCCCAGTGGCTCGCCTCAGAGTCTCAAGTGGGCCAACACCCGGAAGCTTCTGGGCTGTAATCCAAAAATGGTGCTGGAGGCAACTGAAATCAAGGCTCTAATGATGCCACTGCATAATGCAGAGTCTGCAGTGTGATGACGAGGATTTGGACGGGTGGAGGGGTGAAAGGTGCGGGGTTTGAGGGAAGAGGGAGTACCCAGCAGCCAAATGAGAGCAGGAGGACCGAGAGGGAAGTGGAGCCCCAGTCAGTGTTAGTAGTGTTGTTCTGTAACTGCATGACATTAACAGCTGCCCCTGCCATTAACACAATGGGAGAGAGAAAGAGGAAAGCTCCTTGTTAGGGATCATTTATTAACTGAGATCATCTTTTTGTTAGCCTTGGGGTAATGACTAATGTCAATGGCAAATTTCACAGTTGTCTAGAGAAATGAATTAGATTTGCAATAAAAGCCCCTTTGGCTTGTTGTACATGCTCATTTGTTGGAATTGGTGGACTTGGAGATCTGTAAGGAAACCAAGAATCCCAACTGATACACTCCTCCCCCTCACCAGACACTGACCTTTTTCTCTCATTATAAGGGTAAAAAAAAAACACAGAGGGATCTATAAAAAGAAGCCTTACAGTGTGTGCCTCGCCGTGTTCATCATTACGTTCAACAATGCAAATGAGACCTATGGATTATCAACGAAAACATTTAGCAAAACATATGCACACAAGCTGGGTGAGTCTTGACCTTGGTGGACCTGATTCAGCTGGAACTGTGAGTGTTTGTGCATCTGTGCCCGCGCAGTTCAAAGATTAAGACTCGGGCGTATTTTTTAATCCGCCCATGAAGTGTGAAGACAGAATGGAATGGGTACAATGACCCCCTGGTGGTGGCGACTCACGCCATCTTCACCATTCCTGACACCACCGACCCTCAACCTCCTTCCTCCCCCCTATCCTCTCTGACCCAAACCCACCCACTCACAAAAGAACCTGTCAGGATAGGAACCCCCTCCATTTTGTCTTTCTTGTTTCACATACACACAGACAAAAACAAACCCTCCACCCTATGCTGCTGTCACTGCCCTCAGGGGTACCCTGCAAAAAGAACTAGCGGACCCCTAAAAACAGCACTCTGTCTCTTATTCCCCTTTTCTCCCTTTGCTTTTCTTTTACAGGACAGATGACACAATGCAGAGACTAACACTCACACACTGTAGGCCTCCTCTATTGGGCCATGTGTGGCTGGGCTCTCAGCATGGGGTTAATTGCGAGCGAGGTTAACAAAATAGGAGACAAAAATTAGTTTCAGAAGAGGCCCAAGACCCAGGAGGCTTCTATGAGCTGAAGTGGGACCTTAAAAACAATGTGCTTGTTTGAGATAGGACCTTGGTCAGACATTGATAGCAAATATTCCTTCTGCTTGATAACTTAAGCATTGTTTGATTAAAATTGTATTGTAATGAAATATTTTAAATGACTTGCCTACCTACAGTATGTACATCGACATTGAAGAGAGTTTACTTTTGTTGTTGTTGCAAATGAATCCTGCTGAGCAACACTGTCTTCCAAACCAGGAAATAGTACTTCACAAATTCTCTCATTCTCTCAAATCTCTTGTTCTTGAATAAATTAAGTCTATATACTTACTCAAATTCTAAAAGTGTTTAGAATGATCTATTAATCAATAAGAAGTTTGTCTTTTAAAAGGATAACACAGAGCTTGGCAAAGAGAATTAGCCATTAGCGACCATCCAGCTAACATTTGTCAGAATAGGGAAATGTATAAATTTTACAAATAAAACAAGAGTATCATCTGTGTATGGTGGTACAGCGGAACATGAGCTGTGTTAACAGAGAAAATCATAGCAGTAAGTCGCTTACTTACTGTACAGTTTCTCTACTATCACATGTTTGAAAATGGATGTAACATTTAGCTGTTAATACCAGCTGCTGGAGTGTTCGTCTTCAGATTATTTAATTGCCCGGCAATTTTCTCCTGTCAAAAAAAGCAATGTGCACCTCGGATGAAAACGAACGAGCGCAAGTGGGAGAGTTAATTAGCGACCTCGTTAGGGACCTGGAAGTGTCTGCTGGGGCCTCACTGTGTGTTTGTGTGTCTCTTTCTGACTGTATGTATGTGTCTCTGTGAGCTGTCTTTGTCTGTATCCGTGTGTGTATGTGGTGGTTGGTGGTGAGGAAATGCGAGAGGTGTGTAGCAGCGACATCATCTTTTGTTGTATACATGACCAGCTTAACCCATGTGACTGAAGGGATGTTCACACTGTGAGCAAAGTGGTTGATATGTGTTGATGATACATTGCATGTGGCATTTAAATTTGGTTCGAAATCAAGATATGATAATTAGAATGTATTCAGTTGTTTTATTAAGAATTCTCAACCTAAACCTCATCCCTTTTTTTTATCCATTTAGATGTTGTTTCTTTTTGATTTGATTAATTAAGGGATACCTTCAACTCTATCCTAAGGAAGTACAGATTATATAAATGTAGTCCCGTGAGGAAAATATTTAGTAGTTTTCTTAGAAAAGACAGAAAAACTGTTATCAAACATGTAATATGCTCGACAACAAAAATTATTATTTTCAAGTTTAACGTTACATGTTTTTTTCTTTCCTTCTTAATTCTCTTAAGCTATTTTCTAATTATCATTTTGTATTTGAACTAATACTTATTTTTCAAAGCCATTAGAAAAGAAAAGTTCTTTTTTCTTTTTAATATTGTATTAAAAAGTTAGTAGTTATTAGTAAAAAGGAGCTCCGCAAGGCTCCATGTTGGGCTCCTTGACAGTTGTCATTGTCATTTACTACTAACTAATTATATTTACTATCACTAATTACATCAGGACACTTGGGGGTTTTAATATGTAAACCTTTTATGGGTTCCTTTAAGGAGGTTAGAAAAGTTTTATTTTTTTACTGACCCCAAAATGTGAAATTGACAGCAAAAATTGAGTGATGTTCTAAAACACCAAAAGTTACGTATTTTCTTAAATATGCAATCTGAATCTTTTTCTGGTTGTTTTTGGACTTGTGGGGTATGTGGGTAGCTTTTTACAGTTGTATAAATTTGTGCAGAAGAATAAAAGACTACTTGCTTAAGCAGCAACATATCTTTGACTTTAAATGCCCCCGAACATAGAACCCACTCATTTTCTGACACTTACATAGATAAGAATCTGATAAGTGTCTTTTTATTATTTATTTCATATTTCATACCACAAACTCAATACTACAGTTTTTAGTGTTGCATCTATTCAACACTTAAAAAAAAATCAATATCATAGGTATTTCCTGGCGTAAGATGTTTTCAATCAAGCTAGTCAATTATGATTACTTTCATAAAAGAAAATGGTAAAACATCGAACTGAATTGGATTTAAAAAAATGGAGGCAGAGGCATTTAACCCAACTTTACTGCTTCCATCTAAATTCAAGTTGGTCAATATTACATTGCATGTATTTTCCAATACTTTTAATCCTGAACAGTCTCTAAAACGCCTTGTCACATTCCACGTTGAAGTTGGTAAGGCTTGCTCTGGCCGAATGAACCCTGTTGATTTGGGAGAGTAGAGCAGTAATTTGTTAAGACTTGGGCCCCTGAATTATTGAAAGCATATAAGTGTAAATAATTCATTGATCACCAAACGGCATGACAGGCCATTCATCAGCATGTGTCACGCTGTGTGCGCGTATGTGTTTATGGCGTGTGGGTGGAAGGTTAACACAGAGGTCTTGGAATTGTGTATGTGTTGTTTTGTAGTTTTCTCCTGCAATACATTTTTTTTTGCCTATATAATGTTATTTTTCTTAAAATAAAAAAATGAGGCATGCGGACATCCCAGTGTGTGCATTTTTGGAACCATTTCAACACAAGTGCTTAATCAAAACCTGCTTTAAATTTTTATTCTTGAGATCCTAGCCTTGCATTGTCTTTCTTTTTTCTTAAAAACTGTGTCTTCCCAATGGCAAAGCAAGTATGGTGACAAATTGCCATAAACAGGCGGTGAGCATGCAAATGCGGCAAGGAGACAAATGTCCAACCTTGTGTTTAGTTGGAAGCTAAGGTCATCCACCCTCCCATCTATCACTGTTCTAATCAGCTCCACGCAGCCCCTATGCACAGCTCAGTACCTGCTGCATAGATAACACGGGAGAAGAAGGAGATAAAAACCAAAACTGATAAAAAAAAAAAAATTCAACAAGTAAACATTCATATTGTTGCAGAACAATTTATGCTCGGCTCAGGGATTTGCTGACTTTTTGGTGGGAGAGGGGTGAAGATTGTCTTATTCCTTGTTTTGTTTCAATGTTCACAAACTTTGCTGTTTTAGATTGATTTTAATTGAATTCAATATACTTTATTAATCCCCGAAGGCAAATTCCGGTGCTGCGGTGCAAACATCAGGTGTTTAATGCCTCGATGCCCCCTTGTCCCTATCCACCGCCGTCCCAGTCCGGTAGCATTTTGTCCAACCTGGCAACCCAAAAGCTGGAGTCCGGAACGGGTCGCAAAGCCTGGCTTGAAAAAGATTAATGCATTCATTAATTAATACATAAATTACAACGGACTGGTGACCTGTTTATGATGTACTCTACCGTGTTCATAGTACTAGCCAAAAAGTCCAATAGGTTGGGTAATTTTAGACCTGCAAGAATCTTTTAGGGTACAATGTTTCTGGAGTCTCTGGGCTTTGATGAGGAAGCTGTAGTTTTTTTTTCTAACTACTGTGAAACAAAACATACTTTAGAAGTCATTCCTTTTAACTTTAAAGCTGAAAATACCAACTAAGACCTTCTGAATTTGAGCTCCATGTCTTGGACCTCGTTGTTCTTTCCCTAATCATTACAGTTTGACCTGAAGCTAAACTAACAAACGTCCACTTTCAAGAAGATTGGCAGCTGTCTTCAATCTTTTAACTTATGAATACTATTACTGCTGTAAAATGATGAATTCAGTTGGTTTAGAAATAACCCTGCAACCTCGGCAGATCATAAAAGCTTCTCTTAAAAAACGAAAAGTATTGCGAATGTCTTTTGTCCTCTTTGCCGGAAAAAAGTATGCCGATTGTTGCAGAGGAAAAACGTTTGATTTGATGAATGTTTGCACACTTGTAATGGATATTTATCAATAGTCACCCCTGTATTTATTTTGGGATAAATTTAGAGGTGCGCTTAATAAAACTATGAATGGTACACAAAGGAAGTTTTTTTTCCTATTGTATTGAATTCAAAGAACATGTACATTTCTTTGTGTCCCCTTTTGCCTCCCCCCCTCTCTTCTGTCCTCTTATGAGTGCTTCATTTGCCCTCACCAAGCGATGTAGAGATAGTCAAATTAGAGTCTTGCCCCACACAATTAAAATCGTATTATTGCTCGAGTGTGACCCGGGCTAATTTAATTGCTGTACATGCTCAAAAATGATTAATAGATACAGTTTGTAAATAGCCTGGGCTATGATGATAACTCTGGAGATATGGTTAGTTGGGTGCATTATTTCTTACCAAGATAAACATTTGGAAAACTCATTTGGTTTCGGCACATTGGATTCGCGAGTGTGATTTGTAATAAGTCCACAAATGAAAGATCAGAAGACACAGTGGCATCCCGCAGGAGAAAGTTTCCACAAACTAGGAGAAAAGAAGGAAGTCCTATTAATTATTCAGCGCTTTCCTTCAATGAGTTGCTGTTTTTCTGACCGATTTTTGTTCTGAGAGTTTTCGACATGTAGCTTGAAGTAAGCATAGCCAAAACCTCGTAGACAGTTTTAAACGGTGTGTTTCTTTGTACAAATTCTAAGGCTGTTTTTTTTTTTTCCAGGGTGGATTGAAAGCATTAAACCCTGCCTCTTCCAAATGTCAGTACTTTGGTTTTGGCTTAGAAACAGTGCTGGGAAATAATTGCAGTCAATAGAAAAGTCCTTATATAAATCCCGTGTGTGTTTTTTGTCCTCTTCTTTGTGTGTGCTTTTGTGTACCCGGCTGTCCGTTGGTACAAGGTAAATGGGTGTGTGCTCATTAATCTCAGAGTATGTGATGGAGCAGAGTGGTCGGCCAAGCTGCTGAATGTCTAAGCAGGGCGCTGTGCATGTGATTTATTGGTGGAAGTCTGCATTAGGGCCCATTCGTAGCCATTAGCCTGGACAGCTAAGGACGCCTCCACCTCTTACAGCAGCTACAGACAGTGGGTGGGTCCTTGGGTTTACAGCACAAGGCTCGGGACATTTTGTGCAGGATGTGAGAACGACAGCAAGTGGTCAGTCAATGCCAGGTGATTGAGAGGAGCTTTTGTAGCTTGTCATTGCAATGGTTATTTTTACTAAATGTTCTGAACATCATCAGTCAGTTAAATGGAATTTTTCTCTCTTCTTAGACTTTGTCCTCATGACTGAATGTCAATTTTGGGTAACATTGATGAACACAATTACATTCAGTTTTGGTTGAGAAAAAATAGACTTTTTACTTCAAAACAAACATTAGCAACAAAGTGACTCTTCATGATTTGTTACAAAGTTACTGCCAATGCTAAGTTAGCATTCAAGAGAAATTGACCTAGACGAAAAGAAATACAAGATCAATTACAACATTATCACCAATCACCTCACAATCATTCGTTAATACCTTACTTGATATTTGAATGCACATTCTTATATCTGCTGTCAAGCTGGTTGGATTTGGAGCTGGACAATTTGGTGAAACAAGTTTATTTGAATTATAATTTTAAGTCCTTGAAGTAGAAGCCCGTGCAATCCCTCTTTCATCCAGGAATGATCCATTATAGGAAAGGCTTAAAAGTGCCTTCTGGACTGTCTTCCAGAAGGGTACTACATTTCCAGATGAAAGTCAAGACGTCTTGATCAGAAAATACATTGTCCAGAAGACAACGTTGAAGCCATTTCTACGATCCTTGAAGTAAAATATAAAGAACATTGTATGAAGTTGCCAAATAAAATATGGCCAAGTGAATGTCTCAAACTTTAAAACCACAATGGATAAAAAGGGGTGTGGACTCTTTTCCAATGGCGTGCTCTTGATCTGAAATGCTTTCCTTGATTCACCAGCTTTCACGTAATGCTAAAAACCCTGGATCAAAATCAGATTGATTGTACTTTGGGGTTTTGTTGATGGTATGCAAGGCATTTATTGTTTACAAGGCATGTTAGCCTAATTGGTCCATTTTTTCGTAGCTATCAATGTATGTGGGATTGGTTACCTGTCTTTTGTGGCTTTGTGGCCTGTTCAGTGTATCCTGGTTCTTCACTGCTAACTAGGTTGAGTAGTCTTAATAACCTAAGTTGTTTAGAAAGTTAAATAAAACCAAAAATAACCTTCAAATTGATGTAGCTTTCAGATTTGACTTATTCTCATTTTAATATGTGTGTACCAAGTGTACATTTGAATTTTGGTTTGTGTGCAATGTCAGTTTGTTTCAGTGGCTGAGGAGAATAAGGGAGCGGGTGGATGGGGGTTGAGGTGGAGGAGGGAGGAGATAGGTCACGGTTGGGGTGGGGTATGCGGGTCACTCTATTTCGGCTGAGGTAATCCATCCATTGTGTTGAACTTCTTCATCTGTATCAATTCATTGAAAACACACTGGTCCTGTGGAGTGAAACTGAGCCTGCCCGCTCCTTTCTTGACAGGGCAGCGAGAGAGTGAGTACCACAGGATGGAGTTGTGTGTAGGGGGGCCGGCGTGTTTCTAGAAGGGCTGGATGGGGGTCCATGAGGAAAGGGGGAGAGGAAAGAGAGGTAGGGGGTAGTGGACCATGGGAAAAACACAATCCCTGGCCCCACCATAGCACTTGTTCCACCCCACTTCACCCGCACACCCACCCTGTGTGTGCCACTTGTCACTGACCCTTGCAGCCCTTTTCTCTTTCTCCCCCTATCCATTGAGCCTGTCGCTCTATCTGGGCTACAGATGTGTGTGTCAGACGCAACCACCACCACCACCCTTCCAGTCTGTCTGCCTCTTTCTGAAACTCACGGACCTCAACACACACCCAATTCTTATCTACCTATCACACCGCGGAGGGGTCAACGATGATGGAGTAAAGGTTGCAACCAAACTCATCATTCATTGTGAACTTCATTGTGAAATTTATTTAAAGTTAATCTCATTTAAAGACGATTCAAATTGTTTTCGGTAACGGTAGACATATTTATTTAAAAAAAAAAGATTTAACAATAAAAACGTATGGGCGTAGCGGGCAAAAGCAGCTGTTCTAGTTATCGGGCAAAACGGTCAAAAGCATTTGTGGCAATATTTCAGTTTCCTGTTGGTTCGAAAGCATGTGCGTCCGTCAGGACTAAAAAAGGTGAAAAACTTGTGCCCTTTATAAAAGGGCACAAGTTTTTCACCCTTTGTGCCCCCTAGACAAAGGTTAGCTTTGATACTCACCTAGCGTCAAAGCTAACTTAGCTCTTCCACACCTAGCGTCAAAGCTAGGTTTGACTTAGCTTTGGCACTAGGTTTTTTTATCATTTAAAAGCATCAAAGGTGCTCCCCCACCATCGACATAGTGTCTGATGAGTTAGGAATCTTTTTTTTTTAGTTCTCCAACTTTTGAATTGGACCTCAAACCTGTTTTTAGGGTACCGTAAACCGAAGCTTTTGAATTGGGACTCTTACCCAGTCTAGATTAGAGAAAAACTATGAATACCCATGTATTTTCTCATTTAAAAAAACAACTGAGACAAAAAGTGAAAAAAAATGTGTGCCACTGAGCATGTTTTGGTTGTTGTGCACACATATTTAGTGTGTTTATGTGTAGTCTCCGGGCTGTGGAATGAGGGGGAGGTTTACTGCTACAACATGCAGCCTCAGTGACAGTATAGTAATTGGTGTAAAGCATCCAGTGCCTTTGCTACTAGTGACAATGCAAGCTTTCATTAAAACACCGAGCAGAAATACTTATGAAAATAAATCATTACCACGGACCATTAGCCTGTCATCTTTCAATAATTGAATTTGTCAGCAGTATCCTTTTCAAGCGCGGAAACCCCCCTTATATTCTGATGATGAAGGGGATCACAAACAGGAATATCTAAACTCCTTCATTACGCTCTTCCTCCCTTTTCAACTTGTCAATCACTGTTGTTGATGAACCTTAGTGAGATGATTAAGCGTCACAGCTGACATTACAAGATTGATTTCATCACTGATGAGGTGTTATCAATATCTTTGATTAATCACTAACTAGTGGCTTTTTGCTTTAATCTGAAGTGATTACAGTAGAGAGAAAAAACGGTCCTGTGGCAGCCTCGACTGCCACTCGCTCAGTATTCACATATTCAGGCATTTCTTCCCAGCGTAAAATGTAAAAATAATGGTAATTGCGACGACGCTGAGGGATTTCTGCATTTCCCAAAGTCATGACACAGCACTTGCCGAAATGCAAATCTGCATTAAGGCATTGCACAGCTTTTTGCTTATGTTAAGCTTCTCCCATGCTTGTAAAGCACATGGGGTCCTCGGAGGGAGGAGGGACAAAAAAAAGAGGCAACCAGCAGGGGGAGGTAAGACAAAAGAAAAGTAAGCAGAGGGTAGACGGAGGAACATTAAAGTGTAATAGGGGAATAGCTTTGCTTTGACTGCTATCTGTTCCTCTTGGCTTTTGACATCACATACGTCCCCATTTATGGGTACCATGGCTAGAGCTCTGAACGCCCGTTTGTGGCCTCCTAACTGGAGCATGCAAGAGGAAATTCTTACAACATGGGAAATTGGATCAGCTAAAATGACGTGCTAGCCTTAGGAGGGGCTCTAATGAAATTTCATGTCAACATGCTTTCAGGAATAGTTTGTATTTTGTTTAAAATGTCTGAAAGATGTTTGTATGAGGTCTTCGGAGGGTGGCTGTGCATGTTTTACTTTGTTAAATATAAATGTTAATTTTTCAGTCTCTTCGAGATAAAGTTCGCAATCTATTTTCAGGGTGTGACACAGGTGAACGTGTGAAGGTTTTTTTTTTTTTTGCATGCTGTTACTGAGCTACTATGGCACACCAGAAGAAAAACCTTCATTAAACATTCATCAACTTATGAAAGTTACCGTTTGCCAATTGGGTAATTTTGCACCAATGTACAAATGCACGTGTACCAATTTTCCAAATGTCCAAAACTCCTTTCCAAAACAAATTGTTTATTTGTTTGTAACAATCTTTTTTATTGTGGAATATCTTTTTCAGTTGAGGGTACTTTAAGGAAATTGGTTGTGAGGTGCTTTTAAATCCATGAGAAAAATGAGAGGGTAATTTGAAATTACAACATTTGAAAAGAAGACGATAGTATAGACGATGGGCATTGCTTTGGCTGTCCGGTGAGATCTCCTCATGGTCGACTCTCCTTCCCAACAACTCCGCCGTTGAAAAGGGGCCTGAGCGGATCTATTTCAGCGTGGAAACCCCACACACACAAAGCTCTGAAAGCTGCTCTTATGCCACGTCTTGGTATCTCTTACCTGTTAGCCCGATTAATTATTCCCCCAAGTACAGGAGCCAGGGAAAGGGGACACCGCGGATGGGCCGGCAAGATAGGGCTGCACTCTCAACTGAACGAGAGAAGGCAGATAAAGAGAGTGGGTGGTGGGGTGGAGGGAAGGAGCCGAGAGCTCTGTTTTCTCTTGCTTTCTTTCTCTTTTCTTTTCCTCTCAGTCTACAGTAGCCTTCAATCTTCAGTGTCTAATGTACTAGAAAGTTGCTCTTACAATGCGCCCACTGCAGACTGGGTCAAAAGAGCTGGTAGGTCACTACTTATTCATTTGCTCTTTCGCCTCCACTATCAAACGGGACACCGAAAAGCAACTAACATGCCCTTCATCCCCTCTGAAAACAACTCTCTTGGAATGTAACAGTTGAGGTCACTCACCCTACTGGATACTAATTTGTTAGCATCTCATTTTCAAATTTTAACTCCATTTGGATAGGATGTACTTCCTGGTTATGTAGAGCAGGCGTTTCCATGGATATCAATCAGCCAATAGCGACGTGGCTCCTGGAAGCGGAGTGTTGAGAGCGAGGATCTCTGGGGCAGGCTGTCTTTTTAAACAAGGCCAGACACTTCACAGACAGAGAGAGGGCCAATTAATTCTGCCGGGGGCAACGCTCCTAGGTTAGCATTTGCTTATAGTGATAAATTGGCGCTTTGTATCCACTGTAAACTACCTATGCTCCCTCTGTTTTGGCCAGCTTGGCAGGTCCAGGAGTGATGTCAGTGCTCAGGCTGATTACCCGGGTGTACCTCGTCCTTTTTCACAGGGTCACTGTGCTACTGTCTGTGCAAAATTAATTAAAACCTGGCTAGGGTTGGTTTCCGTGCTAATTCCAGCTTGCCACAAACATCTGCTTTGTAGGAAAATGAGCAAAATAAGTGTCTTTTTTTTTTTTTCAAATTTAGGACACAACTTATAAAATGAAGACAAATTAGAGACTCAAATTTTGTTGTCAAACAAATTTAATTCTTTAAAACTTCATTGAAATAATCTGGTTTGGGGTATGGACACAGGTCGTGTTTAATTTATAATTTGTTACGAATTGTTTACGACAAAATGTCATTAGCTAAAAATCTTGTTATTGATAATTTGTTGATGAAATACTTTTTTAAAATCATTTGACAAAGGTGATGTGTTGTACTGTAGGATACATGACTCATGAGATTTCCTAAATAGTTAACAGTTTGTACAAAATTAGGCCAAACTTTTGCTTTTACAAAATTCAAAGTTTAACCCCTTACTTTTGTCTTCTTTTGATTATTTCAAGTAAAAGTGTTTTTTCATGTTAATTTTTAAATATAAAACATATTGAATGTTCTTTTATGTTGGAATTTAAAATTGACAATTGGCCAATCAGAGACAGTTTTAACTCTTTAAAGAAAAAAAACGAGTTCCGTCTTTTTCCTTTTTCCTTAGGAGTGGATGTAAACAAAAAATCAATATTTTTTTTGCTGACTAAGCAAAAAAAATTCAAATTGAAATACTTTTTCCACTTTTTTTCCCCCCAAAATTTAACTCATTCTATTTTTTCTCAAATATAGTTTATTAAATTTGCATTAATTAATTAATTATTACATTTTGAACATTTGAAAAGAAGAAAAAAGTTTTAGGTATTTTATTCTAAAGAGAAAATATTCTAAAGATTTACTTAAGATATCAAAAAACTACTTTTTTTTCCCACTTTTTTTTTTTTTAACAATCATCGGTAGACCTTTTCAAAAAGCTTTTTTCTGGGCATACAATAAAGTTATTTCTGCTACTCAATACTTGTTGATCAAGGCTGAAAACCGAGATGTCATGTGGTTTAATGCAGCAAAACCCGCTTCAAAACAAATCCAAGTTTTCAACATAGAGAAATGAAATGTATAAATGTCATTCATCTTCATCACCTGACCCTTTCCTTCTCTTTTCCATAGTTACATAAAAGTACCGTGACTAGAAGTAGCCTCTGGTGACTCCATTTGTATGAGCATGTGGTCTGAATTTAGCCATCCTTTATCTTTTTCTCCCATCCGGCTTCCTTTCCCTACTTTCAGTGTTTGCTAAGTGGTTGCATGCATACATGTGTCTTCAGAGTCCAGTGGCTATCAAAGCATTGAAACAACACCACAAAGAAAAGAAAACCGAGTGGGAATCTCAGATATTTTATTTACTTATTTAAATGCTTCCTCCCAATGCCTCATTATTTCTGGAGCTACGCTATAGCATGTCAAATATCCTTCCGGCGTTCCCTTTAAAACCCTCCCCTGAGGTATGAAAGGTTGATGATTTTTCTACTTTTTTTTTTCTTCTTTATCTTGGCGGTAAGAATGAAAGTCAGGGCCAATTTCCCTTTTAACGTGGACACGGGGAAAAATAACAAGTAGAGCAACAAAACAGCCTTCAGTTGCTTGAGCGGGATCTTTGATTTGTCATATCAAAGGGGAACTGTAAAGTTGAGGTTGCAGTGGTTCCCAAGGTTGTGACGTTAAGACCTACTTTGCCTAAATCTGATTGGTCGTTTATGCCGAAAAGACTCCGTTAGCGAACAAAATAGACTGCACACACTTAATTCAAATTAAGATTAATTAAAAATAATCTAAATGACTGTGCTTGGGAGGTAAATTATGATGAAACGACGTGCAATTCATCTAATAAGCTTCATTTAAGAATCACACTGTTTAAATTAAGCTTTCATCAAGGACCAGAAGAAACCACAACAGCAATGCATATATTTGTCAGATTTTACAAGCTTGGTTACATAAATGCAGGTAAATATTGCACATGTTGGTTTGTGTGACTAAAAGCTCACGTTACTTTCAGCTGGTTGCTTTATCGGAGTGCCTCGTTTTCATCTGGATGAGGTTGGAAAGAGGGAGCTGCTGATTTGCTCCCGACTAAAAAAAAAAAAACGGAAAGTTGATATCATTCCCACCGGCTGCAGAGTACTGACCACGAGGTTCCCCCTCATGGGGGGTCCTGAGAATGTCACTCACATACTGGAAACCCCTTCACCGCACCTGCCTCCCCAGACCTCCATTTGCTATTATATTCACCTACATTATCTCCAAATGTCACTGAGAGTAAAACCAATAGGACAGGAGGAGTTTATCAAGGGGGTATTGTGCTCTTTTGGGTCCAACTTAGCTTTATGGAAGCATGTTGGTTCAGGAAGTGGGATTTGAGCTTCGCAAGGTAACGTTAACTATATCACATGTACGCCAACTTTAAAAAAAAAAAGAAGAAATTCTAAATGTTTTGTTCATTTCATTTCATTAGACAAATAATGCAGAAAAGATGGTATCACCGTTATAATATTACTTATCCAAATGTGGGAGAAAAAAAAACAAAAAACAAAGTTCAGCTCGTTATAGAAAGTTAGTTTACGAGTGGGAAAAAAACGTAAAGAAATGAAGATATTGCTCTGTGTTCCATGTTGACTATAAATCTTGGAAAAAGCACAGAAAAAAGTTATTTTTACAAGTTTACACTAGTCTTTAAGTTTACAAATAACTTAAAAATTTAAACAATCATTTTTAAAGTTAAAAGAAACATCAAGGCCAGTGACATTTTGGGGAAAAAAGCCACCAATCCGAAAAACCAGATATCATAACAGAAAAATTCAATATGTGCGCTCTTAATGTGTAATAATTTTTTTTGTTGAATGTTTTTTCCAACTCTCTGCCATCTGGGAGGAGCTTAGAGTAGAGCCTTTGCTCCTCCAGGTCGAGGGGAGCCAGATGGGGTGGGTCAGGCATCAGGTTAGGATAACTCCTGAACGCCTCACTGGTGAGGTGTTTTGGGCACATCCCACCAGGAGGAGACCGAGAGGCGGACTATGTCTCATAGCTGGACAGGGAACACATCGGGATCCTCCCGGGTGAGCTGGAGGATGCAGCCAGGGTGAGAGAAGCCTGGGTTTCCCATCTAAGGCTGTTGGCCCAGCTACCCAGTCCCAGATATGTGGAAGACAATGACACGAAACTTCAGTACTGGTGTCAACATAATAGTATTAGCGGTGGTAGAATTAGTGCTAATAACATTTGGGTGTAGTCACACTTTGAAATTCGAAACGTGCTTGAGTGTATTTGATAACCAAACACAAGTTGCTTGACTGTAGTCAGTGCTCTGATGCTTTTCGTTTAGCCATCCCTGGCCCACTTGATGAAGTGGACTTGGACTTGGTGAGATTTGGACATAGTATGAGGGTGAACTGATAGAGCACAGGACATGTGATTTCACGTTTTCGCAATACTGTAAACCAAAACCATCTCAAAAACTATTTTTCTTGGCATAAAAGCAATAGAATTTTTTTTTTTTTAGCAACAGACTGTGAGAGGCTTGTGGATGACCGCAACCCAAACAACTTTAATTTCAACCACAAAGTTATCAGAATGATGGACTCCAACGCATTCAGTGAGAGCGCATTGGAGTCCAGTGGAGTCTTTCCTAAAACTATTGCACCATTCTGAATGAAACATGCTCAGGCCGGAATGGTGAAACCCTATGTGAGTGTAGGCAAAACGGAGAATTGTATCTAATGTGATGTCACCCTTGGTGCCAGTGGTGCCCACAAAAGCAAAAGTTCTGTGTTTTTTCAGGAGTGAAGGAAAAAATGCTTATTTCATCAAAAGTCCATTATCGTTAGCATATTTCAAGTATTTCAAGTGTTTATTGCTTTAATAAATGTTGTAAAATTTGATCACCTGTTAAAAGCAAAAGTCGTGTTTGCGCACGAGAAATATAAACCTGAATGATGATAAGCGAGGAAGTTACTTCAAAAAGGGCATAATTTTGTGCAGCTTTTCTTTCTTTTTGACGTATCTGGTAATTGTGCTCTTCAGGTTATGAAAAGTTGTTTTATTTGTAAATACATGGGCTTTGTGACTGAGAAACAACAATTTAAAAAAAATAGTGCATAATTAAGGAATTTGGTTGGTAACATTTTGTAAGAGATGTCTGCAAAACTTTGAATGAACTTTATCAAGGAATTAACTCTTTACTGGAAATAAAAAAGTTTATGCATGATTCGTCTTTTTTGATAAGAGTATTAGTTTGAAAACGCATTAATTCAACTCATTTTTGTTGGCGCACATGCTGCCAGTGTAGTTTTTTTATTTCCTTAGCTTATTACAGCTTCACCTTTATAAAAAGTGACACTCTGAATAGTGCGAGGAAGAAAGTTTTTTCTTTCTTTTTTTTTTTCCATGAGCTGTGAGTTCACTTGGAACAGTTTGATATGACAGATCTTTCCTCAAAGGCTACAAACACCTGGTGGTTATGGGTTCCGACAGCAGACATGTCATTCTGACGGCTTCCCCCACTTAAGCAGCACCCCAAGCGAAGGCTTTTGTGGACTTTTTTAACACTCTGAAATTGTCAATCGAGTCAGTGGCCTGGACAAGCTCTTTCTTTGTGACGCTGAGGCTTTAAAATAGTGCCAACTGAGCAGCATGGACCAAGGATTTGAAAAAGGCACAATGAACTGGAAGGGGGGAAAAAAAACCTTGCTACCTGGGAAACAAAACCAGGGGCAGGCGAGAAAATGTTGAAGAAAGAGAAAAAGGGGGGAGGGAGTGTGGAGAGGGAGAAGAAAAAGTGTCACAGAGTGACCCTCCCTCCTCTCTATTCCCTAGCCAATTCCGAGCCCCTTCGCACTGAGCGGTGGGCATTTCTGGTCTTGAGAGGACTGAAAAGAGAGAAAGGGAAGACAGAAAGAAAGTGAGAGCCCGTCCGAAAGAGGGAGAAAAGCAGAGAAGAAAGTGGCAAGTGGCAAGGGGAGGGAGGGATGGTGGGAGAACTTGAATCGTTGTCATCAGCTCCATCGCATTGAATAGGCCTAATGAATGAGAGTGAGAGTTGAGGAGCTATAGCTCCATCAAGGTGGGTAATACCGCCCCGATTTAATTGGGAGCAGGTATTGGAAGGGCTGTGTTACTTTAATTGGGTAGGGATTCTCTAAATGGAAAAGACAAAGTATAATGGCCAAATTGTAGCACACAATAGCACTTAGCTTGGGATTGTATGCATTCGCTAATCTGCCCTGGAATGAGGCAATTCCGAACAATTTTCTCAGTGAAGCCAGCTGCAGAAACCTTGTCTGTTCTTTTTGTTTTCTTTTTTTTGTTTTTTCCTCTCATGAGAGAATAAAAAGTGAGATTGAAACAGAAAATACCTTTACCAAGGGGGCAATCATTTGCCACGTGTGGAAAGCGGATACAGCAGTGAGTGGTGGCGGCGGTGGCTCAGCGGAGGGGAAGCGAGAATGGACTGCAAAGGAGATAAAGCAGCAGCTCAAAGTGGTGCCTGTCACGGTCGCCAAAGAAAGAATAAAGTGATGACATTTACAGTGACAGATGAGACTGTGAGGAAGAACTGGCCACTGTTTAGAGCGAGGAATCTGATATTTAGCAGACACGGCCTCTGGTAATTAACGGTGGACATGTATTTAGTGGTGGGCCTTGTCATTATTAGTGACAGGCTAAGATAGTGATATCTGCTGGTTCTTAATGAAATGGCACCACAATTATGGGACACACAAAGCCACTTCCAAAGAGTTTTTCTTAGGTTTTTCAATCTTTGAAAAAAAAAAACAAGGATATGTATTGTAGAGAAATGCAGGAATGCTCCAGCTTCTGCTCAAGCTGAGGGTAGGAAGCGCTGAACACTACATGGCCGCATCATGCCGGCACGCAATGTTCTCATGTGCTCACTCTTGTGTGTCTCATTGCAAAAGGAAATGGAGGGAAGAGGAGCAAACGTAGGATAGAAAAAAAAAACGAAAAACAGTAAAAAGTCTAGGATGTGTTCGCTTCATCAAACAAAGAAGGAACCTCTCCTCCTCAGATTTTCTTGTGGAACTCAAAGGAGCTAAGCTGTACAGTAAATTGTCCTGGTGAAGTGAGAATGATTGCTTTTTATTGTCCATTGTCCCCGCAGGTTAGAGCGTGGAAGGTATTGTGTGTCCTTCACTCTCCTTTAGTGCAGTTGGGTTCAGCCCTTCGAAGCTTGCAGAGATGAGTGGATTTTGTTCTTCCTAAGAAACAAAAACCCTGCTGGGATGCCTTCTCTCTAACAATTTACTCCACAAAAACCTCATGTGCTTACCTTTAACAACTCAAACTAACCACCTTACTATAATTAGGTTTAGACTTTGTTGCTTTACGCTTTGTGACAACCAGAATTGGTATTGTTCCTAAAAGCTAAACTTGGGCATGTTGTTTGAAGGCTAAATTGCTCCCTACAAAACGTGCTACATAGTTATTCCATTCACTCCCACTCATTAAACATGTGCATTTTGTGCATGAAGAACTGTAGAACGGCTTTGAGAGGAGTCCTTAACAAGAGTGTCAAACTTTAGTCCTGTAGCGTCCAGTCCCGTTTTTGCATCTACACACCTGATTCTTGTTACTGAGTAATTGTGGCCATTTTTTTTTAAATTTACAATTGATCTCATTTTATTTGAGGTGTATGTTTTGATCCAGGAACACAATAAAATCCTTAAGTACCTGAATTTGACACCTCTGGTTAATAAAAGAAGTAGTTCCAGCAGAGAATCAAATGTAAGTTATTTCCAGTATGGCAAAAAAGATGGCTGTCCTGCTTTCTTGTACGTAAAGAAAAAAAAGCAAAGTGAACCAGCTGACTCCAAAATGAATATATATTCGTTGTATATTAGATTACAGTGCCATGATTCCTCGGAGGGAAACCTTTTGATTAACTTGCAGTGTGTCTAGCAATTAGTTTCCCTCTACAGTGGCTAATCCAGTGGTATCAGAACGATTCAGTAATGATATATAATTAAAAGATGAATGCATTTGTTACTCACATGTAATACAAATTAGATCCAGAGTGCACTTTGAAAGTGCAGCAGACTTGGATGTATTATTCACTTTTATAAAAATGATGTCGTTAATATGTTGCACGTTCTTGTCAACTCCACCAATTGTGTTTAACAACTTGAAATTCTTGTATGCAGTCATGTGGAAGATTTTTCTCGGAAAAGCTGAAAGTTTCTAGCGGTAGGGTTGAAATGAGTGACATTCTATCTTGTTCCACGATACGACTGGGGTTAAAGTTGATTTGTTTCCTTCTCCACATATCGTCATTGTATAGGTTTGTTTTTTTCTAATGACAATATTTCTATTTTTTCTTAAATGAACCCCATGGCCACTCTTTGATCTTGTGGAACACCAAACAGGGGCTGTGCAGGTGCAGCTGTGAAAATGTGCGTTTTCTTTGGGACTAAAGACAATCGTAAAGCTCTATTTTTTTCTGCTGTCTAAAACGTGTAGATGTGTGTAACATTTTGTGCAATAGCTGTTTTTCCCACCCCACTTGCCTTATTGCATTTCTAAACAAAGCTTTTCCTTTTTCACAAGTCTTCTTTTCATCGATCACATCCCACATGTCATTCTAGCACATGTTGCTCTCAATGGCTTCTTTACAAATCAGGTATTTGTCACATTTAATGAACGTAATTTCACACTTGGCACAATTACAATCTGCCGTACAGATGTATGTTAGCTTTGCGCTGCTGCAGCTTCTGCTTAAACGGAAGATTTAAAAAGGTGTTGCTTGTCAGATGATGTATTTTTAACACCATCTGACCATCACAAAGCGAAAGATGTAACAGAAAAAGTTGGAAGAAAGCCGCTATTGTGAGAAATTCTTTGGGTGGAATTGTAATTAATAAACTGCTTTATGATTCTTCAAAATACAACCCTTTGAAAATGTTTGCTTCTTCATTTTCAAAGAAAATGTTCGTTAAAAAATAGCCACCCTTTTTTGTTGATTATTCAGTTAAGAAACTTTTTTTTTTCCCAATTCATCTTTAAAAAGACTAAACACTTTCCTGTCAGTGCACATATTTTTAACTGATAAAAACATCTGATTGAAGTGAGAGAAAAACATGTCAACAACAAAATAGCAGTTGTCCTACTTTTAAAAAAAAAATTGGGACAATTTCTGCTTCAAATCTCATTTGGTTTTTGTCAGTGGTTTGGACCGATACTTGTCCACATACAGGATTTCTCAGAAAACAATATTGGGAACTGGAGTTAACACATAAACAACGTCTACATAATTTTTGCCAAAGTTTTGACTCAATTGTGGACTTTCGGAAAGTCTGAACATAACTGGTAAAAGCAGTTTCATGATAAGAGATGAATTTTTTTTTTCTAATTGGACAGAATTTAAGAAACCACTGCCCACATGGTCTCACGGGTGTGCCAACAAACAGTGTCGGGTTTAGGTAATTTTATTTTTTAAGCAAAAGGTGAAACTATTTAACTATACACTTTGTGTCCGAAACCTATTTTAGACATGTTTCGGTTTACGTCGGTTTATGGCACAACATCTCTGGAAAAAGAAAAGCTAATGTTCTTTCCTGCCACTCAATTTTTAGAGTGACTTATGAAGAATCAACCTTCTTCAAAAGTTTTAGTGTCTTGCCTGGTGTCTTCACAGGTACTCAAAGATCAGTCTGTTTCTGGGTGAGTGGAGGTCTTTGTCTGAAATCCAGAAGCTGAAAGTCAACAGTGGCCGTTCATCCATCAGTGCAAAACTGATGAATTGGTTTAATTCTCTTCAAGGCTTCTTGCTCTGCGAGGTAGCACGAGTTTGGCCTTAAATTTTATGATAAAAAATGGCCAGCACAAGAAAACAAATGGGACCAAATGTGTAATCAGGGACTATTAAAACAAAAGACCCATTGCCTTGTGAAGCGATTCAGACACTACAGTCTGGTTAAGAGTAATACAAGTTAGTTTGACAGATTGGCTGTGGGTGCTGGGCATGTAATTTGTTCTGTCTGGCGGAGGCATGTTGTGTTGATGAGGATGGGGGAGTCTGCACACTTCCCAGTACAATTCCAGTTTGAGGGTTGAGATTCCCATGTGGCTGTAACATACCCAGTTCCGTTGGCCACATGAGCACCCAGAGGGCTCCACCGGTAGTACTGAGTACAAGATGCATTGATAACACACATACATGTACATAGGCTCCTTGTAAATAATGTTTCCTTCACTCTGACTTATACATTCTCCCTAACAAGTCCAAGAGGTATTTATCCTTGTCCCGGATCTTGGCAAAACTGGGGTATTTTCTCTCTTTCTGCAGATGGCCTCGGCCAGTGTCAGTTATCACATGGTGACAAGCAGAGTTAGGTCGACATGTGTTAGAGCTCTGGCCCTCCCAGCAGACGAGTCTGCCAGGACTGGTGCTGATGAGAACAGACAGCCAGGTAGATCCACAGGCATGATAGAAGTCAACGGAGAATTTCTAGACATGGTGAAGGGTTTCATCAGTGGAGGATTTCTGGGTCCCTCACAGTGTTACATCACTCTCTCTGCAGTGATAGACAGTAACAGATTGTGTACCTTGGTGTGCAGGTACAAGCCCTTAAAATCTCTGTGCATTCACTCAGTTTCAATTATGTTACAGCTGTAATGAGAGAGCTCTTGTTTGTCAAGTTTTTTTTTTCAACTGGAATCCTTGTGCATTGGTCATTGGTCAGTTTTGGAAAACCTATAATCTGTGGAATTCACAAATCGATAACTATTTAAAATGGAGAAAAGGTCTCAATTTTACTATATGTGTCCACTTTCTGTAGGGGTATAGTCTTGATTGATGGGTGATAGTTGGCTAAATCTGCTCTTAAAAAAAAACTTTCAACTTAACTTGAAACTTGATTGACTGGTTAAAAATTAGACCTGTCATAATATAGAAAAGTGTGACGTCTTAGTCACACTGTCAAAAAAAGTTAACATGAAAAAATCAAATGCAGTCGATTAAAGTTCTACTTGATTTTTGGTTATAAAAAGATAATTGTCTACTTCAATTAAGGGCTTTCTTCTTAGAAATTCCGTTTTGTCTTCCAAACCGCTTAATCCCTAACAGGGTGTGTTTAAGAAGTAAACATGGTGTTTAAACCAACAATTTTAATTAATTTTCTGACTACACAATCAATCAGAATCTCTAATAAAGATGAAATAGTTTGCACAAGTAGGGTATTCCACTTGGTAAACATGGTTGTATGATCCAATTACAACTCATGGAAAGTTTCCATCTTTTGTTTCAAATGACAATTCTAACTAAAAACTCTATGAATCAAATACCAATTTGACTATTTCAGAATGTCCAATATTTGGACAGTCAACAAAACTTTGTACGATTGAGGTCTGATCAAACTTCTTGTCTTTAAGCAATCTCTTAAAAGAAAAGGAAATTAAAAAGAAGTTAAAACCACTGCCAAATGAATTTATCTCGAGACTGAGAAAAAAACAACTTATACCCATTGTCAGAAGTCATTTCCTAATTTATTCTTTATGCCAACATACTTGTGTAGTTGTTTATTTTGGTAATAAGAAAAGCCGCTATTGGGAACAGTCAATTGGGCTCAAATGGAAGTAAAAATTACGGTGTGTGTTTGAAAGTTTGAGTAATTAACAGGCTTTTCAAGCATCGTTTAACACAATGGTTGAAATATTGAAATGATTGTTATATCGATTGAAATCTATTTAAATGTAATGTTGTGTTGATGCAGTCAAATTTTACAAATGACAAAGATCCCCCATAGAATGTATGTATTTGTAGAGCGTGCACAGTATCGTGTTCATATATGCTATATGATGAGAATTATTACAAGACAAAAGTGCAAAAATCCCTCTTAAAAAGTAGAATTAATAACACACCAAATGTCAAAGTAGACTGTAGAAGTAAAAGTAGTTGTACTTCCTTCCACAAAAACTTTTTGAGCTACCAAGCTAATGCTTGCTGTTTGACAAGAACACAATTGCAATGAGCCTTATTTTAATTCATTATACCTCATTGGTTTTATATAAAAACTGAGACACCAAAGAAATAGTAAGGGCGGGATTGTCAACTGTTGTGATTGAAGATATACTCCAAGGTGGTCTTGTGTTTTCAACTTTTTAAGATTAGCGGCTGTTAGCGACACACCTCTTGCTTTTTTTTTTTTTAACCATATCTTTTTTCTTAAGATATAAGATAATTTATCTCCACAAATAAATCAAGCCCATATTTGTAAAAGCACCACTATGCATGTCTGACTGTGAACACTTCCCAGCTCCTTGCTAGGTTTAAGGAAGTCTTTCGTTCAGCTGTATTAGAAGACTTGTAAAATGTGAACCGAAGGGGGTGGTGCAGGGCTTTTGAGAGTAAGAGTAGCTTCAAAACTTGCTGAACATAACATATCCCAACAAAGTGTGTTATGATAAAGTTCAGTTCTCAGGATAAATAAAGGTTAAAAGGGAGTTAGTGTGCACAGAATGTGTAGTATCGTTTGAAGTGCCGCACCTTTTGAAGGTGGTTTCGCCTGCGAGCTGTCAGCGGTTCCTGGAACAGGAGGCGGCAATGGGATGAGGTGAAGAGCAAGCCATTGGAAGAGGACATTGGTGGCGGTCTGGTACCTGGGATGAACTGACGACTAAATAAATATGTTTGTGGAGAGGTGGGGGCGCGGGAGGTTGGGGTCATCGCCAGCAGCAAGGTTAATACAGAAATCCTCTCTCACACTGAGCCGACCTGCTCTCTCTCTTTACTGTTCTGTCTGAAAGGGAAAGATGTAAAGACACACAAGCACACACCAGTTCAAAGCTGGAGCTTTTATTTGAACTGGGGGATGTATGCTCGACTTCATTAGGTTGGACATGGAGATTTCGCAGAATTGTGAAGCCTATATCCACTTCTCAGTTGTCAAGTTTAACGCAAAAGTAAAAGGGAACACTTGTCAGATAGCTGTTATGCTAAAGCATCTTGTTATTTTCAGACTCTACGTTGAGTTGAATTATTACAACGAAGGCTGATCACAGCAATCTGTCTTAAAATATGTTTTCTTCCGTAGGTGATTATAAATGACCGAAAGCAAATTTATTGGAGCCCCGTCAACAATGTTTCGCCTTCAGATTTTTTACGATATTGTCTTTTGTGACACCTTGATAGGCTTTGTTTCTAGAGTTAGTAGTGTTTCAGCATGTTTTGATGAGAGACATGCCTTTTATTTGGTGACAGGGTCCAAGTAGTACTGAACAAATAATTTGTTGTTTTCGGTATTGAGTCATTGTTTCGTTTCACGTCTTTAAAAGCAAAACTATCTCTTTGAATGATAACTTTTAAGTTTCCAATGACTATTTGCCAACTTAAGCAAGTATTTGATTAACTCAACTGAGTTTAATCAATTCATTTGATTAAAGTCAGTGGTTTGGACCGGTGACTTGGGAAGGGCAAACTTAGAAAAAATTTACCTTTTTTATTGCGATTTACTTTGAAAGTATTTTTTTTTTATTATTAATTGAAAGATGGACAGAAAAGAGTTGTATCACCAGAAACTAAGGTGATGTCGCTATGTTATGTAATTAATTTACATTTAGGAAGCATAAATACAGCTTTAGATGTTATGAATGACCTGTGTCTGCTTCTCTAAATTAAATGTAAGCCGTACCCATAATTATAGCCCCTGGGACTGCATCCACTATGGTATAACTACCTATTTTTAAATGTACTTCACTCAAAATTATATACATCAAAATATTCCATTTTAAGTATCCTGGGGTCTTGTTCACAAGTGGGGGAAGGATGGAGCGGGAGATCAGACGGATCGGTGCAGCGTCAGCAATGTTTAGGACGCTACATCGCTCCGTCGTCGTAAAGAAAGAGCTGAGCCGAAAAGCAAAGCTCTCGATTTACAATTTGATCTACGCTCCTACCCTCGACTATGGTCACCAGCTGTGGGTGGTGACCAAAAGAACAGGATTGCGGATTCAAGTGGCTGAAATGAGCTTCCTCTGCAGGGTGACTTGAGCTCTCTCTCAGCATTCGAGTGAGGAGTTCTGCCATCTGGAGGGAGCTCCGTGTTGAGCCGCTCCTCCTTCAGGTCGAGAGAAGCCCAATGATGTGGTTCAGGTATCTGGTCAGGATGCCACCCGAGCTCCTCGTTGGTGAGGTGTTTCGAGCACGTCCCACCAGGAGGAGACCAAGAGGCAGACCCCGGACCCGTTGGCGAGACTATGTCTCACAGCTGGCCGGGGAACAACTCGGGATCCTTCCGGGTGAGCTGGAGGATGCAGCTGGGGTGAGAGAAACTTGGGTTTCTTGTCTGAGGCTGTTGCCCCCGCGACTCGGCTAAGCGTAAGATGACGGAATCGAGCGGAAAAAATATATTATAAACACGATATATTGGCCATCTTTACCACACTTTTTTAAAGCGAATTGAACACATTTTTCTGTTTAGTTTCTTTATAAAATGTAATTAATAACCTTAATAGATGAAAAGTTTACAATGCCGCTGCTTCTTAATTCTATGCCCTTGGCTTTTGTGTGCCCAGCCTACACAATGCTTTTAGCATGATTTGTGTCCTTATGGATGTTCATTTTGAGCAGATCAATCTTCTCTCAAAGCTCCTTATCAGCCGTTCACCCGCATTATGAAAAATGTATTAATTAGAATAAGAGCCTTCTTGATGGCATCACATCATTGAAAAAGAATATTTATCGGTCATGCTTGTTTCGAAAAGACGAGCATTTTGCTGAAGATGAAGTTGATCCGCCATAAGCCTGATTGCCGACTAAACTTCCAACAAATGACTGAAGTTTCAGAGTAATGACGGTGTTTTGTGGCATCCATCAGCAAATGGACACCACTGCTTTTTGTCACTTGGTGGGATTGCAAGCAATGCAGCCAAATGATGAGATGATGATACATTGGTTCTTAGGTTATACTTTTTTGTCTGATTTGGCAACTGATATAATACCAGTGACTGCTTGGAGGGATATTTTCAGTGCAAGTCTCTACACAACAAAACCATGTGTCCTCTTAGTTTATAGTGCACAAAAAAATGTGTTTATCAAAGCTATGACTATAACAAGTTCTACACAAATGGAGAAATAGAATGTTGCAATTTTACATTTAACCCTTTATAAGGTGTAGCAGCCGATAACAACCGCACTAGCTATCAGGCAAAATGTTTGAAAACGTCCTTGGCAACTCACATTAGAAAACGAGATTAATCGAGAAGTAAACGTTCTTCACTTCCAGTTTCCGGTTGGTTTGAAAGCTTGTGTGCCCTTTCAGAGTAACTAAAAAGGTGAAAACCTTTTGCCCATTAAAATGTTAAAGCACAAAAATGTAAAATAACCTTATACTGGATTCACAAGCTTCTGTAAAAGTCTCTAATTCCTTATTCTTCTGTAAATACAACCAATCACAACACAATGCAACAACAACAATGACATCCAGCAAATAAGGAAGATTTGTCTAAATTTCAATTTAGGAAAAGGGATCGATTAGTTTAATCTAAAATTGTGAATATGTATATCACCATATCATCTGCATAGAAGTGGATAAACAAACCATTACTGGTTCTAAAACTCAAATCCCTTATTTCCAACAACAAGCAACTTACTGTAACTGCAAATGAAGAAGCAGAAAATAAAAAGGTTTGTTAACCTAAAATCCTACTTTGAGATACTTACGAAAACTTGAGAAATCCCTCCATATTGGAACAAGGATACAGCACATTATGTTGCTATTTAAAATAATTCAGGCCACCTACATAAGAAGCAGATGTAAATTAATTAATTTGAAATCATTTTGAATTTAACCAGATTTATTATTAGTTTAATAACAATCCTATTGTGAAAAAGATGGCCACCCCCACGACTGCTTTCTTCTATTTCAAAGTAACATTATCTTTACAGATTGGCTTTATTGGATTGCTGATAAGCCCTCCTCTAATTTACAATGATTGATTAATATTACAATTAAAATGCCTGGCCGAGGTGGGTTTGATTAATATTCCCTTCCTGACTTGAGGTTCCAAACCACCCATGATGACACAGAAATAAACAAACATGCGCTGGCAGAATTCTCAGAGAGGCGAACAACATTCACCCCGAATCTTTGGCAGGAGAGAGAGGAAGGGGGGGTAGAGCGAGTAAGAGGGAGCACTTCCCATATTTCTGTTGCTGATTGACAAGGCTGACATATGGAATAGTTCACCTATTCCCTAGTGACAGGAAGATGGGGGGTGCGGAGGGTGGGTAAACTTGCCTGCAAGGCTGGTTACATTTTTTTTCCTCTTTCTCTCTTGGATTCAGTGCTTCTGATCAAAAGGACTCATATCTCCCTTACTAAATTTAGAACCAGTGGCAATTAGTGGTGGAGTCACACAGCCACTCCAAGAGCAGCTGACAAATAGTACCTTAACAAGTTAGAGATGTGCGGCAAGGTTTGATGGATTTGTGTGCGCACAACGGATGGGAACTTACTCGAGTGTTTGCGCATCCATGTGACACACATTCGCCGTGTGTTAGCTTGAGGAATGTACTGATCCTCCTCAGGTTGTATTGCTTTGAGAGCTTTACGTAGATCGCACGTCCAAGCTAAAGCAGAATGTCATTCTAAACATGAAGAGTGAAAGATAATTAGCTTAAATTATAATTTTTTTTTTTAAATGGCAACATTTTGTGTCTCAAGTGAATATTTAATGTTCACATTTTCTGCTCATTATGTCTAACCATTGAGTGACCAATTTAGTAATGAGCAATGAAATTGGGAAGACTTCCTTTAGGGTTAGAAGAGGTCAGTGCATTTAAACGGTATTTTTGTGGGATGTTTGGAGTAACTTTTGTTCGTCCTCTGAACCTCTCATCCCCAATGGGATCACAATGTGTGGTGATGCCCATCCCGGCTATTCCAAATTCTCTTCTATTCACTTGACAAATATTCAACTCTACCTTTTCCATTTTCCAGAAACCCAAAATCCCAAAGTAGGTAACTACCAGATGAGTTGAACAGTGCCACTAGCTGTGCTACTATTCACTCTAACTCAGTCGTTTTAAATATCAATACTTACGATCAATACAATGCAAATGGACACAAGTTACAGTCAATCTATTCCATTGTCTTCTGCTTATCTGGTGTTGGATTGCGGGGGCATCAGCCTCTGACAGGCTTCTCTCACCCCGGCTGCATCCTCCAGCTCACCCGAAAGGATCCTGAGGCCTTCCCTTGCCAGCTGTGATACATAGTCTCTCCAGGGGTCTGCGGACTACCTCTGGGTCTCCTTCCAGTGGGACATGCCCAAAACACCTCACCAGCAAGGCGTTCAGGAGGCATCCTAACCAAATGCCGAAACCACCCTATCTGTCTTCTCTCAACCCGGAGGAGCAACGGCTCTAAGCCGAGGTTTATCGTGGATGCCTCACCCCATCTCTGAGTGAAACTCCAGCCACCCGGGAGGAGGCTTATTTTGGTCGCTTGTATCCGGAATCTCTTTCTTTCTGTCACCACTCACAGGTGAGGGTGGGAACGTACAGTCTTCCCTTCATGATAAGTGTAGATCTTGTAGATGCAACAGTATTCTCTATTCCTTTAGGGTGTCTCTCGTTCGAGCATATCCCTGTAGGAGTGTAGAGTTTAAGAGGCAACGCAAAATTACTCCGAAAATGTGAGTATCTTTGGTAATGTTTTGAGAACTCATTGGAAACAAGACCTACTAATTGATAACGGTCATGGTCTTCGGTAATGTTGACCCTTCAACACATTTATATAGCGGTCAGTAAAATTAAAATTGGATGAATACAGTTTCATTTAAACACAAATACAAAATCAAGCCAAAATAAAAAAAACTTTATCAGTTGTTTGACTTTAGGAGAAGTTTGCAATTACATAGTTCGTAGTTCAAACAAGTACATCTAAGCTTTAAAAATGAGTTGAAATTTTTCTTGTTCTAAAAACAATCTTTTACTTTTGGTTGTTTTTCTGTCAAAAAAGGATCTAGACTTCAAATTCAGTATTTAAAAAAAAGATTTCTTCTGAAATATCTTGTTAGGTATAGACTTTCATTGAGTCATTCACCGATCTAGTTCCACCCCCTTGGCGACAGATACTTTGATTTTGAGTTTGTGGGACGACTTAACACATGTGTTTTATTAGAAATTTAGACGCAGTGGTGAGTGAGACTTTAGAAAAAACAGAGAAAGGATTATGTTTTGGTGTGACAAAGAACCACAAAAAAGTATTTATGTATAGTTTTGTAGAATGCAAAGTAGAAACAAACGTTTCAGATAAAATTTAAACTCTGGCCACGTTCAAATTTGGCCACGTTTTGGGGGCTTCAAAAAGCTCCCAAAAGCAAGTAAAGCCACAAATAAGTTCAAGCAGTATCTGTTAGTCAAGATTGTTTTATGTTTAAAGATTTTTGTTAATTAGCAAAACAATGCTAATTGATCAATTGCACAACAGGAATGTCTGTGTTATTTTAATGACATAGCTCAGGTAGAGTTGCTTGTTTCAGTCACCTGTCAGAGATGGAAGTCTTTGTTCCTGCGTGAAGTATTCTGTGAACTGGCTTTACATCATCCTTCCTCACCCCAAGAGAGTGCGTTGTCTGTGAGATTCACACACTTCTCACATGGCTGAGCCAACCTCCCTAAGAGGAAAGGGCAGCTAACCGTCTCAGCAGAGGAAATGAGCTATCTGCGCCTCTCCGACACACACTGCTCCCCCTGACAATTTTTCTGACTCTTTACTCCTTGTAGAGTTAGTTTGTTTGTGCCGATGTTTTGCGAATGCTGGTGTAGCATGCGCGAGTGTACGTGCACTCAAACATCCCAAGCGGTGAGTGAGTTTGACCTCGAGCTTCTCCTCCCTCTTTACAGTGTCAGATCTTGTGTGCGCTTCCAAGGCCTCTAAGATATGAGGGGGGAAAATATCCGCCGACAGCCCATCATAGTTCACGGCTCTTTGTTTATACATTAATAATTGAGCATAGCTGAAGACAGTACAAGGTGTGTGTTTGGGAGAGGGTTTGTGTTTGCATGAGTCAATGTAGTTGAAGGTTGGAGGTGTGATTCAGACGGGATGCCACAGAGGGAATTTGTACTTTGCCTCATTGTTTGGGGTAAACTGCAAAAAGTAGTGTGTATGCATGCGTTACTGATGTCTGCTGGAATCTATGTTAAATCCAGTGTTTACATTAAATGTATTCATTTTTGTGTAAAAAATGTGCAATGTATGAGTCTATCAAAAAATAAGCATATCGACATATTGGCATATCGATTTTTTTGCGTATCGCCATATCGATAAATATCTGTAGCTAAAAAGATCCAATTAAATGCACACACATTTAGTTATTGATCCAACTGAAGACATTAGTAACTTTCTAGTCAATTTAGTGGGTCAACACACCAGGTTTAAAACCTTCTAGCTTCTAAATTTGCTCTAAATTCTCAGTGGTGCAGATTCAACAATTTGTTGGGAACATTCCTTGGAGATTTTGGTTCGTATTGACCTGATTACTTCACCAAGTTGTTCCAGATACCTGGTTATCCTTGATTTTATCCTTTTTAAAATTCACTAAAATCATGTATATCACAACCATACTCACCCAACATAGTGAGGCCTTAAATGGAGGTGAGTTGTCCAATCTAATTATAACAACTAGTGATTAATATTGCTAGCTTTTTTTTTCTTGTTGAAAAAGGTACAAGAAAAAAAATGCCCTTCTGAAATAAAACTCTTTAAAAATGTTTGCCAAGCTCAAGATATAGACTTTTATAACTTGGAGTGGACTTTCATTATGTCCTGTGAGACATCTTTGTTGTATAGGATCTATGAGTGTTTTTACAAGGTCACTGCAGCCGGACGTTAAAGGCATGTGTCATCATCTGATTGGTGTAAACACCTGCTGCTCTAAAAAGTTGGGGGTTTCAGCATTCTGGTAGCTACGTGCATCCACGGAGGGTTAAGGCAATGCTTCACGGAAGTACTAAATCTGTTAATTTAGTATTTTTTTCCCAAATGTATTCCTGTGAGACGTCCTGTCATAAGGCAACGATGATTTCAAAGCGTTTATTTGAAGACTCTGTTTGTGTTCCTGCATACTTGACAAGATCACAAGAGAGACCAAAACATTCAAAAACCAATAAAATGATTCATTTTCTTCTAGTCGATTTGCCCCACATGAGCCACTGTTACACCAAAGCCGTTTTGGCTTATATTACTGAAATTAGTCCGATTTTATAGGTGCAACTGTTAATGATATCAAATCAAGAATACCTGGGCTCATTGTCTATTTTTACTTCATACCAAGACGAGAGTTGGTGTTTCTGTTAATTATGTGGCGTTCTTAGAAAGTTTTTCCTCAGTGAGTACTTTCTAAAAGATCTAAGTAGTCCCCCAACCCTTCGCATATGGACCCTTCAGCGAGTTCCTTTCCATACACATCGAGGAAAAACTTCCCATAGAATGTAGCGTTGTGCCATAACCTTCTGAAGCTCTGAACAAGAAGTACTGAATTCATTCTTAGATCTCAGTGGTAGAATGGCTGTTTTTGGACCAAAGAGTTGCTGGTCCGATACCTGATGATCTCATGCATAAGTGTCCTTGGGGAAGACACCTAATGCCTCCGTTTCTCCCACCATTAGCACCATCATGGCTGTCTGATGTGGTGCAATGCAGCACAGTAATTTCCCCATGAGGGATTACTAAAGTATGATTACTATTGTATCATCATTTCTCAACCCTAAAACCAACTTTTTGTGATGTAGTTATTCTGTAAAAACAAAGTCATTCTATGCATCTTAATGTTTGTTTGACCATTTTTGAAACAAACCATCTTAATATTTGTCTTTTAGTTCAGGCAGCTTCCATCTCAGCCTATGGAATTTTCCTACCTATCAATCTGATAATAGACACTTGCACAATCGTTGGATGCATTCCCTTTGATATGGTAAGACAATATTGTGCTTTATTTTCTTCTTATTTGCCCATTTATGGATGAGACACCATTAGCAGAGCATTAGGCTCCAAGGCGAAGAATAAAAATATCTTAAAAAAATAGTAGCAAGTCTGCGGCTGCCCGTGTCCTGTAACGCCTCATTAGTGGATCGCCTTCTAACAAAAGTATCAACTCTGTTCTGAGCTAATAAGCTTTTATATTTCCAGGCAGTATGATGTAGGAAGAGTGGGAGCTGAAGGTCACGGGTGTGTTTGAACCTGGCAAGTGGCTCAGAGAGGATTTGATTTATCTAGAATTGTTTCTTTGCTTTGGTCTAGGGTGTTGACTATTGGTGTTTGTAGTTTAAATGGCTTCTCCAAGAAAGAACAGGGTTTCAATGATGATATACCCCTTAACAACCAAAAGAAGGAAAGACATTTCTGTACTTTTCACGACCAAAGATGGGCCATTTATTCAGAAAAAAAAAGAATCCTTGACCAAGATGTATTATTTGACTTGCCACATTTGTGCAAGTCCATAGAATCCATTGAAAATTCAAGAAACATTTAAACATCTGGTGCTAAGATGTGCTTTTATTTGGGAATCATGTTAACACACGATTGAAACATCCTAAAAATTGGTTCTATATCTTCAAAAAGAGATATATTAATATACTTTTTTAGACTTTTCTGACTTTTCAATCAAGTTTTTGATGAAAAATACAATAATGTTTAAATCCGTAACAAGACTATTGTGAGTTTTGCTATTTTTATTCAAACTTTTAAAACCTGAGCTACATGCTTCATATCAGCCCTAAGATAAAATATTGTATTGTTGAATTTGCGAACTAGTAAAAGTGCAACGCCTTTGTAAAACAACCTTCAGAAACCCCTCGGATTTCATTTTCTAGCCCTGGTATTTTGTCTCAACTTTGTTTTTCTTGTTTTTGTGCAATGAAAAGAAGTTTATTTGCCAACTTTCTCAACTTACCGTGCTAATTACTTCAAAAAATAACATGTTAACACTCACACAGCCTACATCAGCATGGAAACATACCCAACATGTGAAATCTTGCTCCTCCCTTCTCCATTGCCGGAATTCACATTAAAATGCAATAACGAGTGAGGTAACAACCTAATTACCTCAATTAGCTCACCGTTCATGCAAGCGAGCTGAAATGTATTCACTATTGTATTCAGAAGGCATCCTCTGGGGACTGTAAGCCGGCATGTGAACACCCCACACAGTCATGACCACTTTTCAGCTCAACATCTGGTCATGCGTGACGGGATGCCGAGATTTCAGTCTTTATAGTTTTTCTCTCTTTTTTTTTTTTTTTTTGCTGGCTCTCTGTTTTCTTGGAGTTGAGCTGGTTTTCCGGCATTCCTCCCTCTCCCCAGTGTGTTTGAACGTGGGATTGTGGGAATGGGAGTACTGTCAGGTTTAATTGCCGCGTGGTGTTTGGTAAGGAAGACGGGCCTGATTAGGGAGGAGGTGAGGGAAAACATCATGTCCCCACTCTCTTCTCTCTCCTGTCTCACCTGTTTTCTGTCTCTCCTGCTCATTTTTTTTTTCTTTTTCCTCTCTTTCTGACTTCCTACAAGACTCCACTGAGCGATGGCAGCCCTGCACGGCTCATTAGCTGGCAGGAGGAGAGATGGACAGATACAAAAAAAAGATGATGGGAAAAGAGGGCAGGATACAGACTTCTCTACCACAGGTTATCACTGTTCTCACCTGGAGACTGCTGACTACATCAAAGTCTCTGATGCCGGGCGTGGAGCAATGTGAGCTACCAAATGAGTTGAGATGGTGGGAAAGGGTGGTTGAACAAGAACATACTGTGTGTAACTTACGCTTTTCAATTACTCTTAATATAAGCTCAAATAAACTGTTTATGAAGCCATAATTAACTTCTTCCACCCTGGTGCCCTCAAAGAGTTCCAGAGGATTACATTTTTCATTTTTACGATAGTCGTCTTTTATATCAAATTTAACAACTCAGCTACAGGCACGATACGCCCGTTTTTAAATGCACTGAACACAACAAAAACAACAAAAGTAAAGTCAAAGTCTCAGTTACAAAGTGTCGGGCAGTCAATTCAGGCACCGCATTTGCGTAGAGAACTTTCTGAGATTTAAACCCATACAAACAAACAGAAAAATATTTTCTGATTCTGAAACAGCATATCATTTGAAAGCCGACAACCTTCCGAGCTTAGAAATATCAATATTTTCTCTCTACGGCGAGCCCTCAATAAACAAAATGTAAAATGTATTGGTTAGGACTCAAAAAACCCAAAATGGTACAAATGGTCCCAAATTGCGCCATGGTGACTCTCTGTCTGACCAAGTCACTTTGTTTCACTTTTTTCAAAGATGCGATTTTAAAGAAATAAGAGTCACACAGTGGGCTGTATATTCACGTGCAAAGAAGTAGTTGTGTTTCAAATAAATCACACCAAACTTCCAAAAATCTTTCATTGGCCCCAGCAAACCTCCTGAGATCTACCAGTCTAGTTTCAACATTGTTTCCAGCCTGCAGTAAAACTACCTTTACAACACGTTTTGTTATTGTCACACAACCATTAGACATCACAAACCCGCCCTCTCTCAAATACATGCACACACACAGACAAATTCTATACGCACCCAACCCTTCGAGAGGGAGAGGGCCACTGTAGCACTAAGTGCTGCTCATTGAGATCAGGCTTAACAACGTCTTTTCATCCACAGAGTCGCTAGAAGGTCTAATAGCGATACTCTAGCAACTAGGTTTATAGATTAAAGGAATTTAAATGCAATACAAATAAACAGGTGGTGACCGAAAGAATGAGATCGCGGGTACAAGCGGCCGAAATGAGCTTCCTCCACAGGGTGGCTGGGCTCTCACTCAGAGATTGGGTGAGGAGCTCTGCCATCCGGGAGGAGCTCGGTGTCGAGTCGCTCCTCCTCCAGGTTGAGAGGAGCCAGATGGGGTGGTTCGGGCATCTGGTTAAGATGCCCCCTGAGCGCCTCGCGGGCGAGGTGTTTTGGGCACGTCCCACCGGAAGAAGACCAAAGGGCAGACCCCGGACTCGCTGGAGAGACTATGTCTCACAGCTGGCCGGGGAAAAACTTGGGATCCTTCCGGGTGAGCTGGAGGATGCAGCCGGGGTGAGAGAGGCCTGGGCTACCCGTTTGAGGCTGTTGCCCCCGCGACCCAACCCCGGAACAAGCGGAAGATGACGGAACGTAACAAATAAACATTAAGTTTATTAGACCCTAATGCCAAGCCACTAAGTTGGCAACACTGACTTTCTGCCATTTTTTTTTCCTCCACACCTGGCGGTCGACTTGGGTGTAGACCGCCATCGACTGGTTGGGCACCGTTGCTTTAAAACATTGATTTCAGCAAAATTATTTGTTCCATATCTTGAGATTGATTGATATCACCCTGTCCTGTCTTAAGCAGTGATTGGTGAAATACCAGGATAGGTCCTTGGACCTTTCTTTATCGTCTGTCTGAACTTGACAAAATAATTGGCCTCAACTGTCCCAGCTGATAACAATTCCAATAGGTTTCAGGGCTTGATCGTAACATATTTCAAAAAACAACTTTGCCCAGTTGTTTAGTTCAATCATCCTTTATTGATGCCTTTGGTTTGAGATGTTTGTTGGACTTAAATATGTATTGGCTCAGGTGAAATGAGAACATTAAGAATTAAAGTTGAAAAGAATTTCAAACTTTCCTGAGAGCACAGAAAACAGAGGGAGATACACAAAGGACTGCATTTCGGGGTGAAAAACATACATAATACATAAATAACTACATAATATAAGAGCTAGGGCTCACACAGGTGTAGTCTAAGTATTTTTTTGCAGACTCCTCTGCTCTGTTTTGTTCTTTTGGTACTGAATGAAATCCAAATTGAAAGTCTGCTAATGGTTCTTCAATAGGCTTCAAGGGAAAAATATTATGCGGCTCTGTGTTTCGGTGATTTGCAAACCTCGTCCTAGATGAGAAGGGGTGCAAAAACCCACAAAGATGATATCACCGTGCTCGTGAAATAATCATCACAAGATCTTTTTTTTTCTCTCTTCTGAGTCATGGGGTGAAGGATAACGAGAGACGGGGGATGGAGAGAGAGGAGTGCAAAAAGATAGAGCAAGGCTTTGGAGACCAAGGGGGAAAGTCTAAATCTTTCATCCTCTTCGGGTTCAGAACGAGAGGAGAATTGAGGGTTGGATTATCGGCGCTAAGCCTCAGAAAGAGCTCAACAGTAGCTCTCCGGCCTGAAGACTACCTGGCTCACTGGCAGCTAGAAAAATCTGTAACGCTGTGACTCACCGGCCTCTGAATGGAGTTTGTGTGAACCTGTGGGTCATTTAATTTGCCATTTAATTTCCTTGTTGAATAGATGAATCTCTTTTTCACCTCATCATCAATCGCAGCGGTGCAATCTTCATTATCATCACCATCTTTGGTGTCTTAAAGCTATGAAGACCTCAATATCAACTCATATGAGAGAGGCAGACACCCTCTACATCCAATGCTAGGTTTATGTCACTTTTTGGAAGATGCCTACAGTATTACCAGGAACAAAGTTAGTTTTTTAATTGCCAGTAGGCTGCTTGAAGCCAGAAGCTAATGGAAGTATAGCACACTGGCCCTAAGTCCTTTGGTTCTTTGTACTGATCAAAATGAGCTCAAATTTTGTTGTTTCATTCATTGCTCCTTACAACATTTTGCAATCCCTCTCCATTAGAATTTTTATGCCTTAGCTTATTTAAGTAGTATGAATACTTCTGGTATGTTTTTAATAATTTCAGTATTTCTGAAAATAACTTGTTCTAAACCCAGCACAGACAGTTGGAAAATGTATTGCCAGACTTCTTACAGCAGTGGAAAAGATTCTGTTAGAAAACAAATTGCTCGTCGAGGCTCTGATTTTGCCGTTCTCTGCTGATGACGATAATAACCATTCGTGCAATTGCTAGCGAACGGGGAGGAGAGAGCAAGAGCGTAGACGTTCCTGTAAAGAGGCGTGCGTGCAGTTACTTTCCGCAATCAAAACACAGATTTCTGAAGAAGAGTTGGAGCTGAAAGGCGCACGCACAGGCCTCAGATTGCGGCACACACATCCTGTTGTTTGCCATCCACAGAAGATATTAGCCGGGTATTTGTGTACAGTAATCAACAGGCTCTTGACGGTCTAGTTTCTAAAGAGAGACAATCTGAGGAAAGACTGTTCAGTAATCAGACTATGCCATTAAAGGTGGGGGAAGTGGGTCGTAAAATCTTATAACTGATTGTTTTTTGTATCATAATGTTGATTTATTCTTGGATATTAATGAGCGCAATTTTAAAAAGAAAGTCTATTTATCCAGGTCTGAGACCGCGAGTTATCGTTAGTCTATCAAATAGGAAAGTGTTAGTTCACTTCTACCATGAAGTTATGGGTATGTTCCCATCTCCATCTTGACATTTCTGTTGTGCTGTTTCCCTTTTAATTCTTCCCCCTTCTATCTTTTTGCTTCCCCCTTCTACCATCCTGTCATATTCGTGATCACTCCCTCCCTCTTCCTCCTCCTCATTCCGCATCCTTCTCCTCCCACTATTTCCTCTCGACGCTTTTAATCTCGGGTTGATGATACTTGGTGGAGGCACTTAAGTTTCTGTGCCAGGTGTCTCCCTGTGCTTAACATCATGGGCTAAGCTCCTCATTTCTGCAGCTTCTACTCTCGTCACAACTGGCTTGTGAACACATAAGCGCATGTGCACTGTTGCATGTTCACAAAGCCACTAAATGTTTTCATTGGGACTTTATACCTGGAATACAAATTTGAAACGTTGGATCAAAACAAATGTACTTTTTTGAAGTCCTTCATAAACTTTTTCTTTTTCTAATTCATCCCTAATAATCTAACAACTACTCTAAGTTCAAATGATAAAAACTGCAATGCTGCATGAGTACCAATGCAATATCAGCATGTTTTTGGATGCCTAAAAGGATTTCTGCAACAATGTGAAACTTTCAAAATGAATCAGAAACATCTTAGTTAAGAAAAAAATTGTTGTACCTGTTTTGGTTCCCATTCACAAAAACTGTTACCCACGGCGAATAACCCAAGATTCACGCAAATGTTTTGCCACAGTGCAATTTGCTTATTTGATTGCAGCATTTCAGAATCAAAAATGCTTTAATGCCATGGTCAATGAAGAGAATCAGAGATTAGGAACTTGCTGTGGTATTACTGTGCAAAGAGTTCATAAGTCCAATGGCAGGAGGGAAGAAGCTGTTTTTGTGGCTGGACGTTTTGGTCTTAATGTATCGGAGCCTCCTGCCCGAGGGGAGTCACTCAAAAAGTCTTGTTTTGTGTAATTTGTGAATTTTTTTTCTTAGTGCAAATTTGAGATGTTGATAAGCAAGCAGCAACCAACAACCAAACTAGGTTGCTAAAATATTTGATTAAAACGATTACCCAAAACTTGCGTTAATAACTTTTTGGGGTGCTAATGGCGACTTTTCAAAAATGGTTTTATGTAGTCAGATGATGGCTGAAAAGTTATTGTATGAATTGCCCGAGATATTGTTTTGTTATTTTAATGTAACGCAAGGATACAGTTTGAAAGTTAAAGAAGAAAAGGTTACAAAAACCAAACTATCCTGATTTTTTTCCCCCTGAGATTTAAATTATCTGTTAACACAATCATTGCCAGAATGTCAATCCATCTGTATTTATTTTTGTAAAAAGTGTTAACTCAACTGTTTTAATTTATAAACAGGACATCAAAGGGCATCAAAAGAAGACTGTAGTTTTGCTATACTGTTCTGGAAATGACGTCTACTACCACAAAGTTTTCCCGGCAACCTTCTAATCTAGTCTCATACTTCTGATTGCCATATGGACAAGCACAACTAGTCCCTCCAAAGAAAATATTTCTACTACAGTCAAGTTCAATGGTAGCATGTTTTACATTGGCATTTTGCATTTCGTTTGATTTATGTTTTGAGTTCAGCTGGTTATCATGGGAACCCAAATCCCTGATCTCTAAATGTAACTTTTATTGATTCATCTAAAGGCCACATGAAGTTTAAAAGTCTTTAGTGATTGACTAACCAAAAAGTTGTTTAGCTGACTCAGCACAATCCTTTGAAATTGAGGACCACTCGATGGAAAAGTAGGTGCCATTGCCTTAAAGTACGACATTTTTTAAAAAAAAGCGCACAGTTAAACCTGTAACATTTAGAAATAAAATTTGTGACCGGACTGTGTTGCGCAGGAATTGTTTCATATTGAAACGCAGTTTAGGAGGGGGAAAAAAACAATTTTACGATAATGGTTGTAATTTAATTTTTGTTTCCTGTAAGTCTACTTTTTCACTTGAGTCGCTTTTCATTCAACCAATTAAAAGACACATTTTGGCATTAACACAAAATTCTAACAGAAAACACATGTTTATCCCAGCAGGAAGTAGGTAGAATCGGCAAGACTAATAGCACTAATAGCACACCAATAGCACAAATCAACTTTCGAAAAAAGTTTGAATTTCTGATTGATTTCTATAATAAATGACTACTTGATCAAGACTTTCTTCGGTTTGAGCTTCTCTAACCCCGTCATGGCAATGATAGCGTGCATAACTGTTCCGCTTGTGAAATACACTCGCTGAGTCATATAGATTGGGATTTGCCGACTGTACAAAATGCATTGTTTACACCTACCATACTCTTAGTAAGATTTAGGCAATGTGTGATGAATTGAGAGAGTTTGCTTTCTTTTGCTTTGTTCTCTAAAGACAGAAGGCACCAGAGCGGTGGAAGGAATCGGAATGAAAGAAAAGTAGACGGTGAAGAAAAGCAGAAAGATAAAGAGAAAGATAGCTCTCATGTGTTTATGATATGTTTGTTTGTGTTGCCGCGGGGACCTCTATCCTCCACGCCTCCCCCTTGTTTTTCTCCCTCTTCTGCTTTCTTAGTCACTGTCTGAGCTTCGTTTTTCTCCTTCCATCATGTATCCACCCGCCTGTCCGTGCAGCACTCTGTGTTTCATTCTCTTCTGATGTCTCAATTAAAATTAATGGGTTCAGTCTGCCCAGATAAAGAAGAAAGGAGGAGGAAAAAGCCTTTTCCAGGAACAATGGCAGCTTCTTGCATATTGGTAACCAATCCTTCCATGTCTGGGCCCACGCTAATGCTTCACAATATTGACAGCTCTAATGGCACAGTTCCTCTAAAGAGGTTTTTCTTTCTTTTTTTTTTTCGAATCCCGGGGCCAAAACGAAGCACAACTTTGGAATGCTAATTTAAGTTTTGCTTTTTTTGGAAGGGCATGCCTGACATTTCAGTTTTGCAAAGTTTTATCTACTTTGCATTCTTAATCAGGGAGGCAGATTAGTTTTATCACAGGTTGGCCATGTGGTCATCCTTAGGTGGTGGTTATACCCCACCAGTACACGTTTTGTCTTCTTCCATGTATCCTCGCCCTTGAGACGTCTTCATCCCTAGGATTGCCGGTGGCACCCCTCTGCCCCTTCATCAGGACAGAATGCTGGTGTCAGCACTGCAGATCCCCCCCGCCTCGTCCTCGTCTCCCTCGCTTTTTTCCCTCCTCCACCTTTGCCTTTATCTGTCGCTTTTTCTGAAGATGCTCTTTCCATCTCCTGTACCCCAGGGGTCAAGCTACTGGAACAGCGAGAAGCAGGAAGACGGGAGGGATGGGGGCTGAGGGGTTGGGGACTATGCAGAAGAGGGAGGAGAGCGGAGTGGAGCTCCTGACTCCAAGGCAGAAAGATAATTTTGGCCAGGCGGCTCTGTTTAAGGTTAAAGCCTGATTTGCATTTCAAAAGCAGCGGCCGGTTGAGTCGCTACCTGAGGGACGCCATCGACCAACCGGCATGTCATTTAATGTCAGCGGGCATCGAGGCCTTGATGAAATTAATAGAGCAACCTGTGATTGATAACGGCTCGGCTCGTCAGCGCCGCTGTCATCACCACACCGCCTACTCTCCTCACAGTATCCACCAGTGCTATTGACGATCCTGACAGCCCCTTTTTTTTTTTTTTTTGCTGGTCTTAGTAAATTGCGTGACTTTCATTGCTCATCACTTCTTATGTGTCTTTAACCTCTAAATCACCCGGACCAGTGTGCTTTAATTAAAAAGACAAAGCAAGTTTACTTTTAAAGCTTCTAAGAAGAACGAAATGGTGTGCTTTGAAGTCGACATGCTCGGCAGCTTTAGGCGTTGAAATAAACTTTTAGTTGCATGGTTGAAAATGCCAAATATATTTACAGCCACATATTGCTGTCATCTAGTAAAAAATGCCATTGAATCAGAATAAAGACAAAGTTCCCACATGGACAAAGACGCCAAGGTGGTGACTTGAAGTTTGGCACTACTTTAGTCCAACTTTTAAACTTAGACAGGTGATGTCTTTTTGTCATGTAAAAGGACCAAATAAAAGAAATAGTGAGGTTTATTTAGTTATTTTTTCTAGTCCATTTCTGTTTGAATGAGACATTGATGATGCCTGTTTTAGGGTGGACCGTTCTGAATGTTCGAAATAACTTTTCAACCACCTTACGCGTGTTTGTTGGTTGGCTTTAGCTTCATGTGGAAGACTAGTCTCAAAGAGGTATAGAAAAAATAAACCCAGTATTGTAACTGGATTAGGAAGTTTGAACAGTTTCTAAGATATCAAGGGTATAACTGCCTACCATTGAATTGATTTTCCGTTTTCTTTTTTTTTTTTTTTTTTTTTTTTGTGAAAATGTAAGGGTTTTTTTTAAAAGTGTGCCAGAAAATTAATCAAGTTTGCTTGAGGGAATTAATGAAAATGAACCAGATTGTTTAAACCTTAACCTGGCGTACTATATCTTCGAGGCTCTCTTTCTTTGAAATACTCGTTTTGAACAATTTGTTTCCAAATAATCCAGATGTTTGTGAATGAGTTAGTCTGGTGAATTGAATTTACGTTTCACTATGGCTTATAGAATTTTGATGGAAGACGTATTGATGTTAACCTATTGTTTGGCTATCAGCAGTCATTGATCCAAACTTGACAACATTCAATTTTTGAGATTTTCACTTGTTACTTTATCTACTAATCAGCGTTCCTTTTCAAACAAATTTATTACAAACACCAGATTCAGTGGCCCCTCAACAGACTGGAAACTTGTTTGGGGCATATCCCACTTCTCGCCTGTAATCAGGTTCCGGCACCCGCACAATCCCGACCGGGAGAAGTGGTTCAGAAGATGAATGAAAGACATCAAATTTAAAATAATAAAGATGAACATTTCTCAGTTTTGGTATTTGTACTTGTTGATTTGGAAAAAAAGCAAACATTGCAATTTAAATTTTTTTAATTTTCGTTTTTTTTTTTTTTTTTTTTTTTTTTTTTACAAATTGTTCCAACAACTGAGATCCCTAAAAGTTAGCAAACAAATGTGACTTGAAAACATTTTGACAAAATATCTGTTGTTTACCACAGTTCTTGTGGTGTTAGCGTTTTTCGTTTTTTTTGCTTCGGCTAATTAAAACCAAAACACCATATGGAGATATTAACAAGGGTAAAAACTTGATGGCTTTTTTTTCTCAATAAAACTGGTATGGATTTGTGTAAAAAGTCTCATTTTTTTGTCAAGACAGAAAAGGCAAGACTTTAATTCCGGATGCTAACGAGCAAAGGTTTCCCACACCTGATCGTTTTCACTTGAGCTTTTGGCAGCTATTAAATTTCTGAACCTGAGAAAAAGAAAAGCTCACACGTGAGGAATAGGAATAAGGGGGAGATGGAGATGCCCAGCGGGAGGTGTCAGAACTGGGCAGGGATGAAGCCGTTACCTCGTGCTAATGGATATCCTGATCCTGTAAGTCGTTGGTCACCGAGGTCACAACCTACGCACAACAAACCATCAACACAACCTCCCGGGCCTTTGAAAGTGAACAGAAGATGGACAAATGAAGACAGCGTGAGATTAAGAAGGAAAAAAAGTGCAATAAAGCCACAAAAAAGTGGAGTTTTCAAAGAAAAGACTCAGGGAAAGGAGATAAGAGCAAGAGATCTGCTTGTCCTGAAATAACTTGATATGTTCTTGTCAGTCTTAATCTCCGGAGGTTGTGGGGGTGGGTGGGTGGATGAGTGGATGAGGTGCACAGTAATCTCCCTTACAAG
The DNA here is from genome assembly GCA_902685375.1 of Neostethus bicornis. Lineage (NCBI taxonomy): Eukaryota > Metazoa > Chordata > Actinopteri > Atheriniformes > Phallostethidae > Neostethus > Neostethus bicornis. The sequence goes on from LR738563.1 coordinate 9,186,918, forward strand.
GCATGGGCAGAGCTCAATTCCACAGCCATCTCCAGACCCTGTTGTTTCGCACACATCTCTCCTCTTAATCAGCGCCGCAAAAAAGACTAAACAAAAGGTAGACGAAGGTGATCCGCATCGCTCTTTTTCTTCCTCCCATTCTCTCATTTACATCGGCCATTATGTGTGTATATTGAAAGCGCCCAGATGAAAAGAAAAGGAGTGAAAAAAAACAAGTGCCTGGGAGGAAAAAAAGAACAATAAAAGAAGGCAGAGGAGGCACAGGCGCGTTTGAATCAATTACATCCTAAAGAATCTTTCATTTGCATCCGTATCTGTTCAAAACCTGAACAAATGCCAGGTGCCTTTGTGTGTCCGGTTATTTATAGTGAGTGGGTTTTTCTTTCTTCTGCTTCTTGTAATTGTGTAGGAAATATCAAATTTGCATAGAGTGATTATTGTTGATTGTTTATCTAGCCGTCAGAACGTTTCAATATTCGAAGGCTGACAGGTTGTCAAGTACTTAAAACTCATTTATTTTGGGCTAAATTTGCATGTAATTTTTCCGGTAATGAGAAGGATGTCTGTGGTCATGGATTAGATGGCGCAGATTTGGCACAACTGGCATTCCTCCACTTGAAACACACGCTTTATCCCAAGCTTGGGCTACCGGCGTGCTGTTAACACTACCTTGCGCCGCACAAACAAACAACAGAGGATTGTGTAGAGAAGCTTGGCATGGCTGTGGACAAATTAACAGGAACAGGAGGGAGACAGGCGTCGCTCTGATGGCTCTCAGAAGCAAACAAAATAGCAGTTAGAGTATCTCAGTATGTTTGGGTTTTTAGTCGGAAGACTCTAAGGAATTGACACAATTGGCGTTGTTATTGGACAACGGCTGATTTTCTTATGTTTCATATTTATTTTGAATTGCTGCTAACATCTTTAGTGAGGGCAACAGCCTCAGACAAAAAGTCAATGCTTCCCTCACCCTGACCGTATCCTTCAGCTCACCTGAGAGGATCTTGAGGTGTTCCCCATCCAGCTGTAAGACATGATCTCTCTAGCGGATAGGCAGTCTGCCTCTGGGTGTCCTCCCGGGTGAGCTGTCGGTTAATGTTATTATTGTTGGTTATTAATGCCATTTTACTTTCTTGATCTATTATCAGTCGAACACAAAGTTGCGTAGTCATTAATTTGTTCCCTGTTTCACTCAGCAGAGCCAGAAAATGGGTTCAAAATATATATTTTTTTATTTTAATTTTTACTCACTCTATTCATTCCTCACCGGGAAAATTTGTGTGCTGCACTCCTACACCGCAGCAGGCTGCCACGACGGCGCCAATGGTGGGCGAAACGGAGGTTAGGTGTCTTCTCCAAGGACCGTACAGGTGCACTAGGGTCCATAACCAGCTTATTGTTAGAATTTTGACTCAAGATGGTTTGATTTTAGTTTCCATTGGAAAGAAATCCTTCCTATTTACTTTATAGAATCAACCACATGACTGCGTAGTCTGCGTAGTAGTAGTAGGAATCCTCACTAGCAAAATTTTTATAAAACGGAATTTTTTGTTCTTAAATGACATTTTCACTCATAATCCTCAATGGACATCTTGTCTAAACTGATGGAAAACCTTTTGTAGAAGCATTCATTTTCTTCAACCCACCAACAAAGTTTCATCTAAAAAGCTGATTAATTGTGTTTTACAAAACAAGCAGAGTGCAGAGACCACCCGTCCTCATGATACAGACCGTATGAGCAGCCTCCCAGTGGGCTTTTCCTAGAGTTGTTTTGTTGCTGTTAACAGCATTGTCTTTCATTATCAGTCCTTGGCTCCATCTTTCATCTAGCCAGCGATGGACGTGGCAAGCTAATGAGTAAACATAGCTGGGGGCGACTGAGAAAAGCACACAAACACAAGCAAATGCAACTTTGATGAGTCGCTTATTTGTTTGTATCAGCGAAGAATTTCAAATTTCACCTGTCACTGATGAGATCGGGCCAGGAGAGGACTGGCTGTTCGTGTTAAAAAAAAAAAAAAAACAATGCTTAGAATTGAAGTCAGAAACACAACTCTCATGTATGACTTCAGCTAAGCTGAGAAAGGGTTAAAAGTTTCTTCCTTCTTGTATAGATTTGCCCTGGAGTCTGTGCTGTAACACTATGTAATACGAGCCACTTTGGAGTTGTCTATACTGTATCAATGTGAGTGTATGTGTCCCACTCTTTTACTGTAAGAGGATTTCTGTGTGTATGTGACTTTTTCTACAAAAAAAGAGAAAAAGGGTGAGTATAGATAATCAGCACTGAGCACACCGGACTAAAAGGCTGGGTCAAAAATTTAAAGAGATACGATGTACTTTGCATCCGTGGATAACGGCGATGAAGTGGGCCCTTGTGACATAACCTGAGAGCATGAAAAGGGCCTCAGAGGAGACGAGCCGTTGCCGGCCCTCTCTGTAATATCCTGACGGCTGACGGCGCTTCACTTCCTCAATGGTGGTGAAGCGTGTAGAGTGAATGGAGTGGAGTGCTAAAGAGCTCTCAGGGTTGTGGCTTCCCAGCATGAAAGCCCAGGTAATGTCCTCTGATCACCATGATGACATTTCAAAGAAGCTGGATGACACTTATTGACTCTGCTCTAAGGTTTTCCATCAGCAACAATCGGCCACCTTAACATTAAGAACTCACGTGCTACAATTGATACAACCAACTTCTTACTTGATCAGTGGGTTTTCTGAAATACAAAATGAAGGACTTAGTTTAGAACTTTTTCAAGAACCTTAAACATTTCGCCAACTTAAGCTTTTTTTCAATTTTTAGTTGCTCTTCTGATGCATGTTTGGAATTTAGGATTATATCCAAACCCTTCTCTTGGGCTTTACTTCTCTGTTTTCCACTCTTCCAATTCAAGTAAGGTTCAGATAATCAAGGAGAACATGTCTTCAAGCCATTCAAAATCCCCTCTTGGTTTCCTCTGCTTTGATTTAAGAGCTAGATTATCACTAATGCTTCAACTCTTGAAGAACGTTCAAAACTTGTGGAGCCAGGGAAGATGCTTTGGTTATTGATACCTTGTTCGTTCATGAAGAAATCACATATAAAGTGAATTAAAACAGACTGACCAAGACCATTTTTTGTTTTTTTGTTGACAAACCAAAACTTGTTGGAAGAAACCTATATTGTCGGAACAATACATTGAGTCCTCAAACACTCAACCAACTTTTCAATGATTCAGACATTGATTGGGTTCAAAGGGATTAGCAAACCCTAGTATTTTACCTCCTAGTGAAAACATTTTTTTTTTTGTACGGTGTATCCGGGATAGGTTCCGGCACCTCGCTGCCCCTTTACCTCCTAGTGAAAACATTTTTTTTTTGTACGGTGTATCGGGATAGGTTCCGGCACCTCGCTGCCCCTTGCAACCTCATTCGGGATAAGTGGTTCAGAAGACAAAATAAAACTTGAAGATTTCTTATTTTTAATTTGTCAGAATTCATTGTAGTCCTTATAAGAATAACCAGCTAAACAGTGGGTTTCTTTTGTACAAGTGAAATCAAGTTGCAGTTTTTGTTGATTCCGTTCCGTCGTCTTCCACTTATCCAGGGCCGGATCGAAGGGGGCAACAGCCTCTGACGGGAAGCCCAGGCTTCTCTCACCCCAGCAGCATCCTTCAGCTCACCCTGAAGGATCCCGAGTCGTTCCCCGGCCAGCTGTGAAACACAGTCTCTCCAGCGGGTCTGGGGTCCAGGACCGGTGTCGATAAAAATTCTAATGTCACTTGAAAGAGGAACACTTGAGTCATTACATGTTGCACAGTGACTAATAAAGAAACGCCATTCGTCTTTCTGGGTAAACCATTTTCAACCAACAAATCCGTTGATGCTAATTGTGAGATTTTATTTTTTTTTAAGTTTTTTTTTTTTTTTTATTGAATACTTGACATAGTTCTTACGAAGTAGCAGAGATGAAGGTGATGAGGATGTCTCTGGGAGTGACCAGGATAGACGGGATCAGAAATGAGTTTATCAGGGGAACAGCACATGTTAGAGGTTTTGGGGATAAAGTTTGAGAGGCCAGACTGAGATGGTTTGGACGTGCGCAGAGAAGAGAGCGCGAGTACATCGGCAGAAGGATGCTGGGTTTGGAACCACCAGGACAGAGGCCTAGAGGAAGATCAAAGAGGAGGTTGATGGTACAGTGAAGGAAGACATGAAGATAGTTAGTGTGACCGAAGAGGATTCAGCAACTAGGATTTGATGGAAGAAACTGACTTGCTTTGGTGACCCCTGAAGGGAAATGCCGAAAGGAGAAGAAGAAGACGTAGTTCTTAAGATTCGAACTCTCACCAAAACCTTGCAGACACTTTTTTTAGGCAATTGTACTACAAAATGCAGAGTCAGCTGTTTTGGAATTTCATAAATAACATTTTGTTGATATGGTCAAGATTTATCTGACCTATTTCTCTACTAAGTAATATACAATTTTACTTCTATTTGATATACTGTTTATACCTCACCTCATCTGAGCCAAAAATGAACTTTTTACCACAATGTGCTAAAACAGTTTCAGTTAGATTGTTTATTTGTGGTAACATGAGTATGAACTTTAAATGTTTTGTATATGTAACTTTTACTTTGATTTGTTTGCTAGCAGCTGCTTAGCCAAGTTAAGTAGGCAAGTTCAGATTTAAAGCTAACAACTGGCAGGAAGTGATTAGCTGATGTCAACCATTCATAACCAAATAGTTGGCATTACTAGTTGGATCAATTACTAAAGATCCTTGTTTTATAAAAAATCCTGTCCTGTAGATACAGTACATTCGGACAGCTAGCAGAGTCAGTAAATGTTGCTAGCAGTTCGTTTCGGCGCCTGTCAGCATTACAGCTTTATTAGTTTTCGTCACTGTACAGTTTGCTGACAGCACAGACAGCTAAATATGTAAAAGTTGACATGGCTGACACTGTGACAGGCTGCCAGAAATACCAAGCTGAGGTTTTATTCGCATCACAGATGCTCTATAAATAAGTGGTTTAGATGGGATCTATAAAGTGTGTGTACCCCATTAGTTGTTCTCTTCTTTTCTTCTCCTCTAGAGTCTGCCTCTGTTTCTTGTTTCCCTTTTCTGTTGTTACCTTCCTTCCTCACCAGGATGCACGTGTGTGTTTCTCTGGAAGGCTGCCTACCTCTGTGCCTGTGTCTGGGAGTTGGCTGGGGCAGAAATAAACCGCAGTAATGGCTTTGCTTTGCTGCTAATCTTGTCATAAGAAGGTGCGGCCCTGGGAGGATAGCTCCTCGCGTGTGATATCCTAATTTAAACATCAAAAGATTCCATCATTAGGAAGCGCGCGTCTAGCCCCAGTTTTCAAGGGAAATTATTACATCTTCCCGCCGCAAAAGTGTAATGCAAGACGACGTTTCTGTCAAGGCGCAGGGATAAATCTCGCTGGACTTGATGTTTGTGCACTTGAAGAAAAAACATCATCATTAGCAGCTTTCTCTTCTGATAGATGGAGCGATGACTTGTTGTGTCGCAGCCCACCGTGGGCTCTGATGATGGCCTTCATTTGGAGTTGCCTGATGATTGAGATCCAAGAGTTCAATGGGATCTGCTAAGTGGGACCTGGCTTGTCTTCTGACGGCTTCTTTCCCTCTATCTCTAAAGCCTTCAGAAAACTGCACGCCATCCAGAAAATAAACATCAACCCTTTCCATTCCTTGTTGAAGTGATCCAATTCAAGTGCACATCCACTTAGTAAATGTATATGTGAAAGATCATATCTCTAAATTTACCATACAAAAAAGGTTTTTGTTTGTTTGTCCTTTAATCATTCTCAATTGTTTCATAATTTTCTTTACTTCAACACTAAGGTTGCATTATTGTACAGTGATACTAAAATTGACCAGAAAGTTCTGATTTGGTCAAAAAACCAATGAATGTTGACTTCTACAGACCAATTTTTCTATAGCTTGAAATAACAATAAAACAAAAAAACTAATTGAATGCAAAAGGGATTGAACACTGAGCCACTAAACATAAACAGGACAATGGGCAACTTGATAAAAAGCTTTTAAAAAAGACTAAAACACGTCCCAAAGAACAAATAAAAATCGACCATTGCAACTAAACAAAACAAAACAAATTTTTTTTTAAATCTATCATAATTAAACACAACTGCCCAAGAATGACCAAACTAACAAAATATAAAAAAAACTCAAATCAATCACTGACCAAAAAAGTGTCCAATACGGTTTGTCAAATGACCACAAAGCTACGCAAATGTTTTTAATTTATTATTAACAAACGTATACCTGGGTCTCCACTGTCTGTTGCGTTGGGTTTTAATTAAGGTTTTAGCCTTGAATCAGATGTGCTCTGGGTAGTTTGCTAAATGCCCCTACAGCATGGCTTGTCAAAGAGGACAGGCTCCATATTAGCTGAATGGATACAGGATTAGCTAAAGCAGCTTATCGCCAACAACATTTGGTTAAAAGAAGCAATTGTATTTCATGTCCAAACTTCAGATGGGAGTTTTTATGTGTGTATATTGCATAAACTATTTAGTCAAATCTTCAAATGATACATATTTTTATGCATTTTTAACTCTCAAAATGACATTCCCCTAAGTCATAGTACACTTTCATCAACACAAGGCATAATGATAGTCTCGCCCGCCATAAAACTTAAACCTACCTTTTTCGTCTGATTAATTATTCAGCGGGTTGGGTCAGGGTTTGGTCCATGGGATTCTATTTAACACAAAGTACAAAGACTGACAGAAAGTAGATGAAGTGATAGAATACCTAACAGACTGAGGCTTTGAAATTGAAAGTCCATAATGGCTGTAAGTATTCCGCCACCACAAAAACCTCCATTCTGATCTCTTTAACTTTATATTGAGAACTGTCTTAAATTGGTAGTTTACAAAGTGACATTACAGCTATCTGGAAATAGTTTTGGGGGGGAATTTTTAACCAAACAAGTCTCAGAGTCTTGCGAAATCTGTGAGACTTCAAACAATCTAGTAAAATATTGACAATTTTGAATCGGTCTGAGGTTTAATACACTCTCCAGCTATTAGGCTTCTGTTCCTTCAAGTGTTCACAGGGGACGGTGTTGTTATGTGTGATCTTTTATTTCACAGTAGTTAGACGATAAATCATTAGCTTTACCGATGGACTTAAGTGTAAATCAAGAAATGTGTATTTCAAAAGAGGGTGGAATCAAAAGATGATGGAGGTTTTGACTCTTTTTGTCCTGCTTTCAACTTCGGCTATCTCCTCTACACATCTTTGTTTCTCCTCCACACTTTGGCTCTTTCTTCAGTGCTACAGCTCGTTTCAGTACGCCGCTGTATGATTTATTCATTGTTGTGTTTTCCTTCTCCTTGAGTGTTTGCTGGAAAGGACAGGAAACTTTGAACCAGAGTACAAAGCAATGTATATTTGGGTCACACTTTTTTTTTTTTTTTACATTTCTGTGGTGAAATATGTGCGTGTGCGCTCCCTTTTTCTTTCCTAACTCCCCCCAACCTCCTCTTTCGTCTTCAGAGACAGTGTCTGGAGACTGGGTTACCACTCTCCTTGCCGGCACGTTCGTCCTTGAAGTGGGAATCCGCAGGGTGTCCTGATCCAGGGGGAGACTGCGAGGCGAGCGGGCCATAGAGGTTGGTAGCTAAATAATGGATTATTTTCCATTGAAATAAAGAGGAAGTTAGCTAACCTTAGAGTTGGATTGTCAACACTAAAAGTACAATGCAGGTCATTGGAAAACCATTCAAGTTTGATTGGGTACTGTTACAGATAGTGAAACACAAAACGTTGAAAGCCTAACCAATAAATAGCAATGAGTGCCAGTCAATGGTTGGAAAGCCCACTACGGTACAATTATAGATTACACTTAATTGGATACACTTAGTATGGATAAGAAAAAGAACAGGACAAGATGCTAGCTATCAAAAGTTCATTTTGTGTATGCACAACTTCTTTCAAGACTTGCGTAACACTGTTTTCAACAGGTGAGCAGCAGGGTACATCCTGGATAGGTCTCCAGTCCGCCTTATGACCCCATTAAAATCATTGTCATACAGATAATGAATATATTTTTTGTTTGTTTTAGGACATTTTATCCAGAAGCTTGTATAAATTAACAACTTCTGATATGGTAGTCTTTGACTGAACACACTTGTTAGATTTTTTTCTTTTTGTATTGATTTTGAGTAAACATTTTTTAAAACGTTTTGAGGCCTGTTTGTAATTTCCTCAAATATTGCCCAAGTTAAAATCTTTAAACAAATTAACACATAATTATAAATATAGCACTCAAATTCAATGTTCCTGAAGAAAGTATGTACTTTTGAAGACTAACTACGTCAATAAATATTTCATTATTAATATATCACAGACATTAAGTTAGTCATTTTGACAATATAAAATCATGTTTAATCTCCATTTGCTCCTGTAATATGAAAGCCTAGACTAAGTGAGACTAGAGAGGGGGGGTTTGACAACCACCCTTCCATGGAGACCATCTTTAATGAGGTTCCAGTTGTAGGTGGATAAGCTAGAGATCTAGACATATCTCTGAGGTCCAGTGTCAGACCTTTGCAGGATGTTTTTTTATTCTCAAGGACATCTCTTTTAGGCCTCAATTTTCTTCTGTAGATAGTTTTGGACCTGACTCCTTGTATTTTGTCCCCCATAAGTTCAATTGCCTTAAATGCTTTCAGGCTAAGATAAGCCGCTTTTGTTTTTTTTTTTAAGGTAACTTTGGGAATTACCTTGGTTTTGTGGAATACTTTTAGGAGTATATTTTATGCATGACCACTTTACAACAGTACAATAAAATCTGCTTGAAGGCAACTGGTAAAGAATTTAAAGAAGCTGAAGAATATCCCGCAATGCTGTAAATGACATTATTCATACGTAAAACAACTTCGGGCAGAAAGATCTTCTCTTTCTTTTGATGGCCCACATTTCTGCTCATCTACTAACACAATTTTAGCTTAAACTGTTGGACTATCTGGACCTCCCAAACCGCCAAACACTCTATTCTCCTTCTTTCCACAGCACTTGTACTACACGTCCATGATCCCCAGCGAAAGTGGTAAAATATGGGCCAACGGTAAACCCCTGACACTGCTGTGTCTACCCAGGCAAAACTTCACTTCCAGAAAATCAACATAATCACACCTGAGGAGAACCGCCCGCTTGTCTCAGGTGAGAAAGGTGATAAATTTTGGGTGTCAAAGTCTAATGGATTAGCTGGAGCTACTTTCTCCATGCGCTAGCTTGTCGCAGTATTTCTTAAGTTAGATTTTAGGGGGATAATTATTCTGTTGAACACCAGAAAAGCGATTAATATTAGCACTGAAATGGCTCAGAGGTGATTGTATCTGCCGGCCATATGGTCATGGGTAGTCCCAGGATTGTCGAGAAACAAGTAGGTACTAAACAGAACAGGGGACCAGTAAATGGCTGCTAGAATTCATGCTTTTGGGAAAACAACCCATAAGAAAGAAATTCCTCAAATAAAAGGCTTTGCAAACACATACTTACTGCTTTAATAGAAAATTGTTGGTTTCTTTTCAAGACGCAACTTGCTGAGTCAATAATGTGAAGCAGTGTTTACAGCTTGATCTGTCTGCATACAGGCTTTGAACATAACAACCAGCTCTGTCAAAAACTATAAAATTGTCTTTTTCTTAAATTTAAAATGATTAATGATTGAGATTGGGGAAGAAGGGATGTAGGGCCATTCTGGCCCAGTGGTGTGTGAATAGATGTGGCTCAGGCGCATCGGAAGAAAATACAGGAGGGTAAAACTCTCACTCTCTTTCTGTCTTCGTCTATCTGCTCCCAGCTGGGAGAATAAAGGGGGGTGAGACAGAAGGGAGCAGTTGCTAATAAGGCGTTGGGCGAGAGGCTTTGGGAAAGCTCCCCGCGGTGCCGGTCTGTAATGGAGATAAGCACTGCCGTGTTGTTGTCTCACAAAAATCAACAAAGGGAACATGCGATGGGAGATTTGCGGCCGCGTCCCCGGTGAAAAGCGAAGCTTTCACAGCGCCGTAATGTTTAGCAGCATTAGAAATCATTAGGCCTGGCACTGAGAAGCGATTGTGCCAAGCGGCCATGCCCCAGTTACCGCTTCTTTGAAAAGCCACCCGTAATCCATTCTTTAAACTTGTTTTGTTTTCCATCATCTGTAGAGACAGGAAGTCGGAAAAATTGGGACAAACTATCTAAGTATGTTTTTGTTTTAGCAAAAGAATGTATTGATTTGTCTTTTGGGATTTGCAGAGGCAATGAGGCCTCAACCTAGCCACAGCAGTTAGAAGACAAGCAAATACCTGGAAAGGCACTTGGATGTTAAATGTGCCCACGGAAAGAAATAATGTATGAACAGTCTAGCCACTTTTGGTTGTTTTGGCACGAGCAACTTTTTTTTTTTTTCCAATAAATAAGATTAGTTGAGGGAAAGGCTTTTGGTCCAGTTGTTCCAATCACTGGCCTAACTGTGATGTAACGCTAAAACGCTGGATTGTATTTAGATAAGGAAGCAATAAAGGCACATAGAGGCTCATGTCCCTTCTTTAGATGAAGCCTTTAGGAGGGTGCTCTTGCCCAGTCCTTTACACAACAATCTGCTTGCTCGTCTGGATGAAAGAAAGCCGTCCATTCCGATCTCTCATTTTCAAAACAGTGTGTTTCCTCTTCCAAAGTTTTTCTATTCTAGTTGAATAATTTTAGTGAGGAAAAAAACTCTTTGCATTTACTTTCAATAATATTTCCAACCAGATATTTCCGAATCATTGCTTAACTTAAATTACAAGGGCATTGAGCATTTTTTATCAAAACCCAAACTTTTGCCTTTCCATTTGTTTCTAAAGTTAAACTTACCTTTTTTTTTTTTTTTACTCTACTCAAAAGTACTTATTTGTATGTGATGAGTCATTAGTGAACACAGAAACAGCAACAAATCTCCACTAAGATGACTTTGGCTTGCAGATGTCTTGGTGCGCTCTTTTAGCAAGCTGTAACCCCTTTCTGCAATAAACCAGCAGGAGCTGTTTGCACTCGTGCTAGCTGCTAACCAACTGGTAATGAATGCACTGGGCCTGTAAGGTCAAACCTAGTTGTCTGGGGACCCATTAGCAAAGCCAGCAAGCCCTCCCAGCTTTGCACTCTCCCCCCTTCCTCTCTGCTCAGGCTCTCTGTCCTGCAGGCTGCAGCTAACCCTAGTCTTGCGCCAGAGGCCAGGCCAAGCTCTGCCCAGGGACCCCACCTCAATGAACTGTCATTTGTCTCAGCCATTCTGCCAGCGCTTCAGGCTACATTAAGCCTTGATCTATGGGGCGGACCAAGTCTACTTGACCTCGAGATTCAGAAGGCTGATCTGCTGCAACGCTGCATCGAGTTTAAGTTGGTTATTGCGGCTTGTTTAAAGATTGACAACCCGTTCTCAAAAAAGGAAAAAAAATGAGAGAAGTTTCTTATAAACTGCTATGCTACATTTCAGAGGCACAGCAGGGTGTCTTTGAATTCTTACAAAGCTGATAAGTGAAAGCTTTTCTTTGCTAGCTGGTTTACAGTATCTCCAATCTCCTGTATCCTGACTCTGGTGTCTGTCCAAACTCTTTGTGTTGCTGTCAGCACACACACTTAAACTTTTCAGCACCAGATGCCCTCAGATGGCCTCCTCACTTCACCATGTACCGACCCTCCTTCTCTTTAGGGTTTCCTTACAGGTTCCAGGCCGTACTGTGGCACAAATGAGGCTCTAACCCCCTCACTGCTTATGTTTCTCACTACTTCCTGTACCCTTTGGTGGTGTATATTTCTCTTCCTGTACAACATCCCCCGAGCCCGACCAATCGCTAGCCCTCAAATACAGCTGTCAACTCTAATTCTGCCAATGCTGGGTGTTGAAAGCAGGCATGGTAGATGTTGAAAAAGATCCCACATCTTACTGTCACATTACTCCACAGTTCTATGTAAGAAAAGTGTATCGGGGGAGGGAGTATCATTTTGCTAGAACACCATAAAACCACATAAAAATGAGGGCCTGTGTATTTTTTTTTTTGTAAACTGGCGGTTTATTCATCCTATCAGTGTGGGAACTTGCCAGACTTGAATCTAAGATGTCACAAATCATAATGTTTCATTTTTAAGCTCATCTAGTCATAAATGAATGCTTAGACACACACATAAGCATGCAATAATCGCACACACATGCAATTACACACTTAAGCAAACCCAGTGTTTGTGTTCGGCGCATGTCGGAGGTGGACATCTTCCCGTCTCTCAGGCTTTTTTTTATTTTGTGTGGAGCTCCCATGAATCACTGCCTCTTATTCCTTTTCTCGGTGCGGGGGAAATCACATTAAGTGGAGCGCCGTGTTTGGCTCACACCAGTTTCGTCTTAATAGCTGTAATTTGAAGAGGGGAGAAAGGAAGGGAGAGAATAGAGAAGAAAGCCCGTTCACAACACTAATTCCAGTCAACAAAAACACCCCTCTCCAATCCCACCACATTAATTTGCATTAAAATATCCAACAGCTAAATATGTAAAGACAAAATAGTGGCGCGCTATTTGTAAGATGGCACATCTCCTGTCCTGTGGCAGCAGCTGTGTGTACGCGGCCTCCTTCTACTCGAGCAAGAGAAGACCTCCCACACTAGCATCAATTTCAGTTCACCCTCCTATAATTTGGTTGTATCGCGCAAAAGAAATGTATCAATCTCAGAACATTCCTTCTGTTGGGAAGCTCGGTATTAGTTAGAAACGTTGATGTTTGAATCCAGTGCAAACTGTCAATTTCCCTTAAGGCGCAAATTTCTTTAGCTTTGAAAATGTTCAAGAACTTAATTATTGCTCCTGTTTATGGAAACCAAGTTTCAAAACCCTCGACATTCCCACTGGTCAGTACAAGTATGGAATTTCTGTGTTTGTCACAATTTATAAGCAATGCGAACATAATATAAAGTTATGAGTCCAAACAAGTGAATAAAGAACTATTAGTCTCTAATACCTTTTGAAATCACCCAGAGAACTAAAATAATCTCACTGATATGGCATTAAGAGTCATAAACACTCAAATATTTGGATTATTTAAAATATTTCACCAGATTCTTTTTTGCATTATTCAGACTTTTTGAGGTTTCTTTTGAGTTTGAACATTTGTAGTTTTTAGGTAGATACTGTCATAATCTCAGTCTTATTTGGTTGTTTTACTAACAAATGAAATAAATTACCATCAAAATGCTGGACACATGTGGGTTTGAATATATTGTGCATAGCCGGATAATTTACAAGCCTTACCTGAAGAGAAAGCTCACGCTCTTTCCTTCACCAGCTTATCAAAAGCTTAGATTTGTATTCCTATTGGATTGAAACAAAGGCTCTGCAGTGGTTAAATGGGAATTACACACCAGATATGAAGGTTGCTTTTTTTTTTTATAATGCCTGTTTTTCCCCCCAGCGTGCTACTCAGAGACGTGTTTGATCATTCTTTGTTAAACACCTGTTTACCCAACGAGACACGGAAACATGATGACTTGTAATTCAAAGATTTACCGTCAAGTTTTTCATTCTTTGTTGCCCGAGCGGCTTTCTATATCTGGAATCTCATCTCTTTGGGTATAATGCACCGATTAAATGGAGATTCTCTGCTGCGAAATCTGTGGAATTATCCATGCTAATGCTCCTTTCTAATGCTACTATCATTCTGATAATAGCATTATCTAATCCTGCCGGTGAACATTTGTACCGCTAGCTGTAGCTATGAACCACATAATTCCACTAACTAATGCACCAGTCCCTCCCCACACTTTCTAACTGCTCCACTGCACTGATGAGTGGCTTTTTATGACCCGAAACCTCCCTGAACATCAAAATCAATAGCGGGGATGCCTTGGTTATGCTCCAGCTACAAAACTTGCTTTTAGTTTATCTGCAGATAAATGACTGAACTTTAAAGAAAACAAAACAAAAAAAAGTATTCCACAGCCCAGAGATAATAGTAATATAGCGGAATTGGTAACTCAAGATCTAATAGTTTATTTCCTGGAGAAATTTTGTTGTATTTTGTTCTAAATATGCATATTTCTCGTCTTACTAGAAAAATGTGTTGCTCATAGCACACTTGTGCATCAATAATGCACAGAATCATCTTTGAACTGAATCAGAAACAAGCAGCTGAAACATTTTTTATGACTCTACTGTCTTTTGTTTTATGTATATTGGATAAGGTTTTGTTTCTGTACAGAAAACTTCTCTGTTGGAGTGAGGGTTTGGGCATTAGGGTTACCATGTTTGGGAATTAGGGTTACCGTGTTTGGGAATTATGACAGAGTTAAGGTTAGTGTGTTAAGGCTAGTAGGTTACAGTATCAGGATGTAGGAGTTTTGGAATTAGAGCAAGGGCATTGCTTAGGTTTGTAATTAGTGAGTTGTGGTATTATGGTTAGGGCACTAGGGCTTTAGAGTTATGTCATTAAAGAGTTAGGGTTAGTGTGCCAAGGCTAGTAGGTTGTAGAATGAATGACAGATTTTTTTCTATTGAGTTTAGAGAGTTTTGGTTTCAGGATTTGGGATTTTTGGCATAAAGGCTTGGGAGTTTTGGAGAGATTCAGTGTTATGGTTTGGAAGTTTCGGTATCTGGGTTTGGGAGGGACAGGAGAAATTTTGATTGTCTATTTTGATTGTGGTGAGGAATATGGAGCTAGGTTTCACCACTAAGGAAATTCAGTTGCTCAAGTCAGGAAGTTATGGATCTACTTTTATGTGTTACATTTCTAGATGTGACGGCTAACTGTTTCACAACTAAAATGCCAATGTGAAAATAGTACTGTTGCAGAATACTTGTGCAATTTTATCTCTGACTTCAAAGCACAACCATTTAGAATAATGTTTTTCGTCGTATCCTATCTGTACTCAAAAATTTCTTAATTTGGGTGAAATCTCTTTTAAAGTGAGTTAACGTGTCACCTTAAATGCAAAATTGCTACTCTTTAGATAGCAACATTTAGCAATACTCTGAGCTCTCTGAATTCATTGTCTGAATTATTAAGTGTATCAGTAAAAGCTGAGGCTCAAGTGTTAAATTAATTTAGAATTATACCTACTATTTTCTCCCCCTTGTAGCCTCAAAATCCATGCATGCCACCCGCTTCTAACATTTCCATAGTAGCTTCAGTCATTCTTGGCTTCCTTCATTTGCGATTACCTGGACACAAGCTCTCTCTCTCTTTGCTGAGGTGAGAGTGATGGGTGGTAAGAGCCGTCTGGATTCAAACTCTGCCGAAAACACGAAAAAAAATGGTACTTCCTGTTTAGATTAACTTGGGCAGAAAAGTCAATGTCACTTATTTACTTTTGTGGTATGAAGTTTAGTGTTGCACACTCCATCTGCTCACTTGCTATAGGTGTGTTTGTGATCACTTTATTTACTATACAAAATGTCACTTGTACTTTCATTGATAGGGTAGGCTACAATAATAAACAGGGATCAAAGGAAGCTGTTTGAAAAGAGTTTAGTAATATGAAAGCAGCATTAAAAATGTTCTTTTTTTCTATCCCTGAGGTTAAAGCAATTTTAAAGCAGTTTTGTGCCAATTCTTTTACATTTTAGAAAATTTTAGAACATTTACAAGTGAATAAAAAAGAAATAGGTATATACAGCACAGACTGAAGGACCAGAAAATTGTATTTCGATTAACACGGCCCTTTCTGGTTAACAAGCAAGCAAGTTCGCAGTTTTAGATAGTTTAGGAGAGATTTGGGAATAATTTGAAGGTTTTAATTTATACAACGCCCGTGGATACATACATAAAAGTAGAAAAGATTTGCTTATCATAAATCTTTCCATGCAAATTATTTAAAAAAAGTTTATAGTTTGTTTTTTTTTTTGGTCTTCTTATATTTCAGTACGTGCAGTTTAATTTGTTGCTTTATGAAATAAAGTAAAAATAAAGGCATTGCTCAAACGGGACGAGGCGTTAGCTGTGTGGTAGTCTTTCTGCCCTTGGACTGGGAAAAGCCAGTTTGATTCCCACTGGAACCATACTGAAGTGGCCTTGGGGAAGCCATCTAAGCCCCTATTTCTCCCACTATCGGTGCCATCATGGCTGCATGCTGCAGTGCAAGGCAGCACAGAACGTTACCCATTTGAGGGATGAATACAGTACGTTAAGAAAATATGGTTCTATTTTTTCCAAAGTGTAATTTCAAAAGAGAAAAAAAACTGTCCAACAATCCTTCAGCACAGATTTCAACATGTCTCTGAATTCTTCTATAAAATCTGGTTTACCATTGAAAGGAAACCAGTTTGACCATTTATTAGGAACATGATGACATGAAAAGAATTCCCATAAACACTTTGAGCGGACCCTCTCTTGAGCGGTCCTGTAGCCGAGTGTTTTTTTTTTTTTCCTTCTTAACATCGATAAATAATAGCCACACCACCAAGAAACATAAAAATATTAGCTGTGGCGCACCTCTATTAGCACCTCCAGTTGAATGAAAAGTTTAGTGACGCTTCATGACTCCGTTTGCTGTTAAATCCTATTGGGTGATGTCCTTTTGATACAAGTGAACTTTTATATTCGTACATGCCACTCGTGGACCGCACGAAAAAAATCTTCTGCCAAGGCTGAATTCCTGGCTTACTGTGTTTGGCTAACCATTTCCTTGTGCAGTATTTGCTATTTTATTTGGCTAGCCTCTGCCTCGAATATAGAGAGGACAGTTGTCTTCTCTGGTTGCTGAGTATGGAGAGTTTCCTTGTTTACTTTTCCTTTGCTCTGTGGGAGAAGGTGAGTGAGAAAGCAGAATTGGTTGATCCTGAATACAGTTACGTGAAAGGTGAATTTTGGATTGTGAAATTTTGAAAAGATGAGGTGGAAAAATGTTGACCGGCATTGTTTTGGCCCAACACATTTTTTCCACTAACATATCAATACAGAATTGATTTCTTCACTGTAAATATGCCCAGGTATTATTTTCCCAATCATGTTCTTGACAGCATAGCATTTTCCAAGAAGACGTGCTGCAGGAATTTGCGGAGTGAAGGCTAATACTGTCTTAGGGCCTCTCTGAAGGGGGCTCTGTCTTTAGTGGAATTATAAGGTAGTCACCCCAAGAGCCCCAAACATTTCCACATAATACACTGCTGTTTTTTTGCTGTCTCCTCTGAGGGAGGGAGGTGTGCAATGTTTGAGCGCCTCAACCTGTGGCACATTTATGGTGGTGGTTTGGCTCTGCTTCATTTGGGTACGGAGGAAAGAGGGACAAAAAAGACGGAAGAAGAAAAGCACCTGTTTCTCTCTACCGACTTTGAGAAGGGGGGATGATTAAGGCTAATGATGTGGTTTTAAAACCTGCTAAATAGTACCAGAGGCCTGCCACTCACTTGCGGTTGGTTAGTTTTGGCACAAGAACATTCAAGAGGATGAACCTCAGATATTATTTCTGAGGTATTTGTTTATTTGAGATGGGGTCTGGGTGTTCATGCATCTTAAAACTCTTTTTATGATCTCTAACCCGATTCAAATGTACAGGAAACGAGGTGTTCCAGTTATCTATCCAGAGCGTTCTATCCAGACTTTGACTTTTTGATTTTCTCATTTAGACATAGAGCTTTTTAAAGAAACCAGCTCAGATAGAATGTGGTGAGTTGCTTTCCTTTACTTTAATCATTGACATGGACTGAATTTGTCTGATGTAGTCCATTCTGCATCTCTACAAATAGTCTTTGTTGCTGAGGATTGACCCTTGAGTTTTTTCCGCTATAGGCCAACAAAGCATGGGTCTTTTTCTTGCACATGTTAAATCAACACAAATTTGGACCAAAGTCTTCCTTTTGCTTCAAACCCAAATGGTGCCAATGTAAAGAGGCCAATACAATGCTCATCCCGAGGCCCACCTACAGGACTGGCTCCAGAAGGATGCCCCAATGACCTGTATCTGCACCAGGGTAACCGTAGTTCATGGATTGTCTTCTTCACAGGTTTCTTTGCTCTGTCTTGTCTCTACCCTGGGAAGTGTTATGTATGGGTGACCCTATTGCGAGCTTAAAGGTCACAGAACCACTTGTAACAGGGTTATCTGCTTCAGCGGTGATTTAAGACGGACTCCTGAAGGTCTTCCTGTAGAGATGTTCTGAGCACATGTACCTGGTGGGAGACTCCAAAGAAAACCCACGGCATACAAGAAGGACTGTCTCAGAACTCCAATTGAGAGGATCTCCTTATGAGCTGGAAGAGGTCACTAGGTAGAGGGAAGATGTGTTAAATGCAACCTTTTCTTGCCACCTCATAAAATTCCAAATTTGAATGGATCATTTTTTGCAATTAATAGGTTTTTGCAGTCTACTTGAAAATATTGCAACAGTGCAACAATACTCATGACATTCTCTTGAAGCTATTCCCGTGTTTTAACCAGCGATGTCATTTCACATGTGTTGCTGCTTTTATGTGGAAGTGAGAGATCTCATTCTGTTCCATGACTTAACTAGATTTGATTCTACAGTTAGAAATGAAAATAGATACTGTATCTCCAGGTCTTGATGGGGAGGCCCCATCCAAATTTGATCGAGTTTGAAACCAAAAAATCAAATCCGCTTTCTGATCTGGACATCCCAAGCAAACAATCATTATGTGTTCTTGCTTGATTATTCTAAAAGTCACAAAAGGCTTTCCTGTTGCCTTCTTTGGTTAGGATGCAGCTCAGCTTCTTTGTCAATTTGTTTGTAAAAGATTGTCGGTTTACACTTGATCAACGGTATCTGAAGCCCTTTGAGACAACTTTTCAGTCTTCAATTGAAATTGTATAATACATATAGCAGCCATGACATCAAATGTAACTGATATTGCACATTTTGTCTTAATTTGCAAAACACTAAAACAGTATTTCCTCTTCCCTCTATTCCCTTTAAGTATGGTACAGTGCCTTCTTTACAACTTCCATTTGCCCTCATCCAGCTTTACTACAGCATCCCACATCCCTGTCTAATGTAGCTGATCCCCCCACCTCCCCACCTCTTCTTCTCCTTCCCCCGCGGCTTTTGTGCGAAGGCGAGGTGAGGGGATATGTGTCTTTAACTGAGCTGGAGCTCTGCCGCAGCTTACCTCTTACTGCTCAGACAGGATATGCGCTCTGCTTTGTTACCGCTAACCTGCTTGTTTGGGGTGAGATCAGTGTATTTGTGTGTCAGTGTGTGCCGGTGTGTATGCGAGCGCTGAGAAATCCCATTATGGAGCCAAGTTGCTGCCACGCTTTCCCCGTACACACTGTGAACCTGCTGTAATCCACTCACACACTCCCCATGCATCCTTGTTTGTGAGTGCACGCTCACACAAACACCGACCATACCCTCCAGACTCGCGGGTGAGCTGTTTATACCCGCACACTGTTGTGTTACCTACCGTGAAACATGACAGCTAATGATATCGAAGGGTTTTTAAAGGTGTGCTTGTGTGTGTGTGTGAGAGAGAGGATGGATTTCCTCCAAACAGACATTGATTATGGGGTAAAAAGTAATGGCTCAAAGTGAAAACTACGAAGTTGAAAGTGATGCTTTTAACTGACTAACATTAGCATGACTTTGAAGGCAAATAGACATGTTTGGTTGATGATTTCACTTTATTTGGTCAAGAAACTAACCCAGTTACGGTTAAGCTCATAATTTGAAATAGACTTAAGTTGGAAAATCTTGAATTATGTTGTACTAAAAGGGGTTAGAAAAATGTACACTGTAGTCACAAATGTTCAATAGCAACACCCACATTCCATGGACCAAAGAAAACTGTAGATGTACCCAGGAATCTGAAAAATCCTGAAGTATTTTTTCTGGAACTACAAAATCTACCAATGAGCTAACGTTTGAACCGGTCTGACAACTGTTGCACCTACTCAGAATATATCCCCACATTTATATGGTCTATTGAATTCTGACACAAAAATTTGGATGTTTCAATTTTTTTTTTTATCATTTTCTTTTTGTTTGATTGTAAATTTTGATGGCACCAACTTTATCCCTAAAATGAAAAAGTAAAAATTTCCCAAGTGGCTCACATGTTACGCTAATCGATGAGTTGATGGAAGTGGCCTTGAAACATTGGTCTTTTCTACAAGATCTCGAACGCCAGCAATGCCTATGTAAACTCCACATTGGGTGAAGATTGGGTTGATGTAAAGTTGTTGGTCAATAACAGGCCATACCGAGGGCAACATCAAAGTACAAAACTTGACTTTGTTCATTTTGTGACAACTTAATGCTAATTTTGCTAATGGGCAAAATATTGACAAGCAAGACTTGTGAAGAGTAAATTTATTGTTAAAACCCACAAAACGGATCTGATGTTGGTACAAAAAAGTTTCCCAGTTTATTTCTTTTACTATTGATATTCTAACTTCACCGGCTGAAGGTACAAACACTCCACTCCCCTTACTTGTGCCTTATGTTTGACCAAAAAATGAACAGCAATGAGTATGCTTAATATTTAGAAGCTGTGTCAATTGTGTGAAATAAAGTATGTTTGACCAACATTGAAAATAATTATTTTTTACAAACTTTTTGTGTAAATTTTTAATTCCGGCTAATTTTCGTAATATAAGTTATAATAGAATTCAAATTTACATCAAGATTTGCCCCTAGTAGGTACTTAGTTTTTAGTCTAGTTTTATTAACTGAATTTGTTCATTCATTGAGTGTTTATTGGTAAACTAATTGTTGCTTTAAATATACTGTAGCTCATATTTTCTCAATTAGATTCCTTATATGAAGCATAGGGGGCGCTGAACACACTGCATTGCTGTTGAACATTCACTGGAACCTATTTGTCACTAGCTTGTCGCTCTCTCTACATTACCACTGAGTGCTCACTCGTGTTGTGTGTGTGTAAGAAAGAGAGAGAGAGCCTACTACTTTCTCTGCCGCACACACATTTCTCCATCCTGCCCTCTTCCACACTCTCCCTCCATCTCCCCCTCCTGACCCCAGCGCCATCTTCTCTGTCTCATCCTTTATGCACACTGACAGCGAGCCCCTCCGTTTATGGCACCGCATAATGCTGCCTCATTGCTGGCCAGAACTCAGAAACCCAAACACAGCAAGGAGGGCAGGAAGGTAGGGAGGGAAGATGGATGGATAGAGAGGTGGAGAAAAATAAGGAGAGGTGCCAATGATGACATTCGTTTCTGCTAATACAGTATTAATTTGATTCATTTGACACCCTAGGAAAACCTCAAGAAAACAGAGGAGCTATAATTTTACATTTATTGCACAATAATGAGAAATCTATTTTTTTTCTTCTTCTTCTTTAGAAATACAGGTGTAAATCCCTTATGTACAAAACTACCAGTAAGATATTCTGGAATGTGTTGCATATGCATGCACAACACAAGTCTGCTCAGATGCAAGAATCCCAAAAGCCCAGATACACACATCAGCAGATGTAGGGTGTGAAGGCAGGTCGCACCAGCTTGTGTTGGCTGTAAACAGCAGTGCGGGCAGTATGGAGAGCGGCGGCTGTGTGAGAGCTGGGCCGGCCAGCCAATCAACCCCTCGATCTCCTGTCCCTGCCCTTCCATTGATCCCCATTAAAATGCTTAGCAGATGCTTGGCTTGAGAGAGATCAGTCCTTCTTTCATTTGTATTCTCTTTACCGTCAGTCTGGAATAGTCATCCTGCCAACTGGGATGCAATCCCACTCCTCGGTAGTACAGTAGAATCTATTCAGGAGGCTGAACCAATGAATGTGGAAAGTAGTAGCAAGAAAAACTTATAAACCTGAACTAAAAGTGGCTATTTTTCCATTTATTTGTGGATTGATAAAGACACTTTAGATTTGGATGCTGGTCTATTGCAGGGATTCCAGAGTCTAGCCCAACTAGAATCAAGAAAAAAGGAGGGGTGAATCCTGAACAAGTCACCAGTCTATATTTGAGTTGTAAAAAAATCATCATGGCACCATTGTCCAAAAATGTTTTACTTAAAGTTGAAGGAAAATCCAAACCAATAATTAAATTTTGTCTTTAGAGAGATCAAGAATGACGTAGTCAAGAAAGTATTTATTTGATGTGGTAACACATCAAATAACAAAACGTCAAAAAATAAGTTAATCGGTCAAAACCAAAAAAATCCCAAACAAACTAGTCAAATTGACTTCTGTATTTAGGAAAAATTAAAACACCAAATGAGACATATTCTCAACTGTCGAAAAAACAACCTTCTTCCACAAATGCGGGACGCACTGATACGTTACGCTAATGCGCGTACAAAGATCCCCAATGTTTGAAAAGAATCAATACAGCTGTAAAGTTTAAGGAAGCAAGTGAAACATTATCAAAGTTCGCATGTTTTGGAAATTGTACAACTATAAAAGAAAAAAAAGTGTTCCCTTTTCTAAACATTAACACTTCAAACATGAAAGGCAAATTTAAAAAATGCCCCCCTAGTGTGTTAAAAAAACAAAACCGTCATTTGGCACAACAAAACTTTTGAGAGTATCTGAAAAGAGAATGAAATGAACTCGTACGTCTAAGTAATCCAATGAACAAGCAATAAAATTTATCTTGCCCCACCCCCGCACAAATGGAACATTTTCTCGGGCCTATGATTATCAAACATTGCAATACGTTACAAAATACCGAACATGTATCAAGTTAAGACCAAAACGTTGACAGGTAACAAAATTTATCTGTGTTGTGACATTTATGTGTTTGTTTTGTTAATTTTCACATTTTCACATTTTCACACCACTTATTTTGAAACTTTTCTGTTTATGAACACTTGTTGCTGTTTTATGCTATCCAAATTTTTTCAGTCTCCATTTTAACAGTGACCAGAAACGACAGAATAACACGAAGATGTTGTAACCGATTACTTTTTTGTCTTCACAACCTTGACCACACATGCGTGCAGTCACTCAGAACTGTAAACATCTCATTTGTGACATAATCCTGTGAGCAGCGCGTGTCTGGAGCATGTGGGGCAAAGTACGCCAGCATCAGGACTGGCTTGTGTTGTTATGCAAGTCAAGAAAAGAAAGCTCCTATTGTGTGTCTCTGTGTGTCTATACAACATATATGTATGTATCCCCTTTGCATGCTTGAACATTCTACACAGTGTGTGTCTGTTTTGTGTACACAATGTGGGTTTTCCGTGGGACGTTTTCTAGTTCACATGCATGCACTAGCATCTTTGTTTTTGCATGTGTGCTTGGTTGGTAACCAAACCCGCTGTCTTCCTGTTACTATGTCTGTGTGTGGCGCTTGCCTCAGTGTACAGGCGGTATACACTAGCCGGCTTTGTCTGTCCGAATGGCTGACGTACGTCCATGGAAGAAGTCCTCTGCTCTGAGCCGCTGCAATGAAAGACTGGCTTTGTTCTTGAAGCCTGCCAATCACTCCCGGTTGTGTTAAAGGCAAGGAAAAGATGTCCGAGGGCTTCAACTTCTTTATGTTGGGAAGAAATACAGATACACTTTTGCTGTTCTGACCTTTTGATTTAAAAGACAAAGCACAAAGGGTTAAGATAACAAAACGAAACTTCAATCTACAGGGGCAAAGAAATGAGTTGCAGAAATTTGTAAAAAAAAAAAAAAAAAAATTGAGGAATTTGAGGAAACTAAGTGTTGAAACTTTGATGAGATCCAAGATAAACTTTTATATAAAATTAGATATAAAAATGTATATTAGACAGTAAGAACCCAAGTATCTCTTTTCCACCAAATTCAGGATACAGTGTTTTGCCTATAACTTTTTCTATTTTCCTGCTAGTGTCATACATCGTACTGTACACTCATCTGCCACTTCTCTCACGTCTTCCAGCTAATCTCAGGTGTGATAGCTGTGAAACAAAGCCCTAGGTCCTAAATTTCGATAGCCCCAAGTCTGTTTTTGGGGGCAGTCCCGATTGGGATTTGCCTGGAACAACTCATCAGGCATGTGTTTGAGACCCCCCCTTACCCAATGCATGAACCACTTTATCTGGCACCTCTCCATACGGAGGAATAGTGACCAAACGTCTTACTAAAAGCAGAGCTCCTCCCTGTCTGGGACAACAGACAACGAGAGTCCAGTTACCCTGTGGTGGAAGCTGATTGTGGCCAATTGCATTCAAGATCCTGATTTTCCAGTCACCGCCCAAATCTGGTGACAATAGGTGAAAGTTGGAACATCCATCGATGAGTAAACAAGCATTTTGCTTTTTGACTCAGTTCTGTTTTACTACGTTAGACTGTGTAGCATCTTAATATTGCAGCTACTGCACCAATTTGAGGGGAGGTGATAGCTCAGTGGTAGAATGCTTGCCCTTACAAGTTCCTGGAAGTTTGCAGGAACGAATCCCACTGAGCTCCTTTAGGTGTCCTTGGGGAAGACACCTAAGCCCTTGTTTCTCCCATCCTTGGTGCCGTCGTGGCAGCCTGCTCTAGTGTAATGCAGCACGCAAGTTTCTCAGTTGAGGGATGAATTAAGTATGTAAAAACAAAAATAAATAAATCAGCTGCTCCATGCTCCAACACTCGAGAACAAGATCAAGAAATACTTCAATTCATCTACTGAGAACAGGAACCTATCCCTTCCCAGTAAAAAGTTGTGACAACCTTGTCAACGTTAAGGAGAATTTTTTTTCAGAGAGATAAGTAAACTATGCCTGAGGCTAAGATAAGTTTATTCAAATGTTCATTTACCGACCGTCCTTTTGAATTTTCCAGATAGACTCATCAGCGTGATTTTGCAAACATCAAATTGGCGTCAATCTTAGGGGTCAAACTTTGCTGTGCTTTGAACCTAAAATGATATTGGTCATGTTTGCAGTGTGGGGCGAAAAAAAAACCCCACTTTATAACCACCTAAAGATAGTCATTTTTTTTATTCTAGTTTATCAAGAGTAAAATAGAAAGAATCTAGATGTCGGTAAGTGGAAATGCTAATTATAGATCCAGTTGAATGACTTGACCAAAAACGAGACAGCTTTCAAAGATTTAAGTTTTTTTGACTCGACTATATTACTTGGGAAATCTCGTGTTGTATCTACAATTTCCCATAGAAAACCACAGTTTAAACCAAAAAAAAAAAACAACTCTTACACACTTTACACATCTCTTTTCTCATAACCATCACTGTGAAGCAAGACACTGACAGCACTCCATTTAGTCGACAGAACAACTCTGACAACAGCTTGAACCGCGCACTGGGAGTTGCCATGATGCGCCGGAGATAATGGTTGAGGGATGTTTGTAGCAAACCGGAGGTGGGAGGTGTTGGAGAAGGAGGGTGTGGAGTGCAGTAGACAGAAGCTGAATTTGCGATGTCATGCGGCCGATTAGGCACCTAGTCTATCTCCCCTGCGTCGGGGGACCTCTGACGGCGTCTCCGCCAACCCACCAACACATCGTATCCATTACCTTCCTTCCATACACACACAAACACGCACGCACAAACACACTCTGTTTGCATCAGGAAACATCATTCCCTTCTATGTCACCTGCTCGGACCAGGAGCATGAAAAATGGCTGTCACCTGAAAATGATTGCTGGGAAGGAGAGTAGAGGGAAAATAAAAGTGGAGGGGTAAGCGGGCGAAAGGGTAGGGGGAGTCAGGGGAGGTGAAATTGGAGGAAACTCTCGCCAGATTAGGTGCGGGTTAAGAGAATATTGATCTGTGTGCCGAGGACTGTTGATCTCTCTTAGCAGCACAAGACAAATGGCAGCAACAGAAAATCGAGCGCTCGATTTTTCTCCAAGGACGGGATCAGCCTCTCTCCCTCTTTCTGTCTCTCTCGCTCTCTCTATTGCTGTCTTTAAGCTTTTTTATTTTTACCTTTGCTCTTTTTAACTTCAATTCACCTGATTTTTAAACACTTATTACCACAAAAACTTAAACTTGAAAAAAATTATTCCAGTTGAGCGATTTCCCAAATCGAAGACGAACCATATTCAAGGTAAAATGAATAACTTTCTCCTTTTTCACATGAGGTTTTTTTTTGCTTCTTAACACACAACCACATTACTGTAAGTCACCTACACCTTACCCAAATGTGAAGAAGTAAGGGTTTGTATCGGTGTTAGTAAGTGCTGAGTGATTTTGAAGGTTGCCTCGATAATTAGTCTCCTTCTCCTGTTTTTGAGTGTGCAAGGGGTCCACAGAGGCTCTGTGTTTGATTAGGGCCACAGCCTTGGCCTGGCACCCAGCCGGGGTGTTTGATGATGGGGAGCGGACTTCAGGCGGGGGCTGAGGTTCATCCACACCGGCTCAACATCAAACAGCCTGGAGCAAAGGACTCCAGCCCTAGGGGACCCCTCCAGCGTTACTGCCTAGATAGGTAGATGCACTCCCATTTCGATGAAGAGTGAGAAAGGGGAGGGGTAGGAAGGTGAGAAAATCAAGACAGGGAAAAGGGGAGCAGAAGAGGAATAGTCGGATAAAAAAGTAACGAGAAACTGAAAAATATCAAACAAACCTTTGCGAACGAAGCATAACAATCAGATGTTATTAAATCACAAGTAATTGCATTGTAAATTACAAATCACATAACCCAAATATTACCCCAGTGCCCAAAAGGGTCCATGTTTAAAGCAAGACAAGATTGTTTAGCCAATCTGCGATCATCTTAATCTCTGTTGTTAATCGTTTTACAGCACTGTCTACATTTTTACTCTAATGATAAGCAACAGTGTCGTCAGACATGCTATTGTTTTAGCATTAGCACAGTTGTCAAGTCGTTAATGTTTAATATGAGCGACAAAAGTCGGGGGATAGAGCCTTGCCTAGGTTGGGTTTACAGTTGTTCAATAACATACATTGTCTGCCACAAAGGTGTGAATGAATCTGTCTATTGTATTTTGTAGAGTTAACTTACTGGTAATTCAAGACATTAGTGGAGTGAGATCTTCATCTGTAAAATCTTTTCCTGATGTGTAATCACGCAATATTGCATCGTTTTGACTTGTCTTCATTTTCCTCTGGAGAGACTTAATCATTCTTTCAATTGACATTTTTCGCTTGAGCGTCATTTTCCGTGCAACGTACATATTTCAAATTTTTCCGTCTTTCACTTTAAATTTCACCTCCGTTTATCTTAACTCTTAAATACATCATAGTCTGCATTTGCACCAGATGGTATTTCATTGACTTTTTCTTACTTTTTATTTTTTTACTGCAGATAATTTTCTGGAACCAACATGCGGCTAAGAATGCACTGTCTTCATACTCTCTACCTTGTTGGATTCAGCTCCGTCTCTCTTTCCTCTTTCATCTCTGTCTCCAAGGAGGAGGAGAGTCTTGATGCTGTACCTTTACCTGACTGTTCACCCTTCAACAGTCATGTTTCATTACTGGGTCTCAGTCGTCCACCTGTCTGCCTGTCTATCTCTTTGCACAGCTTTGACTGAAGCAAGGTTAACACGGACAGGGTGTATTAGAATGTGGCAACGAGCTAAAGGGTTAACCACCATATCAATTCAGTCTAATTAGATGCTAGAGACAAGATACATGTGGAAACGGCTAACAATACAACTCAGATCATCAAATTGAAAATAGTGTACAGCAAGTACAGATTCTGAAGTTGTGCATCTGTTTGGGAGTCTAAAATTTTTCAGCTTTTATCAAATTGAGGATTTGTTTCAAGTTCATTTTGATATGTGATTTAATTAGAGAAATTGTCTTTGAAAATCAAATGAAGTTTGATTTTGAAGTTTGATCCCCAAATTTGGTAATTCGGGGAAATGCTGAAAGAAGAAGAAGCTGCTTTGAAAATCAAACATATTTCACATCCACATATTGGTCGTAATTACTTTGCTGCATTACACATCAGCAGTTAGTCATGCGGGCACCAATGGTGGGAGTAATTGGGGGTTAGGTGTAATACTCAAAGACTTAGGCATATGGCCAGTGGGAATTGGACCAGCTTCTCCCAGTCCAAGTCCCAGTCTTCTCACTTTTACTGCAACTTTCTGACCGTGGATTTTTTAAATGCAACTTAGAAAATGGATTTTTTTCAAAAGTTTTTCCAACTTTTATCAATTTATTCATGTACTCCAGAAGAGTTTTTGTTTAATACTTGTGTATTTCCAGGTATGCCAAGTTTTTTCTTGCCCGTTGACTTATCAAAATGAGAATTTCTGCGTATGAGCCTTTTTTCTCTTGTTGTGTTCTACACAAGAATCAACTTGTGTATTCAGATATTTTAGGCATCCAAGTGTTATAATTCATCATAGCAATAGCAAACAAAAAAAGAAAAAAAAATCAATACTGGCAAAGGATGTGCTGCAGTTAATAACCAAGCCCACGTAATAAGATGCACCAGGCAGAATGCTCAATTAGTGGAGCAAAACTCCAGAGAATATTTACAGTAATCAATGTACTATTCTCAAGTCAACATTTTTTTTAATTAATTCTCTTCAGCAATTAACTCCCTCAATAAAAAAACACCCACAAAAAAGACCTTTCTTTGTGACATTAAACTTATTGCAGAAGCAGCCTGTCTCATTATCCTTCTTGGCTGAAACAAGCAAGTGTGTGTTTTGGAAATGGCGGTATTAAAAAAAAAAAAACACACACTGGCACAGAAATACACATTTCTGTCCAAAGAACAGCCAGTCTCTAGGTGTATATCAGTTTACCGTTGATGAATTTTTAAGATAAAATAGGTCAGTCTGGCTGGTGAGTTATCAACTTCAGGGATCAAGTCGCCTACCTCGCCTCCCACCATCCATATGGCCTCATGCATATGCATATTGTCTGGACGGGTATGCCCAAAAAGACAGGGATTCTTCTGGTTCTTGAAAATTTCAGTTTCATAACTGAGCCAAAGTGTCCTTTGACTCTTACGAAAAAAATGAGGTTCTGCGTAAATAAATCCCAAAGAGGCAAAAGGAAGTGCACTATGTTCTCGAGACAACAGAACAAATAGAATAGTTCATATCAGTCAGAAGAAAACAATAATCCAGGATGAAATTTGTGTCGCCTGTAAATGATCGTGGCAATTACGCTCGTATGGGGAAGCAAGCAAACAGAATTACCGTGAGATTTTCCCCGTGATTGGGGTGTCACAGCCCCATTATTGTTGTGAGTCCTGATTGATCCTCTTTCTCTTTTCTCTCTTTTCTCTTTCACTGCCTGTCTTGTTTCATCTCTTTCTTTGTCTCATCTTGTTCTCTTTTTACTTCTGTTTATTCCCTCCGGCTTGTTCTTCGGGCTAATGAATCCCAAGCTGCTGGGAATAGTTGAGCCCGATGAGACCTCCTGCCTTTTCGGAGATGTCTCCGCAATGTGGCCAATTGAAGAGAAGCTAGCTGTCCATCATTCTTCCACTCACTCCCAGCGAACACTTTTACTACCTTTAAATTAGCCACAGTCACCACCAACCATGTCTCGTCTTCACACATCTCCAGATGTTACCCGGGTGTTTGTTTTTTTTTAACTTGATGCGGCAGCTGTAAATCTCTTGCTTTTCAGAGTAGGAAGAGGCGAGAATGGCCTGGAGGACAACCACAGCTCACTTCCTCCCATCTGTTGGCTTTTGCAGCTTTCGAAAGAAGCCTCCTTCTTTAGTTAGCAGGTTAGTGGAAACCTTGGAATATCAGCCGTTCGAGGAATGTTTTAGGGGTTGGGCTGTAAAGGATACACAAAATAACATCAGATAGTTCAATTAATTAAATATGGCGGGATCTTTTTTTTTTAGATTTTATAAACACGGGTGCAAAATTTGCATTGATTAGGCAAAACAAATAATTCAAGACTGAATACATTTGAAGGTATGATTTGTAGGCAGAGGTTTCAGCCCCGCCCTCCTAGCACATATCGTACTCACCAAGTTTTACTTTGTGTTTCCTGTGTTTGCTAACCATCAAAACGCAATACCATACTTAAATTGACAATGTCAAAATGACGACACTGATTACAAAAGTGAACAGTTGGAATCAGAATAAAGAGATTTTTAAAAGTAAAATCTAAAAAATGTGCACATATTTCTTTTTGATTGTAAAGTTGTAAACTTGACAAAGCATTTTTTGGCAACAAAACATCCAAAGAAAAGGGGGAGGGGAGTTACGGAGGGACACAAAGTTCTGCAACAACTATAGAAAATTATCATTCCGAGCCCGAAGCAACTAAAAGCAGATGTGAGGACGCTGGACTAAGGACCATTGGGCTGATTGCAAGAGTTCCGAAATTTAAAAAGTTGAGACGACGGAGAAAATATGTCCCAAACATTTTAGATTGAAGTTTTTGTAGTAAAAACGATTTTTAGTTGAACAAATTGGAAACTCAAGTAGATGATTGTGAAAATTGCCCTGATTGGCTTTAACAATAGTTTTTGACAGACATATTTTAAGAGATCTCCGATCTGTTCTCTGTTTTTGTTGCCTGTGATTCCTGGAGCTAGGTGAACCCCAGTGGTTTTAGTCGCTGCATTCATTGGGTAGGCCGACTCCTGGGGTGGATCAATCCCCAATTATTGTTTACTCACAACAGCATCAGGCCAGATGCTTATGTTTATTTCAGTTAAAGACACCGTTGCTAGTGGTTCAGGTGAATTGGGGGCTGAGGAAGGATGAGCATATTAAGGGAGTGCGTGTGGAGAGGGGGGGAGGTTGATTTAGACCTTGCCATTTTTCTCATATGCAATTCAAACTTAGTTTTCTTTTTAATGTCTTAAAACTGGCAGTCACCATCCTCCTTTATGGAACAGCTTTGGCAAAGCTACAAGTTGGGGTATTTTGCAAATGGGCAGAGAAGCAGATGTGGAAGAGAGGCAAAGAAGAAGAAGGTGAGAATTGTGGTAATTTGGTTACTATGGTTACGATGAAACAAGACGATAGTCAGCCCTGTCCAGTGGGTAGAAAAATGACTACATTTCACAAAGAATAAATAACAAGCCATTTCGATTTTCACATAATTTTTTGGTGGTTTTAAAATAAAGTGAACCTTTGTCATTTTACGTCGAAGTTTGGATGTTGAGAGGACGGTTGGACCTTCATATTCCTGTTCATGAATTATTTACCCTCTTTAGCATCAGATTTTGAACGCTTGAAATCTGACAAAAAGTCCACCTACTTGTATTTTTGGTTAGAGGCCAGTTCAGCGGTCATCAAAACACCTCTGTACTCTATATTTGGAACTTTGGAGCGGCTGTATTGTCTGGGAATGTTTTTGGCTAAATTAGCACACCTTTCCCATTGCTGTGAGCGTCAGAACACCAATCATGCAATTGAAGTCTTGAACAAATAAGAAAGTCCACTTTTTGGAATACTGCTTTACATTTACATACAGTTTGAATCAAATGAATATTAATATTTGTCATATATTGGTTTTTCTGCAAAGCACCATTTCTAATGATATTTAGAGGTCTTTTTCTTTGTCAATCATCTCTCTGAAGTTCTACTATCAGTCAATTACCTTCTTTTTTTTATGATTTCAAGCAGAATACAAAAGTCATTAGAAGAATCATCAATCAATCAGAGGACAGTTAAGAGACGTCCTGACACAACATCTCGTGTATCAGCTCCTGTTTTTACAACCCAAAGTGCCTCTCGTATGCCTGGCATCACAGAGCTATCCAATAATAGAATAAATCAAAGCATAAGAGTTTTGTCTATTTGCAATTTCCTCTCAGGTCTTCAAAATATGAAACCAGATGTTTCTGGCGTCTTAAAGATGCTTTTCATCTGTTTCTCTTTTCCACCCCGCCATGTCTTTTTTGCTTTTTTTTGTTTTGATTAGTTTTTTTTTTCTCTTTCTGTGCACCCCTCTATCCGCCTCCCCTTCTGCTTTCAAAATTAATGTAAACCCAGGAAAGAAAAAAAAAGGAGAGGAAGCTTATAAAAAGTGAAATGTCCTCTTTGCCCAAGGAAGTAGTCTGTTTTGCATTGATAGAGAGGCACAGGCAGCCCCTGGCCATCTAAGGCTGAGCCTGTTTTTCCTCTGCGATATCCTGCCACATCTCTGCCTCTCGAGTGCGCCTCCAACTAATGCGGGCGGGTCAAAGCAATACCATTCAGCCCCCACCATCCCTCCTCTAGAATCCCCACCACCCCGCCTCTCACCAACCCTCCTTTTTCCTACCATCCTCTAATTGGAGGTGCTCAGGTTAAAGAATGTCCTGGTTATCGCAAAGCTAGCAGGGAAACACAATTCAGCACTATAATTCCACTGATGAGTGACTTGCATTTTCAAATATTTAGCGCCGCTGTTTACACGAGCCGGGCACCATTATCTCTTTCGTACACATTCAAACATTGACACGCGTTTATACAGGACAATTCATTCCAAGTCAACTCGAATGGGATTTTTAATAGATTTTGGATATATGTGGAGGAATTTATAACTGGCTCTAAACAGTAGACATTGATACTGTGTTTGTGTAATTCTCTCTGAGCTGTAAGTGTGGTCCCAGTCGTTCTCCTTGTATGAGGAGGTTGTCTGTTAAATACCTCTGGCCTGTGTTCGTTTTGACAAACGGTATACGCTTTCTGCCAGTCATTTCCAGGCAGCCACAGCTACAATAAACACCAACCGGTTTTCTTTTTATTTCCCAGTTTTGATCCCAACCAGAACCCCTGGTCAGATCACTTCCTTTAAAAAAAAAAAACTTCAACCCCAAACAAACAGGAACTGCTAGCAGAAATGGCGGCGTCTCCATGTGAGCCTCACACCTGCTTATTGTTACAAATTTGAAGGATCAAAATTCACAAGAAAGCCAGTTAAAAAAACGCCAAAATAGTTCTGTGTGTCCAGGAAGGACACTGGCGGTAGAGGAGTTGGCGCTCAATACCGTCAATAACAAATTATATAAAATAAATTTAAGAAATAATATAATTTGTCTTTTTTTTGTCGTAAAACTCTTGACATTTTAACCCCTCCAAGTCCCGGCTAAACTATAATCCTTTTGTTTGTAACAATTAAAAGAAATTCGTCATTTAGACAAGGAACAAAGATGGAAGTGCTGACAACTAACATTTTACGCCTCCGATGAAATACACAGCGCCAATTACGCTTGTCCTCGTTAACGTGACAGGATGTCAAACATGCACTTCCTGTTAACTGCCTCTTATCTTAATTGGCCTCGTCTCAGAGGAGAGTCCGGCTCAAAGCCGACTGCAGTCACAGAGCCTGCTTTTTGTCGAGAACAACTCCATCCAGGCTCTTTTTTTCAGTCGTTAGTGTCTAAAGAATGTTAACTGGTTCCAACTTTTTTGGAATTGTTTAACTTCATTTCTACTGCCATGTTGTTGCGTCTAGCGAGCTGTCAATCAGATGTCGAAGTGCCGCCTCCTCTTTAGGGTTCTTGACTACCACCAAGAGCAGGACTCTTAATAAAGTCCAAATGCAATCTCCCTCTAACCCCAATGAGATGGCAGGGCTCCTCAGCTTTTCCATAATGCACTATTCATGCTTTTTATTAATCTCTTTTCTCCTCCAGCCATTTTTCAAATGACTTCTTTTGTTTACTCATGAATATTTTTCTGCCTTGTTGAGAGAGACGGAGAGTGAGAGAGGGAGGAAAAGAAAAGGGGCGCACGGGGAAAGGCTGTTAAGACCATCAGCAAGCCGATGAAGCACTGGCTTGGTGGCGCTCTGTCCATTGGTAATTTGGGCAAAGGGAAGCTTTGGTATTTCATCATGTAATAATCTAACCTTAGAGGTGTTTTACAGACTGCCTCAAAGCCTAAAATAGGTCACTTAAGCAGGCTTAGTAGGCGAGGCCAGCCAGATGCGGCACCCAAGGGACTCCTAGCCGCAGTAATTGGTACTTATGGCCTGGGGTTTTTAAGGGTGTCAAACAAAGTTGTCCTTACGTCACATTTAGAACAACGGTATTCTCATACCTGAAACGACATTTACTCATTAGCTGTTAACTAATTACAAACAGAGCAACTGGTACAATTTAAAGTTTAAATATAGCATAAAAAAACCTTTTGTTCGGTTTGATACAAAGGGATACTGATTATAATAGACTGTGTATAAAAAGTGGCTAGCATTACGCTAATCTATCACCCATTTCCATTTTTCATCTTTTTTTTTTGATCCAACATGTTGAGGAAAGAGTGGGTTTGTGCGCGTAGGGGCCGAGCGGGGAGCATAATGAAAAGGGCCTAAATGACAGTGGGTTGACAGTGGGATTGGCTGGTAAATGACTGCGGAGTGGCTCGCCTGCGGAGAGGGGATGGAGGAGGCTCCCAGTAGGCCTGATTAATTCCACTCTCTGTGGCTGCCAGGGGAGAGCTGGGGTTAGCGCCTGCTCGGAGAGGAGCCTATTACCACTATGCCGCTGAAACTGATATAATCAGCTACACGGCGACCCAGCCCTTCGCCGAGACAAACTTTTCCAGGACTTGCTCCCCGTTCATTCCACATGGGGACTTAAATATGCTGGCCGAGAGGGAATGTAGAGAGAGAGTTAAGGAGGGCACTGAGTTTGGAAAAGGGGTACAAAGGATTTTCTTTTTGAGAGATGGTTAGGGGAGCTTTGTGAGAAATCCTCTCTGCTGCTCTCCTCACACATGCTGTACCTCTGTATCTCTTTATCCCTATCTCTCTCCCTTCTCCTTCCCTCTCTGGCTGATTTCCTGCAGCTTTGATAGCGACAGACCCTCCCATGTGGCAGCAGCTTTAAGTCTGGTCAGATATGAATATGTCACAGCGCTTAATCCCACACGCTTCTCCCGCGGCTTCACAAACTGCAGCAAGTAAGGCAGGTTTTTATCAGATGCGGGCTCCGCGATACGAGGCGTTCCCTCCTATCATTCTGCTGAACCCTGCTCCTCCTGTTTTTTGTGGGATTGACCCAGAATTGGAATGCAGTTTTGGATATAGAGCTACGTCTCTGTGAGTTACATGCTCACTGAGGATTACAGGATTACCCATTTAGCACTATGATAGGTGTATCTGCTTACATTTTCTGGATTTATGGTTTGGAAAAATGCTGAACCTGTGCCAAAATGTTGGAGAAACATGCCTGTTTATCGGTTGTGCTCGAAAGAAAAAGGCAACATAAAAAAGTAACTAGTTACTGTAGTTACAAGTTACTATTTCAACTCATTTTGCTGGTATCTTCTATGTTTTACTTTCTTGCACTATAATTTGCACCAGAGTTGACTTTAATATTGGGAACCTTTTGAAGGTTTCTACCATGTTTAAACGTCATTCACACATCAAAGACATAGCTGAAGTTGTTTTCTATTTGGGCAGTTTGTTAGTTCTCCTCTGCAATATACACTTGCCTTTGGTTCACCACCATGTCCACATTCCAACGTAAGTAGGGAGGGTTTTGGTGGACGTACTCTACACGCTCAGTCCCTCACCTTGACATGAACTGTATTCTCGCGTAAATGCTGTAAAATAAGACAAAAAACATTATGGCTAACTCGGTACACTTTACATTGCATTTCTGCCATGTTGTGCACACGCCCAGGGAGTAGGCCAATGCTCATACAGGGGATTCCAAAGTGTTCACGGGAGATTTACGAGATAGAGTCTTATTTTCTGGTCTGAGTCTTCGACTGACTCAAATCAGTGTCTCACAGAATTAAACGTTTTCTTCAAACATAAATGGAAAGATACTTTGCCTACTCTTGCATCATTTGGCGACAAGCAAGTAGATTAGAGACAATTCAAGTTTTGTATTGTTGATTTCCATAGTCTTGAAAAAGTCTTTTTTTGGTGTGCAATTCTCGGGCAATAATAAAAAATCTGACCACCCCATAAAACAAAGGCTATTTTGAGATATTCTAGAGCCACATGGAGGTTCATTAACTGCTCATACTTGGTAGAATTTTTGGTTGGTGAAGTCAGCCTGAAACCCAGTAGAAAAAATGGTTTGTTTTTTTGTTTTGGTTGTGTTCAACATGGTAATTTCTGTGCCAAGTTTTACTGTCCCTTGTTGTGTAAAATCATGCATAGTACGAATTCTACTTTTCAGATGTAACATAGATACTTATGAATCTTCAAATAATTCTCAAACACTCACTTTCTGAAGTAGAAATCACAATGAAACCCTTTGCCTCCAATATCTTTGCATACATTAATAATCCACCTACCATCACATTTACAGCAAGTGTACATGTTGGGAACACACTGAAATGCTAATTTTGGTCAATTCTGGTGGAAGTGAGTATTGTTGCAGCTTGGTTTAAATCCGCATTATAACCACATGTTTTCTTGTTCTTGGAAATGTTGCTTCAGTCGAGGATGCGGCCGCTCTCACACACCCACACACCAACACGCACACAGCCGTTTGTGTCCATTACACAGTCCTATTCATGTCCCAGAGAGAGCAGAGCAGAGCAGGCCTCTCCCAGCCTCGGTCTGAAAAATGTCAGCCCGCCTCTCTGCGCAGCCCACCCATCCTTGCCTCCCTCCATGCCGATAAAGGTCATGAATAATACATATTAAGCACTGTACTGAAGGCCGAAACTGAACTGTTAAAATATTGATCTTGGCCAATCCTAATAAAGAGAAATTACTGAAAGCGATCTATCATCATAAGCTAAGTGTCTGTTACTACTCCGAGCTTAACTTGCTCGATTTCCTTCTTCCGTGGAGCCACATTACAACTCAATAATAATAAAGATGATATCAGCAGCGCATTTGCCAGCGTGCGCGCTCTGAGAAAGGTAGCGTGTTGTCATGCAAATTAAATGACAACAAATCCATAAACGCGACTAAATATATTTGGAGGATTACGTCCCGTTCATGCACGGAAAAAAATAAATACATTCAATATTTGCCAGCGCTCGCTCGGATCTGCTCTCCAGATTCCAAATGGTGCATGACATTTGGGTTGCATTTTGCACATGTGTGTTGGACGTGCACGAGGAGGAGGGGTGTTTATTTATGCTCACATGAGGAGAGCCAATTTGTGTGTAATTCCTCATACCACATGACGGCTTTGTATCCGACATGTAGATGCACTAGTATTTTTTTTCTCTCAAATGAGATGATTTGATTCCATCTTGTATAATGCTCTGTTAGCTGTCCCCATTTAAATGCGTGTGTGTGTGTGATGTTCGAGCTCAAAATGACGCCACTTTGATAACTTTGTGTGTGCGAAGGAGGGGTGAAAAAGAAAAATAGTTGGTTTTGGTTTCAATTGTTTCGACTGCTCCCAAAAAATCTCTCCCTGACGTTGCACACGGCCATTAACGGCGCCTAAAGGTGATCATACGCGGCCGCCCGGCCAACTAAACGCCATGTTCCCACACTTAATGAGTTTTTAAATATTAAAAGCAGCACACATCGCAGCCACTATTGTGAGCTCTTAATTTACTAAGCAATTAGGCTCGGGCCCTCATTTATCAGCATGTGTTCATTTGCTGAAAACCTAGTCACTTTTTATTAATCGACGCCATAGAAACGACGAGGTGAAATTAATGTGCACCCAACGGAGGTCACGCCAACGTGCTAGCTAGCTGCAGCTCAGTGAAACAGGAGATGAATAGGAAGTATGCTTTGGTAGGCACACTGGAGAAATGTTCGGGGGCTGTTGTGGTATCCACCAAGGGAATGGCTACGGTGTTTGGAAAGATGAGGAGCAGTGAAGAAATGCTGCTCAGCTTCTCCGTGACCATCTGGATCTCCTTTTTTTTTTTTTTTATTACGCTTTCTGCAAAATTAACCAAACGCCTTTAAAAACAATTACAGTTTTAACCTTGGTGCAACAGTGCTTTGCCTACTTCATTTTTTATCCTCCATCACACTGAAGGGAACCTGCTTAGTATTCATATAGGATATGCAAAAGTGTTGTTTAAAGCTGAATCCAAAAAACTTTTCTCAAAGATGCATAAATACATCTGATGAAGCATGGCACAAGAAAGAGGTGGCCACTTGCTTGGAATGCATATGCCCTTATCATCTTTTAGAATGAACAAAATACGTTCCAACAGTCAAGACCATGATTAGCCCGACCAGTAGGATTTTTTATACAAAATTTTGTAATTTAGCGGAAAAGTGCAGCTAAGATACTGTATTTCTTTCTCACGTAACATTTTATTTACCGTAATTCCACGGCCATTAGGCGCACCGTACGAAAAGGTGCAGCCTCAGTTTTGTGCGCCTTTGCTGTTTTTAACACACACATAAGGCGCACCGTACAAAAAGGCGCAGTCTCAGTCACACACCGCCTTACAACAACACACACGCACGCATGCAAATGTGGGTATTAAAAAATAGATCGGGATCAAAACTGAGTTTGGTTGTACTTTATTTAAGTAGTATAAACAAGCACATTACCGGTAATACGTTGTCCTTATTCAAATCCGTCAAAGTCCTCATTCTCTGTTTTGGAATCGAGCAGCTGCGCAAAATCCAACAGAGCAGGTCCACTTCGCTCCTCACTGTCAAAGTCACTGTCTGCACTGTGCGGCTACTCAGAAAGGATACCAGCTTTTGCGAAAGCTCGGATAACAGTACCAGCAGAGACGTTAGTCCAAGCATCTACAATCCATTGGCAAACTGTAGCGTAACTCGCCCGGCGCTGCCTTCCACCCTTCGTGAAACTGTGGTCTCCTTCGGTCATCCATCGCTCCCACGCCGCTCACACTTCACTCTTTAACGTTCTCATGTGTTTTCTTTCAGGTCCGCCTCGCGGGCACAGCGTTTTCTTTTAGGTCCGCTTTTTCTCACGAGCACAGCGTTTTCTTTTAGGTCCGCTTTTTCTCACACACAAGGCGCACCGCACAAAAAGGCGCACCGCTCATTTTGAAGAAAATTTGAGACTTTTAGGTGCACCTTATGGCCGTGAAATTACGATACATAAATAGTGGAAATAAATGACAACAAAATTGTTCGTTTTAGAAAAGATGCCAAGTAGTCTTCTTCTTTTGGCTTTTCCCTTTAGGGGTCGCCATAGCAAGTCAGTTTCTTCCATCTAATCAAAAAGATGCCAAGTAGTAGTGACCGTATTCCTACATTTATTCAAATCTAAACTTAAATATTCTAATCTTTAAATAATGCAAAATAATAATAATAAAAAAAACTTAAGTGTATATTGTGCACAGTACAGCACGCCGGACCATGGTCCTCGCCCAGAAAAGGGTGGCTGGGTTCTCGCTCAGAGATAGAATCAGAAGGTCTGCCATCCGGGAGAAGCTCGGAGTAGAGCTGTTGCTCCTCTGAATCGAACAAAGCTAAATGGGGTGGTTTGGGCATCTCGTTAGTACGTGTTTTGGTTATGTCCCACCAGAAGGAGACCTAGGGGCAGATCCCAGACCCGCTGGAAAGACTGTCCCACAACTGGCCAGGGAACGCCCAGGTTGAGTTGACAGCTGGGGTTAGAGAAACCTGGGCCCCAGGCTTGGTCCGAGATGAGTTGAAGACAACCAAATGGAACACAGCACTGACCAAGATGACAACGGTCTGTTTCTGCTTTCTTTCCCACGTCACTCGAATAGGCCACATTTTTGCCGATTACTGATATTCCTCGAGAGTGCAAAATCGGTCAATTAAGATTCCCAAACAATAAATTAGTCTGGCCCTAATTATGACTACTTTATCTGATCAAGTCAAAGCGTTTTATATTTTGCTAAACCTGGTGTGTTTTTGCAAAATTAGTTTTCACTCGTTAGTTACCATATCTGTTTTGGAACTGAAACCAGGTGATATTGTGGTCGATTTATGGACCATAACATCCACAATGTAGTAGGTTGAATCATGGAGAAAATTTCGTCAAACAATTTGTTTCAGTCTTTCCATTAATAAATGGCTTGACTTTATGATCGTAATGTTTCATGACAAAGATTCGGCTTCAGATTGTACATCTTTTATTTTCCAAATTGACATCATAGCATCACAGTGCCGCTGCAGATTTTCCCACGTATCTAAAAGAGAATTTCTCCCCTCCACAATATTCTACAGGCACTCCATTGAGTGTGATTTGATGGCGGTAGTGACCATTCCGATATATCCGATGACTATAGTTATTTGAGTTATGGTTTGGTTTCTATATCTCGGACCAGTCTGTTCATTCTAAGGTAATCTTAGACACATTGATAGAGGTTCATGCTCTTTTTCAAGATTGATCTTTTAAGTGTTTTGAGGTAGTTCTTTTTAATTGGCTGACCGTTTCATATACACTAAATTTTCTTATTAATCGAAACAAAGTTGATGATAAATATACAAAAGAAAAAAAATTGCTTCATGCTTATGATATCTTGTGGTTTCCAGATTGACTAACATTTGTCAGTTCAAAGATAGGTCTTGCTCAGATGGAGTTTCTAATGGACACAAATCTTCTTTTTTTGGCATTTCCCTTCAGGGGTTACCACAGCAAGTCAGTTTCTTCCATCTAACCCTATCTGCTGCATCCTCTTCGGTCACACCAACTATCTTCATGTCTTCCTTCACTGCATCCACGAACCTCCTCTTTGACCTTCCTCTACTCCTCTTTCTGGTGGTTCCAAATCCAGCATCCTTCTTCCGATGTACTCTCTCTCCTCTGTACATGTCCACACCATCTCAGTCTGGTCTCTCTGACTTTATCTCCAAAACCTATAACATGTGCTGTTCCTCTGATATACAGTACTTATTTCTAATCCTGTCCATCCTTGTCACTCCCAAAGAGATCCTCAGCATCTTCATCTCTGCTACCTCTATCTGTTTCCTGTCTTTTTCTCAGTGCTACTGTTTCTAGACCAAACAGCATGGCCGGTCTCACCACGGTTTGTACACTTTCCCTTTCATTTTAGCTGAAACTCTTCCGTCACACATCACGTCTGATACTTTTCTCCACCCATTATAGCCTGCCTGCAGACACTTCTTCATCTCTTTTCCACACTCTCCATTGTTCTGGACTGTTGATCATAAGTACTTAAAATCTTCCACCTTCTTTATCTCTTCTCACTGCAGCCTCACTTTTCCATTTGGATCCCTCTCATTCACACACATGTACTCTGTCTTACTCTGACTAATCTTTATTCCTCTTCTTTCTAGTGCAAACCTCCACACGCATGACATGTAAAAAACATTTGCAGCACTGATGTTGTACAACTTCAAATTCTTCTTGCAGGCATCTTTGTACTGCAGGTCAGGTTGTTAAGTTGGCACTTTCCCCAGCCAGCTCCCCATTGCCGATGTCCTAAACCACTTTATGTAGTCTCACTAAAATACAATCAAATAATTGCTAATGAGTTATAAGACACCTGCTCGGCTTCATGTTTTGAACAACGAGCTTATGTTAGCTCTACCCTCGGATAGTTATCCCTTCTGATGTGCACAGGTGTTGTTTGCTGTATCGCCCCCATTGTTTTGGTATCTGTCAAGCTGACCATAGTGTGTTTCCTTAATCTGGCAGGAACAAGGGGAGTGAACAAACATACTGACTTTATTTTCTGCATGACACAAGTCTTATTGACGAAGGCTAAATCCTTTTGATTGCTAATTAGTTTATTTCACTTAATTTTAATAAAAAGTTTGATTTTGCTACCTTGTGTGTTAAACTTGAAAATTTGGGGATTATAATCACTGTTCTGATTTTTATCTTGGAATTTGCTTGCCAATGTCTTTAAGCTGTGAAGGTTTACTAAGAATTGGATGAACGTTCCGAACAAAAAGCGAATTAAGAAAACTAATCAAGAACCATGTACCAAATGCTAACAGATTAGCATG
Organism: Neostethus bicornis; assembly: GCA_902685375.1. NCBI lineage: Eukaryota > Metazoa > Chordata > Actinopteri > Atheriniformes > Phallostethidae > Neostethus > Neostethus bicornis. The sequence continues at coordinate 9,228,505 of LR738563.1, forward strand.
TCATGTTGGCAGCTGCCTGGATCAAACCAACAGTTCAACATAGTGATGCTACATTAACATTTTAAGAGACAATAGCTATGTACAACAATGTTTAAAAGCCAAGTTACTTACATCATGCTTTAACCAAGAAGATGTTTAAACTTCTTCTTTGAAAAACTACACCTAATCCCTACCCATCCTTCTTGGTTGAAAGCACAGAGAGGGATACGATATTCTTTGTTTGTTTGCCAAAGTAAATATGTTGCTGGCTGTTTGGAATTACCATGGAGCAGCTCGACAGCTGGGATTGCAATGTGACAGAAAGGGAAATTAAGGCATTTTATTACTAGTAATTCAGTAAACAGTAATGAATACAGCCATTAAATACAGCCGGGGAAAATGTAATACAAAAATATGGCTGATAAGCCAGAGTATTACAAAATTAGTCTAAGACATTTGTCGCAGCATGTAGGGTAATAGGCTGATTTTGTAGTTGGCCGCATGATGGTTAAAATGCGTATTGATAACATTGAAAATCCTACAAGATTTCCTTTAATGATAAGTGGCGGAAAGCTACAACTCAAGCTCTTGAAATCACAAAAGATCAATCCTAATCCAATGACAACTCTTGTGTTATGGACATACTTTCACCACAGCTCTCTTCACCTTACCCTAACCTCTCAATCCCCTGATCCAGAATCCCCCCAAGGATGTTTGCTGCAGGCTGCCATGGCTATGCCAGGTTGCCGCAACGGCCCCCAGCCCATCCTGGGCCCGGGCTCGGCACTGCGCTAATATGCTCCCATTCCTCATCCAGACAGTCTGTAAAGCACTGGGGCAAAATATTCTGTCTCCCTGAGCAGCTCCTAATAAATTGTCCTTTCATCGACGCGCAAGACAAATTTTGCCTTCTCTCCTCTCACCCCCCCATCTCCTATCTCACCGCACATGTTCTCCCATTCCCTGTAGCTTAGTGAAACTGGCACACTCAGTCTACTTCTCAATAATCTACAGGGGAGCCACGGCCACAACTCAGTCGACTAGAGTCTTCTGGAAAGCAGACAGAGACGGAGGAATCAGCTAGTTGAAAAAAAAGATGCAGAGAAACCAGGATAGAGGGGTACTGCACATAATCCTGCTTTGGTTCCCTCTCTTTTCGCTGTCTCTCCTCCCCACACAGCCACAACACGACACCGCTTCCGTTTTGTAATTGCGCAATTAGTGCCACAACCCTGGTTTTCAAATATCACAAATGGCTAGCCGCTGCTATTAAAGCAGCCCCAGCGCCGGGCTAGCGGGCACGGCTAGCCGAGGTGCATTAAGGGCAGCGTTTTGTAAAATGTGAGCCAATTTATCATGATCTGTTTTTCGCTCCCACCCACTGCTAAAACGCCCCTACTCCCCTGTCTTTGAGCCTGACCTTGCACCGAGCTTATGTGTGTGTGTGTTTGTGTGTTAGCTTGCGGAGGTTCAATTTGCTCATTGTTACTTGCTTGCATAATTTCAGGCGGCTGGCTCGGCACTGAGCCACACACACACACAAACTCGACTCCTCGGCCACTGATTGCTTGCATGACCACTTTGCCTTCCTCTGTTTCACATTCTTCTCTTTTTCCCTTTCCAAGCAAAACCCACTCATTGATATGCTTTGGCTAAGCGGTATTTATTTATAAGATGGCAAAAAGCAGAACGCTAGTAATTCCTCCTCACCAATTTAACTTTTCCCTCTCACTGTCCTGAGCAGTGCATTAACGCAGGGACCCAACCTTCCTGCTTCTTGCTCTCCGTCTTCCTCATTCAACCAACCCCCCATCTGGTTGCTTTTATTATGTCTGGTGTTGGGACCTGAAGATGACAGCTTCAGCAAGCCAGAGTTCTGCCGACTTTCCACCCGAAAAAGACCAAGCGCAGTGGGAACACTGCCGGTAGACACCCAACACCACCACACCCTACTGTATGTTAGATCAGAGAGAGGATAAGCTAGGACGGAGTGAGGCATTAAGCTGAGAAAAATTTGGTGAGGTGAAGTCCCAGAAAAGGCAAAAAAGATAATTAACAAGCTGAACTTCATAAGATATTCAAAGTTTTTCAACAGAGATGCAGAGGAAGTCGGGGACTATTGATAAAGCTTTGGTAAAAATATTTTACTTGTTGGAGGGATATGGAGGATTTACTTCCAGATTCAAGTTTTGCTTTTTGGAGGCGTCTTAATTATATAAAATGAGTCGAGAATGTATTGATTTCATTCGTCAAAACTCAAGTCGGTTTTGAGTGAATAGTAACAGACAAAATTCTATTTGATTGCTTAAAACAATTGAATGAAGAGGAACTGCAACTCTGGTTTTCAAACATCACAAAAGCTGGTATTGCCAGCACAGCCACACCCACAAGCGTGACTACCACAGCAACTCAATTGAACCAACTGTAACTACACTGGTCAGCAGCAAATTTAAAGTCTTCGCAAAACACTTTAAGTCCTTTCTTCAAACAGCTATGGGCATTTTCCTCCCTGACTTCTGGTTGAATTTTGTTTCCACCTGCATGCCACTTTTGACGCCAGGTCTAATCAATTGGTTCGCAGACAGACCAACAGAAAAATACAATGATGCATATTGTATTTCTTTCTAATTTAAAGTAACCCTGAGCAAAACAAGGCAATGCAGCGAGTTCAAGAGTTTGAGAGTCACGTTCTTTGAAAGAATTAGTAAAACTCAATGAAAAGGAACATGACAGTTGAAAATTATCCGAACCTCTAAAAGGAAAAGAAACTCAATTCCTTTTACCCCAAATTAATGTTGTTTCTTCTTCTCAATTTTTTAAAATTCCTTTTGCGTTTTCTACAACCACACTGACATTTTTGCTTTCCTTCTTTCAATAAACTATTCTTAATCATGTCTACCAATCAGCGAGGTTGATGTTGCTTGACCAGATCAGTAAACAAATGCAGTATGTTCTCCGTGCTAACTACTCCATCACGTCATCGAAACTCCACAAAGCTATTTTCCCGTCTGTCATAATGAGCAGGGAACTCCAGTCGTTCTCCCTGACAGCATAATTATCAGGTAAGAAGTATTATGGTGTGTATTATTTGTAGATTACAGGCTCTGAAGTTGTCAGATGAGTAGATTTTACCAGATTGTGTACAAGACAAACAGGGCGATTTGAAAACAGCGCAACTAAAACGTTCTGATCACTACCGAGTTACCATTTCCAACACCTTGGTGTTAATGTGTTTGTTGCTACTTGTCAAACACCCACTTGTTTAAAATTTTCCACAAGAGTTTTTGGCCTTGCCGCGTTGGCAACACGAACAAAAAACCAATCACTGCTTTGTTGTTTTGTGCCGCACAAGTAGCTAACTTTTTTTTTTTTTTTTGAGGACTTGGCACAGGTTCCTCTTTTTATTTCCCCCCACCCTTTTCAGGGTTAAGTGGCCAACTGAGGCCAATGCGGGCCAATGGATTCAACCATATGTTTTTCACACAGGGGTGTGAATTGTGCCATTTTAAATAGGTTTTTCATTCCATTCGCTCACACGTTAAAATAAAATTTTCAAAAAAGGAATTAAATTGAATGAATGGAAAATGTATTTTCTTTTGGAAATGATTAGTACAGTATATATAAAATAAAGGTTACATGAGTTGAATGCACAGCCATTGCCTTGACGTGAGATTGAAATAACTGCAGGGTACCAGATTTTTATAGCCAAAAACAGCTGTTGTGAAATTGTTTTTTTTTTTTGGAATCCCAGTATCAGTCTTTCTGTGGTATCAATAGGAAACTAAACTTAAACATTTCCAATAAGAAATAAATTTCTCATTTTCTATTTTTTGCAAACTTTATAACATTTATAACATGACTGTTGATGCTTATTCTTTATTTCGATCGCACTATATTCATCCCAGAAGGTGAAATAATTTTTGCTGCATTGCACCGCAGTAGGCAGCCATGATGGCACCAATAGTGGTAGTAATCAAGGGTTTGGTGACCAAAGACTACTACTACTGAGCTAACCCCTCCCTCTTTAAGTGGTTGACCTCAGTAGTGTGACCGTCCTGCTACCGCTGTGTAACCCAAAGGTCGCCGGTTTAATCCTCCACCCAGATTTTATGCCAAGATGTACTTGAGCAAGACACCGAACCCCCAATTTTTCTTGATGGTGGTTTGCAGCTTGCATGGCAACTTCCACCATCATGTATGAATGTGTGTGTGAATGTCAGCTGCAATGTAAAGTGCTTTACTCAAGCAGGTAGAAAAGCACTATATAAGTAGAGTCTATTTAACATTTACAGGAGCAAAAATGTCACCATTAATGGATTTCTAAGCTTTTATTTTTGGCAAATATTGTATTTCTTTGCCATATAAGTTAAGAGATGAGAATTGGTACCACTCAAGAGAAAACATAAAAAAATCATTTTCACTTAGTCTATGCTTTATAAGATCTCATTGTTCGTTCACTTTTAAAGAAATTTGTTTCAGAGAATAGTTTTATACTTACAATTTTTTTTGTTTTAGAGTCTTATTTAATTTTATTAACTTTTCTTTGTCGAAATCTTCAGACTAAAAGTAATTTCATTTGCATAAACTGCTAAATTCATTACTCACCATACAATTAAGTGGTAAAATTTCTGTGAGGAAAAAAACACTCAAACTGTATGCGAGCTAATTTATAATCTAAAACCTTCTTAAACCTCTAAAGGATTGTAAAAACACACACTCCAGCAAATGACACTGCAGGTAATTGAAATTTATTCCCAATTATGAAGCACAACAAACAGCCTTCTCCTGATGGTTTCCTTCTGCCCTTGTACAGTTGTTTCACACTCGACGAGGGGCGATCGCATCGCCGCTATCCTACGGGACAACTTCGCCACTGGGGTGTAATCGCAGGGAGAGTTAATGTAGCTTAAACAGCCAAACTAATTGTCCCTGTCTCTGTCATATTTGTCTAGTTAAACACTCCTAAATACCACAGCGATTAATTACTTTGCAGCCAGGTATGTAAAGATGGCGTTCTCTTTCATTTTTAGCTCTTTGTGTGTATGTGGGCTGTAGGGTTTATTAAGGGAACATTTACAATTCTCAAGGGAACAATTTGTACCTTTTACTTACAACACTATTGAATAGTAATATATTTCTGTTGATTCACTCGTTTTAAATTACAATAAAAAACAACTGTTTAAATGTGGCTTTGAAGTGGAATGCTAAGCTAAACTTTGCAGCTAATGCTTAGTGGAAACAATGCTAACATTTATTTCTGTAATTGTTACTTAGACTTGAGTTGCTTGGTGTTTGATGTCAAGATGGCTATCTTAATTGATTGTCAATAATACTTGCACGACTTAAAATTGTTCCAAGGTAGCCATTTTGATAATTTAGGCTAATCATATGAGTCAGCAAAACTGCTTATCTGGGTCATTTTAAGGCTTCAGAATGGTCTGTTTCCTCTTAGAGATTTTACACTTTAAAACTAATTTAAACAAAATTGAGTCAGTTTGATTAAAGTTTTATTTGAGAGCACAAATATTTAATTAAAGTTAACTGAATTTGTAACTGAAGTCTGCTTCTAAACCGGACTGAAGACTCTATCAAAAAATGTCTTCTTTAATCCCATATATTAAATATTTGTCATATGAAAAAGAACATAATTCCCTTCCATGTCATTTTGTTTTAACGGATGCTTTTTTGTTGAAGATGGATGATGATGGATGGGATGTTTCCTTCATTTGCTCAGCCATCTTCTCTTTATGTCAAAATTAATGGAAATAAATTGTATCGCCACCACGCCGCTGACTTTGCAGCGTTTCGTTCACAATAATTTCATCTGCTACTCATTTGTTTGTGTGTCTTTTGCGTTGAGGCTTATTTGCCAAGATCAGAGGCAGTCGCACTGGGGTGTGTGAAGTATTCCCATCATGCATCTCTCCATGCCTGGGCAGCCCACGCCCACTCATCAACCCCACATTAGCACTCTCCTACACACACACTTTCCTCCCTTCTCAGCCTGTGTGTGTGTATTCCCTCTCCCTCTCTGTGATCTCTCTGTTTATGTTTGACCTTTTTGCCGTTCTGCACCAGCTAATGATGGTACAGGGATAGCAGGTGTGCTGCATTAGCCGACTTCTGCCGTGGCGGAACAAATTAGAGGTCCACCAACACCGAGGGCCGACCTTTCACCACCGATGCTCCCGTTAGTGGTGACGGGGAAAAAAAACGGAAAAAAAACAAACACGCCCACGGATGCCCACACAACCTCGCACAACACGGACACATTCGTGGAAACGTTGTGATACACACTCGCTCTCGCTTGTCAGGTGTGTGCAATTTGAGTAAAATGGTACAACCCTGCTACATAATCTTCTCACCTGGAAAATGGAGGCCGAAAAAGAAAGCAAAGAGCGAAGAGGTACATAATCATGCCTTTTCTCAATTTACCCATACCGTACTCTACTAGTTTTGCGTTTTTACACTTTCTCTATCCCCCTCTCTGACTCCATAAAGGCAAATCCAGAGAGGCATACTCTTAAAAGAACTTACTGGGAAACGTGTGCACAATTTGGACCCCTGCTGCTGGGAAAGAACAGTGTATTCTGCAAAGTGTTTGAAGGTGTAGAAGAACTTGGAGGACAACTGACAACCAAACAAAAGTGCTTCTAATACAAATAAGTAGATATCGGTGCAAAGGATTGAATTTGTATAGCTAGTGTTGGCTGTTGATGGAGAGAACTGGACTCTTCTGTTGATCTCATCTTCTAATTTCAAAAAGCTTTCAAGGTCGCTTATCTTAACTACCAAGTGCCTTCACTCAATATCATGTCACTCCAATTACTGGTACAGGTATCAATGTGTCAGTCGCCATTTGTGAGACCCTGGAAAAACAACCATTCAATCGGCTCGGCAAATAAAGATTACTTTGTACAATATAATCAAACATAAGGGTCCGTTTGGGTCTGTTAGTTGTTAAAAGTAACTAAACAACGGCCACTGCTTCCAGAATACCCTCACACACTTAATTGTTCTGACTAGAAAGTCATCTCTATATATTTTAGTTTTAGTCAAGTTTTAGTTGACAAAATCTCTTTAAAGCTGTGGTTAGCACAACCAAACTAACTAAGGAAGTTAGCAGCGCTGACAAGCTGGCATTAGGTTGAAGCCGGTATGCCGTTAGCGCAAAATATGTGGGAAACTTTAAGCTTTAAGTTTCTGATCACCAAGACCCTATGTTACTATTGCCGCCATGTTGTGTGACTTTCTCGTGGCTGCAGGTGTGTTGTGTAGACGTGTGAACGTGCAGCATTGTGGGGGGGCATGCCGCCATGAGAGACAGAATGTAGTCGCCGTGCTTTTTCTTTTCATAGACAGAAATGTAAAAGTCTGACACTTATTTTGTTACATTTTCGTCTCATCACCAGAAACTTGCAAACGTCTCATCACATTTTAGTCACCAAAGAGCCGCATTTATTTCCTTATTGTTACGTCATGACAAACAGGCTTGTCAACCAAATCGTTTTGTTTTTGTTGATGAATTCAACACTGCCACAAAGTGAAAGATACAGTCTAAAGCTTCTTTTCAACCTTTCTTTTAGCAAAACTTCCCAAAATTGTGCAGTTTCTGTGTTTAATATACATAGACATTTGCTTCTCGTCCGATTCTTCAACTCTGGAGAACACCAACTTCATTTAACAACTACTCTTTGGTGGAATCCACTTTTACTTTGTCTCTGTATCTTTGTATCTTTGTGTCTGTGTTATCCATAAACAGTCCGTCCATGTATGCGCTTTAGAGTAAAAGATGAATGATGAGATAGTATAATACTGTCAATCCCTGAGAGACTCTTTGTGAGGTAATTTGAGAAAAATTTGTGACGATTTTGGAATAAATAAGTAAAATTGAATTGATATTGATTGAACTAGTCACAGGACTTGGTGTTTTGATTCGGTCTCACATTTCTTTTTTTCCATATGTACCAACAAATACATGGTACCACTGTCGAAAATGACTAAAAAGTTTTCTTGATTTTAATTTTGACTGCATGAAACAAGCCAAATTCAGAATCAAGGATGTGAGAATCACTTGTGATGAGCAAACGAGGACCTCTAGCCCAGAAATTGCACAATCAAGCAAGATCTCGACACCGATTGCAGCCTTCAAGAGATCCTGAGGAATGAGTTTTAAAAAAAAAGTAAGGGGGGATGGAAAATTAAACACACACTTGATGGGAGAGAAATTGCCCCCTGCTCGCAGTGTCACAACCTCAGCAAATGAGCACCTTGAGCTGAGGGACAAAAAAGAGAGACCTTTAAGGAAACTAGAAATCTGTTTTTCTATTTCCCTCCCTGACGGCTGGTGGCCAAAGTGCTATTCTGTTGTCTGTCATCTGGCTTGCTCTATTACAGTCATTACGGCAATCGGCCCCTGTGGTTAATGTGTTTGTCCGTGTACACAAGACGGCTCGCACTTGAATGGCATCCAATCTACATGTGACGGGATTGCCCCCATTTCAGAGGGAAATGGGAACCTGCCTTCTTGCTCTTAATCAGACATCTTTGATTGATGTGTCCAACTGCTCTCTCTCTCATGCAAACACTTCTAGGTTTGCACTTCTGTTGACTGACAAGCGGAGTAACAACCCACTGACCTCACAGTCCTCCTGACATGGCCATAAAAACATGTTCAGTCTTTGCAGCAAGCAGAGAGGACAACTAAAATCCTCACAGGCCTACTCTTGGCTTCAATGGGCAAACTAGCTTTTGGACGGACAAGTTTTGCTTAGAAAGTGTCTTTGAATCGTGGGATGCTCTGAGATGAAAGGCAAACAGTGAAGACAGGCTTGAGGGGAGTCTTTGACGATCGCTGCTTCTCACTGCTTCAATATGGGGTTCTAATGGGAAATCCAAGAGTAGAGAAGGGGGGTTGTCTCTGTGGGGAGTTCTCGATAAATGTGAGATTCGTTGGCCCAAGGCTTGCTCGTCATCCTGTGCGTGTCTTTTCCAAGCAGACGTAACAAACTGCCCACACTGTAAGAGGAATAGTGTGTGTTTTCTCAGGGAATCCAGTCCCCTAGGACTCAAGGGTTTTACAGGCAGACAAGTGGGCTTTCCACTGATTCAGTGTGTCCGTGTGTATGCTCACGTATTGGGGGGGCGGGATATTTTTCATCCATCGGCCTCAGGAAGCAGTGGTCTGGCTGGGGTTCAGCAGAATGTCTGAGGAGACACCTCTATGGGAGTAGTGTTTAGCTGCCGAAACAAGCTTCGCACACACATTGCTTCAGTTAACACTTCACGTATGTACACATTCAAATGCACACGCAAATACACTAAGACATGTGCACATACCGACTTACCCCATACGTTCCCATCACAAACTATTTTTCCATGTTGAACCAAAATCTCTCCAAAGGAAGAAAAAACATTTCATCTGAGCGAGGGTTAGCATGTAAGCCTCCGTATGCTGTAAACCATAAGAACGGAATCCTCCTAATGACTAAACTAATCTAATTGCTGCTAAAATAAATATTTGACTAGGTTTTCTGTAGCAGCAAAGCGAGAAGCTATAAAAAAAAAAAGCCAAAGAAGCAAAACTGAATGCAGCTCTTAGCTGAAGCTACTGAAGCTACTGCAAACAATTCATTAATTACCACAATTTGGTTGCTTCACTTTGGTGCTTCCCAGACAACACAACATTTTAGTCCCGCAAGACCAAGAACGTTGTTAAATAAACCAACTTTGCACAAGAAAAACTCAAAGGGCAAAACAATTGCCAAATCATAATATTTGAAAAAATACATATTGGGACACATCCAAGATGCCAACTTTGAGTGCCAAAAGTCAACTTTTTTGTCATTTTTACAAATTTTAAGTTAAAATTCTTGTCAATGTGATGATGGCAACTACTAGGTACTCAATTTGCCGTTTAATCCCGTAATATCCAAATGGTGACATTATTTTTTGCTCTAATGTAAAATTAAACCCTCTGTGTACTTTAAAAGCAGCAGTTTAAAACATTTTTTCCAGTGCTTTTAATGTATATGTATCACATTTGGCAATAATAAAACTGTCCAGAATGCAGCTGCAATGCATTCACTTACAATGTTCAAGGCGGTCTCTGCAAAATTACCCTCACACCAGCAAATGCTTTGAAATTAAAAGCTATGATTTGTTTGCGATGCAATACATCACACCTGATTGTGTGTTTGCTCATGTGTGTTGAAGACACAGCTAATGAGGCATTACAGGCGAGGGGAACCCAATCGATTGCATGCTGTCGCTGGACAATGCTGATCAATTCCACTATATTGACTGCATTTCCCCCTCATTAGCTTTCATGAGGTGTGTGTGTATGTGTGCGTAGTGTGGGAGGTGATGTGTGTTTTGGGTAAACACGCTCAGGTGGCAATGCAGGCCTGTGCCATATTTCTGCTGTGCTATGTAGGCTGCTAGCAGGCATGGGGGCACTGATTACTCTTATTAACACGGAGGGTGTCAGGCACCGGTCCAAATGGCACCGCAATGACTGCTCACACACACTCTCACACACACACACACACAAGTGCACACATGCACAGTCTGTTTGATTTAAGACTCTGAGCCAAGAGTCCCAGCTGAACCCCGCCGTCAGCCCCGATGTGTTGCCATGAGCTCAGGAGGAGATCTTTGTAGCGAGCTGTCAGAGTTTGAACGACTAATATGTTGCCTCGTCACGGTCAAAACAGTCGTCTCCGATGCCATTCCAAAAAAATAGCTGAAAGAGCACCTGCCTCTTGTCAAGTCCCGTCCAAAATGTTTTCAGTTGGAGAAGCTAAAAAAGGCTACAGTTTCTCGTTTTTTCATTTCCCAGAGTTCAGTTTCGCTTTTGTCCGTTTTTTTCCAGTCGACCCGCAATCAACGCCTAAATCACTAAAGGCCCACTGAAACAATGCCAACTTTCACAGAGCGTTTTCCACTCCACCACTTCAGATAGATGCTCTTACTCTTTGTTCTGGCATTTAATTATCCTTTTAATCAGCAGGATGAAATGAGAAGCTTTTGTTTTTATGATATTCTAGTTTACGCATTATACCATTTGAACAGTTTGGACAATTTCTTTGGCCCATTCTTCCAAGATTTAATATTGACATTTTGTTTACTAATGTTGTTCGATGAAAGTTGACTATCTCTCATCTCACTTTACAATATGGATTGTACATGTATATTGTGACAATATAGGCATTCCATTCAATATTGGCACTTCTTATTGCTAACGAAGTTTTAGCTTGTTAGCATTCTTAAAACCAATCAAGTATAAAAACTTTATTTTGTCTGCTAAAAAAATCCAGCATTTAGGTTGGTTGTTATGTACTTGTGTGATCCAAGATATCATAAACCCTTGGGACTTTTCGAACCAATCCAGTACCATTCCCTACCCCATAAAGAAGTGACTTCTTGAAGACGCCAGGGGAAAAGCTATCAGAAGAAAATAAAGCAATGTTAAAAACGTTCATAGGTCTGTCAACCATGCCCAAAGTCTGCATCTGAAGAGCCTAGCTCCCTGACTGTAAGACGATTGGTTTCCACAGAACTTATTAAACATAATTGCAAACTAATTAGTACAGCGATGGCTTGGCACCTCCGTCTAGTGCCAGACACTCAATGCGGGTTTACAACATGCATTTAAATTTTTACACTAATTGCCAGTCCCTGATTAATTCATGACTGGGGAGTGCTTTATAATGGTTATTAATAGGCCTGTATAGATTAGATTAGAAATTGATTTCAAATATAAAAACCTGGCATTACATGCATGGGGAAAACCATGTGTTGCATAGCGACCTGTACAAGCTGATGTATGCGTTGTGTCACAATACATTGGCGAAGCACTTTGATTTAACAATCAGGTTTGCTTTTGCGCCGCTGCAATTTGTATGAAATCACTTGATCTAATGAGGGTTTGCTTCAACTGGCTTGTCTAATGAGCGTTTGTTGAATCAACCAACTGCACCCACGTATTGCCGACTAATAACACAATGGAAGATTTAAAAAGCAATCTTCCCAACTTAACTCACGCTGGACCTCGTAATCACAACGAGACCAGAGTTTCTTCAACATATCGTCTTGTTCTCATCGCTTTCTACCTGCTGAATGGTGACCTACAAGGTTCTCAATCTTACCCATGAGAGATTACTTCTGGCCCACTCTCCCGCTCTAATAGCTAATGGTCACAGCATGGACCTCACAATGCCTCCCTAATTTCCACTAATTGAATGGTCGTTAGCGGCTCCAGGACTTGGCACTAAAGCCTGTGTGGGTGTGCGCTCACAAGTGTACGGATATGCATGTTTGCATGTTCATCTAACTACTCTTTCTCCTGCACATGTATTTGTTCTGCATCAAATGACCTGGCACTGTTCGGGTGTGGTGTGGGGGTGAAGGGTACCGGTGGCACAGGGAGATCATTAATTCGCCCTGCCTCTCTGCATGGCTTATTTTGATGTTTTTGTAATGAGCGCCTGCCAGGGAGGGTAAACAGCAAGACTCGTCGCGGCCCCTTTGATGTCAAATGATGTGAGAGGCGATGAGGGTGGAAAAGACACGGAGGAGCAAGTCTGAGGAAGGAGTGGATGCTGAGAGGCCCGCGAGGAGCGACGGAGATGAGGAGAAATTGCTCCTGGGTTGAGTGGCTGCTGGTGATATCCTGCCGCACAACTAGACGGTGCGAGGCTATCAGGTGTGCATGTGCATGTCTGTGTGTTTCATCAAGTTTCAAACTGAAGATTTTGATTGAAATACCTTAAATTTGTTGTTTTGGGCTGAAGTTTTATTTCAGCGTTTCAACACAGAGATTGGGTGCATCATCCGAGATTGGGATGCGTGAACGCAGATATGCGACTTCGATGGTGTGTATTTTATTAAAGCAGCATGTTTTGAATTGGTATTGACACTTGAGTCTAAAGGGGTGTAAACATATCCCCAAAATACAAACATATTCCCAAAATTCAAGTAAAAGAAGCTAAATTACAAAAAAAAAAAACCTTAATCTATTTAAGTATGGACAGCTTTGAGGTAATGACTTATACTTACCTCAAAGAAGAGATTTCTGCCCCAGACCATAATGTAGACTGCTTTTATCTGCATTGGAATATATTAGTGAGTAATTAGGTTTTTGATATTGAGACATAAAAAAATCTCAGAAGTGTTTTTCCCTTCTTTGCTATCTTGAAGCATTTTTTCAGTCTACTTCGATATTTTTACGACCATTTTGTCTCCCACCAACCACAATCACTCCGGCACTGTTTACCACCGTCGAGCTGAGGGCCCCGCCGAGGGTGACATCTTGACAGTTTGCTGTTGTGCTGCAAATAAAAGGACCTTTTTGAATGATGAGCTGTTATTATGTAAATGACTTCTGACTGATACTGTCTCAGCACGGCAGAGTCCCCATACTCCAGTTGACACTGGTGGAGGCTGCTGCGGAGATAGTGATCATTTTCATGATTGCAGGAAGCCTGGGGAGGGGCAAAGAGGGAAGAAGTGACCGAGGGTTACATTGGATGAGTAGGTCTGTTTATTGCGTGGTAAATGACCTCAATATGGAAAACATAGCTTGCTTCTTTTCTTTTCTTCAAACGGGTGACTTTGGAGGGTATATTCAAGAGAATTTGATGTTCAAGGTTAAGAAGTTGTGGGCTGTTGGTTTATGGGAATCTGAGGCAATCTTCGACCTTTAAGATTTCTTGTTGATCGTACAAGTTTGTTTCCAAGAGATATTTTTCATTCAGGGTCTGTATGATTGCAAGGTAGCGACTGGAACCATCACAATCAGTTTAGATTCAAACACTATTACTGCTCAATCAATAAGATTGATTCACCAATATTCATAAAACTGCAGTCTTGACGACCGCGCAGTCGTTCATTTCAAATCTGTAAAAGTAAGTTTACAGCTCTCCAGTTAGCAAGAATTGCTTCAACTTTACCGTGACTTCTCTGAGTAGCACTCTTTAGACACAAGAGGAAGTTTGCTTTTCCCTCATGTCTGTGGGCTGAAAACAGTTTTCAGATTTAATTTTTATAGTGCTCCACTGCACGCATCAAAGTGCAATCTCGTCTTGTATGTGAGCTTATTGTGTTTGTTGTGTGTAGGCCCGTGTGGTTGCAGTGACTCACTCTTCCTACCATCCTGACCTCTGCGCTGCCCACACATGCAAACAGAGAGAAGTCAGGCGCTAGCGTTGTGCTTTCTCATCAGCCAACCTTTGACCCCTGCCAGCCGCCTCTCCGACGTGAAGCCGAGCCACATTAACCCAGGCCTTCTCTGTATCCAAGCGCAATCATCTGTCTGCATAACAACCGTGTCCAGCGAATCCGTCGCACCACTAGTGCCCGCCATCACGTGGAGACGGGGGGGAGATGTGTAATAATACATGCATGCTCACACCACAACACTGCATCGCACACCTTCGTGGGGAGATAAGAAGAAGAGGAAGGTGATGAAAATGAGGAGGAGGTTGGATTTAAAAAGAAGGAAGGGAAAAAAGTGAAAGAGAGAGTTGTTGCAGACGAGGTGGGTTCAGATTCCTCACATCATTGGGTCTCATTATTCCCCAGCATGGGGGTTGTGAGCATGTCCATGTATGATTCATCCAGAAGCACCTCAGCATGGCTCAGCTAAGGAAAATTACCGTGAGAGCTACACACATCCACAGTGCACCAAATGTTAATGATATTTGCTCTCACCAAGAAATGGACTGACCAGGAAAGAACAAGTGTTTTCAGATAGAATTTGATAGTGTATTCATGTGTGCATAAAAACTCAGACACCAGAGTATACTGGATCTAACAAGTTGCAAAGCGATATTGTTAAGCACGATGAAGCAAAAAATTAGGCTTTGTTGGCAATGTTTAAATCTAGGCTGAAAACAGTTCTGTTTAACTGTGCTTTTTTTTAATTGCTCTTTTTTTTAATTTTGTATGAATTTTATTTCATTAATTATGAATGAGTTATTAATTCATTCATTAATTCATTTTGTATGAATTGTGCTGTACAAATAAACTTGCCTTGCCTTGCCTAGGCTTTAATTTTTATGGAATGGAAATCCACTGCCCTGGCCATGTGCAATTGTTTTGCCGCATCACCAGAAAAAATGCTAGCAAAAAAATCTTAGTTATTTTTAATGATGCATAATTTTACAAGATTAGCTTATATCATATCAGTGAACAAAAAAACCTTCGCCTTCCTTATTATCGAACGGTCCGCTTAAATGTGTTGTAACGTGTAGTTCCACTAGATCACCACCTAGCGGATAAAGTCAAGTTTATAGCACAAATTTATGTCACTCAGCAGATTTGTTTTCCTCAACAGGTATCTTCAAAGACGGTCAAATTTAAACAGCACCTATTTGTTTATTGATTATTGTAATTGCACTTTTGAAGGTAAAAAGTTTGTTTCCAACTCAAGAAATATACACACCCGATTCAGGATGTTCCATACCTCTGTCTTCCGCTTAGCCCAGGCTGTGTTGTCCACAAGTCAGGTTGAGAACTCTTGTGAAACTTTAACCGAATACCTAATGACCTTAAATTGAAACTGGACACTTTTGGTGCTGGATTCTGGTTGGGGGAAATGCATCTTTAGATTTTTTTTTATTGTAATGAGTGAATTTCAAAATAAAATGAAGCTATCAACACAAATTTTTCCATTGGGTTCATATTTCTTCTTGGGTAGGTCAACTATTACATTTTTTTACATAGGTAACATAGCCAATCATGTGTGTGTACATGATTGGTTGACTTTAAATTATTGATAAAAGCTATTTGTTTGGTGCTTTCATAATCTGCTTGGTCAAAGTTAACACATCACCTCAATTCGTCCAAAAAATCAGACTAGCCGTTGAATATTCTAATAACCCTTTTACAGATTGCATTATTCAGCATGTCGTATTTGATGTGGTCCTCGGAATGGCGCGATTTACGGTGGCCACAAACAACTCCGTATGGTCAATCCTCCTCTCCAATCCCACACAATCACAACACACTCACCTGCTCATCGCAATCCACTCACCAACTACACACCAGTCAACTTAAATACTCTACCACAACACACACACACAAGCATACTGACACTCCTAGCCAGACCAGTATTTATGAAGCTGCCCGCCTGCCTATCCCTTCCCCAGCCCAGCCGAATGATTTTCTTTGAGTGCTGTAACTATCATGTCACACCATGTTGTCATTATAGTGATTGCCAACGGCCCTGATAACCTCCCCGCGGTGATTTGTACCATTGAGGAGTAGTTTCATTTTTCTCTCTTTCCCTCTGTACTCTCATCTTGATTGCAGCAGCTCCCATCAGCACCCTTGCCTTGTTTGTAGTTTTCGCTGAAAGAGATCTCTCCACCGTGTGCAACATTTCATCTGCCAGCTGAAGGGAGACGCAACTCCATCACACTCCTCCTCCCCTCTCCTTCTTGCCCATCTCCTTTTCTTTCTTTTCCTAAACTCCTGTACCTCCAAATCCCTCTTTTTTTGAGTTTCTTTAGCCTCCCTAGAGAAAGCGCCGACCATCTCCTGGCATGATACGGTTTACCATCAACACTGTTTACCATCCGCTATTCCCTCCCTCTATTTCTTTGTTTTCACCCTCTTTTATTTTAGCCACCCCCCACACCCTCTTTCCACCTCCCCTTCTCACACGTAAGTTGTCATTTGTTGCCCATTGTCTCGGTGGTATTTAGTGGCGGGGAGATTAGGCAGCTGTGAATGGACTGCAGCTGTCTGCGCTGGATTAGCGGAGTTTAATCAAAGTATTTTCTAATGCGCCTCGTAATGATGATCCATAGGGATGGAGGCTCTTTAACAGATAATGATAGCTAGCCCGGTTGCCGGAGATGACTCGCTTGGAAGCACCACAGTCACAATCTTATTCTTGCTTTATTTAAGGCTTTACTACAAGAGCGCGCTAGTTAGCTGAAATACCTCTCAGAATTGGAAATGAGTCGGCCAATTCATGTGATTTTTACAGTTCACTCACGAGTTGGAATATTTGCATTCATGGTTAAATGTCACATTTGATACTGAGACAGGTTTTTTTTTTTTTCACCGTGTAAGTGTGATAGCAGGAGAAACAGGTGTTGATTGGCCCCTTTCAGTTTCATGTCTGGTGTTAATGATATGCCTCCTTCGCTTGATATAACCACATTGTTTGCTCATTGTATTTTCCCTGGACGTGACATTATCTATTGATTATATACTTTGTCGTAGAAGGCAAATTAGTTTCCAGACCATGAAACCAGTAAATGTTTTGTTCTTTGAGGAGTCATTTCTTGGTTCCAGGTGTTGTTTTTTTTTGTAAATAGCTCCTAAGGAGTCTTTATTGCTATCAGGGGCAATTCATACCCCACAAATATTATTTTCTTGTATCAATAAGTCATTGACTTTGTGCTTCATTCTAAGGCCTCTAATGTCCGGGCCATTTGCTCGACATGCACCTACCTCTTAAGTGAAGTTCCAACCTCCCAAACCCAAGATGGAAGAAATAGTCTAAATAATGAGTGTATTGTTTTTTCTTGTTTAGATGGGATCTAATCCAGTTTTATGAAATACATTTTCACCTTATTGACTGTATTCTCAATATTTTGACCCTGAGATTCAATTGTCCTAGTTACATCCAGTTCCGCAACTGAAATCGGTTGTGTGTGCAACAAAACACAACCTGTAAGGTCAAAGATGAAACAACAGTTTTAGGAATAGGATGCTCAAAGCCAACATTAAACTGTTTTTATGGGCTGGAGATGTCAGAGTTTAAAACAAATGCAAGACTCTTGGAAAGAGTGCCAAAAGCAGGAACTGCGAAAGTTCACCTGTGCAATTTCACAATCAAAGCAACTCAAAGCAGCTCAAAGAGCAAAATACTGATTAAAAGTAATTTAATCTCAGATTAGTGTAAAATATTCTAGTTTTGGAGTAAGAACAAACTAATTTAACTTGTCATTGGAGACCTAGACGTTGCAACCTGACAGACTGATAAATCTCCTATTTCTCGTTTGATAGACTGCAGCCCTTTCAGTGACCCTGCATTGGCAGTATAGACAATGGATGGATGGTAGCCTCTAAATCCCTCTAGTTCACATGTTTTATTGAGTTCATGTCAGAAAGAGGAAAAGTTCCAACAGCTTCTGGTGGAAATCAGAAACCATGACTTTGGACAACATTAGAAAGAAGGAACAAGAGAACACAGAAAAAAACCACTGTATCTATGTGAGTAGCTATGGTGTTACTGTAGTATGACCTTTTTCTTTTTTACTACAGAATGCCGCTAGAACAACACGTGTATAGGTTGTCTATCGGAAGCTGCAGTTCACGCTGTTTGACTCTTTCACAGGAATTTTTGGTGTTTGGTATAACTGTGACCTACACTGTACGATGGCCAGTAGGACAACTTGGTTAATTTGTGTCCTGCACAACATGTCATCCGGAAGATTACAGCTCTTCCTCTGGATGGATAACTCTGAAATGCCACTTTACTTACCCAACTCCAGTCTCTCACACAGTTACTACATCCACAGCTATTAATAGACTCACTTCCCTCGTCAAGGACGCACTTCAAGGAGTTGTTCAACCTTCCCTGGTAAACACTCAGGAAGCCTGTGAGCATCAGACAGCATGATTTTAAGCTGGAGTTTGCAGCATATGTCTGGTATGAATTTAGTTAAGCTTTGGCTATACATGGGTGGTTTTTCTATGACTTCTGTCTTTTCTTTTGGGCCGCAAAGGAGTGAACTACTAGAACCCATTTTGCTTTCAAATTCACCTATTTGTGATAAAGGTCAAGCAAGATGTCCAGAATTTGTCCTTAAGAGATTATGGAATGTATTTGGCCTAAGTATGTACACTTTTTGGTTATTGCAATGGATTTACCAGCCCTAGTACAGCGGCATGCATATACATTTTGCTCAACTACGAGAGTTCTTTCATTGTGCAGGTTTTGAAAAAAAAGGTATGATGGTATTTTAAGAAGAAAGTCCAGACAATTGCTGTTTAGCCTATTTGTTCATTTTGTTTCTAAAGCCAATAATGTAAAACAAACAAAAAAATACTTGTGGTGTACCACCTGGCGGTATTCCAAGACTACTAATTGTTTACATCTAGTATTTGGTGAAAAAAAAAAAAAAATTATGGCTCCTTCATTAAAAATCTTTCCACCTTCTTAAAAAAGAAGAAGAATTTAGTTCCAATGGAAATTTTTTAAGCTCCCAAACTATATGAAATGGCAACCCAGCTGAGCTAGCATATGGAGCTGATCATCTCACAGCCAGCTGACTCCATTTTGCACTTTTAGTACTAATCATTATAGCTAAAGATAGATTATGTACGTATGTAGCAAAGGGAATAAACTTGGAGTCTCCAATCGTGTCTACTACTAGTCCTTTTTTTAATTTTCCACCACAGTAGACACACAATAGCTTTACCCTTGTTAAACATATTGCAGTGTATGTTCAAGTTGATAGTCAGTGGTGCGCTTCTAACAAAAAAAAAGAAAATACTCCGGACTTCCTAATCTACTGTACTCGCAGTGTTTTGACAGTTCAACGCAGTGTGTCTCAAAGAAAGAGTGTGTGTATAGAGGAAAGAGAGAGGAACTGGCGCTAAACTCACAGTAGAGCACGTCGTGTTGCGATGTGACCCTGCTCTGACTCACAGCTGATGGAAGACAAAAAAAAGAAACTCACACTGAGACAGGAAAAGAGAAGAATTTCTTCTTCAGCTCACAAATAATGAGAAAAGAGAAAAAGGAGATGAAGGAAAGCCGGCGCTCCGTGGCTTCCTCCTCCCTTCTCCATGCATGAAGGCCCCATGCTGCTCAAGACAGATGCTGTGGGAAACTGTGAGGCATGTTGCTACTGTGGTTTGTTTCTCAATCAGAGGCTTAACTCAACACCTAACACACATCAATACACGCACACGCATGCACATTGACATCCTGGTAATATCCATTGGGATGTAAGATTACAAAAGCTCTAGCTCCACCTGTTCTTTGCCATAACAGGTGCTTGTGATAATTATTTCACCTCTCTCTGATGAGCCGGTCTCACACCAGATAGAAAAAAAAAAATCATTGTATTATTACTTTCTAATTAATCTATTTGATTTGTCTTTGATCGTTTTATCAGTGCACCAGTTTGACAACAGGATGAGTGAAATGTTCAACTCTTACTATGTTAATTTCCCCCAGAGCTGGCAGATGGGTATTTGTCAAAGGTCAGTGTTTGGCTAGGAGGCCACAGCCATCTTCAGCAGGGTCAATCTGTGTGTTCAATAAGCCAGAGACCTTGCAAGAGCGCAAAATTGATTCAGCCAACTGCGTGCCTCTGGCATCTGCACTCCCGTCGTTTTGCACTCGTCTTGGTTTTCCAGAGCAGTTATTGGTGCAAATTAACCGTCATGCTAATGCCTACAGAGACCGTGGGTGGTCAAATCCAGCATAGACAGTGGAAATAAGAATGTATTATGTTTATTTAAAATTTGACTTTACTTTTTTAATATACAATAGCTATGTACATCAAAAGTTGACTTGTTTTTTTTCCAAATTGATTGTGACAGGGGAAATCTAGTTTGCTAAAAAAAAAAAAAAAAAAAACAGTTAGCTAATTTGTTTTGGGGTTTTTTACATTTGTTAGTACTCATTTTGATTTAAATACTTTTCTTATATCAAAGCGATTCGGCTTAGTATTAAAACTGCTTTTTAGTCTGCTTAAAAATAAAAAACTTAACTAGACCCTTAACGAAAGACTTTAGTTAGCTTGCCAGCTAGCTGATTTTTATTTTAGAAAACTGGACTTTACTTTGAAAAAATATCAGACTTTACATTCCAGCCGCTTGATGTCGTTATAGCCAAAACTATAATTTGGCCAACTTTTACTGCCGGAAAGGATAGGGGTTTAAGGAAAAAAAATAGGTTCAGTTTAGTTTCTGCATCACACTAGTGTTAGCTAAATGCTAAGCTAGCTAAATCAAGGAGCTAAACCTTTAGCCAACTCTTACTTTAGTGAGTTATTTGAGTTTCTAGCTAAAGGTAGCTCTGTTTGTTGCTGCAGGTGTTTTTTTTTTAGAAATCCTAACACATTTAATATTATTTATTCTCAACTGTTTAAGGAGGTTTGTGAAAAATGATCTTTTTGTATGTTTGTACCAAGTTTGAATATTATCCTCCCGTCAAATACATGTCCGAAGGTTTTTTTTTTTCTTTTATTCATGCATGATTGAGCAACTCTAGCCCAATATGTTGATCCTTTTGAAAACCCAGGCTGATCTTGCCCACAAATTTTGTTCTCCGCCATGCCCAAATCCGAACTTAAGCAAGAAGTGTTTTAGTGCGCACACTCTGTTCTCTCTCAAACTATTGCTATAACTAAAATTGCACCGAAATAATCGCAAAAGAATCTGCACTCGCTTTGCCAACTTGATTCGCTTTACACTGTGTTTGCAGTCTCTAACTAGATTTATGCTGTGTCATGCACGTGCCCTGGGGGCCAAGCTAAACAGGCAACAAGGCGATGTAGTGGTAAGCTCTACTGAATTTTTTTTTAAGTACATCCAAAATTTAAAAGCCTCTTAGAAACTTGACTCAATTGTATTCTGTTGTTTTTCTGCCCCCTTTTTAATACTAAGTAAAGCATCAAAAATGCTAAGCGAGTAGAACATTCAGAATAAAACAGGAATAACTCATTGCTACATGACTAAACGTATTTGTATTTTTCAGTTACTCGTAATTATTGTGAAATTGATTCTGGGAAACAATCAGAAAACAGACTATTTACATTTACAGATACGCAGTCACATTTTCCCCAAAAGAGTTTAGTCCATGTATTTGTCACAAGAGCTGGTCAGTAATATTTCTGTCTTCATATATTACTATTAACTTGGTTTTGGTTGTGTATTTACTTGCACAATTTAAAAAGTTGATTTTGTGCTCTCCATAGGATAATTATTCTTGTGTCATAGCATATGCAGATACACATGGTACCTTTCGTTAGCTTGAAATGTGATATTTGCAAAAAAAAAAAAAAGTTTTCCTTTGGTTTTTGCCATTGCGAATCCCCACTTTCTCTGTGCAAGCATGGCAAAATAACAGTCTCATTTGAGGTCACAGTTTAAAGTGCACTCTGCGGCAGAAAACAAAAGACATGGCCAAGAACAAGCTGATGTTTGAGTAGTCTTCAAATACTGATTAGGCGTGCTCACAATTACTCTAGCATGCATAAATAAAAAAGAAAACCAATTGGGGTATGTTTTCGAAGTGGGAATAATGTTCAAAGATGGAACAACGCTTAAAAAATTTGATTTTGAAACATCTTCCTCAAATGTGGCTAACTAGACTGCTTGAACTAGCTAACAGCTTCCATTTAATATTTTTCTGGAGGAACAGAGAAAGGCAAAGACTGTCTTCTCATTGCATTGACTTGTAAAATTTAGCAAGTCAAGTTTGCTTGGATTACTTAAGATTTTCAAATATTCTTTTATTGTGATCTTTTATGAAAGAAATGAACATCACCACTTTTTATTTGGTTTTCTGAATTCCAGAGGTCTAAATGTTCTGCTTCCTGCTTTTTCTTGCTTCAATGAGTTTAAATAACAGTTTGAAGTACATTTGCTTGGTAGCGGATGGTACTTTTTCCCAAAATTATAGCATTGATGATATATATTATAGTACTGAGTGTGTGAGGACTGCGGTGCAGGCACAGCCTCATCGCTACAGGATTACACGTGCATCCATAAGTGGGGGTTCTGGCTTGTGTGTTCCTGGTGAAGGGGGGCTCAATCCCTATGATCCTTACTCATCTACACCTCTAATTCACAGAATTCTCAGGTACGTGGCACTCTCCACGTCGGAGACACACATGCTTACAAAGCCACTGAAGGCTTCTTCGTGACAAAACCCGACTATTTTGTGCCTTTGACATGATCACCCCTCCTCACAGTGGACGAGAGCTCACAAAGCAAGGCGGTGAATGGGGGTCAGCTGCAGCCTGGCCCCTGGGAGCCTCCTGTCGAGCCTTTTTAATGAATGTCATTTTCTTGCATTAACCACCCCGATTGTTGGATAATGGCCTCCCAACAATAACATTTAACTAATTCCGCTGTCTTTTGCGCCGACTCATTTGGGCCTCGGCAGGGGGTGGTAATTGATTGCGTAATTCCAATCAGAGATGTAAACAGATTTGAGGTTCCTTCAGAGGCTTCTTCAATCTTGTCTTGCCTCTACAATCAAAACTCAACGTTTATCCTTTTTTCCCACAAGATGACGAGAAAGATTCGTGCAAAGAACTGAACATGTAAGGCAATCTATATCTTCGGTATCACAGCTCCTCAATGACCCCCCGACTCAGCTGTGTGCTAACACATTCCTCTGCCTTTAATTTCACCCCTACCCCTCCCTCACTTAGCTTCTCTTTCTCCTTGCGCTGATTGTAAGCTCCCTCTTGTCGAGCTGCAGAGATCCAGAGAGTTAGGAGCTGGTTGAGGCGGAGGTGAGGGGGGGTTAACGGCACTCGGCAATTTAGATTTACTGTGAGACAAACACTGGTTGGGTGCAGGCGACGGGGGCGCTGGGACATGATGTCTCCATGGTGATGAGGGGTAACGGCACATTGTGCATGCGCAAGCATGGATGCACATGCTTAGGCGCTCGTTTCCAGACCAGTGTAATTAATTGTCAGCATTTGGGTTTTTACTTACTAACTAATGTGTACATTTAGCCAACACATTTTTCTTGATGTAGATGTTCCTTTCACAACAGGAAGTGCCTGGCTTGTTAGTCTTGAGTAAACTTCTGACCTTCTTCCTTTACAAAACACGGCCTTCAAAGTGTGTGATAGCGCAGAGGGTGTTCCACACCATTATAAATTGTGCCATGGTCTCCTTGAGAGTCTGTAAATTGTTGCATTTTACAGAAGTGACATCTGGCAACGAAGAGACAGGGTGTGAATGAGTTGCCATGACTCATGGCAGCCTATTAATGGTGCCACTTTTTTTATTGATACCTTCTTCTGAATGCCTTCCCTCTTCCAAGCCCTAAGCTGTTCACAAATCTTTGTTTGACAAAGTTTCCATTCAAATTTTCTTTTCTTAACTAATTAAACCAAATCTTGCTAATTTCTGTGCTAATGGAGGACATAATGTATTGAATTGATTGTTGGATAAGCGAAACTAACTAAACAGCTCAGTGAGAGTTAGCATAATACATATTACTGATGCATCAATATTCTTCTTCTCCTTTCGGCATTTCCCTTCAGTGGTCACCACAGCAAGTCAGTTTCTTCCATCCAACCCTATCTGCTGAATCCTCTTCAGTCACGCCAACTATCTTCATGTTCTCCTTCCCTGTGTCCATGAACCTACTCTTTGGTCTTCATGTAAGCCTGTTTCCTGGTGGTTCCAAACCCAGCATCCTTCTTCTGATGTACTCTCTCTCTGATCTGCACATGTCCAAACAATTTCAGTCTGGCCTCTCTGTCTTTATCTCCAAAACCTCTAACACCTGCTGTTTCTCTGATGTACTCGTTCCTGATCCTGTCCATCCTGGTCACTCCTAGAGAGATCCTCAGTATCTTGAGTTTCTTTTATATATTTCTATTTAGATCAACTGTTCTAACATTGATAGCTTTTTCTTTAAATTGTTGATTGTATTTGAAGCACTTCCTCTATGCAGCTCACTCCAAAGATTCCCATCAAATTCTCCCTGAAATGGTTTTTTGTTACTTTCCTGTCTGGTTTATCATCAAAACACTGAAGTTATGAGCTCAGCAGAAACAAAAGACAGCCCTCGCGTTGCCCCCCTCTCTCAATCCAAAGATGATTATATTATCTTATCACGCCTGGAAGACTTGATGTGAGCCTAACGATTTATACCATCACCCAATCTACGGACGCTTAGTTGGATCTGGGTTCATTTCAACCTCAGCGTTCCTCCATATTTCTGCTGACTCTGTGCGATCTGAGGAGGAGAGAGTAAATCTAATATAAAGGCGTTATTGATTCGCAGGTCTTTAATCACTTTGATTTGGCCCAGTTTTCACTGACCCCCACTGTAGCTGAGAGTTCCCAAGGGGTGGACCTTCGGTATCAGGGATGGGCCGATACTTGAAGGCAAATGCAATTTTTCTACAATGCCAAAGAGATTTAAAAATCCTACCATCAATCATCTCATCACTAATATTTATACGTGTGGCACAGCGATCGATAGCGTTCTTTTTTTCTCAGTCCATCTGTGTAGAAACAACTTAGTCGTTTTTTTTATAGTGTAACTGCGCAGCATTTTGAATCCTGTCACTTCTCAAAAGTGTTCTGGAACATTCAAAAACAGCCGATTGTGCATAAAATACACAAAAAAGCTCAATAAAACTAAAAACAAATATGTTTTTAAAGGTAGGTTGTTTTGATAAGTGAATCTATTTTTCCAGCTACGTATATAACAAAATGCTTGAACAAAGTTGTGGGATTCCGTTTGTTCAAGTGCTTAAAATTATTCGTGTTCATAAAAAATAAACTTGTTTTTGCGAAAAGTCTAAAAACACTCTTGAAATTTGAGGTTGTTGCAATTTTTTTGCGGTCTTTCCCATGAATATACTTTGAATCAAACCATAAAACTTCAAAATCAAGACTTGATCGAAGTCATGCTAACATGCTAACCTAAAGGTATGCCTATGCATTCCAACCCCGGGGTGTCTATTGCATCAATAGCAACTGTATAATAGTTTCCAGGAAAATTTTTGGTTGATCTAATAGTGTTAAGTATTACTGTAAAAAAATAGAAATACTTCAACACATAATTTATTCTTGGTTCATGCAGGGCTATTTGGCAAAAAAAAAAACAAAAAAAACACCAACGGACTTGGTAAATACATTGCGGCGCCAAATACATTTGCACCGCAATGTATTTTTTTCGCCCGATCATTTTGGCTCAACCAAAAGTTTTGGGAATCCTGTTCAAACCCATCGTTTTCCACAACAAATACTCTAATTCCTTTGATTTAAAGATTAATCTAGTATTTTTTTCAAAGCACTGCCATGTTTTAATCTGTGTGTCTGAGCAGATTAGCAAAGAGTCCCAAATAGACGTGTGTGGCTATGCATCAGGAACCAACTGTGCCACTTAGTAAACAATGCTAATTAAGACAGACAGTGGGATTGCCTTCGTGACCCTTCTCCCTCATCTCCCTTGTGTTTGTTTGTTTTTATTGTTCATGCTAATTAGACTTAATCCCCTTTTCTCCTGTCGTGGACTCTGACCAGCATCGGCTCTCTGTACAGCAGCCAATCAGGTGTAGTGATACTATGAGGGTTGAGATTTAGAAGACGTAGTGGGGTAGGTAGAGGAAGCGAGTAAAGCTTGCAGCTGGACTCAAAGTGTGTATGCGCTGGAGGGTTTCTGGGGGTATCATGTTGGGTGGGGCCCCCGGCTGCCATTGTCTCTAGTACAATGATAGGGCTCACAAGTGAACAGCGGGCCAATAATGAGTAGGAGGCCCCGTTGAACAGCGTGTCCCTGCCAATTGTTCTGCCGCCACACTGGGAGAATGGAGCTGTCGCCACATAAACACACACATCTACACACACTACACACTGTGACACCTACTATCTTCGCTTTGTACCACACACACACACACATATACATGCCCTCTATCTCATATCTCTGACGTGGGCAGTGTGTTCACTAATGACTAATTAAAATGGGACTATTAATGAATGGCCGAACAGCAGAAGACATGATAAGGAAACTTGGAGGGATGAATTAACACATCCAAAGCTTGTCATCCCAGTTAGCCATTAGCGTGTGTAGAAATAACAGTAATTCCTCATGCGAATTGCAAACATTGTGTTAAAAAACGCCAATATGTGTGAAAGATTTTCTTTCACGAGACCAGTTTCTTGCTAAAGGGAAAGTTGCTTCAGCGGAGACGCAAACATTTTGATCACGTAATTTTTATATGTTTAATAAAACTAATAATAAAAATGTAATAGGTAATAAGGTAGACATGTATCCTGTAGGTTTTGACATTGGTCCATGAAGGTTGGGTTAGGGGCAAATAAAATGGTTTCCAGAATACTCTTGTTGGCCTCCATTGACTCAGCTTGAGGGATCAAAGTGCTCCGAGGACCACTGTGACCCTGATGGGGTTTGATGGGTTCCCAGAGGCGATAACCTAGCTAGGAAGTGGAATTACGCATGGCTACCTGTGGGTTTGTCCTCATAGCTCTGTGACGGTCAGTCAGGGTCAAACATGCCTCAGTTGGTGCCCAGTGAGCCTTGCCCTTGGGTCATGACAACAGAAGTTGGAGTGACTCATGAATGTTGGTTTCAAATAAAAAGAAAATGCTTTGTTTCATAGGGTTGTCAATTCAAAAATGATCTGTTTCAGAATGGATGTTTTGTATTGCAGATGTACAACTCTCTTCAGAACAGCATGAAACTCAGTTTTTGTGTGTGTGTTTTTTTCTGTTACTTTTTAGTGCTCAGCAGATTTGGAGGGCATGGAAGGTAATTCTCAAAGCACAGCAAATAGAAACTAAATTTCTTTCTACTAAATGCACAAAGACAAACAAGTTGCCACTGAGAAGAACTGATGCGCAAATGGAGGTGACGGGACAGGGTCAGAGATGTCGAACACAAGGCGAATGGCGTTAAAAGGAAAAAAGAAAAAGCTGAATACACGAGAGGAGGAAATGTAATGATTAGCTAGCTAGTGGGCTAAAATGAGAAGGTAGTAGTTTTGAGCTTTGTGGCCACCTTCAAGCTTTGTCAGCTCTGATCTTTTTGGTCCACATTCCTAAACCAGGACTTCTAAACTAAACATGGTCTTGTACTAACTGGAAAAGTCATTATTTGCCAGATAGTTACCATACCCATACACACCGTGCATGTGTATTGAGATTAACATACATAGTAAATGATCATTTTGATGCATTTTGTTTTAAAGATTTCCAAATGAGTGTCGTCTAGACACCGAAGAGAGTTAAAGTAGAGGTTGGAGCCCATTAAAGTTCATAGAGAAGGCTAAAAACATAATGGTAAGAACCAATGTTCCCTGTAAGCTGCGTGCCGGGCAGTTACGCACTGCTCGCAGATTAATAGCGCGCAAGAAAACCTATGCAGCACACAAAATAAAACTCAATTTAAACTTAAAATCGGAAAATGAGACAAAGCTCGGGAGAATATCCCTTTCTTCTTTCTTTCTGAAACAAATTGCTTCAAATCGTTGGGTCAGAGTTTGGCTCGTCACTGCTGCTGACATCACAAGAGTAAAACTTTTGGCTCCGCCCCCCTCTGCTCAGGAAGCTTGTGTGTTTGCTCACACACATAAAAAATTAAAGGGACCATTGGTCAGCACAGGAGCGTAGATTGGTCTAAAATCAATTGAAACTCACTAGCAGGCAAACACAGATTGTCCAACCAACCACTTGTCCCAAAAGTCCCAATACGTCCCAAAGTCTTGTTTTTTTGGTTGCGTTTACTGGTTCATTCCATTCAGCAAAGAGAATCTAGACTTTCAAATTGTGTCCCAATCAATAAAGAAACAAGTGACTTTCTTGCCGATAGGTTTCATTTCTAACCATCAAGCGACCGTTCTGAATATCTAGACGTTCTCAATCGTCTTGTCTCAGATCATACATAAGTTTGTTATTCATACAAACACAACATTTTTTTGCATTGTTTGCTGTAGATGCCACGTTGACACCTTGTGCAGTAAAAGGAATAGGCCAGAGATTGACGTATGGTTCTTCTTGATCAGTAAAGCTGATGGATTTCGGCAGGTGTCTCCCCAGTGGCTGTTTTGTGAGGTTCAGCTCAGCAGTATTAGCTGACTGGCTGCTATTCAGAGGTCAGAGGTCCCACTGTCTGTCTGCGCTCTCGTCAGTAATCTCCCTTCCCTTCCCTGTGCATCACTTCCTCATATTAAATCACACTTGACACACCTGGAGCGACGAAGGGGCCTCATCCATATTTTATCCCCGCACCATTTTCTTTTTAATACTGCAGCACTTTTTAGCTTGGCAAACTGATATATTTATTAACTGACCTACACTATAGCCGCATGCACCGACCACGTGGGAGGGCGCCGGTAATCAAGTTTAGCCAAGAAATAAAATGGAAAAGAGCTGTGACAAGTTTATGAAGGAAGTAGAACGTCCTTTTATTACTCTCCCGAAATCCCTCCGGCGGTTTTCTGTGCCAAGTTGCGCCGCTCTGCGAGTATTTTCGCCAAGCGAGGGAATTGTCTGGGTGAATCTTCCTTGTGCTATAACTTAGCCTTTAAAAACCTATTATTTTTCAAGAGGCCCAATGCCAACTTCAGTTTACTGTGGCAGGAGAAAAATGTTTATGGAGGAGGTAAATAACTCAATCCTTTGCTTTATCGTTCAAGACCAAATTGCCGTTCACCTGTTCACTTTTCCTTTTTTTTGTTTTCTTTTCCATAGACTGTACTCAGCTACCATTGGGGATGAGTGCAGTTTGCCCTTTTTTTAACCACAATTTAACAGAACAGAGCCCTTTAAACATCTGTGGAGAGGCAGGGTTAAGTGGGGAGAAAAAAAAACGTGCAAAATACCCACTTGTGCGGTGCGCATTTGGCGTGTAAGGTTACACACTCGCCACCAGCTAGAACATCCTCACCTAAAGTACTTTTAATGTTTTTTTTTTTTTCCAATCAAATCCAAATATCAGTTGTATTCAGTATTTAGAGTACTGAATGCAACAGCACCTTAATCCCATAATACTATGCATTGCATGATTTGGGTTCGGAAAGAATGTTTTTCTATATTCAAATACAATACATAAATGAGTCGGAAATGATTTTGTGGTTCCAGAAAGATTATATGATCCATATTGTAAAATTTAACCAAACATTTCTAATCAATCGCCCAAATTCTTCTATTCTGTTTCCTGTACTTTCTTTTCATTCCACCCACGAATGTCCTTCACCACCCCTTCACTCTGTGAACACCACATTGTCTCCTTCCATTTGTTTCTCTGTAGGGAAATTGAATCTAATTGAAAATCTATAATCATTCATTAGGCAAATGGTGAGTGGCCCGTCAAAGAGAAAACTTCAAAAACTTTACAAGTTGATGGAATGTTGCTATAAGTCATTTCGTGGTGAATTCATCAGTTTTACACTGACTGGACCACTTGTTTAGATAGTTGTTGGAATTCATGATTTGCGATAAAAGTTAATGCAAAAAGTTGTATTTTTACCTTTTGTGTTGTTGAACTGTGTATCTGTAAAAAAAAAAGATAAAAATGATGATACGACTGGCTACATCGGTGGCGGGAAGCATTTCACACACACTCCCACCCCTGGAGGATTGGGGACGGACACTGACACAATTTGAATTTATCACTTTATTGAAGCTTTGTTGTTGGGGTTGGATCTGAATTTGGTCAGGGTGACATTTTTTTCGCATTTTTTTCATTTGTCGCTTGAATTACAAAATAGTTAGCTCAAGTTAGCCAAACATATTTCTGTTTGTGTTTTATTTGTCACTTGTCGTTATATAAGATTTGGATTGTGAAGAAAAAATATTTAAAGACTCTTCACAACAAATTTTGCCATCATTTAGAAACACGGTAAAAAGTCCCACTTATGGATTTGATCTGACAATTTTTAGTAACACCAGTTAGTATTAAATCAAAACATTTCCTACTTGGAAAGATATTAGATGTGATTGACTGAATTGGAAGATTTTTGGATTAGTTTTCTCAGTCGCAGGAACAGGAAGAAGACCACCTGTTTTTTGGTCAAAATCTTGGCATCGCACCAAATAGCATTGAGCTAGCTTAGCATCCATTACCGTGCTTATCAAAAAAACGCCTCACGCATTAAGATGTTGCTTTCCCCATAAAGGC
The DNA here is from genome assembly GCA_902685375.1 of Neostethus bicornis. NCBI lineage: Eukaryota > Metazoa > Chordata > Actinopteri > Atheriniformes > Phallostethidae > Neostethus > Neostethus bicornis. The sequence goes on from LR738563.1 coordinate 9,259,364, forward strand.
AAATAAATATGCTTTGTGGGTTACGGAGAACATATGAATCACTTTCCAACTACATGTTTAATCCCCTGGATAAGCTGTCAAGAGGTCCAGATTGAATGCACATATATGTGCAGTAAATTTATGAATGTGTTTGCAAGTGGTGAAAGATTGAGAGAGAAAGTGACAACTGGCAGCCCCCACTTCTCTCCAATGGTTCTCATAAATTGCCCTATAAATTTAGCCCGTTGTCTACTCCACCTGGGGTCTGGCCAACACTTTAACTCTAGCTACTTGGAGAAAAAAAAAAAAACATCAGTTTTGCTATTTGATGAATCATTCTGGCAAACTATTTTCCAGGAAAAAAAAATTCAACTAAACCCATTTCAAAAGTTACATTTTTCAACCATTTATTTTGGACGTTTTTATACATAAATCCAAATAAAATTGAAAGAGCAAGAATAAGTTGACGTGAAAGCATAGAAACAAAGTGCTTCGACCTGCTTTACATCACGAAATCATTTTATCAAAATTTACCATCTGACCTTATTAGATGATTTTACAAAACAGGTCTGTAGGGGGAGTTAGTGTGGGTTTTTATAGTAGATTATAAATATACAACAATGTCAAGGTAATACTTAAGTTCATCAGTATGGTAGTTGGCACTGAGCAATTGTGGAATTATTAAAATTGTGGGAATTATTAAAATCACTCCAGTGATCTGAGATGTCTCGTTCACAAAAAAGTCAATCTACGTTCCCACCCTCACCTGTACTCACCAACTGTGGGTGGTGACCGAAAGAACGAGATCGTGGAAACAAGCGGTCTCCACAGGGTGGCTAGCCTCACACTCAGAAATCGGGTGAGGAGTTCCGCCATCCGGGAGGAGCTCGGTGTAGAGCCTCTCTTCCTCCAGGTCGAGAGAAGCCAAATAGGGTGGTACGGGCATCTGGCTAGGATGCCTCTCGAGTGTCTCACTGGTGAGGCAGGCCCCGGACTTGCTGGACAGACTATGCACCACAGCTGGCCGGGAAACGACTTGGGATCCCTCCGGGGGAGCTAGAGGATGCAGCGGGATGAGAGAAGCCTGGGCTTCACGTCTAAGGCTGTTGCCCTTGTGTCCTGGCCACAAATAAGTGAAAGACGATGGAACGGAACGTTCACAGAAACTTGTGACCTTGACTTTTGGTCGCATCGCTATGAAAGTTGGCATAGAGTAACTGTGGGCTGTTTGATTAAAAAAGTGATTTGAAGGAAAATTACATGTATCGAAGTATTCCTTGGGCAGGGGAACAAAGTATGACGAAACATACATTTTAGTTTCAGTTTAGAAAATACCAGTGGGATGTTGGTTTTTGGTTGAAGCCAATCACATTTTTGTTATTTTTTTAAATAAAGTTTTCAAAAATTTTCTCCTAAAAATCTTGGATCACTTTTATCTGGAAAATGCTACAAAAAAAATCACTCTGTGGTGACATTGCAGAAAAACTTAGAGTTTAGATTCGTAAAAGAAAAGGTTGCTTTTCAACGTACCAGTTTGTAAGTGGAGTCCCAGGCATTTCTGCTGACTTAGATTGGTTCATAATGAGAAAATAATTCACAATTACTAATAACACCCAGCTGCGTTTCATCAGAAAAAAAAACGTATAGTAGTCTCAAAAGTTGCGTGATTGTAGTTTCAGTGCCTTGTGGGGATATATAGACCTTCGTGTTTTACTGAAGAAAAAAAAAAGAAGACAGATTTAGGCATTTTTTTTCTTTACCAACTGAACCCATTGAGACGTCTCAGCATTTCTACAGAGGAAACTATGTTTGTTTTGTTTGGTTTTTCTTCCTTAAATCTTCTCTGGGCTCACTACTCAGACCTGAAGGTGACACATCTGATTAAAATTCAAACATAACTGCGGTCGACGGCGACACGTCGATGCGGTCAGTAGGAGAACGTCGGGGGGCCAACAGGAATTGTGATGAATCCCTTTTTTTGCCACCTTCCTTAATCAGCAGGCATTGATTAATTGGATTGACCTCAAATAATCTTAATGACGGATCAATTTCCATTAGACATCTTTAAATACATCTTAATAAGATTGCAAGAGTGCCAAGTACACGCGCATGCACAGGTTTGCTCCTGTTAATGTAGTTGATTGTGCATGTTAACTATTGAAGTATATTTGCTGGCGCAAACTTTAATTTATGCTAAAAGAGTTGTCTGTTGGACGGAAAGGAATAATATTTTAGGAACACTTATATAACAAGGTATGCAGCTCTTGAAGGATTTGTTTATAGTTCATTGTTGTCCGCTCGATAACTCAACAGTATTCAGAGCTTGTGGCAATAAAACAAGACCACATCCTTATTCTTTTATTATTGTAAAAAAGAAGTTTGGCTCACAATGCTGTTTGCGTTTCCAAACGAGCATGCAGGCCAAAATTTTTTACTTTACTCTGGTTTGTCTAAAAGACAATAGTTTTTGAGTTTTTGAGCTTTGTTCAGATCAAACTTAATAAATCTCAGCTGCCATCTTCTATTTAAAGAGACAGTTTCTTTCTTTCGTCCCAAAGAAAGGAAGTCCAGATTTTCTCTTTGAGACCTTTCCAAATTGCCAAAGTCCTCACCCTATCTCAACGGTGGAAACTCATTTGTTGATTGTATGAGCAATCTCGTTATTTTGGTTACAACTGGTGAGCATAGGTGAAAATAAGAACACAGCTTCTCTACATTTACGTACATTGTCAAATCTCGGTCATTGTCCCGAGCGCCTCGCTGGTGAGGCGTTTCGGGCACGTTCCAACGGGAGGAGACCAAGAGGCAGACCCGGAGACCCGCTGAAGGGACTATGTCTCACAGATGGCTGGGGAACGAATCTGGATCCTTCCGGGTGAGCTGGAGAGTGCAGCAGGGGTGAGAGAAGCCTGGGCTTCTCATCTGAGGCTGTTGCTCCAATGACCCATCCCCGAATAAGCGGAAGATGACGGAACAAAATGGAAATTTTTATCATTTAATGTGCTGAGGCTTCAGAGATGAGATCCTCATTGCTAGCTGAGGTTGTTTTGCTCATAATTCCTGAAAACCATATAGAAATGTGTATATACCATATTATTCCTAATATTCTTGAATGCACGGTCGCACTGATGGGATGTAGGCTACTTGCAAAAGAAACCGTTAGGGCAAAGAATTCGGCTCAGCACAGTACCGGTACCAGCACAAGCTGCACATGCGCGGTAGCGCTATTGAAAGAGCTATTTAGCGCTATTTGAAAGGACAAGAATATGTCCGAAAGAGTCAGACTAGATTAACGGGAGGCATTTATAAGCAATGGAAGCTCCAAACGAGGAAAGTGTCAAACTTTCTTCTTTGATTATGGCTACCGTTAATGACTGACTTATAGACTCTGTTTGGTCTCCAACATCTTAACACAATAGTCTAAAGATGTTCTTTTTCTACAGTAGTCATTGGTGTCACTGGTGTCAGTGTGAGAGCCCAAATTGCAAAATGGAGTCTGGAACAGATCCTGACGGCGAATTGAACAAATTGTATGTTTTGTATTACCGGATACCTCAGGTTGGAAACTTCCCTTAAAACCACAAATCAACAAATTCCAGGAAGTATCCACTCAATGTCTTCGCCCCCTCCTTTCTCTCTCTCCCACTGTCTCTCCTGCCGCTTGGCCTCCCTGCCAGCTACTCTGTGATCCCACTGTCTCCCTCTGTTGTTGTTGTTCTAAACAAGCAGCAGGGGGTTGTGGGTAGAGGCCTACACTCACGCTGGGTGTGTGAGTCATTGAAAGGGGCGACGTGTCTTCTCTTTCGTTTTTCTTTTTCCTCGTTCGTTGAACCAAGGGTCACCCACTCCGCTAAGGAGACTCTTGCAGGTTAGCTGACTCATCTGATAGCGTCACATGCAGAAATTGCTAATGTGCCAAAGACATGTACGGTAGGTGCATAGACAATAAAAACCAATGCACGTTCACACATGGTTGTTGCAATAAAATCCCCTTTTAATTTACAAGTGTAATTGCATGTATATACACATTACGCCAAGTGTAATCGGCCTCAAGGACACACTCATCAACAGAGACACTCAAGCATAAAATAAATCAGTGTGTCTGAACACACATATACTTAAAAAAAAAAAACATAAATCGCCATGAAAGTATTTGCATAAATCTTAAACCTGGGAGCACTGAAGCTTCGAAAACTTGGCTTTAGAAAGATCAAAATCATACGGCATAACCTATAAACATGTAAACAAGCTCCGACACAAGCAGCATTATAAATAGAAAAACATTCAGAAAGTATAGCATCACTCCCCCTAAAGAAGCGAGAAAACTAAGTTTACTTGCAAGGAAGCTGCAGGTGGGGAACAAAAAGAGACTTTACCAAGGGAGGTGGTAGAAGTAAAAAAATAAAAGGTGGGTTTAATTTACACTACACGTGATATGTAGTATATCAGAACTTTCTGTGTACAAGCAGAATGAAAATTCTCGGCGTGGATCCCTGTAGCACACAGCTGCTTGGTACACATCTCCGGTGGAATACTTTGTCGAGGGATTATGGGGCTGCCTTCATTTGCATAACTCCATTAAGTCATCTTCTTCTTCCTACTCTATCTGTGTCTGGCTTTCTCAGTAAGAGACACCTGTGTAGGAAAAGCCATAAAGACGTTACCCCCATGGAAGGCAGAATTGTATTTTTCCTTCGCGTTTGTGGAAGACCTAATCTGCAGTACAGCTGTGGAAATTGTGCAGTGATACAGAAAGACAGGACATAGAGACGTAAGAAAGAAAAGAAGACATTATCCTTCTCATGTTTCACTACTAATGTATGGCTGTTCCCTCAACACGACAGTCATAAATGGAAAGAAATGGCGCTTAAAGTAGGTTGTATGGTTTAATAAAAGGAGTAATAAAGAAAAGTAGTTTAAAAGACTGTCATAGACTGTTTTTTAAAAGAGAGGACATTGTTCTTTTATTTCCACCTCTTAGCACATTTAGATAAACAGGGTTCCTTTTGAAAACGTGTTGTTGAAAAGGTAATGTTTGCAACAAGATGAAAAGAAAAGATGTTGCTTGTTTCCTCTTGTACCCACCTGTACATTGTTTGTTGAGAACGTCTTTATTACCTCTTTTTGGTCTTTGAAATGTATTTATGTTATTAACTTTGGACAGACCCTCCAAAAAAACATCTTTGAACTTTTGAATTTTCGCATTCTTGGCTGTTTGCTGCCTAGCATAAGAAAGTTGGGCAGCATGGTGGCACAGTAGTTAGCTCAGTGGTCTCACGCAAAGAAGGTTGGGGTTTCGAGTCCTGGGTGTCATCCGCGTATTCTTTGAGCTTATGAAACCCATCAAAGTTGAATCTTGTGATCAAATGTAACTTTCTTCTTTTTATTTCGGCATTCCCTTGAGGAGTCGCCACAGCATGTCAGTTTCTTCCATCTAATCCTATCTGCTGCATCCTCTTTGGTCACACCAACTATCTTCATGTCTTCCTTCACTGCGTCCACAAACCTCCTCTTTGGCCTTCCGCTAGTCCTCTTTCCTGGTGGTTCCAAATCCAGCATCTTTCTTCCTATGTACTCTCTCTCTCCTCTGCACATGTCCAAACCATCTCAGTCTTGCCACTTGAACTTTATCCCCAAATCCTTTATCCCCAAAACCTCATTTCTAATCCTGTCCATCCTGGTCACTCCCAGAGAGATCCTCAGCATCTTCATCTCTGCTACCTCCATCTCTGCTTTCTGTCTTTTCTTCAGTGCTACTGTTTCAAATGTAACCTATTCAAATGTAAACCTATGTCAACCTATCAAATGTAAACTATTCAATCTAATACTTGTGCATTTTATCATTCAGTGTATGTCTGCAAACGTATAGTTACGTGTGTTTTTCTTAGGTGAGACTCATTGCTTTGAAAGTATGAGTTAAAAAAGGACCGTTTCATATGTCATGAACTCTTTTTTTTTTTTTTTTTTTTTCTTTTTTTTCTTTCAAAAAGGAAAACATTTTAGTCCTGGTGAGTTATAATTAGAGCTGGTTCGGAAATGAACGCCTCCTTGGAGCAACCTCTGTTTCTTCCTTTAAGACAGTACAAGTGATCTGGCTGAGCTTGGCAGCTATAGATAGGTTGGCTGTGTGCGGTGCTAAGGAGAGCGATGACCCAGAGGTCGCCTCTTTCCTCTGGTGTCTTTATAACACCAACCCCCGCAGTGTCCCCCTCCTTGCCACTTTCCCTTCCCCTCGTCTTTCTTACTTCTCTTCACTGTCTTTCTCTTCTTCAGTGAATCATGAAAGCGAGCCCTGTGTAGTTGATGGGCCTTTTTTCCTCAGTGGCGCCTTTTTGCAGAGAGATAGAGAGAACGAGGGAGAGATGAGGTATTGATTTGAGAGCCTCTGGGAGGAGAACAATAGGTCCCTCACTGAAGCCACTCTGAAGACCAAACACCTTCCCTTAAGCATCTCAGTGCCAGAATGATACAAGCGAGGAAGAGAGAAACAGCTTTGCTTTATTTCACTCCATCTTCCACCACTTGCAGTTGATTGTTGATGGCCCGCAGGGGAGGAAGGATGAAGGGGATGGGATATAGAAGGAAGGGGGGAGGCAGACCTTGGCACTCCCCAGTTCGATATAGATCAACAAGCCACTCGGGCCGAGACCCGAACCTCTGAACCCACCCAACGCAGAGCGGCTCTGGGCCAATCGCATTTAGACTCAAGGCCGAGAACCACGACACCCCGAAGGTCGTTGGTTCAAATCTAATAGCTGAATGCCTGAGGGCATGTTGAACTTTCTTGGCCCTTCCCCTCCACCACCTCCACCCACCCACCAACACCATGAATTTGAGCCCAAGTTCATTTATTTATTTTGATAAAAGCTTCCAGATCTGATTGATTGAGTGCAGATGGTTACCAGTGATGTTATTGGCTAACAATGTCTTCACTTGATGACATCATCAGCACCTGTTCTGGCTTTGTAGTGACATTGGCAAAAACGACAAGGTAAAAGATGTCATGGATCAATTTTATGTGTTATCAAACTTTAGATGTATGAATCTGAAAGAAAAAAAATTCCCGGAAAGAAAATAATTCTACTCGTAAACACAACTTTTCACTCAATCAGCAGTGGTAGATGTATACCAAACTATTTTCTCAAATAAAGACACCAACACGAGATTGAAAAGAACATGGTGTCTATCAACTCTGCAAGGTCACATTTCCCAACTTCACCTCTTCTCCTACACAAAATACTACTACCACAAACACAGGCTACTCAAGGCGAAGAGCAGGTTACGAAGTCTCTCGTATGCTGTTTAACTCATTATGCAAACTGACTGATGAGTGTGAGAGGCCGTGGAGCGGCATAATCTGAAGACTTCATTTAGACTCTCTTATATGTTTGAACATAGCTGGTATTGATTTGTGTCGAAAAGAAGCCCAATACTTTGTGAGATCGCAATCAAACAAAGGTCAGTCCCAGCCTGTTTATTTTAGAGTTGATATTTTATGGATTAAAGGGTTCATTTTTAAGTTTTAAGCAAAATGTGTAAATCGTCTAAGGTTCTGGACTTGGAGGCAAATTTCGGATGCTACATCTGGAAACATCTGAACTTTCTTGAAAAAAAACTTTCTCTCACTTTAAGTTTCTAACATTTTATCACTTGAGAAGTGATGGATGAGCAGAGGTGATTCATATCGCAAAGCCTCCTATATGGGTCGCCCACAATGCATTGCACTTTTCAACAGGAAATGAGAAGGGCTCCCCTCTGATGGCAGCCGAAAAACAATTTCGAACTTTTCAATTTCGTCACTCCACGAACTTCACCAATAGCTCCTGCAGGTGACTCATGCCGAGACTCGTAATGAATGTGTTTCATAAACAGACATCAAGAGTGACCACAAAAGCCCCCAGCGTGTCACCCCTTTGCGCTAACTCCTGCTACCATTACCTAACCAATTTCCTTCGCTTCCCACTTGCCAAATGAGGGCTATTAATTTAGCGTAGCCTTGTTTCGCCTTTATTGAATGTGGATGTCATATCGCGCCACCCAGATCTCTACTCCACCACTCCACCGGCTCCTTGGGTGTCCCTGCTGGCAAAGCTTCAGGGAAAGAACCCACCATCCTTTCTGTTCACCCCCTTTTGTTCCTCATTTCTGTCGCTTTCTGTTTTTTATCTGTTCCCCTTCCCCACGCTCACCCTGCAGGTTGCTCGAACATGTGCGAGAGTTATTAATGTTCGGTACTGTTTCTCACTAACAATCCCACCAGCAGGGCCCTAACGGCCTCAAAGAGACCCAGGGGTTCATTTTCCACTTTTTTCTTTGAGTTAGGTTTGAAAAACCAAGATGCAGAATTAATATACCCCTCCCACCATTCCATAGACTCTTTGTCTTCCGCTTCTTTCTTCTCCACTCTGCCACCGGGATTCCTCTCAGGCCTTTTCTTTCTCTTCCTTCCTCCTCGCTCGCGGCTACAGCACGGCATCAAGGCATCGGGGGAATTTTAAAACTATCAGGATGAGCTGTTTGTCTTACGAAGGGGAGCCAAATGGCAGCTGGAGAAAAGGCACGCGGACAAGTGTGCGTGGGGTTGGAAAGCAAACTAAGAGCTTGCAACAGTCTCGAACAATGATAAAAGTGGAAGAAGTAGGATGCAAACTCATCTTTTCCGATCTGTCGTTGTATGTGAAGCCTCTGAAGTGGGTACATAGGAAAGGAGGGTGCGGTGTAGAGGTGTGCGGGGCGACTGTAAGGCAGAGATGGGTGCGTTATTAATTTCCACTATGCAGTATCATGCAGCTGGTTCCTCCAAAGCGGGGTTTGGCTGTAATGAAAATGGCCCGAGTCGAAGATTAATGGCTCATAAAGACAGAGCGTTTAGATGGGACGGCCGCCTCAATCTGGACAGCGGTGACTAATCGCAACAGGCGTGTGCACGCGCCACCTCACGCACCAATACACACACAGACACACACATTACGCGTTACGTCACTTTCCCCCTTTTTTGTTCAGTAGATCCCCTGCCGCTCAATTTCCCCTCCCCCATTTCATGTGTGAATCGTAGTGAGGTCAAAGTTCAAGGCGTGCCAGGAATTATCTTGATTTATGCCCCACAAGCTCATCTATGGTAACTCTGCACAGCATGACAGGCAGGCGGTGGGCTGTTGAGCCGATGACACTCAAAGATTAGGTATCCCTTTACACCCCAAGCTCTCCTTTTTTTTTTTTGCAACTCCTGAATGCTAACTGGGCCACCACGTCATCAAGCTGGACAAATGGGCTTGCCAAGCGTTTGCAATTTTTCCTTCTTTCCACCTGAAGCTGCATCATACATCTTCAACAACCACCCAATAAGGTGTGAGGAATAGCGTGTTTTTAAAACAAATTGTTTCAAATGCTTTATGGTGTGCACGTGCATTAGCGGCATGATGGCGAGGAGGCAGTTGTAGTTTCACCTGCAACGGTCCTTCGATTCTGAGAGCGACGGCAGCAAAGGCCATAAAACAAGTGATTTTCATCAGGACAGAGAGTCAATCGTGTTTATACTATTAGCCTGACATGTGCTCACACAATATAAACCAGATGTGTTTGGTTTCACACTGCTGACCCTGACGCGGAGGTTTTTATCACATCAGCTGAGTTGTCAATTACTGACCATATGAGCTCTTTTTTCCCTTGCTGGTCATACTGTGAGAACTAAAAAACAATATGTTAAATACAGTTAATGAAAAATGTTTCCTAATGACTTAACAAAACATTATAAAATGTCTTTCTTTTCTTTGTTTAATCTGTAATTTAGTTGAAAGAATAGGAGTTCAGAACATCGACTTAAAAGGCCTAAAAAAAATTTGACTATCAAACTGGTGTTAATTATATTTAAAAATCTTTCAAACAGGCTGTTTGTTTTTCTTTAAAGGCTTTACTGGTAAAAGAAATAGAAAGTAAAAAAAAAAAAAGTGGGGTTTTTGCGTTAAATTATTTGACAAATCACTTTCTCGCCAGCTTTTGTTGCCAGGCAGACTAAAATCAGCAGAACTTCCATGTAACCCTTTTGAATAAGTTCTGTCTGTTTTTTGCACAAAAAGGGTACGCCAATAAAAGTTTTGATCCAGCCAATCAGATTTTGGGCAGGTTTTTTAGGGCATTCAAGCTTCCTCACAGTATGTTGCCTTTTTCAGACCTGCTGATTGGATGGTCAGACAGCATCCTCAATAAACCAGCACATACATCTGGCCAGTGAAAATGGTGTTTGGCAGCTGTAAAAGCATTTTTATTAGCAAGCGACAACTAAGAAACAAATTCTAAAGAATTTGGAAAGACAAACACACTTGTTGGTACAAACAGTTATTCGACCCTCACATGACAGCAACAGAATGCATTTTAGATAAATATTTATGTAAAAAAGATTTGTTGGATCGCAAAATCAAAATTAGAATTGATTATTGTCAGGGGCGTATAAGCAGCCCTCACAATCATTCTTATTTTTAGGTAACAGTCAAAAGTTAAGTTCCATTGACCATTTTCATATTTTTAGTTAAAAATCATTCTTCTATTTGGGTGCACACATTTAGTTTTGGTAAATAAGATTTCTTTAATCTATCATGTATTCTTTGAGTCACCAGTTCCTGTGGGCGGGGCATGGTCAGCCACATCAGAACCAGCTGAAAGAAATTGCCTCATTGGACTCTACCATTTTGTCATGTGTGGATTTATTTAGAACATTTATTTGTTTAGTTAATTTTACACATCTTAAACCTTAGTTTGCTAAAGGTTTTGTTGTACATTTTAAGATTAAGATTTTAAAAATACTATTTTTATGTCTATTGTGTTGTTTTCTTTATCTGTTAGTTTGCATCCTCCCCTTCCTTGTGTGTTAATGGTCTGGTCAACCAGTATATATTTGTTCTTCTTGTGTCAGTGAGTTAGTTGAGGTTTGGTGATCAGTTGTTCTTGTATTGATCTGTTGTATGGACCCAGATTGTTCTTGAAAGCAACTTTTTGTGTGTATTTACATCAAAGACACAGTTTGTTTCTCATTTAAGCATTGTAGCAAAAAGTCCCAAAATATTGGATATAGCAATTTACTATTTACTTTCTCTTGGCATTGTTTTTGTATTTCCTGTGGTATGAAGCCAGTTTAAAACAATTCAAAATTAAAGTTTTGCTCTATAACAGGCTTGTGGTCAGGGTCTGAAAGACGAAACGAACTTTAATCTTCCAACCTAAATAAGTCCGTTGCTGAGGATGCTAGTCCGAGCCAACACAGGATGAGAAATGTGACCACAGAGTAACTCAACAGGAAGTGCAGCGTGGAAAGAAAATAAAACCCTGCCAACTATAGAAAAGATTTGTCCTGGAATTTTGTTTAACTAAGCATTGTTTAAATGTGTCTATTAAAAATACAAAACTCAAGAGTTTGACCTGGTGTTCAAATTCCTCACAACTTGGTCCAACGTAGTAACAAATCTGTTGAACAAAAGCACAAGACTGAAAATAATAATGTTCACTTTTCATTTCCAGAAACAACAAAACACAAAAACAAAATCACCTCAATGATTTATTTAATTTTACATTAACACATACGTCTCAAATAAAGGCAAAAAAGGAATGTCAAAAGGGATGATCTTCATCTTTTACCAATCTCTTCTCAGTCTGTTTTTAAACCAGTTGATGTGTTTTATTTTCCGCTCTGCCAAATCTTATAATTGAATACAGCTATTTCCCAACAAGAGATGTTGTGTTTTCTTGCTTGTGTTTACTTTTTAGAAAGTTTGTACTTCGTGATATGAAAGTTATGGCACATGGATCTCAGTTGCCAGAGAGGCTAAGAATGTGAATATCCTTACTAGCCATCTTTGATGGCGAGCAAAGATGGGCGAGGACATCTTTGAATTTAACCAAAAATTAGTAATTTAATTTAAATGTATTTTTGTAGCTCAGTAACACAACTCGACCAGCTGAAAAGAATCTGCTAGATAAACAATACCTAATTATTAACTACAGCTAATTCTTGGGCTAACTAAACAACCTGGTAATCCTGGTAATGTACCTGAGACTGTCAATGTACCACTGACGTTCACAATGTGCCTGTTACACTGGCAATGTACCTGGGGCTGTCATTTAAATATGAGACAATAAAGCTAAAAAGCTATACGTTTGATGACATCCATAGAAGGGCTTCATCCTGATGGAAATGAGCGGTAGGTGGAGGCGCAGAGAAGACAAACCTAGGATGAGATGATTGACACAGGGAAGGAAAGCCAGCAATCAGTTGAGGGCAATAAAATATGTGGATATTTCAACCACCAAGGCCTCTTCTGTCAGGCAACATGCCAGACAGAAACACAGACTGCCTATCAGAAATCTTTATTAGCAAAAAATGTGCTGACGTTAACATTGACAACAAGTCCAGATTTATAAAAGTAGGTTTAACAGAGAAGGAACAGCCACTTGGTGGAACAGAGAAGGAACAGCCACTTGGTAGAACAGTGATGGTACAGTCGCTTGGTAGAACTGAGCTGGAACTGCCGCTTGGTAGAACAGGGCTGGAACAGCTGCTTGGTAGATCAAAGCTGGGACAGTCGCAGGCCAAGTGTCGCACACAACTGTTTTCTCTGTGCGAGGCGGAAAGTAGATTACCATGGTAACGATGTTGGAAATTTTGTATGGTACATACGGTCTGACCACTAAAAGCTCCACATCTTGACAGCAACTCATATCCTTCACTGTATTGTGATTGGAACACACCATTTGTTGGCGCCTTATACCGTGTGTACAGTCCTTTTGCATTTTACCAAGTATCTTTGGACGTAGCACTTTAGCTAGCCCCAAAATTTGGTATTCATCAAAACCTAAAAAAAGCTCATAGATTATGTCATTGTTAAAGTGTTACTTCACTTTTGTTTTCAACACTAAATTCCTCCTTCCTCTTGCTCCCCACTTAGCCCTGCCCATGTAGTAGAAACTTCAAAAAAGCTGCTTTTGCATGAAACTTTACCTTAACAAAAAATGTTACACCTGTACCTTCAAAGAAAAGTTACAGTAAGACAGGACTTCTTGATGACAATGAATGTCGGTAGCAAGGGTGTATTTTTATTATAATGATGTAAACATGATGTTCTCTGAATAATTAGCTTGCTGCATAAATTAGGCTTATGTGTTATAATCATCGTGCCGGGAATTAGGAGGTTTCTTTGGGCCAGGACATTACCTATGTATCTATAAAAAGGCTGTATCACTTTACCTCGAGTAAGTAAAATAAATGTTGAAAAACTCTTGAGTGTACTTCTAAACATGCTAGCATCAGCTCTGAATTTTGCCAGAGAAGCGCTCGGTAAACCTTCTCCAACACTTTTTTTAAACACCTGAAAATACATTTCTAAATCCCGACACGAGAACACAACCCCTCGCCTTCGCTTTCCTCCCTAACAAGGCAGTAACTGCAGAGTATTCCTTCTAAACACGTTGTCAGGTTAGCAAAGTACAAGCGTTGTCTGCAAACAAAACTGCTAGAGGGCATTTTTTTGGACAGGTACATTCTGGTTCCTATGCCGCTTGGTAGTTTTATTACCAAACTCAAACTGCTAAAGTTGCCAAAAAACAAGTTGAACTTAGAACAAGTAAATGTAATCATAAGGAAATGTTCTCACACAGCAAAGATGCCATTGGAAAAGGCATTATTTACAATCCACCACATCTGAAACAAACTTTCTCGTAATTTTATTTGCTCTGCTTATCTTGATATGTCCTCGTATTTTTTTCATCTACCGTCTTCTCAGCATGTCGTTCCCACTGTACCAACAAACGAAGACATGTGGGTGAGTGTTCGCTGTCAGCGATGAAAATGAGAGCAGCCATGTCAGATTTATCATGCCTCCAGCCCCTTATGTCTCCCATAAACCCCAGGCTCGCTGCCGGCGTGACTACCCTTGCACAGATGTGTTTGAGGTTAAGGTGGAGGAGTTACGGAGGCGTAGGTATTCTTGTCAACTCTCTGACAGCATGACATGAAAATGTATCTGTTATAAAGAACACCATTTGGTTGGTGGGTTTTTTTGGGGGGGACGTTTGCCTTATAAGGTAAAACCCTATCTATATTTTGTTCTTTAACACTCGAATTCCAAACCTTGGAGCGCCACTGAATAAAATTGGAAGTCTTTTAAAGTAGTACCACCTACTTTTCTTAATTTGTCCTTCCACCTTGCCCCTCCGTTGGAGCCTGTCATCCTGTTTCTCTTCTTATAGTAGCAACTGCTCACATGAAGAAGGTCAAAGGGCTTGTTGATGCCTTCGCTGCTCGACAGTACCCCATTTGCTCCTGCTGCTACCTTGTGCAACTTGAATTTGAGCCCATTGGACTGCATTTCAGGGCAATACATAAGCAATGACACCCGAAAAGAAGAAACAAAGCCTGACACGGCTGCCTTTTTTTTTTTTGGCTTCTCCTCACCAAGAGGAGGGGGGTTGAGGAGGGATAAGAAGGTATGCTGATTCAGCAACGCAACATAGATTTTCATTTCTCTCCCTTCAACGCTTCCTCCTCCCCCTCATTCTTGGAGTCGGTGCCAGTCCTGCCAAATGAAGTTCCCAGTTCACAAATCTAATTTCTTTCCCTTTTTTCTAGGGAAAACCTACTGGGGGGGCATTAGATTTTTTTTTCCCCTCCCCACCCCACCCCGTTGCCTCATAATATCTCGCGAGCTGGGCCTCTAAAGAAATCACTCTCTTGAAAATAAATGGCAAATTGTGTTTAGGTCCGGTGGAATTTGTGCATGTGTGTGTGAAGGCAGAAAATAATTCCAACACATTTCCTGGTGGTGGGTCTTCGGGGAGGAGAGCTTTTCATTCTCATCTGAGAAGGCTCGAGGTTAAAGAGGACTGCAGGGAGAGATTCACACAGAGTTAGGCTGTATTCATGCACAGAAATAGCCACAAGACTGTAAATATACGCATCTAATACACGTCCCCTGCAGACACTGGTTCTAAAGCTCTGATGGATAAGGCCCCATCACTGATAACTGCGCTTGTGTGCAGAGGGAATCTGTGCTGTCTAATTACTCAAAGCAGGAGCAGCAGTGGGTAGGGCTATTCATTTCCATGGTAAAATAGCCCCGATAATGCGCTTTTTTTTTTTTTGTACAGTATCGCAGGGGCCAGTGATTGAATTACAGAGCATCCCCCGGTGACTAAGAGGCGGTAATTACAGCGTAATTTAAGATTACATTATTAACCGTCTGACTTTATTAGAATGTAACTTCACCTCTGCAGTTAGTAACATCCTTATCGTAAAAAAAAAAGAGGGGAAAAAAGAAAAGGAGATGATTAAGGGAAGGAGGAAATTGCCACAATTGTGTCTTTGTAACTACTAGCGCGAGTGGCTTATTAGCAGAGAGGCGCAGGGAGCGAGCCACAGGAGGATTTCACGGTTGTGTTTTGACAAGAAAGCAAAATGGAAAAAAAAGCATTGGGTAAATTTGTTGCTGACCTGAAAGAGAAAAATATTTGCAGGTGTAAGAATTGCTCATAATCCTTGTTTTCTCTGGTGGTGGTTTAAAGGAAGGAAAGAAGGTCCACAGCTACAACAAAAAATTGCATTGTTTTGGCTTGTTGGTGTTGGTAGATTTATTCTTTTGAACAAAAGGGTTTGACCCAACTTAAAAACATAATATATACTTAATAGAAACCTAAGTTTACAAAACTCCTTTCATGTCGCTTGTCTTGTTTTCTGGATTGTTACAGAAATAGATATTCAAACCTTATGTTAAGTTATTACCTAAGCTTGTGTCGGAGAACATTTTTTAAATTTTAGGTTTTTTGTGCCTTTCTTTTTAAAATTTTTCTGCTCGAAATTGTGCTAAACAGTATCAGTTGGAGGTAGATATGACTCCGAGATAACGCCATATGGCAACATAATGCAGGATTATATAACTACACTAGTTCAAGGCATTTAAGACAAGAGAGGTTTATAGTTTTTACGCTTGAACTCATAATAAACTTTTGGTTTTATAAATACATTTGAAATGATGCTGCACTGGTAAGAAATAGAGAAACCTTATTTTGGCAGAGACAAACGCTATTATGCTAGTGGTCGTGTTGCTTTAATGGTCAAAAGACCAAGAACAAAAAGATATGTACTTTTGTACACTAAATATGCAGAACAAATATGCATAAAATCCACATTTTAAGTTCAAATAACCTCGTCTTGACCTTTAACTTTTCTGCACAAACATGCAGTTTGCCAAAATTAGCCATTTACAAGGTAAAAGGTTAAGGAATAAATTGAAACGAATGCCTCGACTGTCAGAGCTGTTGAGCAGTTCACACACATTCAGTTTTCCATCCTGCTTTCATTTGCAAATGTCTGCAATTTTGACCCATAGACTCTCCAACAATCTGAAATGTACACAAACCACCCCCCAGCATCTGCATTTGACCTGGTGTGCAACAGAAAAAGGCAAAGCTCAAAACACGCACACCAAACAGCAGCGCTACAAAAAGCAGTGCTATAAAAAAAAAAAAAGTCGACCTGGAACTGAAATGAGATTAACCCCGATCACTGGATTCACACACAAATCCTCTCAGAGAGTAAAAACACAGGCCAGGCCATGGATAATGATTACACATCCCTTCATTAGCATCATATCAGTGTTATGGATTAGACTGAACAATGGCGTCAGTTGTTGAATCTACTGTCGACTATCAAGCGTACGAAGAACCAAAGACAATATCCTCCACTATGAATCCCAATTGAATGTCCAAGTTTTTGAATAGTATAGAGCTTATTTTATTCCAGATCTCCAAATTTACCAAGTTTAAGACTCAAAATAGAAAAAAGATAGAGTTCTATAACATTAGGTGGTGAAGGAAATGAGTACAGGTGGAAGGGATGGCGAAGTAGGGCTGCCAGGGTCGGGCTGTGTCGATAACCCTCCGTGCTGTTCAGCTTGCATAAATCGATCTTTTACAATTTCACCTTGTGACAGCCAGAAAAAAATCACTACAGAGGTGAAGGTGGGAGGAAAAGAAGATGCAAGATGATGCAAGTTGAAGAAGAGAGGGGGAAAAAAATGCACACCAGCCCAAACTCAAAAGGTATCTTGCTGCATCGGCAAATATCGAGATTGCAGTCACTGGGACAAAAACCCATGACCTCTTTTTGGTGTCAGCAGGTGGTGCTATGTTCAACTTCCTCTCTCGTAGATATACTCTTTAAGAACCATTTCTGTCCCTTATGTATCTTTTCTGCCTGCAAAAACAAAAACTTATTTGAACCAGAACGGAGACATTAGCTTGTAACTCTTGAGTGAACCCTTTCTTGTCAGTGCTCTAGGTATCAACCATTTTAAGAAATTCAAAATTTTAAGGATGGATTGTGCATAGAAAATATTAATATAAACTTGTACTTGAGAAGACTCTCCTCTAGAAACTGTTGTCATTTCAGAATTGTTTTCAGACTGCAATTATGTGGACAATGTGATAAGCTTCTTTAGATACACAGTGTGGTTCAAATTAGCTTCAACATAGTACAATCAGTAGCGCACAACGATCGCAATGAGTTTTAGATATTACTTGCTAATATGGTTGCGTTTTCAACTCAACTGGGATCTATTTCCATTGATCATCTTTAAATGCACAATGATTGGAGATATGCTTTGGCTTTAGTTTTAATGGGTATGTTAAATTGGAGCTGGACTGGCATTAAGGTGTGTGACGGACGTTTCATTGTGATGCATGGTGGTGGCAGTATAATGACATGTGGAACAGGAACTAAACAAGTCTGATTAATAAGGGATATTTGGGGCTTTAAAATAGACATTTGGGGAAAATTAGCTTTTCAGTCTTTATCAAATTGTTAAGTGTGACCCTTTCATTTCAAATACAGAAACTTTTTGGTGTTTTTGGGGTAGTAAATCATTTCCTTCAAGTTTTTGGGGGTTAAGAGCTTGGCTTATATTTTTAAGTGATTGTTTGTTTATGATAGGAATTACTATTTTGCTTTGTTTATCAATTTTGCTGTTTAAAAATAGGTTTTCATTTTAAATGTTTTAATTTTTGCACTTATTCAACTTTGGTTAAACTTTTGCACTTCAGTGTCTTTGGTTTTACTGTCTTTGTCGTTTGTGTTTGTCTGAAATGCTTTTAAAAAAAGTCCTTGTGGGCGGACATTAATGAACAGTGCATGTGTGAGGGCCCACAACTCTGTACACATTACCTCATCGCTGTCATGCTGTGGTGGCCAGTGTCCCCTCATTGGTCCCCAGGTCTGTGGGAACTGAAGCCCACTCCATTGGTAGGAACAAAGGGCAGCCCTCGCCCCCTTGCCCCAGCCACTGCTGCCCCAGCCCACCTCCCAACAAAAGGGGCCACGGGGCCTTAATTCCCAGGCAACGATATAAATGGTGGCCCCCGACTCCTGAGGATGAGACAGGGGCTGAAAACCGAACAGAGTTGTTGAAGGGAACAGGGGGGTAGGAAAATGGCAAAGAAGTCATAAAAGAGATGCCCCCAACACCACCTCCTCCAACTCCGAGACATTCTTTTGTTGGAGAGGGTGAGGGGCCACCAGGAAAGGGGGTAAAGGGACCAGGGTGAGAAGACACAAAGGACAGGTCGAAGAGAGTCACAGGGGTCAGAATTGCCAACCGACCTCTTCACACATCCAACGAAAGTTTGTATCAAACAGAAATCCAATCCCACACGGTCATCGTAGGGAGACTATGGACGGAAAAAAAAGCAAGTTTATTACAAATTTATAGCTAGAAGAAAACCTCCCCATATTAAAATACGGAATTCTCAAACACAAGTGCTAAATCTTTAAGAAATTTAGGCCAATCACCTGTCAAGGCTTGTTCCCAGATCAATGATGGGATTTTGGATTAAAAGTGTATTTCTTTCAAACAATGTTGACTTTGATAAAGAACTTATTTTATCTGATTCACTACTGAACTTGAAGCTTAAACGCCGCTTTATAAGTATGCCAGGAGCTAAAATTGTGCCTTTGCATGTTCTTCTGAAAACCCTTCCGGAGTTTTTGATCAAAGTGTGACGGAACACGAAGCACGGATAACAGGAAACCAAAGGTTTACTGACCTCTGCCCTGAACATTGTTTATAAAAATCTTATTTTGTGTAGTTGTAGAATACTACACCTAACCTTTTTAGCAGAAGCACATAGTTTCATTTAGATTTTTTTTTTTAGTCTTTCTTTCTCTACAGATCAGTGCAAAGTGGATGTGGAGATTAATGGCATGTGTACTGATTAGTTTGGACTGAAAAGTGTGCTAGTAGTTAATTAAATCTAGTTATGAACAAACGTATTCGAATCACATGTAGTTAGCATGAGACGTAGGATCCTGTTCATGATAATGATTCAATTTGAAATAGAATGACACGTCAATGTCAATCACAGTGCAATCACAAAACTGTGGACAACTTCTCGATTCTCTTTGTGATAAGTCTATGGCATAGCTTACACCCTATATCCAGACAATAATTTGTCAAATTGTTAAATGAGCGGCCAAAAAGACTACAATCGGGGGCAAAATACAACTTACTGAGATCAAATGGTGTTGCCTTTTTTGTGTTGGTACATATTTTCTGTTTCCCAAAACAACTTTCTCTTCAAAGAAGTGTTTAGAAGTTTACAAAATAAAATATTTCCGTTTGATTTGGTATTTTTCTTTGAGTTATATTTGTCAGCTATAAAAACGGGCATATACCCGGTTTTACAGGTGTGGTCTTTTACAAGACTCACTTGACGCCCATGCTTCCTCAAATCTTAAGAATCAATTGCCGTAAACTTTTTCCACAATCAACCTGTTGCAAGCCAGCAAATGTTTTCAATGAAGTTGTGTAATGCGTTTTGTTGTTGGAATAAAAAATTTTTTTTCAACACGCTGTCTGTTCTATTTGCTCGTGGTTGAGGTGTGTTCTCCGGGTCAGTGAAGTAGCTGTGTAGAGTGCTGGATAATTGGGGTTGTGTGGAATCTGGTGTCTGTAGCACTCCGGTTATGTGGGTCAGAGACCCCAAAACATTGGCTCAACAGTTACCAATCATTTAAAACCCCTGGTCAAAGAAAAGCAGCGTGGGCCTGCTTTCTCTCAGGGCCACGGCCTGTGGAAATTCAAAAGGACAGTGAAACTCCCAGACCTGTGTGTATGTGAAGCGAGTGTGTGTGTGTGCGGATTCCTTTTGAAGAGAAAGAAGAGCTCAGAGGCTCAAAAGCTTCAACAATTAGAGCAATTTTACTCCACTCTCACTGCCTCCTATCTCTTTCCCTTTTCACACACACACGCTTTTGTCCCATTCACTCAACCGACAATATATTTAACTTTCAAGTGATTCTGATTTTCCTCGTAAAATTAAAGACAAAGCTCCGCTGAAAATCGTGCGAAATTGAATTTAATGTTGTGGCTCATCTTTAAACTACACATTCTATCAACGCAAATGGCAATGAAGATAATTTCAAAGCCATTTGAGCCTCGTTTGGTGTGTGTGCTCCCAGGCAGGGGTTTACCAAAGACCGAACCCCCCGCCCCGACGACTTCTTCCTCTTCCTTTTCTACTGCGCAACATTGTGGCCGCAGATTGTGTGGAATGCAATTAGAGCATCTAAATTAAGTAGTAATGGAGAACCTGGTCTCCCTACCAGCGTTGCCCTGGCAACCAGCGCTCACAACACCGCCTCTAGTAGTTTTGCTACTTTATCTGCAAAATGCACAATTGAGCTTTAAACCGGCTCTCTGACTGCAGGAAGGGTGGAGGGATGTGTGGAGGAGAGGATAAAGGATGCAAGAGAGGGGAGAGGATGATTAGAGGTGGTGGGGAGGTAGGGGGGTGAACAGCTGCGTGCAACAAGGATTCTCTGCATCTTGTGATATTGCCGTCCGTCAAATATTTATTCCGCAAACTATCTAATTCGGCATGATGCGCTCCTGTGTGCGGATGAGGGCCAGATTTCAAAGACCCCCTCAAAGGATGACGTGCGTTCGGCGAGCTTTGATTGCGCGACTCCCCTCCAGTGGTAGCACTACGTGACGGAGAGGAGAGAGGCTTCGCTTTGTAAACAGCCTGTAGTCACAAGGCCTTGTTGACTAATGTGACAAAAGCTCTGAGAATTGGAGGCAAGTGGAAGGATTTTCATCATGAGCTGCAGATTTTTTTATTTTCTTCCCCCAGAAATGGGATTAAGTTCGAATGAAGCGAAAGGTGCAATCACACCTGCAGACAAAAAGTTTACTCCGTCACATTTGTGTAGACAACTCGTGTTAAGTTTGTTGAAATCACATGAAGTATTTAATAAGTATTAGACTATTTTGACTGGTGGGGAGAATTGGAAAACTTTCTTATTGGCATAATGCAATTCCTCAAAGATTCAATTAAAATGAACATTTAGTGACAAAATAAGAAGAAAACAAATTTTACAACATGAACCTGTCTACTTTGGTTGGAACTTTGATTTCAAGATACATGTCTGAAAATCCCTCAGATGTTCTACCGTATTTTGACCGACAGTATTGTCGTCATCCATGAATTAAAATTTGTACAATCCACAAGTCTGGGTTTTGTACTTTCATTTTTTATTATTTTGTTCTTCAACCATTTTTTATTATTATTATTCTTTTAACAATTGCGGGCATTTTAAAAGTCTATTTAAAACTATAAACTTGGACTGGGGCTAGTGAGGGTTAGTACAGCTTTGGGGGAAAACAGGCTGTTGCACAACTCGGAACATCAGTCCAATACTCACTGCACATCAGCACACACAAGAAGTCACAAATACACACTTCCAATGGAACAACATACATGATTTATTTGGACTATTGCTAATTAATTGTTAATGTATTACTACATATTCATTCTTTTTTATCACACTGTGATTGTCACACCCTTATGGGAAAATTTCTGTGTAGCAAAGCACTGCAGCAAGCACCAATGACGGCTAAATTGGGGTTTAGATGTCTTCTCCAGGAATACTTGCACAGTAGCTCAGCAGGATTCAAACTAGGAACTCTTCGGTCCAAAGATGGTTATTTTACCACTGAGCTATATCAGCGGCTAGCTAATTGAGAAGCTAATTGAGAAGCCTTTGCTTCTTTGCAATGACAATAAGGCTGTTGAACACTTGACTAGATACTTGACTAGAGTTAAATTTGATATTGTTTGTTTGATCAGAAAACACATATTTGCCTTAAAAAAGCTTCAACAAACATTTATACAGTTTCACAAATGTGTGACTTTGTGAATTCCCTTTACTTGATCTCTTGCCTCCGACTTGTGCATGTGACAAGGGGGCAAGACTAACACAGCGGGATTCTTGTTTGAGGCCGCAAATATAGTATGAAACACATGTTAGCAAACGTAGCACATATTCTTTTATTTTCTTTGGTGTATTTACATAGGAATGGCGGTTCCTGTTAATGGGAAGGATTGAGTATGTGCACAGGCATGCACCTTAACACTTTCTGCTTTCATTATAATGTGGATGTGACAAAGATAACAAAAAACGGACAACCCGACAACCGAATAGTATCTGAATACCGGACAGGAGAGCAATGTCTTTAAGAATGAATCTATTTTTTAATTCCTGAGGTATGTTTTTGATGTGGGAATAACTTTCAAATGTAGTAGAAACCTTCACAAAGTTGATGGACATTTGGAAGTAAAGTGTCTAAAATTTGGTTTTTGTTTCCCAGTGAAAGCTATTGGTAAAGATAAACCTGTGAAAATGAGACTCTTGAACATTGCCTTGGAATCAGTAGGAAATGGGAAATTTCTTGAAAAAATTGAAGCTTCTTTGTTGTAGTCCACTGAATAAAACTTTTCTTTGATTGAAATAATCCACATTTGTTATGTCAAAACTAAATGAATTTAACAAAATTTAGCCATATTTACCTGTACAAATAAATAAACTATTATAATTAACAATTTTAAGGAGGTAAATTATGAACCGTCACTGTCTACATGTCATGCTTATTCGCTTAGTCCTTTGGGAATTCATGGGTGGAAGTGGAAGAGGATTCAACCCATGGTAAGACCCTTGTGAAATTTCAACATTCAGCACATCCCCATTTATATTTTTGAAAATTTGCAGTCTGAACTTTTTAGTTTCAGTGAATATTAATTTCAACATTCATTGCCTATGATCAAACTGAAAAGATGAAAGTGGTGAGAAAATAAATATTTCTTAGTAATTGAACAACACCAAACCACAGTTGCTGCATTGGCAAAGTTTCAAGCGTTGATCTAGTCGAGAGATTCTGACCTCGAATCTTCATGCGTGCAAACAAGCGGCAGGTGTTTTGTATTGTTCATTGGCAGTCGGTTTTCAACTAAGCGTACACGTTCCGTTTTGTTACAAATGAGAGTTAAGTGAGAAGAGAAAAGATACCTCATGTTCTTCCTCCAGATGTCAGGAAAATGTCATTTGGAATTCATGACTAGAAAAACACAAACACAAGTTGTTTATCTCCTAAAGTTTTCAAACACCAGCTGTGTTCATTTAAAGATGACCAGGTGCACGGCTAACAGACGTACAAACACAGGAACAGTGAGCAGGACATACAGGTGCCGTGACATGTTTGACTGTAGTCGTGCCAGGAGGACGTCCCAAACAGAGACAAGCGTGTGGCCCACACATGTTGCAGTGTTCTTCGCTAAAGTCAAAGTGGTCCTGAATTGAACCCATGTGGGGTTTATACGGCTGGAAATCATCTATGGTAATTTGTACCTTCTGCTGAAATGAGTGACCTGCTTCAGTTGCATGCAGGTGTTTAGTGTATTTTGAAACAAGATAGATAATTCCGACAAGTTAAAAAGTCATTTGTTTAAAGTTGTGTAACTTTTTACAGGTTAAAACATCAAAATATTTTATGGAGAACTTTGGTTGAGTCCCTGGCTCAACCGTCGAGATTTAATTAGTTCTTCTTTACTTGTCGTGCTAAAGAATTGAATAGGGTATTCAGGTGCCTCTTACAGTAAAACTGTAACTTAAGTTCCTCCTAATATCTAACCAGGACTTTTATTTATGTTTACATTTCAATCTTTAGATCATAGAAATAGCACCCAAAGGCAAGACTGAACAAGAAAAAAGTAGGCGAATAGACGAAAAAAAGACACCCCCCACCCCACTACAGCAACCATCGGGAGCTCCTTAAATAAGACTGATGAGCAAATAGAGCAACATAAAGTGATCCTCAAAGCAGAAAAAAAGAAAGAATAAAATATAAACATGCTATATAACCATTGAATTAACACTATAAATGTAAATTTAAATGTAATCAGGGGCCTCTTGAGATTAGACTGCAAATGAGGTTGCTCAAAAACGCAGAAACTCTGGACAAACTTCCAAACTTTCCGTCGTGTTTTTTGTTGTTGTTGTTGTTGTTGTTATTTTCTTTGCATTTTTTGTGATTTCATTGCAAAAACCTTTGTTGCGTGTGACACAGTGATTAGCACAGTGGCCTCACAGCAAGAAGGTTGGTGGTTCGAGACCCGGGTGGGGATGAGACTTGTAGTAAGGGTCTAGCTATGTGGTGTTTGCATGTTCCCCCATGTATGCGTGGATTTTCTCTAGATACTCTGGTTTCCTCCCACTCTCCAAAAACATGTGTGTTAAGTTGATTGGCCGCCATAAAATTGCCCCAAGGAATGAGTGTGTGGGTGGATGGTCGTATGTGTGTGGTCTCGCTACAGACTGAGGACCTATTTGGGGTGTACCCTCCTCGCGTCTTAATTTCAGCCGAGGGAGATTTTAAGGCGCGAACAATTTTTTTTAAGGCGAGCCGGGCCAGAGACTGGATAGGCCCGGATCTGGCCTAACCTGGCACCTCCCGCAAATCTGTTAGGAATGAACAGGTTAGAAGATGAAATGAAACCTTTGTAGCTCAACTGGCCTTTTTATTTTTCGGAATAAATTTCTCTCCGGGGACAAATAAAGTCACTCTCTCAAAGAGGCCATGAGTAGAGGACTAGGCCTGGGATCCTGATTTAGAACTTAAAGTAGAATATATTTAAATATTTCTCACATTTTTATTGGGAAAGGAATTGCCTTTTGTTAACAACGGTTTCAATAGTATTTTATCTTTTGCCAAGCCAACTACAACACCAGATTCCGCTTTTATAACAAGTTTGTTGAGTTCTTTGCTTAAATGGTGGCTACAAGTGAGTGCCTATAAAACAACTACAAATCTTATGGTACTTGTGATGGTTGATAGACAAAGTTAAGACATTTAATGTCCTCTGTTTTCTTTAAAAGTAGAGTCTACTCGGACCTTTCTTCTATGCTAACATTCACCTTGCCCCAATCCTTTAACAAGACACTGCCCATGTACCAATGTATTTAAGTCATTGGGAATCATTGTCGTTTAACCTTGGCCAACAATAAATTTGAAAACAGTGTTAATTTCAGAAGAGAGACCAAACTCGGAACAAATTAGCAGAAGACAAAACTTTTCCATATTCGTACAAATCACGTCACAGTCTAACGAAGTGTCATCAGAGTGAATTTGTGCTTACCAGTTAACAGGTAAGTTCACCACTGGGACAAATTTATCAGCGTTTTGCATGAAAAAATCATCACACCTCGTATAGCTGCAGAGGTGTGAAGGAACAGACTGCCGTCCACATGAAGTCTCAAGGCGATATTGAGGCAACATGATGTGCTCAACACTTCATCATCAGTGTTGTAACTTCTTTTAGGATGCAAAAGATATACATTCCCACCACTCAGTGCTTTTGGGGCTTAGCTTTCCTGGCTTGGTAAGGATGTAAAAAAAAAAAGAGGTTTTCGTGAAAGAGGCACAGGATGTGGTTGGATGCCAAGTCAACCATGTTGTTTTGGTTTTCCAAGTTCAGGATGGCAGCCAAGAATGCTGGCCAAGGTGTGTGGCTGTGGTGTACTGATGCGGCAATCATCCGGGGGATGGAGGTAGGGGAGGGGCTGCTGGATTCAACATCACACCGTTTCATCACTTTGGCATCAAACAGTTTGACGAGCTATTGCCAAGACGGTTGGCCAGCAACGCCACAATCCTTTGGTGTTTGGTAATGATGAAGGTAAAGGTCTCTAGTCTATCATGAGTGTTTGGCTTTGTATCTATTGAAGGGTCGAGGGGCGTAGTCTTAGTTTTTGAAAGTGTCATCGGTAGATTATTTCTTTTTTATGGAAATTAAAAGAAAAAAATCAATGCAATAATCAAAGTTTCCCACTGAGTTTGCTTTCGATTAGGATCTGTACTTTTGCCAAAAAAGATGAAAAGTGATTGTTATCATGGTTGTGAAAAAATATGTCTACCAGGGAAGCACAACCTGTTGTTAAAATTCCATGACTACTCTATATTTTTAAGTATTGAGTTGACTCTGTTCACTGAATTTGCACAATTGTCGAACGAAGATCTGACCAACTACAGTAAACCCTGGTACATGAGGGTTGCTCCATCAGGGTTGTACAGTAATGACTGAAATATCGATGTTTTCTGGGAAATTAGCCTCTTTTTTAAGACTAAACAAATGTTTAGTTTCATTTTCTGAAATTTGGTCAAGTTTCCTTTGCCCAAGTTTTACTGTTGTTTTCCTCAATTTGATTTCGGCATGCAGAGAGTAGAGTCATTTCCACAATTTCCCCAAACAGAATGCCACCTTTTTGTATAATCATTGGAACTGTCTTCTAAATTAGTTGTCAAATAAATTAGAAGAAACTTATTGAGTCCACCTGTTTGCGTTTTTCAAAAATTGCTGTTGTGTGCTGTTGTTATCTTTTGGAAAGCTTGTACCAATTCATATCATGGCAATACAAAAAGAAACGAGGCTCTTTTAAAGATGTGGTGTACCAGTAAAACACTAAACTGATTTTATCTCCACAGTATTTCACACCTAGCATATCTAGCCATTTTCACCCCTTCGAATTAAAGAAAAAATCAAATTTAGTAAATTTTAGAAAAAAAACTCCACTATAAATACCTTTTAATAAACACTCGAACATGGCAGGTAGATCAGCTGAACCCTACAAATTTACAAATGAGAGACAACATGCCACTAAGAGCTCTCACCTGATGCGGGGGAGGTGCAAGGAGACTGGAGAAACAGCAAGGAGGTACGTGCAAGATGGACAGAATGTGTCGCTTCTTCTGTCTATCTGCCTCGTCAGTTTTGACGTGGTGAGGAGTGTGAACCGCGCACGCTTTGAAAAAAACGTGCGGGGCTTTTCGGCTGCACACTCAAAGACGGCGGTCAGGGTGAGAAATGTGAATCATACACACAAGTGGACGAGGTACATTCAGACACACATATTTAAAATTAGACACATTAGCATTTAAAAACTAGTCTAATATAATGAAGCTGTTTTTCTTTCTTTTACTTTGACAAAATGATTGTCAGACAGGCCATTCTGGGCATACAAAGACATTTTTGGGGGCCTATGTTCAAGTGGAAAAACCACACTACTTATGAACACGTGGATTAACCAGCTGTCTTATTGTGAAAGTGAGTTTAAATCGAAAGCATTGCAAACAAATGCTGATAAATATATAGCTATATACAGTATTTATTTTTCAATTCTTGTGCAATCCAGTATTCCAACGCAATATCATTGGCACTACAGTATGTGTTCTAAAAGAGTTTCATATTAATTGCTTCGTTGTTAGAGTGTTAATGCTTATTAGGGCACCAGTGTCAATGCAAACCATGATAAAGCGTTACAAAAAATCAAAAAGACACTTGATAATTAAGAAGCCAAAGAGCATGTGCTCTGGCACTACCCATTGTCCGCATACGCCA
The DNA here is from genome assembly GCA_902685375.1 of Neostethus bicornis. Taxonomy (NCBI): domain Eukaryota; kingdom Metazoa; phylum Chordata; class Actinopteri; order Atheriniformes; family Phallostethidae; genus Neostethus; species Neostethus bicornis. Next base: position 9,287,108 of record LR738563.1, read on the forward strand.
TTGGTAGCACCCAAAAAAACTAAAATGCCGAACAAATAGCTGAAAGTTCAATTGTTTCACAATTTGTGGTCTATGTAAATGCATGTTTTTGTATTTAGAAAAATGCTCAAATCAAACTTTTTCCGGAAGCACTTTTTGTCACAAACAACAACAACTAAAAATTATTTTTGAAAGCCTGAAAAATACAGATCAAGAAGGTGGAAACAGAAGTAAAAATACAATAAGAAAAAAACAAGTTTTGAAGTTTATAAAATGTAATTGCAGGCTGCTGAGGGAAGCGGAAAACTGAAACACTTGTTCCAAACTATCTTTCACACACACTTACACACATAACCATACAGTTCCTCACAATACCTGGGGAGTGTGGATATGGTGCTCTCCTCTTTGGCCAGAGGCTGGTAAATAATGGATGTGTTGGTGGTAGCGCAGGCAGTTTGAAATGTAAATGTGACGGGTGGAGAGTGGTGTGTGCGTGTGCATGGATGGATCATGGGTTGGTGTGTATGTGTGATGCTGTCACTTGAGGCTGAGGCTGGTTATGTGTTTTGAATGGTGATGGACCATCTTTGCTGTGGAGAAGATGGAGAGGAAGTGTCGGACGGAGGTGTGCGGATACTTTAAAGAGGAGTGAATGTAAAAGGAAAGTATAAAGGAAAGACAGTAGAAGGGATGAAGAAGAAACATGGAAGAAGATGAAAATTGCTTGTACTTCAACCCAAGAATGTATAGTAACAGCCCTTGAAAAGAAGAAAGTGTTGAAGCCGGGTAGCAGTTACTTTGTGGCAGTTGGCAGTTTTTTGGCAAATCAACTTCAAAAAGTCCATACTTTGTAATGAAAAAGTTTAAATTGTCAACTCATTTTTGTACCCGGGGTTTATACCAGGGAATATTGTGGAGCAGGTTTGGAGGCTCCAAATTTTTCAATTGTAACGTTACTCAATTTCTTTTGTCGTCCAGGATTTAGATGTGCCTAAAATCTTCAAATCTGACATTAGAGAAAAAGATTTGTTTCAAATGGTTCAACACAACAGTTTGTTGTTGAGTTCTTGCCAAATATATTACGATTCAAGTATCCTGACCTTAGAAACATTGAACGGTTCTTGCGGAATTTGGACGTTATTGTTTTATCAAGAACTCCTCTTCTGGCTTGCCTCATTATAAACCTAAAGGATGGTTTCTTAGTTCTATTTTAAGTTGAATCATATACTTTTGCCTTTCCTGCCTGTATTTCAGCCAAAAAAAAATGTATTACTGTGCTGATATTTCTCTGCACTTGGCCATATTTGTTGAGCGACGTCTGTCTCACATATTGCATCAGGAAGGTTATCGGCCCCTGATGAGTTGTTTATCTTCCGGTAAGAGTGATTTGTGCAAAAACTAAATGACTGGTCTAATGGAGCAGTGGAGGTCAGTGGAAACATATGGCCGCAAGTGAGTTTGAGAAAAAGAACCCGCTGAGGATACGCCAGCTGGCTTAAACATGATAGACTGAGGATGGATATAATGTTGGGGAAAAAAAGCTGGTAAGGTAAAGGTTAAGAGAGTGAGAAGAGAGGATGAATGAAGGACTGAATGAATGGAATGAAGGAGGTGTAGAATAAAGGAAGCAGAGATGGATGGAGAGTGAGGTGGGAAGGTGAGACGAAAGGAGGGAAACAAACGCAGAGAAACTGGCATCTGTTGCCCTTGCAACCCCCATCGTCACCACTGTCACCACCAGCTCCCACTGGTGTGTATTTCAGTGTGTGACTGTAGGGAGATAAGACAGAGGAGAGAGCCCAGATGGTCTGAACGGAGAGTGACAAGTGGCTGTCAGGGGATTCAGACAGCCTGGCCCTCTGCTGCCCTGCTGGCAGACACATACCTCCATCTCTTTGTTGGACATCCACCTCCTGCGGGGCGTTTGATCCCACCTGTTTGTGGCCATTTCTTTGGTCTTTGGTATCTGGCATGAACAAGAATAAATATCTTAGTACGATGCGGCGCTTATTACTTCAAAAAGCCTGTGACTTTGTGCTGAACCACAGTGAATTTTTACATTGAGTTGCGTTGACATTGTCGTCCAAGCATCCGTTTGAAGCTTTTAGTCAACGGAAGGTGATTCATTATTTTATTATTAAAATTTGAATAACATGAAAAAATTTTTCTATTTATTCACCAATTTACAAAGTTGTTGGGTGAGCCAATGCAAGAACATTCTGAGACATCGTTTTAAAAAGCCACTACACCAGAAATAGCGTGGTGCTCCTACTGTCCAAACATGGTCTAGATAGATGCCAAGACTAAGAGTTACAAAGATGAACAGAAAAGATGTAAAAAAAAATTGTTGGAACTTTTTTTTATTTTCACAGGGAAGAATTTCAAGAATTTCAACATTTTGAGTAAGTAGCAATGATGTGGACCAAATTGTTTTGATGTCAAAATTCCCGCACAAATAAGATAAGAGGCAAAAGTAACCTTCTTAACAATATACGACCTTTAAGAAGGACTATGGCGCTGGAAGACCAGGTTCCGGCCATCTCTATCAACTGAAAAAGGCTAACCAAAACTGATGAATTACAGATTGTTATTGGTTGTAAGGCTCCAAAATTAATCGAATTGGAATACAATCTGGCTCAAACTGTTTTTTCAGGCTACGAACTGTTTTTGTTCAGTAAAGAAGTGGAATTTGTCTTAGTCAACCCAATGATCTCAAAAAATTTTTCTACTTTAGTTGATTGAAGCTAATGTAGTGCCATCGGTGGCATTGGGATTTGCATATGGAAGACAAGTTGTTTTGAGACCCATTCAAAGTACCTAGTAGAAAAAAAACAACTTTTCTTTGATCTATCACTTGTGGTTTTTACCAGGTCAAAGTACTTTTAAAACACCTTTGTTTGTGATTAACTTGGTTAGGCTGGTGTGTTTTTATGATCACGTTTTTAAATAAATACTCAATTGGTTAGGGCCTGAATGCACGAGGGAATTTCTGCTACTTTTTTGCTGGTTTATTTTTAATCGAATTAAAATAAATATGAGGAGGATTCTAAATGTAACGCTTCCAGATATACATGTCGTGTTCTTTGTCTTTCTCTGTCCCACTTTTCTACATCTCCCGCTAAACTCTCCAGTGTTTTAACACTACATGTGTGCTAACCGACTGGTCCGCGAGGCCAGTGCAGGAATTGTCGCGAGCAGTAAGCGTGTGTATTATCTGTCATTTCTGAGCCATGGGACTCAGTTTAATGGATAAGGCCTGCGGAAAGCTCCGACTGGCGGCCTCTTTATATCTTTATGGGTCATACACTCATCTTCCAAAACACCCTTAATACGTTTTATCTCTCACACCCCCTATTTTTCTTCATTGTAGACCGGACACACACACACAAGCACACATTCCTTATTCTAAATGACTTGTCCTTGATTTCTATGATCTGTGCAAGATTTTTTTTTTCTTTTACCTTTTCCCTTGAAATTTCTCACTCGTCCTTTTTGAAATGAGAGGAAATGAAGGATGGGATTTTGGGGCCTCAACGCCACGACCTTTGCAGTCCCATTGCAAGGCTCCCTGGGATTTGTAGGCGCCTCCGGACTCAGGGACACTGGGGGTCTCCCTCATTGGGAGCGTGGAAGTGTAAGAGGAAAAGAGCAAAAGAAGATATACAGAAGAGAGAAACTAAGTGTGAAGGAGTGTGGGGAAGAGTGTGTGAGGGTGGCAGAAAGAATGAGTGGAAGGGGAGAAATTGTAAGTGAGAAAAAGAGCAAGTGTGTGTGAGGGACAGCTCGTCCTTCAGGCTCACCTCGCCCCCCCGGGGTCTGTCTTCTCGGCGACGTTTTACTGGCCCCGGCTGACGGCCATGAAATGGCGAGAAATTTACTGCTTGGGAGCTTGTGGTTCGGCAGGCTGAGAGGACATGGTCTCACTTTCACTTCTGTCCATTTTTGCCTTCTTCTCACTTGTAGTATCACATTTACTGCTTGTACTTCTCAGTTAGCCTTTCTAACACTTATCTCTTCTAGTTTGGTCTTTTGATTAACTAGTAAATCCGCTGGTGACCATGAATGAGGGTCAGAATATAGGTCGACTGTAAACTCGAGAGCTTTGGGGATTTTTTTTTGGCTCAGCTCTTTCTTTATCAGAACAAACCAATGAAGCAAGTTGCCTGAAAATGTCCTTATCAAAATGTTTGTGGAACTTCCGAATTAGTTTATACCATCTGGTTTGTATGTGGTAGTGTAACAAAACTTTGATTTATTTTTAACAAAAACAACCTTTTAGTTAAAGCATAACCCGTGTCCAGACATCAAAGGATATGGATACGCCAGTATTTTTGCACATCATACTCTTTAACACTAAGACCGCCACAGCCATCAGTATGACTGCATATTACTATAATATGCTAAGATAGATTGCAGGTAGATTTAGAACGCAGCAGTACTAGAGTTAACAAAATTTGTACTCATTTTGTCGTCATCTTATAATGAAAGAGTAATATCATGACGATTGGTGGAGTCTTGGTCATTTGGTCACAACTAGGTTTTAAGCAATCATATGAGTAAGGTTTATACATTTTAGGCTATCAAAATTTATATGTAACTTTATTGTATGAATTTCCAAAAACTATTGACTTTGACCTTTTTGAGTTTGACGTTTGGTTGCACGACCCTCAAAACCTATGTTCGTTTATGGCTGGTGCTGGATAATGTTGAGCAGTTTAATAAAAGTCCCTCACGGGATTCAGAGATCTTGTGGTCACAAAAAATTTACAGGATCAGAGATGCACAAACATCCTGAGTGATTTACCAATTTTTATAACTTTTCTTTTGTTTTTTTTGTAGTTTGTCAATTTTCTTCTTTTATGTGTTTAGAATTACACTAATACACTGAATTTCCACCTAAACTGAAATGTTGTAGTTGGAAAATTATTTAAACATAACATTAGGTAAACGTATATATATATATATATATATATATATATATACAGTATATATATATATATACAGGTATATATATATATATATACAGTATATATATATATACAGGTATATATATATATATATATACAGGTATATATACTGTATATATATCATGTATTTCTGGTCATTTTTAGGTTTTTGACATATTCAAACAAATAGCTCTTTTTCAAAAAGTATACAACAAACCCTAATTATGCAAATTTTCAACCAGAAAGAAAAGTTTTTACCAAACATGCAAATTTATGCCTTTTTAGAAAGTCATTTACATAAAACAAACCTAATTTGTTTTGTTTGAGTACTTCTTTGTTGCAATGATGACTCAAACAGAAAAATTCTAAATCATCTTCCTGTAACTGAGTCATTAAACTATTGGAAAATGAGTGAAAGCCTTAAAATAGACTTCAGAGCTCTCATGTGGTATGCATACAAAGCTCCTTGTGGGAGGTATTAGAATTTGAGTTGGTTTGTCTTCGTTTCACATTCCCTTCCATCTGTTACAAATGTGATCGGTCTACCACGAGTGCTTGTCAGAAATTTTTGGCATCTGCGAAGAGTGCCACTACCACAGGATTTTGGTAAAATGTCGCTCTTGTGAAGCTTGATAGTGTCAGGAAGCAGTTGACGTCAATTATATAGAGGGGATTTGTGAGCAGCTTGAAGTATAGCACAAACGCAAGACCAAATCTCATCTGATGTACAGGTAGAAGTAAAACGTGAGTAATTGTGCCCTTGCTTAGTTAATGAAAATAACCTGGTGGTAAAAAAATTTTGAACAAAAGAAGTACAACGAATGACTGAAGTCTCACCATGCAACGCTAAGGAATTGTACCGATGGACCTTCACTTGACCCATCTGTCATGACCTGAAGCTTTGTCAAAAATTGCCTTTGTGAAAGTCAGAAGTCAATTGCGTTTGTCATAGAGTCAGTCTTCTGGACGAAGACAGACTTGGATCTACGCAACGAAAGCCTAAATAACAAACACAATATTTTGTGATTTTTTTTTTTTTTTTGGCAGATAAACTTTAAGACGAGGACCAACATTTAGGAGATCATTTAAGAGCGTGTAGGTTGTAGAAAACCAGCTCACATTCGGTAGTCAAACTAGAATCAAAATTGAACGGAATTGTGCAGAATTGATGAAGCTCGCTACAAACAATGGATTATTTGAGTTTGTTTTCAGGGTAATGTGACCTAAGCTCAACGTCACAAAGTTTGAGGTTACAAACTTTTGTTAACTTGATATCTTCCAAATTAGTGAAGTTACCTCCTAGTTGTCATGTCTTTTTACCACAAGTAGAAAGAAAACCACAGTCCTACAGTAACTCAACCTACTGATTTGTTTTTTTGTTTTGGAATTCTTGACTACTCCTTCCGCATAGAAGCAACAACCCAATCTTGAGTTCATAAATCGGATCCCTCAAACATCCTTGTTGCGCCTGGAAACTCTAACTATGAAAGTTTTTTTTCATCACTTGAACCGTCCAGCCCAACTAGGTTGCGGGGGGTGCTGAAGCCTGTCCTGGCTGATATAAGGCAAGAGGCTGGATATACCTCAAACAGGTCACCAATTCCTTACAAATTGGTATTTCCTTTTTCTGAAGTACCAATTACAAATTGGTAAGGAATTACTAATTTCTTACCAATTAGTACTTTTTTTACCAAGTGAGACTTGTGAGAAATATTCACATTAAAGTCAACCAACGAAATGGCGATCACCTTAAACTTGGGCTTTGTTTGATTGTGGTCCATTCAGCTGTTTAGATGGTTTAATTCTGATGACGATTTGCATTGAAAATGAACTATTTAGATTTTTTTTTATGAAGGATTTGTTATCATCCAGAGGATAAGCTTTGGGTTTTTTTTTTCTTGTCAGAAAATGTGGCTCAATAGTCGGATGCGAAATGCTCTGATAATTTTCTATTTCCCGTCTAAAATAAGCAAGAAAGTGTGTGTGTATATGTCAGTACAGTCTCAAGCATGTCAGCCGTGAAAGGCCTCTACATGCCGTTTGAGCTCTCCTGAGTGAGAGAAGTGTGACAAACAGCTCAACAGGCTTTGGCACGCCAGCTGTCCAGAAAGGACACACATGAAGCCTAGAAAATTCACACACATACACAAACTGGACCATTCACATGCACGTCTAAGTGTAGGACTTCTTGGATATGCTGGAACGCGCAAACACAGGCCGCACACACATCCACACACTCTGCCAAATGTGGAATGGTAATCTTTAGTAATGCCACTGGTCCTGGGGGTAGAGCATCTAAACGGTGCCAACGACCACACAACATCAGAGCCTCGGCGCCGTGCCTTCCCGCAGTCGTCCTCTCCGCAGGCAGGGAATTCACTGTCGGACAGGAAAATATTGACTTTTTTTGGCTGGGGTTTAACATCCGAGAGCCTGGGAGACACTATGCTGCTGGAAGGGAAAAGAGTTTAACATAGAAAAGTGTTTAGCTGAATGTTAACGTGACCTGCTAATCTTAGGTTGTCATGGTGAATTTGATCAACAGGTATTTATACGTGATGTTCTCCAAATCAAGTGGAAATGCATTTATTTAGATCACTTTAAAAATATTTAAATTGGTTACACATTTTTTATTGGATTTTGCTTCTTTGCAGCTACAAGTGCTAATGCTTTTACAGGCTAATGACCTAACTAAAGTGCAAAGCCGTTAAGGTCAATTGCAAGAATTGAGTCTACCTGTAAGCTAAACCGAGAAGAAAATGTTTGTACCTTAACTACCAGGCAAAGCGCTACATACCATGGCACAAACAATTTACCTTTGGTTTGAATAAGTTTTAACTCAAAATGGTTTGTCCAAATCATAAAATCAAGCACATAATGTTATTATTGTGCAAATCTGAAACCATGGTCTTTGACCAGAAGTGGGTGAAGTGCCAAATTGGGATTCGGAGAGAGTGATCCACAATCTTTTTCCTTCTTGGTCCACTTGATAAAGTCTTACCTGGCCTCTGGCAACCCCAGGAAAAAAGTCTAGCTCTGCCACTGGTAACCGTCTCATTAACGTTCATTGCTAGCCACACCGAACCAGACATATGAAAGGGGCTATAAATGAGCTTTGGCTTCAGGCTGAACACCTATTCAATATTAAAAGCTAGTTGTTAACCATACCAGCTGTGTGTTAAGAAAGAAAGAAGGCTCAGCAAAAAGGTCTTGCTGGCTTCAGGCGAAATTCTGCTCTCAATCGCCATCACATCCTCTTGCTGGGTCATAATTCTTGTTGAGCACCTGAAGAACTGTCATATTTTAATTTGATTGGGAAAACTGCAGCGAGGGTTGGTTAGGTTTTTAAGAAGAAGTTACCTTTCTTTCTTCTGTCATTGTTACATTTGGAGATTTTAAGATCTACGGGTCAGTTGAAAAGCAATTTGTTGTGGGAGGGTGCAAGTGATAGCAAAGTCGTTTGGTGGAGACCGAGTGAACGTTTGCTGGTTTCCTCCCATTTTTGTCCTTTTTGACCTTCTTTCTTCTCCTCGTTTCATCCTCTTCTTCTTTAGAGGAGCTTGCGGTGGAGGAGGACGACAACTGGTAGACGGCCTGTCAGGGAAGGAGTGAAATGTGTGTGTATGAGTGCAGCTTAGGGAGGGGTCGATATGATGAAGCTTCGATGTTGTCGAGATGGATTAGTTGCATGACTTTGAGAGGTTTGTTCTCTTGTCTTTGAGTGCCCTGCAAAATCATTTCTTTCTTCTTCTGTTCATCAACCCCTTCAATTCTTCACATCATCACAGTGAAAAGATGATCACTTACTTTTGAGGGATCCTTCGTTAGGACTCTGAACCTTGACAAGGTTTTGTCCAAGGTCCATATTTACAGAAGGTTCAACAAATTTTTTGCTAAAGTTAAAAAGAAATCAAATGGCCCTAAAAAAAAAAAACTTTTGTCTGATGGTCCATTGGTTGGTTTGGCCCTTACAAAAATCAGGGGCAATCGTTAAATTCAATTAATGGCAGTAATAGTTACTGTACTTTGGGGCAATCAACTCAAATAGTGACTTAGTATATGGTAACTGGTGACAAAGAACACAAAATTAAGTGAACTATCTGCTTTTGCATAAAATACTCATAAAACTTTTAGATGCATTGAAGAAAAGGGCCAAAAACATATAGCCCGTGTTTACTGTTGTCTTGCGCACAATCATAATTGTTTTGGTTGTTTACATCTAAAATGACGTGTTTTTTCAACACAATATATTGTGTTTTAAACCTCTTTTTAATGGTTCTAATGAAGTAGGACCAGATTTGTCATTGTCGGCAGAACAATTTTTTTTTAAAACCCGGGTTTCAATCCCGATTAACTGTGTCTAATAGGACTTCTGTAAAACTTTTGGGTTTAACTGCACAATACATTGGTGTTTTATTTAGCAACATTTTATAAAGACAAGTACTTCCTGGTTAGCTTTGTATGAAAAGTTGTGCTTCAATTTCTCAGTTTTTTTTCAACATGGGTGGGGTTTTTTCCCCTTGTCCTTTTTCACTTTGGGTTGGCTTTTCATTCGCAACCACAAGGCCATTGAACAATGCAGACGCAGCTATCAGCCAATCACTGAGTCTGCTGGTATTTATAACTCTTAACGCCTTCCACATCTTCAGCGACGGTCTGAAGAAGAGGCGGTTACGTTTCTTTGAAGCCAGTTTGTCTGTTCCCCCAAATCTCCCATTTCCAGTGTTTTCCACTCCTTTGACATGTTCCTCATCTTTTCCCGTTTCATCTGCATTCCTCCTCCTCCTCTGCCTCCACTTCTCTCCTTCCTCCTTTTTCCTACCACTTCTCTGGCTGTCTTGCAGTGTGATTGATGTTGTGAGGTAGCATTAACACTTCTCATGCTGCTAGTACATGGAAGGAGGAGGAGGTGGCGTAATGTACATGAACGATTGATTACCTCGCCGCTCCACGCTGATGACTTCTCCAAAGATGGTTCCCTGGGAATCGATAACCACTGCTTCTTTCTTTTTCTCCCAACCCCCACTCATTCCCTCAAACTTCTCAAAGCAAGAAGCTTGTGTAGCAGTGATGAAGGAATGGCACATTTGCATATGGGAGAATAATTAAAACAAACAAAGTGAAACTGGAACCCCCTAAAGAGAGGAGCAGGGAGGAGGAAGTGAATAATGTGGGCATAGAGAGAGGTTTAATTGCTCCAGTTCGAGTTTGCGTCATTTGTCTCCAACTCTCTCGCTCTGTCGCCGTTTCATTTGTCACTTTAGAAGAGACAAGAGTTTATGTAGGTGTTCACAGGATACAATGGCAGGTACACATCCGAAATCCCCTCACATGAACCATCATTTTTGGTATGGAAAGGTGACTTTGAGGTCTCCAAAATGCAAAGTTGCTACTTTATTTTAAAGGCCTTTAAAGAGTTGTTCAAAGAGTCCTATTCTGAGAGAGATGTTCAGTTCTTTTGCGGTTTATCTCTCTAAAGTAGTCATTACGCTCCAAGAGCTACCACATTGGCCACTCACTTCTTTCTCATGTGTGTGCAGGAGAGTACAAAGTGTGTGTTTTGTGTGTATGTGCAAATCTTTGTCTCGTTCTGCGTGCACGGTGCTTTTTGAGCAGACTCCCTGCTGTTGCCGCAGGGTGCGAATCGTCACGCGTCGAGGTCCGTTCGCTACGTTAGCACGGCGCTGGCTAAAAATCCACTTTCAGCAGAGCGTTTGAAGCCAGAGGATGAAAGACTGCTCTCTCTTGCCTCCCTCTTCTGACGCTTCTGATGGACAACTCAATGGCCAGCCACTTCTTTAATTAAAGGCACAGTCTGCTGTCTTTTTTTTCTACACATGAAAGAGTGTTGACCCCATGGCTCTTTGGGCATCCAGCACCAATGTGAACCCAGTTAGGTCTTTAAGGATAAAGATTGTTTGTATAATGTATTTACACATTTGTTTTAGCCCATGAAATCACATGAGAGATCTGAACCAGTGTTTTCTGTGAAGTTTTAGGTTAGGAGTTAAAAGATTTTGTGTTATTTGGGTTAGCGTTGATTCTTCTAAAGTTGTTCATCATCTAAAATTTGTTCACGTAGTTTGCAACTGAAAGTTTTTACAGCTGATGTTGTTTTGTATTGGATAGCTTTTCAAAACCTTAAAAACTGTTGAGTCGCATCTTGGTCAATACTTTACCTTCTTAGACTGGCACGTAGGGATGTGTATCGAGAACCGGATTCTTTTGGAACTGGGTCCGCGGTCGTCATTTTACCCGGACCGATAAGCAGTAGCAGATCAGTCCAAACGGATCTGCTATCGGTTCTGGTCACGCCATGCACAACACTTTTCACTACAAGCAGAAGCACCTCACTGTCACCGCCCCCTCACTCGTGAAGGAGCGGTGAGAGATACGTGTCGATAAGAGAATCGTTAAAGACCTGAATTGTTATGCAGTATCAATATGAGGACTAGTATTGATAAAACTTTATCTATGCCCATCCCTACTGGCAAAGATGATAGTCTCCAAGTGTTGTGTGTTCAATCAAACTTTTGCAAAAAGAATGCATTTTAATAAAACTACAATTACAACCAGTTATGTTTGACTTTCAGCCCAAAATCAAATAGCATATAATCTATACGGTAGTTTAATCAAATGAATCAAATGAAAATGATGTAATTAGTTGAATCCAACAAATGTAGATTGTCACTCTTGTTTTATGAAGTTCTTCACCTTTTACTTCTCCTGCTGCTTATTTGCTGTTTTGTAATGGGAAAAAAAATATGTTTTCTGTTAGGTAAGTTTAGACAAACCCATACATGTGCCCAAACTTTTTTGTACCTAATCTAAACAAAGTCAAATTGAGTTTTGAGTCTTGATTTGAGCCACTTCAAAATTGACTTTAAACATGTAAAACATGGACATTTCCTGATGTTTTTGTTTATCATACTTATCAAATGGGGAAATTTTTTTTTGTCGCATTGCACCTCAGCTGACAGCCATGATTTCGCCAATGGTGGGAGTACCTGGGGCTTAGGTGTCTTCTCCATGGACATTGAGGCATGGGTCATACAATTAGAATAGAGTTATTTTGCATGAAATGGAACTTTTAAAGTTGAAAGGACGCCATCTCTTTTGGACGTCTTGCCGGTCAGGTATTCAGAGTGGGTTCTATTTACTCACAAACATAGGAATAGTTGGTACAATTTCAGATTTAACTCTCCCAAAAATAATCTTTGAGCATTTTGGGGTCAGATTAACAAGTAGTTAATTGTTGTTCTTTATGATGATTATCACTTTTAGCATTCTCGTTGTTTTGCTTTATTTTGGCTTGTTGTAAGGTCATGTGACAAGTGTTTCCTACTATAGTTAAGAAAGTGCAACCAAAGATGAGTAGAGATGTAAAAAACATGCCTCAGGTGCTCTCAGATCCTTTAAAACATTCTGTGAAAAACAAAAGAAGAAAAACAGATTCAGCTTTGTAAACGTAAAGTATAAATATACTGAATATTGTCGTTTGCCTGCACGTATACAACAGCTGTGTCTCTCGTTTTCTCGGCTTTAAGACTAAATTAGCTGATTTAACCAAAGCTGGCATTAAACCCTCCTCAGCGAGAGTGAGCTAGCATGTTTTTTTCCCCCTCTTTTCAGATATTTGTAGTCTACATTAAGATTCAGCTGAAGCAGCCCGGTTCACACTCTGTAAGGAACTCAACATCATTCGAGCTGGCTGTAGCTGCGGGCAAAAACAACAAAGCTTTAAACGCGCGCTGTCGAAGAAGAAACACTTTCAGTCTCTCAGAGCTCATTCTAATCTTGGGCTTCCTGTTTTTATTTCTTTGTGTGAGTGTGTGTGTGAGTGAATCTCTCAGCTGTGTAGCATTGCCGCATGCTCCATGTTTCTGCTTGCTGGGTATCCTGGCATCTAGGAATCCAAAGAAGCAAGCGTTACTAGTTAATGTACCTCTGAAGACGTTTAAGAACGTTGTACCACAGATGGTTGTGCAAGTGTGTTTGTGTGTGTGAAACAAAGAGAAAATACAGCGAGGATGATGAAGGGAGGAAGGTAGGAGACAAGCTGATATGCTTTTAAGTAAAATTGAGAAAACCATTCACCTTCGAAGAAAAATTCATTTTCTTTGCCTCTCGTCTGGTTTCAAACTGTTTAATTTCCCAAAACAAGCAAAACACTGTCATAGAAGTTTAGTTGTTGTAGTTTGCAAAGGTTTTCAGGAGAATCATGACTGCATCAGTTCCAAAAAAGCAAAAAAGTTAGACTTCGGACTCAGGGAGTACTTACAAAAATCCGAGAGCATAACTGACTGGACACTGTCCAGAGTACTTCAAGTGTACTTTTAAAAACTTTGTCATAAAGTTCAGAAGTTTATTGAGCTTTTGCCCCTTGGCTTTTAACAGTAAGACACTTGCCTACCATAGAATGCCATCATGGTTATTGAAACCAGATAAGAAAGAAAGCATTAATGCGTCACAACCACTAGACAGATTTTCCAAGTTCCAAATATCTCAGAAACACTGATTGTTTGAAACAACTACTGCATAGCGTCTTTAAAGCCAATTACTAAAAATTTTTCATCCATTCTGAGGCCCTTAATCCATCACCGAGTCATCGGATGGATTGAAGCCTATCGTTTCAGGCAGGAAGTGGAGTACATTTTGGACGCATCACCAGCTAGTCAAATTTATTTTAAAGACATTAAATAAATGTGGCAAAGAAATAAAATGGGCCAGCACGGCGGTGCAGTGGGTAGCACAGTGTCCGCACAGCAAGAAGATTAGTGTTCGAGTCCTGGGTGGGTTGAGGCTTGAAACACTGGCCATGCTTGTCAGGTTGACTGACCGCTACAATTTTTTTTTTTTTTTGTATACTATATTGATCCCTCACCGGGGAAATTTGTGTGCTGCATCACACTGCAGATGGCGCCACTAGTGGGAGAACGGGGGTTTAGGTGTCTTCTCCAAGGACCCTAGATGTGAACTCTTGGGAATCGAACACGCAAATTTTTGGTTAACTTCCAGTCCGAGGTTGAACGCTCTATCACTGAGCCACCACCTCCTCCATTGCCATTGGGAATGAGTGTGTGCGTGAAGGCCTAACTGTGTGTGTGGCCCTGCGACAGACTGACGATCTGTTCGGGGTGTACCAGGCATCTCGCCTCAAATCAGCCGGGATAGGCCCCGGCACACCCCGCTACCCTATTAGGGATGGACAGTTCAGAAGACAAACCATCTTCGTTTTATTTTTAATTGGTTATAAATTACATATTACAAGTTAAATTAAGAATTAACCCAAATTTATTTAACAAAAATGTTTGTTTTTGGAAGTTTGCTTCACCCAGGCAGGTCTGTTGTCTGTCGCACCTTCTCCCCTCCAGGGGACAGTGGGATGGACACTAACAGATTGGACCTCCCATATGGCAGCCAGCTTCATCCTGCGATAAATAAACTGCTGGCTCTTCTGACCTCTGTCTGCACTGAGCTCCAAGCGAACATGTGCTGCTGCTGGATGGGAAGAACTCAGCAGGAGAGAAAAGGTTCCTCCTCTCACTCACTGCCTCCCTCCCTCCCTTCCAGTCCATCCTCACCGGTTTCTCTTCTCCACTGGAGTCAGCGGTCCATCTTGTGCTGCAGATTGCCTGTGACAGCCAAGCTATTTCAAGTCAACGGTTTGAGCTAAATTGGAGTGAGCAATACCACCTGTGCTTGCTCAAGGGCCGTGGTTCGAGCTGTTGCTCCGCCGAGAGGAACCGAGAGAAGGGGGAGGTGAAGCGAGCCAAGGGAGGGCAAGAAGGGGGGTGCAAAAAAGCTGCTACTGACGACCATCAAAGCCTCTGTTTCACATCCAATCTGCCCAGCTGGCTTCTCTGTGAGGAGGGGGATGTTTGGATCTCTCTCACTTTCTCTCTGCAGGTGCAGATCTTCTCTTTATCATCCCAGGTTTTTGCAGCTTTTCATCCCATCTCTTTCTTAATCCAACCATCTTTTTGTACTTTTTTCTCCTCGGTTCTTCTACACTCTAAAGCTTGGTACAAAAAAATGAGAGAAGTAAGAGAGTCTCAATAGCAACTGTAATCAATCCTGGAAAAAACAAATATCACAATAATCACAATCTTAACCCTAAAATCAACTTTAATCTCAATCCAAAACAAAGCTGGACCGAAATTAAAAAAGAGACGATTGCTTATTCGGAACTTTTTTTCTTGCTGAAGAATGTCCATCGTTTCTGGTTTGCGACATCTTTTTCAGGTTAAGAAAACTCCCACGACAGTAACAAGATATTTATACCCACACGTTGTTGTAAACTTTGATCTGTGCGAGGCCTTACCTACTCAGGAATTCATGATAATCTGTAGGCAGGCAAACACTCTGATTCATCTTACACTTATAAAACATGTTGTGCAAGATCGAAAAATTACTATCCACCGGTGTTCCGGTCCGGTCGCACTTTGTCCAACCTGGCAAACCAAAACCTGGAGTCTGGAATGGGTTCTCGAAGCTTGACCGTAGTGAAGAACACTAAACTAGCCTCTCTGTATTTCACTGGGTCTGAGCATGCACCTGGAGTTCCTCAAGCAAGAAACCGGATATTTCCATGAAAACCGCAAAAACAGAGGGCCCGAAGCACCTCCTCTAGATTGTCTCCTTCTCCTCAGCTCTCCCAGGACCAGACCAACTCTTCCAGCCAAGATGGATGTGGCTTTGAGAGCCACCATGTCAACACCGCGGAATTACTCCATAACCAGCAAGCCGTTGGGAGCTAGTCGGATGATTACTAAAAACAGCCGTCTGACACAAAACAACAAAGTTCAAAATGACGTCCAAAGTGCGCTCAAAATGAAACGTCCAGAACGAGACAAAACATAGCCAGAAGAAGGGACAGAAACTCAGCGAAAGTTAGATTAAACGCTAAAGTAACAGGAAGCACTGTAGGAGGGCAGTGCCTCAATTGCAATGGACCATATTGGTATGATGTGATAACTTCAATCAGTCCTTCCACTTCTGAACCGTCCATCCCAAGCAGGATTGCAAGGGGTGCCATAGCCTATTCCCAGCTTGCACAAATCTTTGTCAGATTTTTCTAATTTTGAACATTTTTTACTCAAAGCATTCTTTATTCTTCTTTTAAATCTTTCAAGAAAATAATTTGACTTAATTTGTAAAAATGGACTAAAAAAATAATTTAAAAATTTTACATGGGTATAACAATTCCAAAAAAACTATAACCTTTAGAAGTCACTTTAACCTCAAGATCTAAAACTTTTAAAACCATAACGTGCAAAATAAGAATGTCAGAGTTTGGATTACAATTGAATAAATTAGAGCCGGAAGAGATTAAAATAACATTTCTTAACCCGAGCAAAGTTGTAAAGAAGGAGGGCGGGGGATTCTGTCTGCGTTTAGCCTCCATGCCTCCATCGTCCTCCTGGGCAGGATACAGTAAGCATCATTTAGCTGAGAGAGCGGTGAAAACAGTGTGGGGTTAGCCACGAGGTCGCCACACTTACTGCACGACCGAGCTCATTTCCACCGCTGTCCACTGCTCCCACTTCCCCTCCGCCAGAGGAGAACTGCAGCCAATGAAATGGCTCATTCACTTTCTGATCACAGCCCAGCACTCTGTGCCTCTACACACTCAAACCGACACACACAGCCTGACTTCATTGTGAGGTTATTTGCTGTTTTTGTTCTTCGCTTTCCCAGTATGCCGAGACGTTTCCTCACTCCCTGACAGTTCACTTTCTTTTCACACTTGCCAGATTTACTTGGAAAATGTCTTTGGTTTTAAAAGCTAACAATGCATCAGAGACTCTTGATCAAACAAAAGTGTTTTTTTTTTTTTTATTATTTCTATCCACAAAAAGTAGAGTAAACCGCTGTGAATTTGCTCAGTCGCTAAGTATTCCACAATCATCCTAATCCCTTTCTCCAACTAATCTGATTAGCACAGCTAATGATATTTGAATGAATAACCCAAATGAGTGTGGTTGTCATAAACCACAAGCCTCTTCTTTCATACACAAGCTTGCTTTTTTCTTCTTCTTCTCGTTTCCCTTTTTTTTCTTGCAAACACGTACAGATTTCTGTGCTGGCATCCCTGAAGGCTCCTCAGTGACGAACCAATCCGCTGTTGTTGACTTGTACTGCTGCCAAATCTCCCTATGAAGATGTCTCATCAGCCAAATGGTCAAATACCTGAGAAACACAGCGTGTGGCGCGTTCCTTTGCAAGTGAAGCATTGAGTTAATGCAGCATGAACCCATTTACCGTAAAGGGAAATGAGGATTAGATTTGGAATGAGGACCATAAAACGGCTTGTTACTATATTACAGCCTAAGATTCAATAGTGTGAAACAGTTTTTAAGGAAACTTAATATTTGACTTTATTTGCTCTTAATAAGACTTTAAGCCCTCCTTTTGTATTTAACAACGTGCCACTTTTTGAAGACCTTTAGAGCTTTAAAAATCAATACAATAAAAAGTTTTAAGGCAGAGAAAGTTTGGCTTAGCTTCTTGAATTCCTAAACAAGAAAAGGGTTAGTATTTAAATCTATTGTGGGAAAATGCATGATTGCAAAGACATCTTTGGAAAAATCAAAACATGACTTTAAGGGGAAGTTCACCTTCTAAGGTTGTTTTGGGGGTTTTTTGCGGAAAGATTTTTGCTCGGTGTTTAATCGAACAGCAAATCTTCGATTAATCTCTGGAACAAAATTCCACCTGGATTTTTTATGGATCTAAATTTTTCAAGACTGCAGTTTTCAAAGTTTTGTTTACCTAAAATTTGAGGTTGCCATTTTAAGATTTAAAGGGCTTTTGTGCTGCAATGTGCCTTTTAACAAAAAGTATTCATCCCTCGGATGGGAAAATTTCTGTGCTGCATTGCACTGTAGCAGGCAGCCACAATGGCGCCAATAGTAGGCGAAACAGGGACTTGGTGTCTTCCCCAAAGACACGTAGGCATGGTCCTGGGCTCAGTGGGAATTGAATTGAACCGGCTTCTTTCAGTCCAAGGGCGGACAGTATTTTCACTTGTCCAACCTTTCCAATTTTGCATGTGCCAAAAGGAGACAACATCAATTCTTCATTGGGTCTACAAACCATTTACTAACTTTTGGTATGCCTGAATCTTTACTCTCGCTTGTGCTCTTTATTATTACTTTTGACTTGTTGGCCATAAAGATCACAAATTCTCAATTGGCCCTACAATGAATGTAGCTTGGTACCAACGTCCCACTTTTCATAGAGACTGCACTCATGCTTCAAATCTTTTGGGATGCCAAACAAAACAAGTACTGTACTATTCCCAATACTCATGCATGGTTGCAAAATTTGACTCAGAATGGTACCGGAACAACCGCAAGCCACACATTTGCGGTAGCACTTTCTATGAGAGAAGCATGGCAACTCGTGTAAATTTGATCATGTCAAGCCTGGAAAGTTCTGACTTATCTTTGTCGGACTAAGCTTTGATATATTCAAGTTTCAGAAAAAAAAAACAGGAGTGTGCTTCTATTAGAAATAATGCTTTAATTAGGAATAATACGGTACTATTTCTTTACGATTGGGATATCCAAGTGAGGAATATTCTTGCACCATTTATGTCTGTTTTGGTATCTGCGCATTTTTATCCAAATTGTTCTTGCTTTCTTCCCGAGTTTGTCTCTGCTCTCACTTTCTCTTGTGCAGTTCTGTGTCTCATCTGGGATCGATACCCTCACACAGAGCAGCCCTTTACTCACACTCTAGCCTGGCAGTAAGGGATTGCAGCGGGTCAATGGCTGGGTCCCACTCGGCTGATGGCCGTTCGTTAAAGAGCGGTCAACATGGCAGTGCTCGGTGTTAACGGTGTCAGGTCTGATACTCCCAGCGAGCCGTGCTCTCCTAATGACCACCCAGTCAATAGCCGTCTGGCCTCAGTACTGCCCAATCAAATTGACATCTTTTGCCTAGACCTCGAACCAATGAAGGAGTTTCAATTGGAAAGTTTCATCGGCGGAAGTACATGATAGTGATGTGTTCACAGATAGTATTGATTGGCTTGGAAATAAAAGGCATTTGGAATTGAATGTAAAAGATGACATTTTCTCATTTTATCTGTGAACATTTCTGTTTTCTAACCAGGTCTGTTTATGCAGAAACAAACTTCACAACGTCGATGCAGAACAATTTTTGTCATTATTTTGCCTCTATGACAAATTCATCTCTACTCCGGTGAACTATCTACTTTTCCCTCTTTCTGCTTGGGGTGAGATATTTTTAACAACTCTGTGGGGTTTCTTTTTGTGTGTTTCTACCTCTGTCTCTCTGCTTTTGTCAGCTTGTTGGCATTTCTGTTTGCAAAATGAACCAAACTCAAAATATTCCAGGAGCTGTTTGACAGGTAGTTTTTACAAAATAACGTGATTTTACTCATGTCAGGTTTAAATGTGCCCATCCTTCTGTCAGCGGCTACGATGTGATTTTGCGTGTTTAAGCAGGAAGTGGACATGATACGTAGATGAAAGGAGCTTCAGGACCACGTGGCATCGGCAACACTGAAGCCTCAGTTCTCTGTGTCTGTCGCCGAGTCCTCCCTGTCCGTCCATCTGTCCTTGAAGCCTCAAAGAGACATTTGTCCCGGCCACAAGGGTCATTCACATGCAGAGAGAAAGATGCACGCCCTCTTCTGAGTGGACAAACGAACACTCGGGAGTGAGTGAGGTACTTCAGAGTGCTTTAATCACATCGTACAATGGGAGAGGAGGACTTTGTTTTTAATCTAAATAGGACAAAAAAGGCAATGATTACAGTTTTGGAAGCTTCGTGTTTATTTCTCAGTTTAGATGGCATTTCAAGCAACGACACAATCCATGTAGAAACATGTTGCTAAAATATCAAAGTACTTTTCAAAAAATTATACACTTTATTTTGAAATCCAATCATTTCCGCCTAAAATTTTCAAGAAGTAGGACTATGAAAGATGTTTAGGCTTTTGGTTGAATTAGGGTTAGATATTTGTCCATGCCAGTACGTTTTGTGTTTCATGACTCCTTCCTTTTCCTGTATTCTTGCAGTGGCAAAAGAGAAAAGTCGTAACATATTTTAACATAACAAACACAAAAAAGTCCCTTCAAGTACAACCTACTGCATTCACATTCATATCCACATATTACAGACAATCACATTCCTGGCATCGCATAAACAAATCCCATGCATGATGTAAAATGTCTAGTTACATAAACTGATTTCTGTTCAGCCGAAATAAAACATCACATGTAAGTGAAGCTGGAGTATTTTCAGTGACAATGTGACATCCTGCTGTGAGGAAGTGAACAGGAGCAGAGATATCTTCTCGAAAAAAAAGAAGAAAGAAAAATCTACAGCTTCCATCCCTGAGCTTCAGACTGACAAAAATGTCTTTAGGTGGTGAGGATTATGGATTAATCTGTAATAACTAGTGAAGGAAAAGAGAAAGAGAGAGAGAAAACAGCCTCTAGAGTCTCCACGCTAGCTTGAGACATTGTGCCTCGTCATCTGATGTTCCCGCTAATATTCCCAAATTATATCATTTAGACCTGTATCAGCATTGGAGAATTAATCATCGTTTTTCTGACACTGCCCATCCCCAGAGTTCATTAAATAAACTATTTCTCCGGCTCTAATTTCTACAAGTCTCCCACATTTCTCTGTGGTCCCTTCACCCCGCCTTTTCTTGATAATCTGTTTATCCGTAAGTGTCATATTACATTTGCAAAGCAGCTGGGGGGGACCACTGCCATCATGTATGGAGGGGCTTCAGCCTGATTACCCTGCCTGCTATTTCAGACTCGTCAAATCCTTTTGATCTGAACTGTCTTTATAATCACTTCAGAAAGTCTACTGAGAATGTGAGGACTTTAAAAAGGGCTTCGGTTCTTCTACAAATTGTACATGTGTGTTGATTTTAGAGTCCTCTTTCACATGTTTGGAATTAACTCTTTATTCACATAAAGTGCAGCAAAAAATGGAAATGAAGTCCTGACCAGTGGAATATTCTAGTTATTTGTATGAAAATTACATAAAAATAGTTAAATAACTTTTGTAAAACTGAACTGAACTTGTAGGTATGATATATATTCCAAAAACGGTAATATGGTAATAATTGCTAATATGAGAACTCTGATAAATAGGTTTAAATATCAGATGAATGATTTCGGAAACAACAGAGTGAGAGTTTTAGGGAATCCTAGTGTCAATGAATCCTGGTACAACTGGATTCATTGACAGCTTGTATCTGGCTTGTATCTTTTTTATTTGTCTCTTTGTCCTGTTTGTCTGTGTATTAATGAACCTTGAGTCATAAACATAAAGATGATGATGAATTGTTCCGTTCCGTCATCTTCCGCTTGTTCCGGGGTCGGGTCCCGGGGGCAACAGCCTCAAGCGGGCAGCCCAGGCCTCTCTCTCCCCGGCTGCATCCTCCAGCTCACCTGGAAGGATCCCAAGTCGTTCCCCGGCCAGCTGTGAGACATAGTCTCTCCAGCGACTTCGGGGTCTGCCCCTTGGTCTCCTCCCGGTGGGACGTGCCCGAAACACCTTGCCCGCGAGGCGTTCGGGGCATCCTGACCAGATGCCCAAACCACCCCATCTGGCTCCTCTCGACCTGGAGGAGGAGCAGCTCGACATCGAAGAAGCGAGCCGTTTCTCTTCACAGAAATGCAAAAATACAAAACATTTAGCGAGTTGCGTTATTTTAATTTTGTATACTGAATGTATCCTGATTTTGCTTAAAAGATGGTCCAAGTTACTTTTATATATTTTTTATTTGAAAAATGTACCCACATTAAGGAAGAAAAAACACACTCAGCACTTGTAATCTTTCTAAAGAATATTAGCTTAGCTGCTAATCTGTTCAACCTGCCTCAAAGCAAAGTTGCCATCTTGGTTTTGTTAAGGCAGTGCTGGTTTTGTCTAATAAGTCTTTTTATTTACATACCATTCCTATCTTGATCACATTAGCTGTACTAACTGTGCACTGTGCTGTCGCGTAACAGCTCATGCGGTTAATGTCATCAGCCGAGCGACACAATGAGCTCATGCAGTTGTGTTGTGGGCAGACGACCTTCCTCAGAGTGCAAACTGAGGTTTGCTGCAGAACATGACATAATGAAGCACCGCTATGTAATTCTACCTTGAGCAAAGCACCTGTGTGGGTGTGAGTGGCCTTGTAATTACACCACAGTTTTACAGCCACCTCTCTTTTTCTCTTGTCTGTTCAATCCCACTTAGACCTGTTATATCACTATCCTTCACATACCCGCATGGACTCAGTTTAATCACATCTTGGGGAGAAAAAAGTCAACCTTTTGATGACGTTTGTACACATTAAATAATAGTTGGGAATCGATTGGGAATCAAAAATGGGAATCAATTGAATCCTCGAAGGCCCCAAAATCAAAAGAACACTACCCTAGATTCAATGTATAAAGGAATCCATCATGTCACAGATTATTTAGTAAAAACATAAACTTAACGTCGTCATGAACTCTTGACTCATTTCTAAATTTTTACTTGCAGTTAAAGATGCTTTTACAGCATTTAAATGAAGTTGAAGTCTAAAGCACAAAAACACCAAGAAACCATTTTGAAGAGCTGTTTTTTATGGCTTTACTTCTAGCAAAAAGATTAGCTTTGATAACTTGTCCTCACATTTCCTTCTTCAACAATTTGGTATTTAGTCTTAATAATAAATTATTGTCGCTCCATTTTTTGCAACAAAAAAAACAAAAGACCAAATCATCAACCTCACGCTGCCATGCTTTTGAATGGGAATCTTCAAATTTTGGTCAAATAGGGCTTTACTTTTCAAATTACTCAACATATTCTGGCTAGTCTGACATTTTTTTCCCACATAGGCATTGTTGTTTCTTATGAGCTCACTTATAAACAGAAGCTATGTTGTCATATTAATTTCAACAAAGAGGCTTTTTGTTCCAGTGCTTCTACACAAATCTAATTAAGAAGCTTTTTCTCAAACTAGACTTCTAAAATTGAACTTTTCGTGATGTTTATTGAAACTTTAAGTGTCTTGGTGTCTTGGGAGTTAGTATAGAAATACGTAACAGTGGCTGTATTATATGTGATTTAAGCAAGGATTCCTTGTTTTTTTCCTCTATGTAACAATTGCGATGAAGCTACATTTTACAGTGAAACAGTCATTTTTCCTCCGGGTCTAAAACTAAAGGGTTTCCATCTGAAAAAAACAATGCTGGGCTTTTAGTATATTTTAATCTGTGAGGTCTGTTGTCCCCTTGGCTTCCTCCTCCCCACACCCCACTTTTCTTTCTGTCTCTCTCTCTCTCCATCTGGGTGAAATTGTGCTCTAACTCTTTATATTTGCGGATGGATGGAGAGATGGAGGTGCAACCAAATGTCTGTGGAAGGGGTGGCGGTGGAGCGGGGTTGAGCTGGGAGGGGGGTGCAAGAGGAGCTCACCTCCCCATCCCTCCATCCCTCCCTCGCTCTGCGCTTCAACAATAGCATTTGCATATTTTTATACTCTGTCTTCCTCTGCCTCTCTAGCTTTCTCTCTCTCTCTCTGAAAGAAAACAGCCTGAAGCGTGAATACTCCAGCACGCTGAGGAAAACGGAAGCTGGGGAGATGGCGCGTCCGCTGTTTGCTGCTGCCGGAGAAAGATGGTGCCAGCACACACGCGGTTCACACTTACACACAAGGCGAGGCCCTTACCTCTAGAGATTTTTTGCATCAATGGGGGAGGAGGGTGGGATAGGAGGGCATCACAGGAAGACCTAACTTACTTTATGTGTGTAAGTGTGTGTGGCTTGCCTGAAAAAAAGGAAAAGAACAAAGAAAAGCAAGAAATTACAATTACATATATGTATTACATATTCATTACATATATTCCTTTTTTTATTTATTATTTCTTATTAAAGGATCAATACGTGTAACTTTAAAATACTAACATTAGTTGTATTTTTTTGCTAGTTTGATTTCATTTATGCGACACATAACCGACTTGTAGTTTTGCCTAATGTAATTTTTTTTGGTAATTTGAAGACCGAAAGACATTTTACCAAAAAAAACCCCAAAAGAACCATTAATCAAAATTACAAAAAGCTTTCCTGACAGACATATTTTCAAATCTGGTGAACTTTTATTTCCAGCTTAAGTCCTGTTGCAACTTTTCCCAAGTTTTTTTTTTTTCATTGTGTTGGTTATCAAATTTAGAACCGTTTTCTTTGCTATTTATTTACTCCTGATCATATCATAAGTAGTTTGGTGTGTTTATGCACGTAGTTATATATTTGTGATTATAATTTTACGCCGTGTTGTAACGTGAGGACATGTTTAGATATTTGTCAATTTACTTTTGGAACTGAAACGGGCATTCGAATTGATTTGTAATAATATCACCAAATTTTTGTTGTCAGTCCCATAAAGTTCCAAATAGAACAAATTATTTGACTTCTTGGTCAAAAAACTTGTTTTTCTCCATTTGTTTGTTCAAATCAAAATGATGAACAATTTCTGCACAAAAAATCTTCATTAGGAAATTTCCACCTTTTCTTTTTTTCTATAGATTTAAATAAAAAAAAAATAATCTTCTTTACCAATATTGATTAAATCCTAATTTGAACTCCTTTGTTGCAAAGTTTTCTTACACCTATTAAAAAAATAGAGAGGATGTACCTTCAAAAAATTGCTTCAATTGGAATGTTTATGTAATGGAATAAAAAATTGTTTTTATACTTTCCCACACAAATTTTGAAGTTTAATGGGCAAAAGTTTTTCACCTTTCTTACTCTGAATGTGCACACACACTTCCGAACTAAAAGAAAACTGGAAGTGAACAACTTCCGGGAAGTTCACTTTTCGAACAGTCTCGTTTTCTAACGTAAGTTACCGCGGATGCTTTTGACCACTTTGCCCTTGAAAGGCCCAAAGGTATTCTTTCATTGATAGTTGTTCCAATCGATGTTGAAGTAAAACATTAAAAGTTATTAGAATTGAATAGTACGTATTTCTACCTTACTATATAAACACTTCAGAAGTCGCTTTGAACATAATTAGCATAGAAGCAAATGTAAGCATTTAACTGTAGGATTTAGAAAACTTCTTGTAAAATACGACTTTTCTCATTAGAAATGGTCTTTTACCGAACACTTCCTGTCTTAGTCCAATTCTGCCACCTTTTTCTGTCCCTTGTGTTACGACTATTGATGTACGTGTTCAGTTCAGCTCTCAGTCAAACCTCTAAAAGCTTTTAGATCTGTTCCTTCAAACACAGTTTGTGTCCACTGCCTCTTGGCTGCGAACGTGTTTCCAGTTGAAAGGAGCGTTAACTCAAACAATGTGTGGCCATCGTTACTGAGCCGTAGCCGCATACAGCTAAGAAATGTCAACAACTGAGGCTGTGCTCCATGTAAAAGAACAAAACGGAGCCACCCACACAGTCTGATTGGCAGCTTGCTTCAAGAAAGTACTGTGTAGGTATACAGTACAACCCCGGCAAGTATGGACAATGGCAAAATCAAGAATTGTCTCCATTTCTTTTTCTTTGACTACCTTGTCATATGTTCAATTGTAATTTAGCTGATTCGTAAAATTTGTTTTACAAAGTAAATACAGTTGAATAAAAGGCTAAATTTAGATAAAAATTTAGCCCGACTCAAAAGTTACAAAGGAAAGCAATTAATGACTAATTGGAATTTTTGTTTCATGGCAATGCTACAACAAGATATGTGTTATTCATTGGTGAGTTTTCCCTTTTTTTGGTAAACTAATCCAAAAAAAGCTCTCCGACAAATGCAGCCATGCAGAATGCGGAAGGATGAATTTCAAAACAGTCGCCAACCACAGGCGTCACCGCAGAGAATGCTTTGCTAAGCTTTCGTCTCACACCTACACTGTGAAGGTTACATTCTGAGGATAACTAGATGCGCAGCACCGTACACAGGAGAGCCGCGTGTAATTTTATTTTGCATGACACCCTGTATTATCCAAAGTTCAGGCAGACAAAGAAGACGTCCCTATGGAAGACCTTGATTCGGTTGTGTTTGGAACAGGGTGCAAGCTCTCAGTCTTTTCCCTTGCTTTGACAATCAGCAGTGATATGGTTTGAGGCGATATATAAATACCAACATGTGTGGTGCCATATGTTGCAATAAAAAGTTCTTTGCCCCTAACTGATGACACGTTGTGTGTGACTATCTCTTTTCAGAAGGTGAGAACTTCCAAGAAAGATGTGAAAACTTTCGATACAAAGGCTGATAATCTCCTCGAATTCTCTAAAGTGTAGATTTAAATACCATTCTGCAAACATTTGGCAAAAAAAAAACCTGAAAAGTAAAAACCAAATAGCGCCTGAGGAGCATTTAACTTGACAGTGCATATTGAGACAATTTTCCGAGATGAACAAACAACAAAGTTCTGTTGTGCTTGAATCTGTACTTTATTGTTTTAGACCTCAAACAACTTAATAGTAGCTAAAGATACCCTAAACATAACAAACTGACCAAAGACGTTTACAGTTTCATGGTCGGATTTTGCAGGCCTTCTAATGTGTGAGCTCAGATGGGCCAGCGACTAGCATGCAGTCTACTGAAAGCCGCTTTTGTGATGCTGTTGGCTTGAATGCTCACACCAAGCCTGGACAAAGAAGGAGGGAGGAGATTGTGGGGTGGTGGGTGATGAGTGGAAGGAGAGCAGTGGCTCTGCAAATCTTGAAGAGTGTGTATCAAAGTATGCTCAGTCATACTCCCATAAAGGCTTTCCCAGCTGTCACTTATCAGAGTGTCATGTTTGTTGTCTCCACTCGAGATTGTCCCATGAAGGCATTTGAGAGCTTGTAAAGAATTTTTGGGTTTCTTTAACAATTTTGTGTAAATGAGTCACTTAACTTGACATAAATTACGAGGATACGCAATAATGTTGCTTTGATTTGTAGCTAATAGCAAGCATTTCAAACTTCCTAGCTTTAGATAGTAGTTAGCCAAAGCAATTTATGAGTAGAGCCTCTAAGTATATCAACCCCAACACTAACCGTAGCTTAAAGATTAGGCCAAACGCAAAGGCTCTGGAGGAGGCACTTTGTCATACAGCTGGCCAAGGAGCACCTTAGGATCGTTCTGAATAAGCTAGCACGATGGAAGTTTGTGCTTCCCTGCTGACACTGTCGCTCCCACATCTTGACCCCAGTTTAGGAAAAGACGATGGTACAATACAGCAAAGAGTACAATAAATTCATTCATGGTAGCTTGTATTAATCACTTTCTAAATTGTCAATCAATAAATAAAAGGAACTTTATTTATTGCCTATCTTCTTCACTCTCCTTCTTCTGTTAACCTCTGTCAGGTCCAGCATGACTAAACCAAATGGCCGGAGCACTGTAATCGATAGAGAAGTTTCCAAATGTCAAACGTGGGCATCAAAACAAGTTCTTTTTTCTCGCTTGACAAATTTGTCTAACTTAACTTTACGCACAAATTTAACTAAATATTTTACTTTGACAAAACTCTTTCGTAATTTTTCTGAGTGTAGTTTTAAAAGAAAGGCTTGAAAATATGCAGCTAATCAAGAGAAAGTTTTTCTTTTTAATAACTCTGAAGTTTTCTTGCTAAGCATAATTAAACACAAATTGGAAACTGGCAATATAAAAAAAAGAAAGATTTTCGCCCACTTTCACTTCTTTTTGGTTATTTCGGGAAACAGCTATAAATTCATAGAAAGTTTAAAAAGTAAAAAAAAAAAAGGTCTACTTCACATCCCTGGACAAAAGTACCGAATCAATATAGTTTTTCTGTTTCCTAACGTTTTAGTAAGATTACAAGTAATGTCCCATCTAAGCTGCACGCCTGCGCAACTGCGCACTCCTCGCAGATTAATAGCGCACAAGAGAATCTATGAAGCGCACAAAATAAAACTCATTTTAAATTAAAGATGGAAAAATGAGACAGAGTTCCTGAGCACGTCTCTTTCTTCATTCTTTCCATCAACAAATTGCTTCAAATCGCTGCTTCAGAGTTTGGCTCGTCACTGCTGCTGACGTCACAAAGAGTCAAAGTATTTGCTTCGCCCCGTTTTGTTCAAGAATTTGGTGTGTTTGCTCACACAGATAAAAAAAATAGAGGAAACATTGATTACCCAACAAGTATTTGGTTTCTTTTTGTTTCCATAAAATATGTCTGAATTTCTCATTTTACTTGCTGACAATGTTACCAAAACTTCTAGCTGCGGTTGTTATTTCCTCATCTTGAGAACCAAATGAATACAACGATAAGGGATAAAATTGTAATTTCATTTATGGAAATGGGAGAAAACCATGGTATACTGAACTGTGCTCCAGGAAAACACTATTTTAGTCTAGTGTTAATAGTTACCTCATGTTCATTAAACCAAAATGACCCACAACATTTTGAGAATTGATTAGTGTACATGGATCTTATGGACAGTCAAACTCCCTTTGATGATCTTTAGCTGGATACCATTAAACTTTTAAAACCGCAAGATATTATTGTTTCCCCAAGGTATGCTATCTAGTAATTAGCATCATAACCAAAATTACCAAGGATCTTGTATGTAAATCCAGGCTTTGTAATATACTGTAAACTCCATGTGGTTAAATTTACTGTTTTAAATCAACCCCACATTTGACTACATTGAGCATTAAATTTGCTTAGCTAATTAACCCCAAAAGGGTTAGATTCAGTAGGTAGCATTGCCTCACCCAAATATCCTCGGCTTTAGTTTCTATGACACAGTTTACTCAGTTTGTGTGTGTAGAAAATGCAAAATGGGACTGAGGTAGAGGAGGAGGGAGAGCCATTGAGAAGACGTATGTAAACCCATTTCCAAACAAATGGGCCTGACTGTGTGGTAATGCAGAGAGGTGCCATAAGCGTCCAGCGTGCATAATACCCGAATGAATCAAGATTTCCTTGCTGCCGAACATGACCACACAAGCTCACGCATGAAAATTGCGCATCAGCCATATCAACATTTGTCCACCCTAATCACAAAGTCTCGTCAATGGGAGGCAATGGGTTCATAGACACCTTGAAGTTAAAGCTAACTAGCAACACTTTGATGGAGACGCGAAGATGAAAAAATGTGGCCTGAGGAAGCCCAGCACCTTGTTGGAGCCTTGCCAACAAGTTTAGGTTTGCTTTTAATCATATTCGGTGAAGGTTTTAGAAGTTTTTCTTTTCCAGTTGGAGACTTGCATCTATGTCTATTAAAAGGTTTGGGGAAGAAGTTTCAGGGAAGAGGGTCTTGAAAAAGATGTCTCAAATTCCAAAATCAAAAGAAACTCGACATATTCACCCAACTTTCATTGGTCTCATTGGAGTTGCTCATTTTCTAAACAAACTGTTGAGTTGTCTACATGAATGGAGTGAAGCTGACTTGAGTTTTAATTCAGAAAATGTGTTTAATACACAGATGGAGTCTTCGAAGACTCCACAAGTGAAGCATTCCTCTACATGTAAAAGCACATGGCCCATGTGTTGTGCTCTGTGGAGCCAGGCGGGCTTCACCCCGAGAGGCCTGGCTCTGAGTCAGGGCCCCGACGGCTACTCCGGCTGCCCCTCGTTCCCCTCCTAGCGAGCAAAGCGGCGACTCTCTATGTGTCTACAAACAAACAAATGCACATTTGAGTGAGCTCACCATGGCTCTGGTGTGATGTAGCGAGACCTCTACAATGTGGCACCCGTAAAAACCGAGGGGAGACATTTACTTTCCCTCATGAATAACAAAGACAATACGCAGTCGTCTTTACAGCCCAGTCATTTTATTTGCATCACCTGACCTAGGAAACATGTAGCTGCGTCTTGAATTTATCATGTTATCTGTAAACATTTGTTGATTTATTTATTAGCCACTGAGGATTTAGCCAAACAGCCGACGTAATCACTGAGCAAATAGGCGCAAAGATGGAATCAGGAATTTGTTGCTGGTTGTGGGGTTTCAAGCAGATTGACCAGACTTAGTAGAGAGAAAGCAAGAAGCTTTGAGGTTGCAGGTTGGATGTATCCATCACAGATGGAGGATCTAAAGGGGCTTGGGTTTTTTTTTCCTTCTGGCATGGACCCAGAGTGCCTTTAGCTTCAATGGGGAATCAGAAAATGGCTGTTATTTGTACAAGGGATTTGTTTTCTGTTGTTTTTTTTTTGTCTTTCTCTCTTTCTCTCTACCTGAGCATCCATCCAATTATGTTGTTTGTCTTCTCAAAGACCCCTTCACCCCTCCTCATCCTCTGCTGCGCATTTTCAGAAAGTTAGATAGAACTAGATCCATTAGGTTGCGAAAATAAGCAAAAGAAATAAACAAAAAGAAGTAGCGACGTAGGGAACGGGTTAGCCTAAGGTGTGCCCATTCTTCTGTTATCCAATTTTACTGGGATTTGGAGTGATTTGCGCATGGTTCCCCCAAGGGAAATAAATACTTTGATTAATGTAATCCTGGACAGAGAGGTGCCCCCTCCCCATCCCTCTTTCCACTCTCCCCCTCTTTCTGCTTTCCTTCTATCCTTTGGGACCGCCACTGTTTAACAAACAAAAACAACAACAACAAAAAAGAGACTAGGACTATGGAATGGCGTGATCGGAGGACCACAAATCAAACACCCTAAGCAACTCCATAGATTAGATTTCCAGCGGATTTGCTGTTTATTAATTACCCTGCTTAATACACACTATCATTCTTGATTAGCATGTGTAATGTAGGATAACAGAAAAGGAAAACACGATAGTGTCCTAACGCTCATTTGCATAGCCAATAAACTTTTCATGGACCTTTCATGGAACTTCTGGGGGTTGATGGAGGTGAAGTCAATGGTTGAACTTAACCTTCAGAATCCTGGGGGTTTGTTTGGTAGACATTTTTAAACTAAACAACAACTCTTTTAAAGTTTATATTTACATGCTTTGAACTTTTGATTTCAGAAGTCTTTCGAGAAAACTTTAACTTAACCACTAACGTAATACACAATAACGTTATTTCATTGAAAGCTTTTAATGTTCAATGTTCCAACCACTGGAATTCGGTTCAAGATGCTTAAGTTACGCATTCAAAAACAGTTTGAGGCCATAAGATTGTCTAAACTAGCTTAGAATGCTAAATTATCAAAATATCAAACTCTGAATTTAAAGTGTGTCTAAAGTTTTTATAGAGCAATAGCTTTTTTCTTCTTTTTTTTTTAAAGTGCTATTTAGAAAAAAAATTAATGAAAGAGCTTGAAATTGATCAAAAATTAATTATAAAAAGTGCTAACAGGTTCTAAATTCTGATATTTTCTATGTATTGTATAGCCATAGGAGGTGAAATTGTATGGAGGATATTTCAAAATAAAAGCACAGAACTATTTTTGATTGGCTTTTTGTTGTGTGATCATTTTCTAAAAACTTTCAAGAACTTTTTATTTAATTTCAAAAACAATTTTTGATACTTTCTGAACACAAACAACATTTAAAGAGAACAATCTTCATTAATTGTAACTAAAATACAAGTTTGTCAGACATTTTTAATCCCAGACTAGCTGGATATAATATAAAGCCACTAAAGTCAGATTTAATCTTGACATATAATCTTAAATCAATAAATCCAGATCAGATTTACGACTAAACCTCCAGTTTATACCTCCAAGTTGGTGTGTTTCCAAACAGCAGGCCTAAAACAGGCCAATTACAAAGTAAGTAGTTGTTGGAGGAAATTAATAAAGAGCTTCTGTCTCGTTTGAATGAGTCGAGAAGAGGAAAAAAAAATCCCATTCATGTCTGAAATTGAAAACATCTTTAAAGCGTCTACAGATAGCATACATAGCTCATTTAATTACCGGTATACATTCATTAAAGTGCTGCAAGTTGGATTGAAATTATCGTTTGACCTGACAAACTCTACATATGTGGGATTATAGGCTGAACCGAAGGGAGGCGAATAAATCATCTCGGCCACAAGCAAGGACATCTTGATATATTTTTTTAAAAATTAGACAAAAAATGTGAAGAATTGCAGCAGTTTCATTTGTAAAAGGATGCCGTGGCAAGTTGTGATGGAAAAATTAGCCTTGATGACGAACAGCACAGGGATGTATGCCACCTATCTACACCACAACAAATCCTCATGACAATCCATTAATTTAATCCTACGATGTGTAAAATTTACCGAAAAAATTTAAGAAACCCTTTTGGTCTGGATGGTGACTCATTTCTGCGATGATAAAATGTATTTTTTTTGTGAAACGTTAACATAAGTGTTTTTTTTTTAAAAAAAAAGTCTTACAAGCAACAAAAAACTGGTTTATTTTCAAATAATGCAAAAATACCTGCTTTTAACCAGTTTTTTTCTTAAAATATCATCTGCAGCCTTTTTAAATACTATTGTTATTAAAGTAAAAACACTTTATGCACTTTTTAGATGTTTTAACACAACTTTAAATGAGTTAAAAAATTAATTCAACAACAAAATAAGGCAATTTTTTTTTTTAAAAAAGTGGGAAAAAAAAATAATTTGATTTAAAGTGTCAATAATTTTTAAAGTTTTTGTTTAAAAAAGTGTAAATGTTTGGTAAATGTGTGTTTTTTATTGCTGTTGTGTGTGTTTTGGAAGATGAGGTATCACGCCACCTTGTGGTAAACAGATACACTGTAAAAAATAAATCCATAAAAATAATAATAAGTTGTCTCTTTAAAAACTTTTATTTCTTAACAAAAGCTAGCTTTTTTTCTTGATATCGTCTCACGCATGATCAGTTTTATTGTTTTTTTCAAATAGACCAAAGTGCACAAATATCCAAGCTTAATGCACAAAGTGTTCCCCCTTTTCATCAGGTTCACCATGGTTACTGGTTGTGGGGTTCAGAAATGCAACTCCCCATCAGTGAAGGGAAAGCCGTGAGAAAAGAAAGGGAGGGGGATTTAGGGGGAAACTGAAAAAAAAAACTTTTCCTGAAGTCCAAATTAAAGGAATGAACCTCAAGATCACGAAAAAAAAGTTGTCTTACTCTTAAGAAATAAGCTTTTATTTTCTTAGAAAAGTTTAGAAATCGTAGAAAATTTTAAAAATAGAAAAAATATTCATCCATTTATTTCGGATTTTTTTAGATTTCAAGCTTAAAAACTCGAAGTTTTAAGTCTTCTTAAAATCTCATTGATTGCAGGGTTGTTTTTTTTTACTGCCAAACATCAGCTTCTCCATCTAGTCGCAAAACGCAGTGAAACCTGCGCGTAAAACGCTGCGTAAAAGCGCACGAAGACTTAAACCAACCACTGGAATTCGGTTTTAAAATTCAAAATTCTTACATTTTAGTGTCAGATAAGTAATAAAAGGAGTGTTAGGCTGGTATTTAAGGGTGTTTGTGGTGGAATGCGCAATTAAAAGCGAAAAACGCGCTCAAAGGAAAAATCTCTCTGGATGAGATTTGACTTACCTTTTTTTGTGTCGAAGGAGTCAAAAAATTTTTTTTTTTCCTCAAGGTGTCTAAAAATGGTTATCTCCTCTCCCAACGAGTCGCTGCTCCCTAAGATTTTCTTTCCTCAGCCTCAACTGAGCAGGATCCCTCCTCGACTGCCGCTATTATTTTCACTAAAATATATGAAAATTTATGCAAATGAAAATCAGCACTAACTGTTCGTCTCTTGTTATACTTGGGGATGATTTTTTTTTCCTCTCCCCCCTTTTTTCCCTTTCAGTCTCTCTCCTTTTTTTTTCCTCTCTTTGCATACAGAATAAAGTGAACCCCCTCTTCTCCAAGTAAGGGAACTTTGAAACCTCTTTTTTTCTGTATGATAACTAAATAAATCATACATCAGAAGAGATGTGTGACTCTCTTCTCATGTGGAATCCCGTCATTCTCATTTCCCTTATCCTGCTTTTTCAATCCAAACCCTTTTATTTTCTACGTATAATTCTGTCTTAGCCTTAGTTTCTCGTTATGACGTCATACACAACATGTAATCCAATGTAAACACCTCATTTAAACTATGTTGTCTTGATCTGAATTGAATCTGAAACCTTTTCCAGAAAAAAAAAATCCTTTGATTCCTATAGTTCATCTGCAAGTCGCAGGGTGCACCCCACACATGGGCCAAGTTGGGTGTGTTTCACGAAATAGGCCGAATTCCCTGCAAGGGATAGATGATGGTACATTATTTTTGAATGTTTGTTTCTATCAATATGAGACTTCTTGGTTTTATTTTTATTTTTTTTTTACAATCCCGACGATGTGATGCTAATTTGGCTAATTTGGCTCATTTTATTTTTCTGTTTTTCTTATAAAAGTGCGTGTTTGAAGCATCACGAGTAAATTTGAGACATTATTTATGAAATGTGTGCTTTGTATGGATCATTTTAAGAAAAAAAAAACGTAAAAAAAAAATTTCAAAGGGTAAAAGTAAATTTCTTTTTTTTTCAATTGTCACTTTTCACTTTTTTTCACTTTTCACCACTCTTGTGTATTTTAGTGCTACTTTAATTTCATATACTAGCAAGTTTGAGCGCCTGTTTTTGTTTGGACTGCAATTAAAAATCAGCCAATCGGAACAGCCGGAAGGGAGAACTCGTGTGCTTGGAGCTAGCATCTGCCAATCACGCGTCGGGTAGCCAATCAATGAAAGAAGAAGAAGAAGAGAGGATGAGTGGAAGAGGAAAGGGGGTAGGGGAGCGGGGTGGGTTAAACATGAATCCTAGGGGGTGATGAGAAATGGGCGTGGCCAGGCGTCCTATGATGGGGATAGAGGTGTGGGGGGATATTAGAGAGAGAGAGGGAGAGAGAGAGAGGGAGGAATGAGAGGAGCAGATCCTGATCAGCTCCCCACACTGTTCCTCTGGATTGTACTTGAACAGGAGTTTGCGGTTTGGCAGGTTTATCCACATCAAACCAGAACAAAGAGACATAGCGAAAAAAGAAGCGGATGGAAAGAAAAGAAGAATAAAAAAACAAGAAGAAAGGAAGGTGAAATTTTTGCATCCAAAAGGAACCTAAAGCAGAACTTTGTGGAGAATCCGGGTGATGTTTTTATTTTTACCCTCTTTTTTTTTTTTTTACTCTTCAACTTTTGTTTGGGACGCTTGGGTTTTTTTTTTCTTCAACAATCCTGATTTTTAATGTCCAAAAACTTTCCGACAAGCGTCTCCGTTATAATAAATGCGGATTTCATCTTTTCCTCTGCGTTTTTACGCATGGTGCTGGCCAAAAGGAGGAAGAAAAAAAACTAATCCCACTTTGAAAGTTTGAATAATTCATGAGAATCAGTTTGTTTGGAAGAAAAGTGACTGTTTAAAAAACAGAAGCGAAAAAAGGAGTTGGTTTTTCCGTTTTTTCTTTTTTTTTTTTTTTTTTTTTTGAAGAGGCATGGCCACCGCCGCTTCAAATCCATACCTCCCCACAAATAGCATCCTCTCCTCCGGATCCATCGTGCACTCTGAATCCGGAGGTGGTGGCATGCAACCCGGCAGCGCAGCGGTGACTTCTGGCTCTGGGGGGTACAGAGGAGACCCCTCTGTTAAGATGGTGCAGAGTGACTTTATGCAAGGCGGTGGCCACATGCTGAGCCATGCGCACCAGTGGGTGACCTCCCTCCCTCACGCTGCAGCAGCCGCAGCAGCAGCCGCCGTAGCCGCAGCAGAAGCCGGATCTCCTTGGTCCTCAAGCCCGGTTGGGATGACTGGAAGCCCTCAACAGCAGGACGTGAAAAACTCCACCAGAGATGATCTGCACACCGGCACCGCTTTGCACCACAGACCGCCTCATTTAGCTCCCCATCAAACCCACGGAGGAGCATGGGGGAGCACAACAGCGCACATCAACTCTATTTCGGGAGGTCAGCAGCAACAGCAATCCTTGATCTACTCCCAACCTGGAGGATTCACTGTGAATGGAATGCTTAATCCTGGAAACCAGAGTTTGGTGCATCCTGGTTTGGTTCGAGGAGACACTCCTGATTTAGAGCATAGCAGTCACCATCATCATCATCACCACCAGCATCCTCATCATCAGCATCACGGTGGAGTCAACAGCCACGATCCACATTCTGATGATGATACGCCGACTTCAGATGATCTGGAGCAGTTTGCAAAGCAGTTCAAGCAGCGGAGGATCAAACTTGGCTTCACGCAAGCGGATGTTGGTTTGGCGCTAGGTACTTTGTACGGGAACGTTTTCTCCCAAACCACCATCTGCAGGTTCGAAGCTCTACAGCTGAGCTTCAAGAACATGTGCAAGCTGAAACCATTGCTGAATAAATGGTTAGAGGAGGCTGATTCCTCCACAGGGAGTCCAACCAGCATTGATAAAATCGCGGCACAAGGGAGAAAGCGCAAAAAGCGCACATCCATCGAAGTGAGCGTCAAAGGAGCATTGGAGAGTCACTTCTTAAAATGTCCCAAGCCTTCAGCGCAGGAGATCAGCACCTTGGCGGATAACTTGCAGCTGGAGAAAGAGGTGGTTAGAGTGTGGTTTTGCAATAGGAGACAGAAGGAAAAGCGGATGACGCCTCCAGGAGTGGCGCAGACGCCGGAGGATGTGTACTCTCAGGTCGGCAATGTGAGTGCAGAAACACCGCCCCCCTCCATGGACTGCAAAAGAATGTTCAGTGAAACATAGAAAAAAGCACATCAGAGTTATTTTACATGAAATTAAAACTGATTAATGCCCACATTTTTTTTGATACTGTGATTGTGAGAATGAGACTGCAAATGTGTAAACAGACAAACAAACAAACAAAAGCTTTTTCCTTCCCCTTTTTTTTTTTTTTTTTTTTTTAAAAACTGGCCCTAAAAATGTCTTTACCTAAAAGGTTCCTTCTGCTTTTTTCTTTCAGGGGCATTTTTTAGTAGATTACTTAAAAGATGCAAGTGAAGCAAGCGACCAGAGGGTGACAACTACAAGTTCATTCCACCAGGTAATTTTGGCTCATTGAGAAGAAAATCAAGAATTTCATTTTTTTTTTTAAGCGACAGTTTTTTCTCCAACTGAATTATTCTGTGTTTGAGAAAAATGCAAAAACAGACAAAAAAACAAAGAAGCGGACATTTTGTATATTTTACAAATGGACCCTGAATCCCTTCTTTTTTTGCATCAATTGAAATGAAAATAATAAAACATCCATGAGGCTTCCATTAATATTTCCCCCCTTTTTTTGTGATTTTTTTTCACACACTTTTGTTGAGGATAAGGGATTTTTTTAGCCTAAAAACCAACCAGGACCAGGACTGATCTAAAAGATCTTTTTTATTTTCATCATTCTGATTTCGATTAAAAGGACTCCGAGAGTGGATTTTTCCTCGTTTTTGTTACAATTATTTTTTTCAACAAGGAAAAAAAAAGACATTTGCAAAGACTTGAGCTGCACTTATTTCACTTATTTGAAGACGAAAAATGGGAAAAAAAATCTGTTGCCAAGTGTGACTGAGTGGGTGCTGTGGATATATTAATGCTGCCCTTTGTACGCAGTATTCTTTGGTAGGTTTTAATAAACAAAAAAATTAAAAAACGAAAAAAAAAAATTCTGTAAAGCCGGCAATATAGATCACAAGATCAGATGCTGATCTGATTTATTTACTTTATATTTTTCATCAAAATGACTTGTTTTAATATTTTATTCGGAATGAATTATTCCAAACGGTAATTTATTTTCCCTCCCTAAAGAACTTGTGTAGGAACCTTTCCCCGATTTATTTTTCTGTTCTTTATTTGCCTCTATTTTTCTTCTTTTTTGTATTCTTGAAGGAGCACAAATCACCATAAGCTGACCGTTTGTTAGGTAATAAGGGTATATTTTGATGTGATCATTTGATTGTAATTTAATTTCAGTAGTGGTTCCGTACGAGCTGATTGAGACACAAATAAATTTGTTAGAATGAAATGCAGACACTTGTGTTTTTGCCATTTTATATATCTTTTTTTCTTCATTTGGTTTGGTCTTTTTGAGAACATGCTGTTTAACACGAGAACACAGACAAAGCTAATGCAAAAAAAAACAAATAAAATGTCAAATATGCAAAATAGAACAGAATTTAATTACAAACATTTATACAGACAAGTATTTAAATGTAAATATATATATATCGATGTAAAAATTCAACTACGAAGCTTTTAAAAACTAGCCATTGATAGTTAGTACACAAAAAACTACCTTAATTTTATTTATTTTTTGCAAATTCAGAGTCAAATTTACTTCTCATGTAAGAATATATATAAAGATATATATTCCTGTCATCTAAGTTCAAAGTTTGACCATTTATGTTGTAATAATTTAAAGTTTTTTGTCGATTTAAGAAAAATTAGCATTAGCTTCACATTAGCTTCACTTCCGGTATGTTTTTCCAGTTTTTCTTTTAAGTTTTTCTAATATTTTCTTCTTTTTAGGAAGAACTTTGTCAAAACGTTTATTGAATAATTTTATGTGTTAAAATGAACGTAAACATGTTTTTTAGTAAAACTTTAAATGTGAGGCTAAAAAGCTACGATAAAAACTAAAAATCTTACATTAGCTGAGATTGCTAGCCTAAGTGAGGTACGATTTTCTTTCACGTCATTGGTTTTTTTAAGATTTTATTTTTTTTAAAGAAAAAGTATAAAAAGTAACTTTAAATTTAAACCCCCCTCTTTTCGTGTGGCCTCTTTTTTTCTTTTCTTTACTTGTCTTGCTAGCCTATTCAGCAAAACTCACTAAACGTGTCCTTTCGCTGCAGGATTTGAATTTCGCGGATGATTTCCCAGAGTAGTTGCCTAGCAACTGAATTCAATGATATAAAAGAGAGGGCATCATTTTTCTTTGTCTCCATTAGTCTAAAAAAAAGAAAAGAAAGAAAGTGGCAGCATTTTGAAATCTTTCCTCCAAAACGTCAGTTTATTTTCTTCATTTGAATAAGTTTCAACTTGTTAAAGCTTGAAATATGTCCAGAAAGTTATTTATAAAAAAAATGATTTAAGAGATTAACTTTTATTAAAAAAAAAAAAAAAAAATGGGTTCAATGAGTCGATAAATAGAAGACGAATGATATATTTAGGTGTGTGAGACTCCCACCTTGTTGTGACCTTCTCGGTGCACATTTTACACACAGTTCCCATATTTGCATAAATGAGTAAATCTATTCATATTTACGTGACCACCATGTATACATAAACGTTCACTAGGGGAACACCTGAGGTTCTTGATATCTCAGCAACAAATCCTTCTCCTTTTCATTTCTTATTTAGAAAAACAGCCTCACACGCTCATAAATTTAGGGTCTATAGCAGCAGAAAATATCCTAACATAAGAAAAATCCTCCAAAAGCAACACACAAAGAGTTTCAAATCTCATAATGGGTTTTGATCCGCCTATTCTCCAACAGCTATGACTTTTTTTTCATTTCATGGAGCTCCATGTTGGCAGAAGTGGAAGAAATGCACACATGAAGCACGTTTGGATTTCTTTTACTTCCTACTAAAAAAAGAAAAAAGAAAACTCAAATATTCCGAGAACATATATTTGTTTTTTAAGTTGTTAAAAAAATTCAATAATAATTTTGCAAATATTTAATCCCTGCCAAAAAAAAGTAACTTTCATCAGTGTAATTAATTGATTTTTAAAAAACTATATTTAATAATAAAATTTTGGTCCAATTTCTTTGTCGTTTTAAATTTCCAAAAGTAAGTTTTTTGTAGTTTTCAACCCATTACAACACTTTTTCAAAGTTAACGCGAAAATGTAAAAAATATGTCTTCAATAAAATTTAAAAGAACTTGAAACTTTAAATGAACGTTATTTTATCAAACTTTCAAGACCATGAACTCAAATAAAAAAAATGCAGAATTTTTTTGACGTTTTTTTGTTAGGGTTTTTTGTGACACAAATGGTCCAGATACACCACAATGTATACACGAGTCATGTTTACGCCACGTGTCGAGAGCATGAATATGGATCAGTTGGAGCTTTTCTCTATATGAAACCGTCCCACCAAAAAAAAAAAAGAAAAGAAAAAGAACGACGAATTGGGAAAACAAGAATCCAAAAATCTTCATTTGCACAGTTTCGATCCCTATTTTACGAAAAGGCCGATTTAAACTTAATTCTCATCAATTCATTTTTGTTTTATTTATCTCTTAAAATCATTCTTGTGTTTTAATTTAATCTAATTGAAGTCACTCAAATATAAACATAAAAATCTAAACATTTTCATGTTGGAGAAAATAAGCACATTTTATTTTAAATGACAACATTAAATATTTTCTACACTAAAAACTACACAAACTACTTCAAATAAATCTAATTTCAAACAGTAAAAATATTTTGTTTCCCAAGATTAAAAGGATTTATTTAAATAATAGAAGACTTAAAATGAAACTGTTTGGTGTCCATGAGAAAAAAAGTGACTGAGAAACAAAATGTTTTTATGATGTGATTCTCAGGGGTTTCCTTTCTATAAATTGTGAAGGTCATGGTTCTGAGAGCACGTCAGGATGGATGGAACGATGGATAGATAGAGGAGGGGGTGAACAAAAAAAATCCACACTGAGGTAATTTGTTGGTGGATCACATCTGCTTTGTGTGCTGCTCGACATGCTGCTTTAATCTGTGTCGGTTTTATTTTTATATCCTTTATCTTTTTAAAAAACAGGTTCAATATTAGTCGAATGGTTTTAAATTTAACACATATTAAAACACACATAGATTTTTGTTAAATATGTACAATACAGTAATTTTTTGTGATTTTTTAAAATAGAGTTTGGTTCCTAAATTCAGTTAAAAGTTGTTCTTTTCTTGTTTTTCGTAAAAGTTTGCCTCGAATTGATCTCACGAGTGCACGAAGAGCGTGTCACCAATACACAAATCTACACATAGTTTCAAGGTATATTTCCCAAAGTATTGAGAGCTAAAATAATTTTTAAATACCTACAAAATAAAACTTTACCATTTGAATTAAAGATCCATTGCTCTTTTAATTTTAAATTAAAACATTCAGAAAAAAAATAATCCACAAAAATATTCCGATTGCAAAAAAATAAGATTTAAAACTAAAATAAAGTAAGATTATTTTTAATCTTCTTCACATATTATAATGAAATTTAATCCAAACCAATTTTTACACCAAAAACACTAGAGCTTTTTTTTTTTACCTTTTAGTGACACCTAGCGGTAGTTTGACGATTGCACTTCGCGTTTTTTCTTTTTAATAGTTGTATTAATTATTAAAAACTCTTAAAGATGCTGCATTTTGATTTATTTTAGATCATAAAGATTTTTTATTCGGTTTTAGATAGTAACTGTACATAAAATATGTGAGGCTTGTTAAATAATACAAGATAATCGCAGTTTGCAAATACAATATCAAAATATTACGTAGAAGCTTTTTAAATACATTTGTCTTTGCTATTATAACAAGAAATCACTCTTTTAAACTATATTTGA
Organism: Neostethus bicornis; assembly: GCA_902685375.1. Classification (NCBI taxonomy): domain Eukaryota; kingdom Metazoa; phylum Chordata; class Actinopteri; order Atheriniformes; family Phallostethidae; genus Neostethus; species Neostethus bicornis. Next base: position 9,328,403 of record LR738563.1, read on the forward strand.
ATTTTAAACAATTGTATTTTATTTACCGAACAAATATAAAAACTCAAAATCCTTTTATTTATAAATAAATAAATATTATAAGTACACAATCCAACCCTTTTTCCTTTCGATGATTCCAATTAACAATAGCAATGTAGGATTTATTTTGTGGTTGGACCCTCGAAGCTTAGAATTTTTTCATATACTCTTTGTACTGTTTTTGTGTTTCTATTTTTTCAGGTGGGGCATGAATTTGTAAGGCATTAATGTAACCACAATTCCATGGTGAGTTTTGTGAATTATTTCAGAAATTTCGGCTGTAAATGAAGGGAATGAAGAAGATTTTTTTTTTTAAGATAAAGTTTTCATTTTTGAAAAGTAATATTCTCAGAAAATTGTGGCATTTATAGAGATTTCTTGAATCTCTCTCAAAATTGAGTAGAATCAGCAGAGACAGTTGAAGTGGTTTATGGATATATGGTCACAAACATGTGCTTTTGTATTAGATTATTTTAGCATCCTCTGTGTCAGTGTCCCAGGCCGTGACGGATCTCCACAGCAGACGGATCGATTGGTCGAGGACATAGACAGGGATCGGTCAGCCCTCAAGGGGTCTGCCGGTGACATCTCCTGCTCGCAGGACGCCAGCCATCCCAGCAGGCCTTTCATTCTGGCAGCAGTTGCCAAGGTGACAGCATGTCAGCACGGGCCCCACAGCGCCGCTGAGGGCAGGAGAAGGCGAGGTGAGGAGGGGGCACGCGGGGGAGCCTGATGCATCACCAGCTCTGATGGGTTTGTCAATACTGCTTAGATCCAAGGGGAGCCGGGCCGCTGTGACACACTCTGTGCCCCTTCGGAGAGACAAAACACACACACATACACTCAATGATCCACGTGCCTACACAGTGTGTGTGGAATCTGCATTTTGCAACACCATATTGACTTGAATTCATTTTATAGGCAGGGATGCTACACAACTAACCCTTACCCTTTACAACTAACAAGCTCAGCAGCTTTTGGGGGTTTGGGTTTGACCCTTGATGTTGTCTACATGTACACAGGTCAAATCCTGTCTAAGAAACACATTCACGTGTGACGTATGAACGTGGAAGAAGGAATGGCTCAATGCAGCTATCGTTGAACAAGTAAGCTCAGTTGCCTTGAATTTCAATAAGGCAACTGATTTGTAAAATGCAATTTCCCTCTGTCATCTTAAATTGATATCACTTTATATAAAGATAAGTTGATCTTTTAGCTAGTTTAAATGTTTTGAAAAGGTATGCCCTTTGAGTTGTTTGTAAAGCCAATCGTTGCTAGGGTTCAAAGACGTGCATGTAAAAAAGTAGTTGCCATCAAAGAAAAGTTCTTAGATTAGTTTGAGGTTTAGAAAAGAAACAGTGATCAACATCAGGCAACACAAGAAAAAACAACAGGTGTCGTTTAAGCAACCCAACAACAAAAAACTGAGTCCCAATATGCACTTGACTATCAAAATTTGACAAAATCTTCAGGGCCTTGTTGTTCTTCTTGACACTGATAGTACTGAAACCACCCCAGCCGAAAAAAAGCACTGGTATTGGCCATGTTTGTTTATGACCACAAAAGGCCTCCATTGCCACCAGATTTCAATCCAATGGAGAAAACCACACAACAGCAGAGGAATCTAATTACAAACACTTTTATTCGGAATTTTGTCCTTTTCAAGCACCACCCCCCACTGGATACTATAGATTAGGGTAGGACGTGCTGCTCAGCTTTCATTTGACCATAAAAATCAATGCAATATCCAAATATTTGTAGACATTGCACAATCCGTCTTTCAAGCTCCTGTTTTATTCTTCCCTTTCTTGTAAACAAGACCCCGAGGTTCCTAAACTGCTCCACTCGAGGCAGGACTTTTTACCAGAGAATAGTAACTTCAATTTAACATGCCATCTAGTTCCAATCTGCAACTACTGAATATACTACTGAAAATATATTTTAAGTAAGCCAGTACTTCATTACCTTGAAGTAATAAACAGGTAATGAAAACAAATTTGGACAAACTTTTGGACAAAATACACTGGTGTGTATTTTTATTTTTGTAAGTTGGAGGACAATTTTTTAAACATGTATTTTTAAAAGCGTGTGTTGTACGTTGCATTTTAAGTTACGTTTTTATATCTAATTGTCCAAGCAAAATGATATCCTACTAAGCTCATAAAATAAAAGATTATGCTAGGTAGCATCCATGATAAGTGTTCAAAATTATCTCAGCATCAAAATGCACACCGGCTGATAAATTCACTTGTGTATATAATTATACCTACTGTAGTCGTAATTTGTGTTACCTTCAATGTTTTAATCTCAAGCACAAGTTGAAGTCGATATACAAAAATAAATTTAAAAAATGGTGGTGTCACTCCTCTTCAATCCAAGACTTGAGAATTTGGCTGCCCCTCCTCTCAAGCACCCCCGAATAGACCTTCCCAGGGAGGCTGAGGAGTGTGATCCCTCAGCGGTTGGAGCACACCCTCCAGTCCCCTTTTTTGTAAAGAGGGACCACCACTCCGGCCTGCCAATCCAAAAGCAATGTTCCCAATGTCCATGCAATGCTGCAAAGGCGTGTCAGCCAAGACAGCCTAATACCATCCAGAGCCCTTAGGAGCACCGGGCGGATCTTGATCAAAATATTAAACTATTTGTTTGATAGTTTGGGTCACTGACAGACATTTTGAACAAGCCTGCATGCTTGGAGAGTTAAGTCATAGCAATTGCTAATCAAATCCCACTGTTTAACTTTACTTACACTAGCTTTTTTAATTAGTATTAATCTACTCAAATCGCTGAGCCTAAAAAGTAGAATTTCCAAGAAAACAGCAAACAAAAAAAAAAAAAAAAACAGTTCCTGAACATAAAAGCAAGAATAAATTGACAACAAAGCATTCAACAATATGCCTCCACCTGCTCAATATCACAAACCTTATCAGGTCATCTATGGTTAGTATCAGTATTTATAGACAGTTTTTTAAAATCACTTTAGATCGTTGGGGGATATTGTCTTCAAAAAGGCAAAAAAAAAAAAACCAAAACAATTCACATGTTGCAAATTTAAAAACTTGCCATTTAAATGGACTTTATTGACAACAAATTAATTTCAGACGGTCACAATGTTAGCAGTTTGATTTTAATAGACACACAAAAAGAAATCAAAGTCTCTGAAAACTAACTTTCATTAGTGAAATGAGTGGTACATACAACATATAGTGGGTTGGGATCATGGACTGATTCAAGAAGGTTTGTGGTTTTTTATATAAATGTAAACTATTGTCTCATGCGCCAACTAAGAAATGGTGAATTTGATTCAGGCAGCAAAGTTTGATAAACTTGAGATCATAAAATCAGGAAAAACGAACATAAATTAAACATGTTTTTGTATCTCGAAAACTTTTGAGATTTAACCTGTAACCCTAAATTTTGTTTTTAGCCTCAGAGATTTTTTTGTAGCCTATTTATTGCAAAACTCCACGTACGGTGGGATACTGTACTTTAGATTACACAACATTTAGTCAATACCAGATTAAAATAAAACTTTGAGCAGTTGTAGACTTCTGCAAAAGGATGGTTAAATAAATAAAAATAAGGGTACCATGTGCAAAAGGTCCGCAGAGACAGAGAGTGAGGGTAAAAGAAGAGAAAGCACGCTCAGGCCATCTGACTCTGTATCTCATTAACCAGGAAGAGATGCGGGGGTTGGAAAAGAAGCATCAACCACGTTTGGCTCAGAGGAGCCTGCAGTGTAACCATTTCTAGGTTGTGGATTTAATAGATTACTAATGATGGTCCACAGGTATTTCCAAGTTACACATTAGAGGCGGACGCCAAAAATGAGATCATTTGCTAATCCGTACATTTTCACCTCTCCTGGAGAACGGGGTGTTTGGATCAAGAGGTGTAAGTTGTGCTGGTGTATTCAAGGATGGAAGGAAAGATTTGCAGCTAATCTAGTGCCGCTATCTGGTGTGGTTGGGTTTTCTAAGCATGCAGTGAGAAGGTGTGAGGATATAAGGAGCACATGATTCCTCATACATTCAATCTGACCAATCCTCTTAGTAGGAGAGAGTTGAGCTCTGCCCTCCATGGAAAAGTCTCTTTTTCATTCAACCTATGATGTCAATGTTTAATACGTGAAGGAGTAGCTAGCACTGCCAATTCTTCATGCCTGTTATGCGTCCACATCTGCGTCTGCTACATTTTTCCCTCCTTTGGTCATCCACGTAAGCGGTTGGGATTTAAACAGGTTGCCTTGATGCCCAGCTCTGCACATTAGCAAACAGAGGTTGCAAGCTCTCAAACATCATTCCAATGGCTGCCGTTTAAAAGCTTTGCTCGCTGAAATAAAAGTAATTAATTGGTGTTATACACCAAGGACGTAATTATCTTTTCCAGTAACTGGCACATATTTAATTACCAGTAATTGTTCCCTGAGCCTTGTTCAAAAGTGTTGCGTACCAGACAGTTCTGATATATTATACACTAATCCTGCACTTGATACTCAGTCAATTAGGAAATGTGTGTCAAAGAGCAATCATGTAAACAGCATTGCGAAGCGCACACATCCTTCTGAGGCCTGTGTGGGCCTTCATCTGTGTCCTCTCACACACACACATCCGTCTCACTGCTTTGCACTTTGTTTTCCTCCTCAGGGTGCAAATCCCTACCTATCCCGTCCCTTCCCGAGGTGTTAATGCCTGCCAGATTGGAGGAAAGTAATTTGAGATCATTTTGCAACAAGGGCCGCAGATACTGATTAACAAGGGGGGGATACTTTCTCGCCGAGTGGCGTGGTCCCATTTAAAAGAGCTAAATTTACTCCCTCGTGCCTAAGGGGTGTATGGGGCCAGAGGCTGCAGAGGGGCCCTTGAACATGAGAACGGGGTTTAATAAGTAAACAGGAGAAGTAGAGAACAGTGCTTCTGATCAGGGCTTATTTGCCCAGCCGAGACCCTGGTACGCGCTACTAGCTGATTAGCCCTGCCGATTGTACCTTGTAATTGCAGTGCCTTGACCCCCTCTAGGCAAATATTACATTTTAGTGGTTTAACCTTTCCAGTTGTCAGAGCGGGGTAAATTGCTCAACCAGATGTTAAGGAGCCCAGCGGTAGTCAGCAGCCCTTCTGATCAGGAGGGGAGGAAAAAATACTCCACAGATTGAACCTTTTCTTTTTAATGTTGTCTCAATTTCCTCTGGCCTTTCAAGATGATTTCTCACAGCGGTTTCCTTCTTGGAGAGACGCTCATAGTCCGATTCTTATCCAAAAGCGTCTCAAGTCGGGTTACAAACGAGACGTATTATTTCAAATCAGGCCGGTCACAGTCATTAGTGGGGGACAAGTGATCAATGAAGAGATCAGTGGTAGATATTAACCTAGCAATCAGCAGTTAAGTTCAATTGCTGTAGCAATTTGTCAGCTGCTGAGAAGCAACACATCCACTTCCCCGGGATAGAGAATGGAGGGAAATGCTGGCTAATCAAATGCAAGGAATATTTGGGCAATGTCTTGTTTTTTCTGTTTTTGGTCAAATACATTCAAACTAGCTGCAGAAATGGTTGGCAACCCCCATAAAATTTCCATCTTCCACTCTACTTAACACATGGAATGGAAGCGAAACCATTTTCTGAAGTTTGAAACTTGAATTTTCTTCAAATTTGTAAACCTCTTCAAGGCTTTTCAAATCTGGTTTTGACACCAAGGGAAAAATCCGAGGTAGCCATTGAATCTTTCAATTGAGTGTACCAAACCTAATTGGAAAGGTGTGCATGAGTGTTGTGCTTTACATGTTGAGCTTGTTCAACACTGAGCTTGTTTAGAGGCTGAGATCTTTTATTGGACACACTTGGGGGTGCGAAAGAAGGATGGGAGAAAAGGAAATGAAAGTTTCTTTGGGGTCAGTCCCAGACGTTTTCAGAGAGGTAGTGTTTCTCCCTCGTCTTGAATCCAGATCCTCTTCCTCTCCATCAGACCAGCAGCTGCGTCTCTAGGTACCGGTTCACCCCTCATCTAATAGTTTCCTTCCTTCTTGGTCTCTCAGTAGACAAAAAAAAAAGTAGCATAGAAAGAGAAGGGAGAATAGTGAGTGTTTCATCCAAGCAATGTACTGAAATAACCCTTCAGTCTGAGAAGAAACCCAACACTGCCTCCATCTCTGTCTGAGAGGACAGAGAGGAAGCGGGGGCGACCAAATGGCTTCCATGTGGGGGATGTTGGAGACGTCTAGGAAAGACAGGGGTCGACACCCCAGGCACCTTCTACTTATTGACTCACACCTCTACTCACACCACGGACTTACCGTTTGGACCGTATGGTTGTATTCGCCGACTCTGCACTTTCATTGATATTCCACCACACAAGAAAAGGGTTGTTATACCCAGATATGTAGAATCATAGACGAGCATCCTAAAAACAACCATTCCGTAATAAAGGCATTTGTCACCAACTTAAACTTGACCTTGGATTTTCAATTTCAGTTGAAGGCACTAGGACTTGGTAACATATTCTTAGGTATTTGTAGATTTTACAAATACATTACATACATTACATTAATCCGACAAAAATGAACTTGTATTTGGTGACTCTGGTCTTTGAAGTACAACGGACCAATTGTCTTGAGAAGATTTGGTCTTTGTGTCTCAGTAAATCTAACGACGGTTCAGAAAGGGATGAATATGGTCAACCATGAAAGTTAAACGGTACTCAAAATTGGAGGAAAGGATTCAATTAAGTATGCCAAGAAGGATCTTTCCTATCAATAAATCACAACCAAATGGATCCTGCATAGTTTTTACATCTTCAACAGTCCAATTTTGGTGAAAACTTGCTTATTTGTAGCTATGACGTGAAGTTCTCCTCTGACTCCTAGGCTTTTGCTACTGAGGCCTATAGGGTCCAAATTTCAAAGTGATAAATATTCAGTGGCACCATTCTCCACATTTTAGTTGGAAACAATGCCTACTGGAATTCCTTTTGCTTTATTGCCTCCAACCAGCTCATTTTTGTCAAAATTGTGTTTCACTTATAGTTTTGTAAATAGCTCAAATCTTCATATTAAAAGATTTTCTCTCAACTTGAACCTGTTTGTATTTACTTGGATCTAAGTGTGAATGAGTCAGCTGTGTTTTGTTTAATCTGTTTTGTCTCTTTTAATCTTAAAACTCCCACAAATCTGCCTCCTGAGCCTGCTGATAGTGTGGTCTGTTCAGGTAGCTCCTGAGGCCTCCTCCTCAGAGCCTACTCTGAAGTGGAGGCCTAATATCTACAGACGTTTATGGCCACCGCCCAATCTGTTGCGAGAACTATTCATTTCACGCACTGCCAGGAGTGCTTTATAATTATACTGATATTGATGAAGGCTGATTCCAGCAGGTAATCGCTGGCAGTTCAGCTGTTTTTACGCATCTCAGCAAAATGTCTCAATTCATTACCAGTTGTAAATTAATTTCCGCTCGATGACCATACTTATTGATAATCTTCAAATTAGCATGGAAAAAGGCGGGGGCTGCTTTCACAGCAGCAAGGGTTTACTTCCAACCGAGATCACTGCAGACAGTGATCTGACTCCATTTGAATATGCCAAAAAAAAAAGACCTAAATGTGTCTAGTTTTTGTCATGTAAAAAAAGAAGAAAAATGTGGTTGAACGCAATGATAACCCTACATAAAGAGGTTTACAAATTCAAACCATTTCTGGACATTTATTTGAAGATTTTGATGTACATTTTGCATTATAAAAAATTACCATGTTGACATGTGGGTCCAATACAGATGCAACCAAGCAGATTAAACATACAATTCACGGTTTAATGACCATTTAGAACTAAATCCATCCTGTTGTGATGTATTGTAGAGTATTGGAGATCCTCTCCACCACAGCACTAAGGGTAAATAAGTATGTCTAAAAGAGCAAATGAGCTTGAGTAAAGTGGCCCTTTGAGTCCCCATGTTTGTGGTTTGTGAAGCAACCATAATGGATTCTTTTAGAGCCGTGAACGGTTTATAGGCATGACAGCCATGTTTCAGCACGATGGGCTTATCCCTGCGCTAGGCGCTAAGGATATTAGGGAATCAGCATAAAGCAGCATGGAAAAGATGACTCGAGCAAAGCCTCAACTCGCTGGTATTATAAGCTTTCAATTCTCCAGTACTCATCCTTAGGAAAGAAGAGGAGGTGGGGTGAGGAAGGAGTGGACCTGGCAGAGTTCCATTGCCTGTTATCCTCCATTATTGCCATTTTAGCCAAACATTTGGGAGGATGTCTCTCAAAAAGAGGATTGGATATATTGGGTGGAGGTCAATGTCACCTGTTTTGGGGATGAGCTGGACTTGAGCCAAACCATCATTACCTAGCTCTGACTTTCAGTCTCATGGGAAGCATTGACAGTCACAAGGCTCCCTAAATCAAACCTCTCATAACTTCAGAGTAAAGTCAACTCTTTCACAGCTTGTTTGTTTCTCATTGACGAGATGTGAATACTTATTAACAAAGCCCGAGGCTGAATGCTGCGTGGTGTACCTGGGTCCACTCTGAGCCCACCAAACAAACATCTCCACCCGATCCGCCCACGGTGGCTCTCTTGTCAAAGACAAGCCTGAGCAGGAGGATGATTAATGTCCCACCTCTCACCCCCCACTATGAATTAGAGACCACGGGTCGAAACTATTTTTCTTGGTGAGCAGGAGCACGCTCGTGGCAAAAAAACAGGGCAAACACTGTTTATCATCTGCCCGACGACAGCCAACCTCGGGGCAAATTAACCACACGGCCATATCGACTGGCACGGGACGGGAGTCGGTGCCCCTTCAGTTTGATTAATCTTCCCGTGTTCCTGTTCCAACTCTATCAAAGTAATCTAAGTGAAGACACATCATTGATCTGTAAACACACCCTACTGTACAAAGCCCACAGACATCAAGCGACAGTGACTCTTATTTACACATTTGATATGCTAATTTATTTACAATGCTACAAAGTAGTTTGTTTTTTTTTCAACAAAATACAAATTTAATTTCGTTTTATTTTCTGCTAATTTCTTTTATCATGGCGTATCAGTTTGGCCAGCGGAGGCGTTATCTTTCTTCATCCAGTAATTATTTCTCACTTTGCTTTTATTTTGGATTTTTTTAAACCTTCCTGCTCATATTTTTTTCTTTTAATAGATAAAATCCTGATTTAATGAATTAATTTGACTCTTTATACTCTTAATTAAATTCACCACATGGTTTAGTACGCATAGTATTTTATTTTAGAGCTTAACAGTGGTATGAGAATGTCATGATCCCTCACCTGCCGCCAGAGGGAGCCCTGGATGTTCCTAATCAATCTGATTAGGATCACCTGGGGATGATTTCTAATTCCACTCATCTGTGCACCCTCCCATCTGTTTAAGAGGAATCACCCAGGACTTCCCTGTCGGGTCTTACAATCCCTTCCAGCCAGGTCACCCTGGTTGCCTGACCATGTTTGAACTTTGTTATTATTTGGACTTTTGAAACCTTGAGTTAATCCTGTGCTTCTTTCTTTACAGACTTCCTGAAATGAGTTCATAAACCTTGTTTTGAAGTCCTGCTAACAGGTCCACCTCCTTCCACATCCCCAAAACCCTGACAGAGGAGGCCTTGCTGGTCGATGTGTTCACATCTCTCTTGGCTGATTCCTCATCTCATTTGCATTCTTCAACACCTTTTTATTTAGTATTTTTACACAACTAGTCAATAGTATAGTTTGTGGTAGTGTAGAATATCTTTCTCTCTTATCCTTTCTCTCGCACTCTCTTCTGTGGGAATGAGGTCTGTTCTAGATTCCTGATAGATCATCTGTGTCCTTGTCCTTGAAGTCGGCAGACTGAGGAGGCTTTGGTACTTGATATATCTGCATTAACTTTGCTGATTCCTGGGCTTCAATGATTCCTTTTGCTAGTTGGCATTTATTTCCATCAGTAAGTAGCTGTAGGGTTAGACTTTCTAATATTTCATCAACAGTGCAAGACACATTGCCTCTCTGTCCGAAGGGAGGTCCCTCCTATATGTGAGTCCCCATGAGGTTTCTTTTTTGTCCCCTGCTTCCATTTTTTTTTATATATTTACACTGAGAAGAAGAGTCTAAAAACAGGAATGCTCTCTAAATTTGTTTAGTTATTTCAAGAATTAGCTATTAACAATTAGCCAGATTTCAGCACGTTTGTGTTTCTTTTTTTTTTTCAATATATTTATGGGGCCCGTCAAGATCATCGTATTGTGTAATTGGGCCATACAAATAAAATTGAAATGATTGAATATTGTACACAATAGTATAGTAATGTGTGAAATAGCACAAATACAGCAGTGCCATTCTGTACTACATAGTAAAGCACTCTATAGACTACAATTGGGTAAGGTTGCAGTTATCCTTACAAGATGGGGTTATAGTACCCTCAAATAAATGACAGTATAATGTAGCAGCGTGTAAAATGAAATGTAGGAAGGTTGGTGCAATTCAGGGTGGGGTGGGACAGTGTACAAAGAAAGTTTAAAAAGGTTACAGAAGAGACTATGAGTCAGAGTATCATAGGGGTCTTGTTTTTCCTCCTGGGAAGGGACGAGTTGCCTCCACTAATGGAGCAATTACAGCAGAATTGAACCATCACATTCTGAAAGAAAACATCCACATCTGTCCTCGGACTGAATGCAAACTGAAGTTGGGTCTTTGATGATACAACTCAACTCTACTTGCTAATTTTGCTGCAGATGATTATTGTGGGAAAAGAATAGTTTTTAAGTGAAAATTTGAATTCTATTGACCAAAAAGTGTGTGAACTTAACAGATCCAGTAAAAAAAAGTCTGAAAATATGAACACCTGTAAGAGATCTAACTGAAATTCTACAATGGAACAACAAGATGCAGCAAAATCAGCCTCAGGTCTTTTGAAGAAAATTGGTTTATTTTCAGAGTTGGGCTTGGATGGCAAATTGAGCTCATGTACTCAAAGAAACCACACAAAATGTTGTAATCCATCTCTGCTCCAACTCAAGACACATGCAAAACAATCTGTTTATTTTTAGCCGTGCAATGTGTTTAAAGACACAATCTGAACTTTTTTATTGGCGTATTTCTGACAAATTATGTAGATTATTTACCCAAATGAAATCTTTTGGTGTCCCAGGTAACCAGTTGAAAGTGGGAGGTTTTTGCTCAGCTTGTTTTAAAACAGATTTTAAATTAGAAATATTATTGCTCAAGTGGGGCGGCACGGTGGCGCAGTGGGTTGCACTGTGGCCTCACAGCAAGAAGGTTGTGGGTTGGAGTCCCGGTTGGGGACCCGGCTTGGAACATGTCCTTTCTGTGTGGAGTTTGCATGTTCTCCCTGTGTCTGCATGGGTTTCCTCCAGGTACTCCGGTTTCCTCCCACCCTCCAAAGACATGCTAGGTTGATTGGCCGGTGCCAAATTGCCCCTTTAATGAGTGTCTGTGGATGGTTGTGTGTGGCCCCGTAACGGACTGACGACCTGTTCGGGGTGTACCCTGCCCCTTGCCTTGAATCAGCTGGGATGGACTTCGGCACCCCCCGCAACTCCACAGACGGATAAGAAGATTACTGACTGATTGCTCACAGTGGCCTCACACCAAGAAGATTGGGAGTTCAAGTCACGGGTGGAGACAAGACTTGAAACATTGGCCTTTCGGTGTGGAGTTTGCATGTTTTTCCTGTGTATGCGTGGGTTTTATTTGGGTACTCCGGCTTCCACCCACTTTCAAAAAACATTTTAGATTGATTGGATTCTATGAAATTGCCCCGAGGAAGGATTGTGTGTGGATGGTTGTCTGTGTCTGTGTGGCACAGACAGACTGGCGACCTGTTCAGGGTGTACCCTGCCTATCACCTTGAATTAGTCGGGATGGGTTGTGGCACCCCTCCAGGGATGCACAGCTCAAAAGATGAATATCACTGCTACAGAAGAGCAGATTGAGAAACCAGAATTATATGAGTATACTGTACTTGCAATTTCAGATTGGGATTTTCAACAGATTTAAAATATCTTTTTAATAAAATAAAATGACTTTTTGATCAACTTTACTTTTTATTTGTTAGTTTATTTTTTAGAATGTGCTTCCAGACACTTGAATTTACCCATTATGGGATGTAAAAAGTATATATTGCATTGCATTGTACTTTTATGTTTCGTGGGGGTTTTTTTTAACTTCCTTCCGTCGCAGATGTATGACGTAATCAACTATGGCGGCCGCCCGTGTGCGAAATGTTGCCCCGTTTTTAAAGAAATGTGGAGATTGCTGCTCGAAATCAAACGCTGTTTCTTTGCAAATAAGCCAACAGGTAAGAAAAAATTAATTTACTAACCATATAATGTTTTATTTGTTAAAATAATTAAGGATTATTTTACGTGAAACATTGATGTCCTTGAGACCAAAGTGTCAGCAGAAAAATGTAAAATTAACTATAAATGCTCATATTTAGTTAAATAATCAACTTTTTTAATGTTTCTGACTTTATTTCAAATGAAAAACGTTCACATTAAAGTTCGGCTTTACTTAGAAGAATGAAAATAATGTTTGAAATGGATTTTTACATTATTTTGACATATTTTGTACTTATTCAACGTTGTTTTAGTCATTTGGAAGAAAGCTGTTTGATATTGAATAATTATCTAAATTAACTACATAAATAATGATTTGATAAGATAGAGTGAGGATATCTGCCAAGTGGGTGGAGCTCAGAGGTTGCTCCTCCAGTTCGAGAGAAACCAGATGGGGTGGTTTGGGCATCTGGTTTTTATACCTCCCAAGCGCCTTGCTGGTGAGGTGTTTCAGGAGGAGACCCAGAGGCAGATCCCGAACCCGCTGGTGAGACAAAGTCTTACAGCTGGCCGGGGAATGCATCCGGACCCCCCGGTGAGCTGAAGGATGTAGCTAGGGTAAGAGAACCCTTGGTTTCCCATCTGGAGCTCTTGCCCCCGTGCCCCTGCCCCAGAAGACTACAGAATACCCCAAATAGTCATTGTCGTTAAGTATTTTAAAGTTTTGTTTAGTCTTCTAAACTGCACATCCCTAATGAGGTGGATAGCAGAGGCTATCCCGGTGGTTTCAGTCAAGAAGTAGGGTACACCCCGAACATGTCACCAGTCTGCTGCGGGGCCACACATACAGACACCCCTCCACAGACACACACTCATTCCTAGAGTAATTTCCATAGTGGCCAATCAACCTAACATGCATGTTTTTGGAGGGTGGGAGGAAACTCGTGTACCCGAAGAAAACCCATGCATACACAAGGAGAATATGCAAACTCCACATAGAAAAGCCTATGTTTCCTTCATCGGGTACGGGGTTGAGTTAATTCATCATGTCGCACTATTTTAAAACATTTCACTATGCTAATTTAAACATATCGGTGTGCCATTTTTTTTCGGCTAGGTGTTTAGCAGGCAGATATGCACGAGTACCGATCTGTGGAGGAAGAATTTGGCAGCGACAGGACCGGAGAAGTTCACAATGGAGTTCATCCAGAAGCAGGTGGAGGAGTACGAAGTTGGGAAAAGACATCTGGCCAACATGATGGGAGAAGATCCAGAAAACTTCAACCAAGCAGACATAGATGTGAGTTGAATTGTCGTTTTTTGGAACATGTCTGGAACTTCTGATCAAAGACTCGGGAAAGTAACTCAAACAATAACACTCTTTTTCTTTAAATTTACTTTCTTGTCCTCTGCGCGTGCCCACAACCCGTTATCTAACTCCGGTCATCCTTGTCCCCCTCCCATCCAGATGATCTAAACGTGGCGTAATTCCAATTTTTCTTTTGGAATTAGCATTTTTCACACCTGCTCTGCATGTTTTTTGACTAAAAACCTAATCTGCTACCAGTTGTTCACTTCCGGTTCATTTCCGGTTGTCGTCAGGTCGCACATCTCGTCAGAACACCGTCATGGCTGCCTTCTGCGGTGCAATGCAGCGAAAAAAATTTCCCGATAAGGAATTAATAGAGGGACAGGGTCCTGCCCCAAGTGAAGGAGTTTAAGTATCTCGGGGTCTTGTTCACGAGTGGGGGAAGGATGAAGCGGGAGATCGACAAACGGATCGGTGCAGCGTCTGCAATAACTAGGACGTTGTATCGGTCCGTAGTGGTAAAGAGAGAGCTGAGCCGAAAAGCAAAGCTCTCGATTTACAAGTCGATTTACGTTCCTACCCTCACCTATGGTCACCAGCTGTGGGTGGTGAGCGAAAGAATGAGATCACGGATACAAGCGGCCAAAATGAGCTTCCTCCGCCGGGTGTCTGGGCTCTCACTCAAAGATCGGGTGAGGAGCTCTGCCATCACGGAGGAGCTCGGTGTCAAGCCGCTCCTCCTCCAGGTCGAGAAGAGCCAGATGGAGTAGTTCGAGCATCTGGTCCGGATGCTCCCCGAGCGCCTCGCGGGAAAGGTGTTTCGGCACGTCCCACCGGGAGGAGACCAAGAGGCAGCCCCGGACCTGCTGGAAACACTATGTCTCACAGCTGGCAGGGGAACGACTCAGATCCTTCCGGGTGAGCTGGAGGATGCAGCCGGGGTAAGAGAAGCCTGGACTTACCGTTTGAGGCTGTTGCCCCCGCATCCCGACCCCGGAACAAGCGGAAGATGACGGAACGGAACACTTATTTGCGTAACTAGTTAAAAGTACAATTTATTCAAAAAGCCTTGTGGTTTTTTTCATTTGAGTATATTTATGTATAAATTGAAGTCTAAACGATTTAAAATCAAGCTGCTAACATGGAAAAAATTTCAAACCTATCGCAGTTTGAAAAGTAAGGCATGGGCTACTCACTGGAATTTTGTTAGCAATTATAAAATAAATAATAATAAATAAATGTATTTATTTTATTTTAAATCTTACGATTGTCTGGGTTCAGATTCTGTGAGATTTAAAATAAAAATAAATAAATAATAAATACATTTATTTATAAATAAATTTATTTATAAATAAATAATATTTGGACGGGGTCCCCAACCAAATAATAAATAAATAAATGTATTTATCATTTATTTATTTTATTTTAAATCTCACAGAATCTGAACACAGACAATCGTAACAATCGACCAGCAGGTGTGTCCATTTAATCCACTGCATCAATGCTATTAGTAACGCCCTCAAAAACACATCCGCACGCTTATTTGAGAATTTGGCAAAACTTCAGCCTGTGCTGTTCCAACCATTTATCTCCATCTCCCTTCCCATCCTTCCAAAGTCCCAAGTGCCCCTCAGGAATAATAAAGAGAGCTGTCCGCGTTAGGCTGTGAAACCCGAAACGACGGCGAGCACCACCGATCTGGATGCGTGGCGCTAAAGAGGAAAATTCAGAAGGACTGGAGATGTATGCTAAATGATACCTCGTTCTTCAATTTGAAGTCCAGACTCGTTAGGTGTGACGGTGATAAAGACTCAAAAAAAATCAACAAGATGTTTACAACCAGAAGGGACCAGCAAAATAAACAGGCCTGTAAATACGTCTGGAACAAACAATGCTTAAAATTTATAAAATTGGTTAAAATACACCACACCCGTTGAAGAAAATTCTTTACCACCAGCCTAACCGCGAATGCCCATCTTAGGGTATTCTGCTCCACTCCTAGGCCAGGATGCTAGGCCAGGATCGACAGTCATTCAAAGTCACTACTGTATAGCGTTGGTGGTGTCCCAACTCTCCCTGTAAGAAAAAGTAAACATTGGAATGCATTGCATTTAAAGCAGTCGTTAGCGCGACCGAACTAACTGAGGTAGTTAGCAGCGCCGACAAGCTAGCATTAGCTTGAAGTTGGCCTCCTGTTTGCGCAAAATATGTGGAAAACTTTAAGTTTCTGACCAACCAAGCCTCTTTGTTGCTGTTACCGCGACGGTGTGTAACTTTCTCGTACCCGCAGGTGTGTTGTGTAGACGGTGTGAACGTGCAGCATCGTGCGGGGCGTCCTGCCGTGAGAGACAAAATGCAGCCGCTTTTCTTTTTCTTTTCACAGACAGAAATGTGAAAGTCTGACGCCCATTTTGTTACGTTTTCGTCTCGTCAACAGAAACTTGCAAACGTCTCGTCACATTTTTGTCACCAAAATGTCGCATTTATTTTGTTATTGTTACGTCATCGTCATGAAAAAATGCTTCGTCAACTAAATCATTTCGTTGTCGTCATCGTTGATGAAAACAACACTGATTTATACAGCTGCGTAAACAAGAAGTGTGTTTTTACAGAGTAGTGGGGGGAAGGGTAAAACAAAAAAGTGTGTTTTTACATGATAATATAGACAAAGGTTGTAATGTTATGGGTTTTACATAGTAGTGGGGAACAAAAATACTCTGTGTGATGCAGCTGAAAATAACATTAAACTAAAAAGACACTTTTGAATATTAAAAATAAAAGGAGTAAAAAAATGAAGTAGTAACAAAAGAAGTATCCAGAGAGTTACATTTTCTACCTAAGATTATCTTATTCCTCCGGGTGATTTTTAAAGGAGTTGAACGTTATTAGCACCAGAGGTGAGATCGGGCCTAAAAAAAATCCAACCCGGACCGCGGGTATTAAAACCCGGCCCGAGCCCGACCAATTAAGTTGATTTGTGAGAACTCGGGAGGAGGAGGAGGGTTATTTATAAATAGAACATTTTCAGGAACACGCTTTTTAAATAAAAAAAAAAAAATCACAATATCGGACCCCTAAATGCCCGCTCAGCGTCGAGATGCCAGTCTTTTTGGTGTCGTATGAAAGCAAAGTGCCACATTGACTACATCCAGCGAAGCCAACGCAAGTTTCTGTAGCATTTTGAACAATAAGTTTGAAGCTTTTCCACACCTCACTCTTACAGGTGCGTGTTTGTCTTTTCAGTTGTCCTACCTTTAGTTTATCCATAACTTCTTAGTCCTTCATATCGGGGATACCAGTTCAAAATAATTAAAATAAAGACGTGCGCAGGGGAGGATTGCCAAATTAAGAGGAGGCGTTCACGTGCGCCAAGCATGCGCTGGCTCTGCGGATCCTGTTTAGTAGTTAAACATTACTTCTCTGTTATATTATTAATTTTATAAGAAGTATTCCTTAGTTTAGTACACACACATCATTTTAGTTTACATTTTATTAACATATATTTATTTGAATAAAAAAAAAGTCAGCGAGAGAGACGCCCGAACTTGACCCAACCCGAAGTAATGATTGACATTTTAGGACCCGAAATTTGGGTCGGTCTCGGGCTTAAGATCTTACGTCTGATTAGCACATCAAAAAACCTACGTGTAGTGGTTTTCTATTTTAAGCATGCAAGTGTGAGAAATTAGCAAACTCCCCCGTCCAGTATTTGGATACTTTTCGAATAGACTGTATACTGTACATGTTCTTGGTCATCAATTCTGCCATATTTCATATAATTTGGAAGGGTTTTAGTGCACGTGCTTAGCTCGCATTGTCGTGGTTCCCTCGCCCACCACCAGAGGGAGCCCAGGATTTCCCCTCATCTGCTTGATTCAAGACACCTGATGGTGGTTGAGCAGTCTGCCATCCTTTCAGGGTCAGGTGATCATTCCTTCCAGCCAGGTCTTCCTGGCTGCCTTACCATGAAATACATTTGGAACAAAAACCTCAAGACATTCCACTGATCCATATTTTTTTCCTTTACTCAATAAGTTTTTTGTCCTTCATTTGGCTCCTCCTCCTTCTGCACCCTCATGCTGACACCTACTCAGTCCCAAAAGAGAGTGCCGTTTTTCTGTATATGTACACTATCATAGTTCCCCCATCCACCACCAGCAGTAGCCTGGGACCCTCCTTCATTTTCTTGATTCAAGACTCCTGATGGTGATTGAGTAGCTGCCTGTTTAAAGGCAGTTTACCATCCATTCCAGCCAGGTCTTCCTGGCTGCCTGACCATGAAATACATTTGGAACAATAACCTCCATAGTTTTTCCTTTACTCGATAAATCCTGTTTGTTGTCCTTCATTTGGCTCCTCCTCCTTCTACACCCTCATTCTGACACCCACTCAGTCCCAAAAGAGAGTGCCGTTTTTCTGTATATGTACGTACCAAAATATGTGCCCACTTTGCGAACTTAATTTGCTTTACACTGAATCTGTGCCCTCTAACAAGACGTACACTGTGTCGTACACATGCCAAGGGGGCGGGGCTTAACAGTTTGTGAGGGGGGAGGAGTTAAACTGAATAAAAGTAGTTTTTGTTGAATTTTTAATTTTGTATTTGCTATGAGATTAGAAGAATTACCCCAAAAAAGCTCGATTAACTTTGACTTCTTGCCATGCGCTGTCCTTGCGCTTCATTTTTACACAACCCTACACGCCTAAGATTTTACCCCTCTCTTTTTTTGTCCCTGCAACAGCTTCCCCTCTTTCTTCCTCTGTCACTCCATCTTTACCCCTCAGGGATCTCCCTCACGTTGTGTCAGTTTCGCGGAGGCGCACAGGTGTGTCTTCATCTGTTCCCCTCTCCTCTCTGCCTGTCTCTTCAATCCTCTTTTCTTTAACTTCTCTTCACTTTGTCCTCCTCCCTACCGAGCACATTTTCCTCAACCGACGCGCTTTTTTTTTTTGCTCTTTCCCCCTCTGCTTTTCGTCGTTTTGACAACCTTAAAAGAAGCAACCTGCTCCCCACGAGCAGCACCTGCTGCCTCGCTAATTGAGCCGACAAAAAACAGAGAGAGCGAGGGAAAAGATGGCGGAATGGAAGAAGAGGGAGATGAACAGGTTGCGGTGATGAGTGTGGCAGGGCCAACACACTTCTTATCAGCCTCTCTTCTCTTTCACAGTCGTTTACCGCACCATCTGTAGCCTCGCTAATAACACACGCACACACTGATCAGATGCTGAACTTGGGTTGAACTGTGTCCAGTGTCCTCTGCTCTCTGACGACAACGCCAAAGACTTTTCCCCCTCGTTTTCTCCTCTAACGCTCCCTCACACACACATCTCGTTAGCCTTTCCTTGAACTTGTAAACAGCTTGCATCTCCTTTTTTTTTTTATTTCGTGGTTCGTTTGGATATGTCAGAGTTGTCACCATCTTTCAAAATGTCACCATTTTTTTTTTCTTTCTTTTTCACCTACAGAGGAGCATCGCTTACCTCTTCCCTTCTGGTCTGTTTGAGAAGAACGCAAGGCCTCTCATGAAGGTTAGACCCTCATTTTTTTATCGCTTGTTATGGGTAACTTTCTTTTTGTGGGATTTATATCTTGTTTTTTTTTTGTAATCAGCATCCTGATGAAATCTTCCCAAAGCAAAGAGGTATGTCAAAATGTAAAATCGGCTTTTCTCACATTGTTGTACTGAAGAAAAACAACAACGAGCGTGTTGTTTTATCCTCTTTCAAGCTGTCCAATGGGGCGCAGACGGACGGCCTTTCCACTTCCTATTTTACACCGGCAAGCAGTCCTACTATTCCCTTATACATGTAAGTTAAAATCTTGTTCACCTTGCACCACAAGAACGTGGTTTATTCAGAAATAAAAACTCAATAGAAGATTTTAGTCTCTCAAACGGGCAGGTGGAACATTAAAAGTGGTTCTGATCGGTAACAAAATTTCTCAACTGACAGCGAGGAAAGTGAACCTGCTAGGTTGGATTTAGAGCAGCTGTTAGATTCTGAAACAGAGGATGAGGACTTGGATGGATTTGATAAATGACTTTATGACGACTGTAATTAATATTTAAATAAAGCCAACCAAACTCAGTTTTAATCCCGATCTATTTTTAAATACGCACACTTGTGTGTGTGTGTCTGTGTGTCTGTGTGTGTTGTTGTTGTAACGGGAAGCCCAGGCCTCTCTCACCCAGGCTGCATCCTCCAGCTCACCCAGAAGGATCCCAAGTCGTTCCCCGGCCAGCTGTGAGACATAGTATCTCCAGCGGATCTGGGGTCTGCCACTTAGTCTCCTCCCGGTGGGCATGCCCGAAACACCTCACCAGCGAGGCACTCGGGGGGGCAGCCCGACCAGATGCCCGAACCACCCCTACTGGCTTCTCTCGACCTGGAGGAGGAACGGCTCGACACCGAGCTCCTCCCGGATGGCAGAGCTCCTCACTCTATCTCTGAGTGAGAGCCCAGCCACCCTGCGGAGGAAGCTCATTTTGGCCGCTTGTGTCCGTGATCTCATTCTTTCGGTCACCACCCACCGCTGGTGACCATAGGTGAGGGTTGGAACGTAGATCGACTTGTAAATCGAGAGCTTTGTTTTTCGGCTCAGCTCTTTTTTTACCACGACGGACCGATGAAGCGTTCTAGTTATTGCTGACGCCGCACCGATCTGCCTGTCGATCTCCTGCTCCATCCTTCCAACACTCGTGAACGTACCACTTCCTTTTCAATCTTCTAATCTAATTATCTATTTTATTTTTTAATCGGAAGACGTTACGAATGTTGATTAATAGATAAAATTCGTAATTCCACTTTTGTTTCTTTTTTTTTTTTTTTAATCTGGTTGATTCTCATGTCTCTTTATCACAGAAGACAACATGTGTAAGTCAAGCTACGTCCAACCCTCCATCTTCTTGATTTTCTATTAAAGTCTTCTTGTAATAAAACGAGTTTTGGCCTGATGTTTGCTTTCTGACTCCCTCTCCTTCGCCCCCACCCCCTCCGTCGCTGGTCAGAGTGGCAGCGGATTAGGTACACTCTATCAAGAAGGAATTAAACAAACATCTGGTGAATAATTGACGGGGAAATGAGTTCTCACCCAGGCGCAGTGGGCCGAGGTGGTGGTGATGTCTGCCTCAGGGACACGACCGGCTCCCCCCCCTCCGTCTTTCATGCAGTGTTGATCCCAGCACCGCTATTCTTTTAATTTCATATCAGGCTACAGACATGTAGAGTAGCGGTCTTTGCATTAATTCGGCGCTAAAGATAGGAATTTTATGAATAAATTGGTTTCAGTTTACAAAGCAGGAGAAAAAGTTACAAGGCGCGGAGATTTAACGAGGTATTTTTCTTCTAGACGATATAAAATAGCTTTAAGTAAACTATTCATAAGGTTAGTGGAAACCTCATGGAGGCCCAGTCGAAGGGAGGATTCTCTTACAGATATGCTAATTTGATCTCCAGTTCTCTTCATAGATTTTCTATGGCTGGGGCATTCAAGCAAATTTATTTTCTTTCTTTGCGACCACTTCATCGTTTGCCCAACCAGTCTACATGTGTTTTGTGGATCTGGAGAAGGCATTCGATTTTGTCCCTAGGGGACTCCTGTGGGGGTGCTCTGGGAGTAAGGAGTCTCAGAGCCCTTGGTACGGGCTGTCCGGTCTTTGTACGGCCGGAGTCAGAGTTTGGTCCGTATAACTGGCAGTATGTCGATTCCATTCCATCATCGGACCTTGATCTCCAGTTCTCGCTGGATCAATTTGTGGCTGGGATGGGAATTAGCGCCTCCAAATCCGAGACCATGGTCCTCGCCCGGAAAGGGTAGAATGCCCCTGCGGGTCAGGGACGGGGTCCTGCCCCGAGTAGAGGAGTTTAAGAATCTTGGGGTCTTGTTCACGAGTGGAGGAAAGATGGAGCGGGAGATAGACAGGCGGATTGGTGCGGCATCAGCAGTAACTAGGACGCTGGATCGGTCTGTCGTGGTAAAGAGAGAGCTGAGCCGAAAAGCAAAGCACTCGATTTACAAGTCGATCTACGTTCCAACCCTCACCTATGGTCACCAGCTGTGGGTGGTGACCGAAAGAATGAGATCACGGATACAAGCGGGCAAAATGAGCTTCCTCCGCAGGGTGGCTGGGCTCTCACTCAGAGATTGGGAGAGGAACTCTACCATCCGGGAGGAGCTCGTTGTCGAGCCGCTCCTCCTCCAGGTCGAGAGGAGCCAAATGGGATAGTTCGGGTAACTGGTCAGGATGCCCCACGAGCACCTCGCAGGCGAGGTGTTTCGGGAGGAGACCAAGGAGACCCCGGACCCACTGAAAATGTAGACGTGTCAAATACTTATTTACCCCGCTGTACGACTGTTTGGTCAACAATGTTGGTTTGTTTTGCTCAGTTGTACCAACCCCGCTTCAGCGGGTGTGGCTTGTATTGTTTTAGTTTTAAATTTGACTGTGTTTTAGGAAACTTATGGAAAAGTACTAGATATAGAAAAGCACCAAGATCGTCTCCGAGCCAAAGGACTCTTTTCTAAGGACGCTAAGTCAATGTAAGTACAGATTATTTTATATTAACATTCAGCTTGTGCAAATTAACGAGTATTAAGCAATTAAAGGTCCTCATGTGTTTTTTTTAGCTCTCTTGGAACAAGTAGATGGCTAACAAAAGAAGAGCTTGAAGTCCTATTGGTGGAGACCATCTCCACTCATGATGTGAGAACTTTACTTTTACAATGTTACCTAACATTTGAGGCTGTGATTGGTCGGTTTTATGGGGTTTTTTTTCTCCTATTTCTTCTTCAGTACGACCGTTTCATCCAGCTGATGGAGCGCTTGATCTCCATGCCGTATTGTGGCATTGAGGAGAAGTTCATCCTGCAATACAGACAACAACTAGAGGCTCAGTCAAGTCAACAAGCTGTGCCTGAGCTGCAGAAGGACGACAAAGGCGTGGCGTTTAGTACCGCAGATGGTTAGCGCGGGTCAAATTGTTTCAGAGCTTTTTTGTCATATTACCGTATTTTCTGGACTATAAGGCGCACCCTCAATAAATGACATTTAAAAAAAACTTTCTATATATATGGCGCACTGCACTATAAGGCGCTACAGTAACCACTAGATGGTGCTGCGCTAAAGGGAATGTAAAAAAAAAAAAAAAAACAGTCAGATAGGTCAGTCAAACTTTATTAACAATTAGAAAACAGCTTTCTGTTTTTACTCCCAAAATGAATAAACAGCTGTTTTATTATTTTCTCCGAGATAAAGTATTAGTATTTTCGTGACACAGTTTATCTTCCATTGGAGATAAACTCTGTTTAGTCTTACTTACTTGGCGCAGCGCATCCTCTTGCTTCCTCCACTTCCTCACCATTGATTCATTGATGTTAGACTCTCTCGCTGCGGCTCTATTCCCGTGTTCTATTGCGTGACCGATCGCCTTGAGTTTAAACTCTGTGGTGTAACAGTGTCTCTTGGTAGGAGCCATTTTCGGGTCTTTACACAAACGGAAATGAGACGTGCTTTCATATATCCCGGCACTACTTCTTCTAAGGGGGAAATGGAGTCGGCGGATGCTTACCGCAGTTGCGACTCCTGTTGTAGCTCAATATTAATCCATATAAGGCGCTCCGGGTTAAAAAGCGCATTGTGAACTTTAGAGATAATTTAAAGTTTTTAGGTGCGCCTTATAGTGCGGAAAATACGGTAATCGATCGTGACCAGTCATTTTTAGTTAAATCCATGACTAAAACAGTTTGTATTTGGAGAACGTTCACCTTGAAATATGAGCATTTGTTCGTTTCTAGGCCGAAGAAAGTCGTCCAACTCATCGGTTGTTCTAAGGGACTGCGGTTCTGGACAGATCACCATTAACGGCCAAGATTACATTCATTACTTCATCTTTCTACAAGACAGGTAAGAAAGCTGCTGAAACCATTCAAATACACTCGTAGTTTTTTCTTTAAAATGCAAGACATGATGTGTTTTACCCTCCTCGTCTTCCCCCCTTTCCTCCTAAAAATTAAAAAAGCAGCTTTTTCACTCTTCACGGCATCGCCTCGTTCAGTTTTTTTTTTTTCTTATTTATCTCCTTGTAGTGAGTTAATTACACAGTTGAGTGATTGTGTGTGAGTGTCCGGAGCCGGTGTTGTCACGGCGTGTGAGGACGGGCTGTAATTGGAGCAGAGAGGTGACAATTGACTTTGTCAGCATCCCGGAGGCCATTCAGGCTGAGACGCCATCCAGAACACAGACACTCAGAGTCCCGCTGAGTCAGAAGTTCTTCTCAGAGTAGAAGAAAAAAAAAAAAGAAAGCTTTTTCACACTGTCAGGATCCTCTGTGCTCATCTGGAAAGTCACCCAGCCAGACATTAAATTAGCTAAGCCGCCGCGGCGTTGATACCGCTATCTGTTAAATAGCACCCTCTCCTGCTCAGCCACGCTTCATCCTTTCATTCCTCTATCTCTTCCTCATCGTTTTCCTCTCTCTCAGAGAGCAGCTGATGTTCCCGCTTCAGTTCATGGGTATGCTGGGCCGCTTCGACCTGCAGTGCACAGTCACCGGAGGTGGCAGGTCCAGCCAGGCGGGGGCGCTGCGACTCGCTATTTCCAGAGCGCTGCTAAGCTTCGTGTCACAACAAGAGGGGGAAATGATGAGACAAGGTGAGTAGTGGGGTTTTGGAGAACGGTCAATGATTTGTTCCATTTTAGGGTTAAAATTACTCTTGATTTAAAGACTCACAAATCAAAGTAAACCCCAGTGGTCTGAAATACCTCTGAAACACCTCACCACTGTCTGGGCTCTCACTGTCTCTGAGTGAGAGCCCAGCCACCCTGCAGAGAAAGCTCAATTTGGCTGCTTGTATCTGTGATCTCATTCTTTTGGTCACCACCCACAGTTGATGACCCTAGGTAACGGTAGGAACAGAGATCGGCTGGTAAATTTAAAGCTTCCCTTTACGGTTCAGCTCTTTCTTTACCACAACGGATGGTAAAGAACCATCCGTCTGTTGATCCCCCAATCCATCTTTCCCCAAAAAACTCCTCCATTTAGGCGGCATTCCACCTTTTTTATGGGCGAGGACCATCTCTCAGATTTGGAGGTGCTGAATCCCATCTTGGCTGCTTCACACTCGGCACCAAAATTGGCCCAGTGAGAGTTGGAAGTTGCGGCCCGACGAAGCCAACAGAACAACACCATCTTCAAAAAGTAGAGATCCAATCCTGACATCACCAAACCAGATCTCTCCAACGCCTTGGCTACGCCTAGAAATTCTGACGGCAATATGAACCAAACTCTGGCACTGGTTATACAAAGACCAGACAGCCCATACCAAGGGCTCCGGAAGTTTCATACTCCCACAGCACCCCCCTCCAGATCCACATAGCTCATTTTGAACTGTCTGGACAAACTCCCTTAGCCCCCTCTCGGATCTTGAAAAGGATATAGAACTAGTCTGTAGTTTCACGTCCAAGCCGGAAACCACATTTAACCATTCTAGTTTGATTAAATTTCAAGTTTCTGATACTTAAACTACATTTTTTGAAAAATATGGTCAAAAAATTAAAAATTAAAAACTTTTCTTTTCCAGCCGGCCTGTTAACAGCTGATCCAAGACTGAGAGAAAGAACGAAGCCAGGTCAGGAGGGCGCGAGACGGAAATTCACTTGGAAGAAACGCTGAGGAGGACAAAAAACGTTACCCCATCTATTCACAAAGAGAACTCCATTCTGGACTTCTGGTCACAGAAACTGCAAAAACCCTCCTCGACCAGAAGGTGGCGATATCCTATAAGAAACAAATAATGTTGTTTGTTCTTGTATAACTTAAATAAAGTTTTCTACAAAATACATCTGTCAATGTTTTTGGGAATAAATTATGTTTTAGTTTGACCTGCTTTTCAAAACAAATGTTGAAAGTATTCTTTTTTTTATTTCTTGGAACATCCTTTTTTCTGTAACTCACCGCCAAATCTTGTTGATTCAGACTTATTTTGAAATTTAAAGAATATATATGTGTGTGTTTTTTGTTTACATTAAGACATAATAAACAAAACACACAAAGGTTGACTTATTTGGCTTTTACATATAAATAAAAAATAATTGTAAAACAAATAAAAAATGTTGGCTTAAAAGTTTGGTAAACAATCTTATTATTATTTTTAAAAACTTATGTCAATATTATTCTAATCACTGTCAGGGCTGTTTCTAACTTTGGCCACCAGATGTCACTATATACCCATGATTAATAGAAATACCGGCTAATTCCAAAATCATTTTACGGATTCATTTAAACGTTGAATAATTAGCTAAAATCCTCCAAATTAATAATATTTATATTAATATAGTGATAAAAAAAACATGTGGTCACAGTTAAAGCTAAGGTAGATAACGAGTTCCACCTTTTTCCGATTCTCCCCTATTTTTTCTTTAGTGCAACTCATCACGAAGCCTGACAGGTGTGTGTTGCACCTGTGATCTCCATCTTCTTGAGATGGATGTGTAGGAGTGTGTAGTGAAGAGGTGGAGTCTTAAAGTCTCCCATTGGGTGAGCCTCCAGACAGGCGCACTAGACAGATTAGCCTACTACTGACGCTTTTAAACACAAAGCGGTTGTAAGAGGAAAAAGCGATCGGAAGGAACGACACTACTGCAGCAGAAGACCCCCACACGCCCCCTTTTGAGCACCGGCTTTCCATCTGATTTTGAAAGGATTTTTCTTTTGTTCCGTTCTTATGGAGGCTGCTGTGCTGAACCCGACTATAATGACTGATGTGGATTGCAACAGCAACACCCTAAATGCCGAATTGGAGGTGAAAAAGCTCCAAGAATTGGTTCGGAAGCTAGAACAGCAGAATGAGCGGTTGAGAACAAGGGCAAGTGGATCATCCGACGGGCATGTGTTGCATCCAAACCCGTCGGACTTATTTGGAAATCCCGCTGGGTATCAACCCCTTTGCCCGATGATACCCAATTTGCAACGCCAACATTCCATAGGGTCATTATCTCCTCCTCTGGATCATTTTGATTATTATCACCCAAACAGAACTGAAGATGAAGACAGAGAAGAGGACTCAACTGAACCGTCAATTCTGGATGATCTTGAGCTGTTAGATTTGGACTCTCTAAGCTGCTCAGAGTCTGAGGAGACATGGTAACTGTCTGCCTTCTGGCCTTGACTTTAACCATTTGTTGCTTTGTCTGAACAATCAAGTTCTTTTTCAGCTCAACAGTCTACATTATGTATGTGAGGTGTGCCAGGAACTTAAAAACAGATTTGAACATAGTTTGCACATTTTAAATGAGTCTGAATTTATTATGTAGGTAGTCTTAGACACTAATGTGTGTGTGTTTGTTCGGTCCCGTCCAGGTCAGACTGACCTGATGTCAGCGTAGGTTATAATCTATAATTCAGATGTTTCTCTTTAACCTGCTGAGTGGAATCGTAAAGTCAGGGCTGTCATAAGTCATCAAAATCACCTCATCTAAATTTGTACAGCTGGCAAAGCTTCATTTCTTAAGGCAGAGAAAGAATGTGGGGTATGAAGAGTTATGTTAACGTCATTAGTAACGTATTCTTCTGATTTCAGGTTGTATGAGACATCTAAGACCAAAGAACACAGTGATGAATCCCTCACAACTCGTCAATGGTGTCGGCAAACTCTGGAAAGTCCCAAATCAGAAGTGGAGGCCGCTAAGAGGTCATTGTCACTTAGGCTGGAACAAGGTTTGAGTCGGCTTTTTTTTTTTGTTTAGTAGATGCAATACATAAAGATTTATTCAAACTTCTGAAGTGTCTCGATTAACGTTAAAATAAATATTTGCTGAACTCCAAGGCGTCACTAAATTGGTGTCAGATTGCGATATGTTGTTTGAGGCGGAGTAGACTTTATGGTCCATAAAGGTCCATTAGTTGACAGCGACAGACTGGCAATGTGTTCGGGATGGATCCTGCCCCTTGCCTCAAATCAGCCGGGATGGGCTCCGGCACCCCCGCATACCCAAAAAGCATAGACGGTTAAGAAGGTGACTGACTGAAGAAAGAAATACAAACAATTTAAGTTGTGTTTGTAGATTAACGTCTGGGTTTAATAATATGGAGGTGTTGATTCCCTCCAAACTCCCAACAAGTCTTTGATGTGTTTGATGTTTACCTGTAGTTTTGTAAAGTCGTGAAGACCCCCTGCTTTTTGTTTCGTTTTTAAACTGTGTGTAGACATTAAGTATACACACAAACTACAAAACACTCACTCATTTATAAGTCTAACAAGTCAGGTTTGACCGGGAAGACGTGTTAAAAAAGGTCTAGACTTTGTTTTTTTTCCAGCCTCGTGAAAGAATGTGGCTTCGAATTTCAAATGTCGTATTGACAATTTTTAATCATTTCAATTATCGTCATGTTATTTAAAACTACCGTTGTTTTTTTAGACTCATGCTTGTAAATAGGTGTACTGTAAAGAAGACAATAGACACGTTAGTAAACTGTTGACCCGGTGGGGTATTAAAAACCTTAGGTACTCATTTTTGTATCGTTCCGTCATCTTCTGCTCATCCAGGGCCGGGTCGTGGGGGCAACAGTCTCTGACTGGAAGACCAGGCTTCTCTCACCCCGGCTGCATCCTCCAGCTCACCCGGAAGGATCCTGAGTTGTTCCCCGGTCAGCTGTGAGACATAGTCTCTCCAGCGGGTCCAGGGTCTGCCTCTTGGTCTCCTCCCGGTGTGATGTGCCCAAAACACCTCACCAGCGAGGCGCTTGGGGGCATCCTGACCAGATGCCCGAACCACCGCATCTGGCTTCTCTCGACCTGGAGGAGGAGCAGCTCGACACCGAGCTCCTCCCGGATGGCAGAGCTCCTCACCTCATCTCTGAGTGAGAGCCCAGCCACCCTGCGGAGGAAGCTCATTTCGGCCGCTTGTAACCTCAATCTCATTCTTTCAGTCACCACCCACCGCTGGTGACCGTAGGTGAGGGCAGGAACGTAGATCGACTTATAAATCGAGAGCTTTGCTTTTCGGCTCAGCTGTATCTTTACCATGGCAGACCAATGCGGCGTCCTAGTTATTGCTGATGCCGCACCAATCCGCCTGTTGATCTCCCGCTTCATCCCTCCCCCACTCGTGAACAAGAACCCGAGATACTTAAACTCCTCCACTTGGGGCAGGACGCTGTCCCTGACCCGCAGGGGGCATTCCATCCTTTTCTGGGCGAGGACAATGGTCTCGGATTTAGAGGCGCTAATTCTCTCCAATCGGTCTTTTAGAGCTTATAAATGCAACAATTTTTTTTTTTCACATGAGTACTTTTTGTTTTTTTTTCTTCTTCTTAATGTTTACTTGAACTAGCAAATGTAAAAAGTCGTATCAACAGTGCGTCCGACACACTAAGTAACGAGTCCAATGTGATTTGACGGCGCACACTAACAAGTTAGCATAGTTTAGCAGCAGCTGTGCAACCTCATTCAATCATTCATTCATTTATCTTCTGAACAGTCAATCCCTGATGGAGTCTCATGGGGTGCCGGATCCTATCCCTGCTGATTTAAGGCGAGAGGCAGGGTACACCCCGAATGGGGCGCCAGTCACATACACACAATCATACACACGCCACACTCCAAACAACCTAACACGCATGTTTTTTGGAGATTTGGGGAGAACTGGAGTGCTCGAAGAAAACTCACACATACACAGGGAGAACATGCAAACTCCACACAGAAAGGATAGTGTTCCAAGCCTCGTTCCCACCCGTGACTCGAACTCCAGTCCTTCTTGCTGTGAGGCCACTATGCTAAACACTGCACCACCGTGCTGAGCGAATCTCATGTGTCCCCTAAATAAATTTTCTGAACGCTGTTTTTAAATTTTCAGTTTCAGAAATTGTTTTCAACACAAACCATATTTACTTCCGTCTTTCAGCTACTTAACTATAAACATGGCCCAAACGGACGCTGTTCATGTCACAACGTCATCTTTGGGGTCTACTTGGCTGGAAGTTTTTTTTATTGCTACAATTGTAAGCTAATGTCTGTGATCCCTTACTAGCCGGAGTAAGATTAAAATAAGCCAAACCCTATGTGGCAAGCCTGGCTACTGGCTTCCTGTCAGACAAAGAATAATCTTAAAAAGTCCTCTTACCACCTACAAAGCTATTCATAACCTAGCCCTACCCTATGCTCACACTAACCGTTCGCCACATTCGCAAATGCAAATTTTATTTTAGTGTGGCTAATTGAAATTCTGCGCAATTAACCACTGGTGCCAGAGTAATTGTTGATTAATTTTAGATTAATCAACAATCAATAGATTGTAATTTCACCTGTGATTGACTTTGGAATCCATATTGCCTATCGGTAGTCATGAGCGCCAGCTGATGTTATGAAGCAACGACATTTACACTCGTCCCGATTATTATACTAAACAGGGGACCGCATTGTCACATGTACATTTACTGTTAACCACAAACTAACATGTTATGACACAGAGTATATCATAACTGAAAAAGAATTTGTGGCTAAAGCAAATTTAATGTGGCTAATAAAAGTTAAACTGGACTAGCCACAGTGGCTAATGATTTTTTGACGCTAGAGTGAGCCAAGCTATCCTACCTCTCGGATATAAATTGCAGCTTTAAATCCAAACTAAATTTTATGAAACGACAGGCTGACAACATTTTAGGAAATTTTCAACAACTAAATACTTAAACATGATCAAGTCTTTGTTGTTAAGGCAACAGTTTCAGACTGTACGGGTATGCTTTAATGCACTCCGAAGCGTCCGAAAGATTCCTAGAGGGGTGAAAGTTTGAACGTTCCTGAGTCTGTTCATTTTGTTCGTGAATAAATTGAAGTCTTTCACAGAAACGTACGAGTTAAAATCCAGATTCTGCCAGACAAATTTGCCAGATTAAAAAAGCAGCAGCTAAAATGACATTACAAAGCAACAAACAGGAAGTGTGTAGAACACTTCTTGTTCTAGCAACAGCAATTCTGCTGGAACCTCTACAGAAAAATCTCATCTTCAAAATAATTTGGAACTCGGTGACCATAAAAGGGGTCTTTCAGATACTTCAAGTAAAATATTTGTCTTCTAAGCTGACCCCAATTGGCTACATCTTAGTGCGAAAAAGGAGCAAAATCCTAAACCTATCATCATGGTTGCATCAGCTGGTTGTGTCTTGGCTCCCTCTAAGTGTCGCCATAGTTACCTCATCAGTCAGAATCGACTTTTTCCTATTTAAAAATAGATCATACGGTTTTAAGTTCACCGACGGCCGACCCGTAGCGGTGATTTCGATGTTTGTGTTGACTGAAGCTATCGACCAATCAATGGCCTTATTACACACGCATGGACACACACTCAGGTCATGCACCAGCTGCTTTAACCTCTGCTAAACAAGTAACAGAAGACACCGAGTAGATAAAGTGCTCCTCTTGCGGCCATTCTGGTCGGAACAAATTTTGACCCTTCTGTCCTCCATGAATTCAACCGCTGGAGTCATACAGCTACAGAAAAAATCCTCCCACCACCCCAGACCCATAATCTCTGCCTGTCTCTCACAGCTTCCACTTAAGTACAGTGAAATGGAAGAGAGCTGTTGCCATAGAAACCCTTAACATGAAAGGAATGCATTCCTCTTGTAAAGCAAACTGCATTGAGAACACCGACTGAAGATTCATGGCGTTCTTGATTTTCTTTATTGCTATGAATAGAAACCAAAGTGTTTGTATGTGTTTGAGCCAGTCAGCACCAGGTACAGATGCACACAAGCTGCTCTGTTGTAATGAAGGCGTCTTTGTCTTCAGCTCTTGAGCGTGGTAGGCACCGCTGGTGAGGTAACCCCTGCACAATGGCGCCCCCTAATTTGGCATGTGTTAGTGGAGGTTAGACAATGATAAAGTGTTTTGTTGTTCTACAATGTGTGTGTTTTTTTTTCACTTTCTTTGCCCTTTTCAGTCTCCAGGTGGCGGAGTTCTTTGTCCAGTCCTTCCCGCACCCCATCCTCTCCCTCTTTTTCTCCTGGTCCTCCTCCACCAGACAGAGTTGCTGGAGTGTCGCCCATCACCTCCTTCCCATCCGCCAAATCCTGTTCCACTCCCCAGCTGTCTGAAAGACACGGTAGATTTAGAATTTTTTTATATATACTTCAATAAATTTGTGGATTACGACGTTTGGGATTCAGTTATTTTTAAAGATGTCTCTGTTTGTCAAATCAAAACTATATCTTCTTTTTTTTTCTTTCCTCAATGCAGTGCCATCCCTTTCCTCTCCGCTTCACCCAGCCCTCCTCCGATCCCTGAGTCCCATAGGGAAGGAGCTGTCCCCTGTAGCGGAAAGGACTCCTACCTTCCTCCCTCACCCAGTCAGTCGAAGTAAGACACCAACACATGCTGGTTCTTGCTTTAAAACACAGCCTTGTTGCATGAAAGGATGTCTAGCCGCTGAGAGAGAGTAAGAGAGAGCTAGCTGACAGCATTACTAGAGATGGAAAAGTCTGTTCCTGACAGCAGGGAATAAGAGAGGCCATGCCGGAGGAAAACATTGAAGCCCCGAAGGGCAACATGAGCAACATGCCTCCCCAAAGGGTTTTTTCCATCAACTAGAGCCTCTTCTTCTTCTCTTCTTCTGAAACACAACATCAACTTCATTTGAATACTAATATTTATATGAGAAAAGGCTTTAAAAAACTTTTAAAAAATCTTTTTGCCCCTAGTTTGAAACTTATCAACTGTCTCCTTTTGGCTTTCCCCACAGCAAGTCAGTTTCTCCATCTACCTGTGTGTCCTGTATCACACCTACTACTTTCATGTCCTCAATTACATTTATCAACCTCCATTTTGGTCTTCCTTTTGTTGTTGTTTTCTGTCTCTCTCATTTGAACATGATAAAAGCATCTCAGTTTGTCCTAAACCCTTGACATTTACGTATTCCCGACATTGTCCATCCAGGTCCATAACCTTATTCGTCAGCCAGTCTTCACATTAGCATCCAAAAAGGCATTCAAATACATGAGAAAACCACCCCAGAAAACTTCCCTTTCAGTCAAGTTGTCATGTTTCTTTACAATGATTAACTTGTAAATCGCCCAAAAATTCTGGGCTTGCTTTGAAATCCTTATTTCTGAGTCCTCGTCCATCTGTCCCCACATGTAATCAGCTTTTCCGAGCAGACATTGCATCATTGCTCAGTTTAACACATGAGCATGAAGACTGCTGACCCAGTACCGATAATACGAATGATTCGGTTATTGGGTATTTGCCTATTCCCAAACGAATTTGCGTTTAGTTTTGTCTTCTCAACCGTGGGGTGCCAGAGCCTACCTTAGCACTAGACTACCTCAGACTAATGTGATTCCCAGCTGCAGTCCGCAACTCACAGCTGTACCACACAGACTTATTTGTTCCCCACTACTATGTAAAACCAAAACATTATAACCTTTGTTTCCATTACTATTTAAAAACACACCTTTTTGTTTTGCCCTTCTTTACCCCGCTACTCTGTAAGAATACAACTCTTGTTTCCACAGCTGTATAAATAAAACAGACAGTATGCAGATTCCTTATAGACACCATGACAAAGTTAGACACTGACAAAGTCTCCTGGAGTGTCTATCCTTCTCTGACAAGTAAATTATGAGAGTCTCTCGTTTTGTTCTCTGGTCAGCACAACTTTGGGATAAAGATTAATTTTTCCCCTCAAACACAGAAAGTTTACTTGTGAACATTCCGTTCCGTCATCTTCCGCTTGTTCCAGGGTCGGGTCGCGGGGGCAACAGCCTCAAACGGGCAGCCCAGGCCTCTCTCACCCCGGCTGCATCCTCCAGCTCACCTGGAAGGATCCCAAGTCGTTCCACGGCCAGCTGTGAGACATAGTCTCTCCAGCGGGTCCGGGGTCTGCCCTTGGTCTTCTCCCGGTGGGACGTGCCCGAAACACCCCGCCCGCGAGGCGCTCGGGGGGCATTTTGACCAGATGCCCGAACCACCCCATCTGGCTCCTGTCGACCTGGAGGAGGAGCGGCTCGACACCGAGCTCCTCCCGGATGGCAGAGCTCCTCACCCGATCTCTGAGTGAGAGCCCAGCCACCCTGTGGCGGAAGTTCACTTCGGCTGCTTGATCTCATTCTTTCGGTCACCACCCACAGCTGGTGACCATAGGTGAGGGTGGGAACGTAGATCGACTTGTAAATCGAGAGCTTTGCTTTTCGGCTCAGCTCTCTCTTTACCACGACGGACCGATGCAGCGTCCTAGTTATTGCTGATGCCGCACCGATCCGCCTGTCGATCTCCCGCTCCATCCTTCTCTCAATCGTGTACAAGACCCCGAGATACTTGAACTCCTCCACTTGGGGCAGGACCCTGTCCCTGACCCGCAGGGGGCATTCCACCCTTTTCAGACTTGTGAACATAAAGTATGTAAAACACAATCATCAAGGGATCATTCCTAAAAAGCGAAGGTCTGTGCCTCATCCTTATGGTGTTTGAAGTGGACTTTGATGTAGTTTTAATTGTTCTCTTCTTGTCTTGAGTCGCAGTTCTTATTTTCGTACACTTTTATCTCTAAAACTTTGAACTTGATGTATTCAACCCCCGTGATTTCAAGAAATCTTGTGCCTATCTTGTTAAGTTACGGCCCTTTTTGTTCTGGTGGTTGTAACAACGTTTGACATGTGTTTTCTTTCTTGGTTCCAAAACAACCTTCACTCTTCTTTGATTGGTTCAAACAAAAGCCCAGAATCACTTCTTGGCTTTTGATGTTTAGCCAATAAACATCATCATAGGCTAATGATGTTTGCCTAATTTGTATTGAATCGACTGTCTCTTGTTTGAAGGCCGCAGCCTGCGATGTTCCCCACTCAGCCCACAGTCCTCTATGGACAGCGACCTCGGTGGCTCTGAGACAGATGACAACTCAATCCACCTGGACTACAAGCTGCAGGACTTGACGGATGTCCAGGTGATGGCTCGACTTCAGGAGGAGAGTAAGTTTCCGACCAGTCGTCATGAAGCTGTTGAAGTCGGTCATTTGTAGTCAACTCACTTTCTCTCCGTTGTTGCTCTGCACTAATAATTTAACACATTGCCCCAGATCTCAGAGCCCACCGCTACTTCAGCTTCATTAACCCCAGGAGGTGATGTCTCCTGTTTCCTCCCCTTGTTTTTGCGTTTTCCCCTTTCCTCCTCACATCTCGCTCCCTCAGGTCTAAGACAGGACTACGCCAGCACCTCATCCATCCTGGCGAACCGCCGCAGCCAGAGCTACAGCTTCCAGCTCAGCCAGCTCAGCAGCGCCGGCCTCGGCCTGGAGGAGGAAGACGAGGAGGACGACGAAGACTACGGCTTCCTACCGCCGCCCCAACCACGCCTCACCCGCCTACCGCACTCCCACACTTTTACCAGCACTCGAGACTGGCGAAGAAGCACCAGCTCCCTGTGCACCCCTCCTTCCACCCCCTCCACCCCCCCGTACCCTTCCGCTGGGTTCGCCTTTCAAGCGCCGGCGCAGGGACTGGGACCGGAGCCAGGACTGGGCAGCCTTTGTGGAGCCGAGCAGCTGGGTTTCAGAACAGGATCAGGTGAGTTGAAGAAAGATTTCATCATGGATCTTCATCACTATATTTTTTCGATGTGTTTTTCTTCATTGTTCCGGTGAGATCAAGAAAGTCCTCACCAATTTGTAAGCCATTGATCCCACTTGCCCTCCAAGCAACCTGCTTTCCTTTACACGTTTTAATCTTTTTAAAATAGTCCTGAAGACCTTTTTAAGTTCAGCCTATGAAAATGAATACATCTACCTCTACTACATATTGATTTTCAAGCTTTTTGGAGTTGTACAAATTTGGTTCTTAGCTTAAAAATAGCAGTTCTCTTTTCCTGTTCATAAATAAAGGACTTAGAGGTTCAGAGTTGGCGCACACTGACCTTGTGTTGCTCATTAAGAACCACTCTAAGCCTCTTGTACAACTCCTAAAGCTTCCTGACTGCCGAGTGTTCCCTTTCAGAGAGAGTTTGATTGGATTAGAGCTAAGGTTGGTAGATGCTACACAGGGAGGAGATGATGACCAGCTTAGTGGGTCATCTTAGAGTAATGAGGGTGAAAAAGAACTGGGTTTAAATTGAATATTTAGTTTTGTAAGTAGAGGATGACGTGTCAGACAAGTCCCCAACTTTTACATCCTGTCTGAGTTAAAGTGCAAAAAGAAAATGCATTCCTGTTCCGGCTCTGGAAATGTTCACCTCTAAAAATATGGAGAATCAAAAAGGACCAAAGATTTCATTACATTATCCTTCATTTTTGAACAGCATTATTGGAATCAAAAGCCGCACAAGATTTGAGCACAAAGCATTGTCTCAACCAAAGTACCCAAGGAATCTGCCATTGAGTTCAGCTCTAGTTGAGTCATGTTTAGTCGCCATTTTTGCCAATTTGAACAGCGCTATGCGTCTTATAAATATTCAGTCATTAGTTCAAGTCTGCCGTCGCATGGCAGCCCCCTTCCCAAGCAGGAACAAACTTTTTGAAGGTACATACCGATTCCACTGAAGATCCAATCCGACTGACTCGTTCTCTGCTTCCTGCTGTCATTGGCTGGCAAGGTAAAATCTGTTGAATGTCCCCACATAGTATGAACAGCTAGTTCATCGTTTAATTGGTGGTACTAATCGGCCTGTTCTCCACCTGAATGAAAAATCAAGAAGATTGAGAATGCCTTATAGCTAAGGTAGCAGAGCCGGAATGGTTAATGTGACAACAACAGTGACCGAGTAATGGCTGCTACATTTTTGATAAAAAGTCTACAAATGCCAGGCTGGACTACTGAACACACGTCCTTATGGCTTTTTATCTAACAGATAAGTTACGAAGAAGCATGCCAAACCTCGTCAGAGCTCCCAGCATGCCGAGTGTGCCCATTCCCACTAATCCCAGCGCTTCCCCATCATTGCTTCGCAACAGCCAAAGCTTCGATTCGTCTAGCTGCCTGACTCGCCTGCAGTCCTCCAGTAAGATCGCTTGCACTGTTACACCAGTTTTCTTCCAACATAAAGTTATGTCTGACTCTGTCTTCCTCTTCCTTCAGTCCCCTCACCAGTCCAACTACAAAACAGGGTACAAAGCGTAGGGAACTTCTCCTCATTGTCACGTCAACCGTTGAAGGCCACCGCCTATGTAAGCCCCACTATCAAAGGCTCAACAAGCTTCCAACCTCTCATCAGTGGCTCCTGTGGTAGTGGGATACCATTGCTCAGTAAATCTATAAGTGGAGCGACCTCCGGGATATCCCCGACATTACGAAGCAGTCTACCACGCCCGTCCTCCTTCATAGCAACATCAGGATCCACCCCTCGCAATAAGATGGCCCAACCATCCCGAAGGTTAAGAAAGATTACTATAACTTTAATTTTGATCAAACTCGAAAAGTTTGCTTCTTGGATTGTGTGACAATTGTCTCGTTTCTTTTTTCTTCAGTCTACTGACTCCACCGAAGAGTTTGTCTACCTTCAGTGCACTTCGCGATAGCACTTGGAGAGATGGATGCTACTGATGAACAGGTGCTGGGGAGCCCCGCTGGCTGGGGTGACCCACTTTGACCAAAAACTTAAGTAGTGACATTAAATCTGAGATCCTGCATGGAAAAAGTCATTGTCATCTCAATGTCAACTTCACATTGAATTCTATGCAGGATCTCTTTGGAAAAAGGCGGGTAATTTTAGCGGTTGGGTTCAATCGTTATTGTTTTTTTGGGTTAGTGCCAAGAAGGAGTTGTTCCCGGTAGCACTTGTGCAATAAACAACCGGCTGTTGCACTAACCTAAAAACAGGGCTGCCATTTTTTTAAAGAGTCTCTAAGTCTTTTATTTATATATTTATAAACAATTTTAACTAACCAGGTATTTTCCTGCTGCTAAGGTTTGAATTAGTCTTTGATGGTATGGGCACATTGTTAAACTATGTATTCTTGTACAAAACTTTAGAATCACTAACTGTGCTAATGTTTATTTCCTGGTGCAATATTCACTTTTAACGTACCTTTGTTTTAACTGTCTGATCACGTCACTGAAGTTGTCACAGAAGTTGTCACAGAATTTTGGAGCAAAGAAAAACATTCCATTTTGCACTTTCCTGAAACTCACTTTTGTTTTTTCATTTACTGTTTGCACTTGTTTTTCACTCTTTTCTTTTTTCTTTTTTTTTCAAAATTTGATAACGATAAAAACAACACTTGACACATAGTCTCTTTGCACTCGTTTTTCAAATATTTCACTAATGCATTTGTTATTATCAACATTTTTGTCATTGTGATGGATTAAATGAAAACCATTTTAATAAAAAGTACTAAATCCCAAATGTTTGGCCACTTTGTTGTTCGTCAAAGGCAGTAAAAAAAACAACTAAAGCAATTTAGTAATTGTACATTGATGCACTGTGATTCCACCTGCTGGACAAATTTCTAAAAACTTTGTTTTCTAATGAATGTTTTCAACTAAATTAATCCAAATCTGGTGAAATATCTCAATTATTTTTAAAAATATCTAATGACTTAATTTTTTTATTTTTATGAATCAAAGAAAACCTGATTACAGCAGTCTGGTATGGTGCTATTTCAGAAAATTCAAACCTTGTGTCTTCAATTGAAATAATTTTAATTCAGGGGTGTTTAACCAATCAATCGCGGGCTACTGATCCCAAGTCGAACGCCAGGTGTGTAGGGGGAAAAAAATAGAATGAAGTCAATGTTTCCAACTCAGCAACTTTTACCTTTTTCTTAGCAAGTGTTCAGAACCCCTAGACTTTTTTTTTTTTTAAGTGACAATCTAGTGGCTTTTTCTAGTGTTATTGGAGTTTTTGGAAGAATGTTGTAAGCCTGTTCTAAGTGAAGAGCGCCTGCTGCTGCTGTGGCCCCTTCCAAAGCACTGCTGCCTGCGGAAATGTCCATGTGAGTGTTTGAGAACATTTTTTGTGTGTGTCTGGGAGTGTGTCTCTGTCTGTGTGTATTTGATAGAGGAACTTGTCTGTGTGTGAGAATGTGTGGGTTTGAGAGAGGGTGTGTGTTTCTGATGTAATGTCTAATAGTTGTGTAACAACAAAACGTGTTGTGAGGGTAGTTTTCCTACAGAATGGAAACAATCTGTGTGTGTTGGTGAGGTTAACACTGGACTGGTAGATTTAAGAAGCTTTGATACTTGAAAAGTAGGTCTTGGACGAAAGAAAGTTTGGGCACCCCTGTTCTAATTCTACGTGAACTCGTATTGTTTGTGTGTGCGTGTTTGTGAATTTGACTATTTGTTCTGTCAATCAAGCATTTTCTACTGATTTTGTAGACATTTTATATTTATTTTTACCACCAAAAGTCAGGTTTCCTAACATGTATTCAGTTTAAAATAAAAGCAACTAAATTGAATTTTCAGTGGGGGAAAAAAAAAAGAACACAACTTTTACCGCCATTAAAAACTTTCAATTGTAGTTATGATTGAAGTATGATTACTTCAATAGTTATTTACATACTTCATAATTGAATATACTTCATAATTGAAGCGTATGTTAGAGTGGTACAGGACATGTATGAGGGCTTTAAGACAGTGTCATCACTGTAAGACAGTGGTGACACTGTGCTTTAGGTGAGACAGAGGAGTTCAGTGTGGGGGTGGGACTGCACCAGGGATCTGCTCTGAGTCCTTTGCTGTTTGCTGTGGTGATGGACAGGCTGACAGACGAGGTCAGACAGGAATCCCAATGGACAATGATGTTTGCAGATGACATTGTGATCTGTAGTGAGAGGAGGGAAGAGGTGGAGGAAAAGCTTGAGAGGTGGAGGTTTGCACTAGAAAGAAGAGGAATGAAGATTAGTCAGAGTTAAACAGAGTACATGTGTGTGAATGAGAGGGATCCAAATGGAAAAGTGAAGTTACAGGGAGAAGAAATAAAGAAGGTGGAAGATTTTAAGTATCTAGGATCAACAGTCCAGAGCAATGGAGAGTGTGGAAAAGAGGTGAAGAAGCGTGTGCAGGCAGGATAAAATGGGTGGAGAAAAGTATCAGGTGTGATGTGACAGAAGAGTTTCAACTAAAATGAAAGGAAAAGTGTACAAAACCGTGGTGAGACCCCCCATGCTGATTGGTCTAGAGGCAGTGGCACTGAGAAAAAGACGGGAAACAGAGATGGAGGTAGCAGAGATGAAGATGCTGAGGATCTCTCTGGGAGTGATCAGGATGGATAGGATTAGAAATGAGTATATCAGAGGAACAGCACATGTTAGAGGTTTTGGAGATAAAGTCAGCGAGGCCAGACTGAGATGGTTTGGACTTGTGCAGAGAAGAGAGAGAGAGTACATCGGAAGAAAGATGCTGGATTTGGAACCACCAGGAAAGAGGCCTAGAGGAAGACCAAACGGGTGGTTCATGGATACAGTGAAGGAAGACATGAAGATAGTTGGTGTGACTGAAGAGGATGCAGCAGATAGGGTTAGATGGAAGAAACGGACTTGCTGTGGCGACCCCTGCAGGGAAATGCCGAAAGAAGAAGAAAAACTTTTGATTAAATTTTTTTCTGGTTATGTTGGACACAAATGTCACATTCCAGTGATAGATTACTTGTTTGAGATAGAAAATAAAAGTTGGTCAAATTTTTTGTTTCACAAAAAAAGTGACAATTTCTTGAATCATCAAAATGCAAAGCTAATGCTAATATTATGCTACTTGTGTTCTTTTAGGGAAAATCTTGACCACATTAAAACATGATAACTTTTTAAGTATTTTCACATGGAATGAGATGTTTTAAGCCTCATGATTAAAACAACTTTTGGTTTTTGAAGCGTAATTTCTTTTCGGAATGGGAACAAAACATAGGCTAGCCATTCTTTATTTGTGTAAACAAGAATTTTTAGGGTTTTTTCTTGAACAGGTATCTCCCCAGAATAGTTGTGCTGTTAAGTCTTCGTTTAGTCTTCTTAACCACTTATTCCCTGACGGGGGTGTGCGTGATGGGTTCCGAACCTATCCTAGCTGATTTAAGATGAGAGCTGGGTTACACCCCAAACAGGTTGCCAGTCTTTTAGTTTTTTTCCATTCCGTCGTCATTCACTTATCCAGGACCGGGTCACGGGGGCCACATCCTCTGACAGGAAGCCCAGAGCTCTCTCACCGAGGCTGCATTCTTTTTTAATAAATTTTTCTGTTACCCCAAGACATAAAAATAGGTGTCGTAAAATTACGACAAGCAAAATAACCTCTAGAAGTAAAAAGACAACAAACAATGTGCATTTACATGAGTTTATTTAAAAAAGAACTAAATATGCTTCAAGAACTTATAAATCTGTTTGTTTTTACAAAAATAACATGTCTGGTTCTTCAACAGACGCTTCACTCTTCTGTTCAGATTGATCATCGACATCGGCATCTTCATCGACTTCATCTTCCTCCATATCTTCATCTTCAGCTGGCCTTTTTTGCCCTTTCTGCTTGGACAGAGCGACAGCATAGCGAATGTTGTACATGTTGAAGTCGCAGCTGTTGAGAGAAAAATATTCAGGTTTAGTTTACGTAATTTTTCGAGAAAAGCTATGAGAAGTTTGTAGCTGCTACTTACAGTTTAGACAGATTATCATAGTGTTTCTTGATGCTCTTCTGGAGTGCCTGGATAGTGGGCATAATAGAGCCTGACCTGTAGAACCAATTACAGTAGATGTTTAGTTTTCCATCAAATAGATTCAAGCGGAAATTTTGAGATTCAATAGTTCGCGCCAACCTATTTTTCAGTTTTTGTCCGTGCAGGATGAGGAGATTCTGGGCCCAGGTCATGTAAAACTCTAAGTGACCGGAGTTCTCTAAACACGTCGCCACATAGCCTAGCAGCTTTTCCACGTAGACGTCGGGCAACGAACTGCAAACCACTT
The DNA here is from genome assembly GCA_902685375.1 of Neostethus bicornis. NCBI lineage: Eukaryota > Metazoa > Chordata > Actinopteri > Atheriniformes > Phallostethidae > Neostethus > Neostethus bicornis. The sequence goes on from LR738563.1 coordinate 9,369,882, forward strand.
CGACTAAAACAAACAAACAAACATAATCAACCTGCTAGACACTGAAAGACTTGAAATCCAATCAAAGGGCTGAAGTGTCCTCACTCTGCTTGTGAGGAACTGTTTCCAGGACCTCTTGCTTCAGGGCATTCTCGTTGAGTCTAAAAGCCATGACGATGGCCGACAACCAATCCTGGCTACGAAGCAGTTTGTGAATGTTGGCTGGAGTCACATCGAGATCCAGCTCGTAAGGGTCAAAGACCAACGATCCATCCAGTGAGTAGACCAGCAGTCCTTCGGTCGTGGTGGCCGCCCAACTACGACCTGAAATCCCATAAACAATTAGTATTTAAGAAGTCTGTGATTTAAGGAAGTTCTGCCTCCTACCAGTTGGGGAGAACCGCAATGAGGTGACTCTGATTTCCGGCTTGAAGTGACGAGAACTCATGTCACCTTAAAAGTCAATGAAAAACCCATTGAATCACAACTCAGTGGAAAGATTTATTTCTGGATCTGACGTATTTTGGTCATCATCAAAATCATCATATCAATTTGTTCCCAACCTTTCCTGACTCCTGGCAGGCTGATGTTAACCCCATCTTCATCTCCGGCTCCCTCGTCCACCAGAGCCAAACTGCCGAACTCGGTCATTTTCCGCCTGTCCAGGAACTCCTGCAAGAATGGGAAGGTTCTAGCACCATTCTAACTTCATCTGTTTGAGATGCTCAACCTTTTACCTCCATGGCGTCAAACGATAAATTACACGAGATCTCAAACTTCTTCATCAGCATCTGCTCCTTCACGTTGTAAATGCAGACGAACTTTGACTGACCGCCCGCCAAGATAGACTCCCCGTCGGCAGAGTAGCACAACGCCGTGAAAGACCTTGATGGAGTTAAAGATGTTTAAAAACAGAACAACTTAGCCATTGTTTACTGTGCACTCGAGTTCCCTCACTTCCCCTTGGCTGACTGCTTGGCTGTGATTTTATCAGTTTCTTTACGGCCTGTTGCCAGGTCGTGACGGCCCGCCACGGAGCCGGTTTGCGTGGCTGCTTGAGGGTTCCAGAATGAGATTTCACCGTTCAGAGTGGCCACTGCTAACTCTTGACCATCTGGACGGTAAGTTACAGACAATCCTGTGGAACACAAAGCGAATCACATTAGAACATTCTTTAAATATAATATTTTGTAAAATATCCTTTCTTTTTTACCATCAGACAAAAGTGGGAGCGTCTCTTTGACCTGCCAGCTGTCCAACATGTCCCACAACCTCACAGTACGGTCCCATGAAACGCTGGCCAGAATTGACTGGTTTGGGCTGAAGCACAGACAGCTTACCGGACCCTCGTGGCCTCCAAGAACCTGATCAGGTGGTGAAAATGTCAATTCTTCTCCATCTTTAAAGACATTTTTAAACAAATTCTGCATTGTCCCACCTCTAGGAGTCTGCCCGTCTGCATGGACCAGAGAAAGATCTCAAAGGAATCTTGAGCTCCTGCGCTCACAAGCTCCCCGCTTGTGTCCACGGCGAGGGAGGAGAACTGTGCAGGGCGAGGTGACGTGAATGTTCTGAAGTTTCGGTACCTATGTTTTGCAAACCATATTTGTTAAACTTGCTCATTTGAGCGATTTCTTTTCATGAGGGATTTGCTTTAGATCTAGACGAAAGCGGAGGTCACCTGTGCAGATCGAAGGCTCGGACGGTGCCGTCTAGAGAAGCGCTGACTACGACTAAGCCGCTGGAGATGAAGGTAACATTTGTAACGCTGCTTGTGTGCTCGGTGAAGGTGACGAAACACAATCCGGTGCTGGTGTTCCACACCTTAACCTACAGATGAGATTAGTTTACAATTGATCAAAAATATTTTAAACATAATTGAATTATTAGTGTTCAATTGCTTCCTGACTCACTTTTCCATCATCCCCTCCTGTGGCGATGTACTGCCCATCTGGTGAGTAAGCCAATGAGGCCATATTGTTGAAGTGACCCTGCTGTTTGAAGACGTACGATTCGCTCTGCCACTCCCATACCAACAACTGACCCATTCCTGAAACATCAAAACTCGTTTAACTTTTGCGAAATTTAAAACAATAAATAAACCAAATAAAAAGTCCTACGTGAACATCCGAAGGCAATCCAGTCTCCAGAGCAGTTTAAAGCGATTGATGCAATCTTCTGGTCAGAAATACTAAAAGAAAAACCCAGTATGAGAATGTAAAAAGAGCAAATCAATTGCAAAACTAGTAGATCAAACTGATATTTCACCTCAGAGAGTGAATGAGATTAAACTCCGGCAGTTCATGCAGGTGGAAAATTCCAGAGGCAAATCCAGTGACAAGGATATGAGTCGGCTTGTGGTACGCAGCTGCAGTCAAATTATTAAAATCTCCCTCCTTATTGAAAAAGTGTCTGAAAATATATTCAGAGATGTACTTTTAGCTTTGATATTTATCATCTGATCAAAAAAATTACAGGAGTATATTTCTTAAAAAATTGATGAAAAGACAGAAAAATGCTCAAAATATGCTATTGATTCAATGGTTTTGATGAAAATAAAGTTTTGCAACAGAAAATTTTGTTTATCAACAGAAAATTTTGTTTACCAACTGAAAATTTGGTTGATCAACAATTTTTTTATTGATCAACAGGATATTTTGTTGATCAACAAAATTTAACTTTAAGCTTTATCTGTTCTTTGACAAAAAAAAATTGTAATTACAACCTAAATTAGTTTTTCAGCAAACATTAGTTGATAAAAACTATTTTGTTTGAAAACTACCGTTTAACTAATTTAGTTTGCAAACCAAATTTTATAGCAAAGCTGAATTTTTTGTTAGTAAAAAATAAAGTGTTTTTTTTAAAAAGCAAATAATACTTTGATTAATTTATTTTAAAAGTTTAATGTCAAACTTTAATAAAAAAAATTAAACAAAGAAAAATTTTTTTTTCTGTTAGTATAAAACTGTCAATGGGTTTTATTAAACATCGTACTTGCTGTGCTGTTTGTATCGCACGTTCTTGGTCTCCCCTGGGTCTTTTGGAATTTCAACTTTTCCTCGAACCACTTTTCCTTTCTTTCTTTCATCGTCGTCTTCCTCTTCGTCGTCTTCCTCTTCGTCATCTTCTTCTTCTGGAATGGATGTTTCGGACATGACTTTGGTCTTTTTTAGAACAAGACCATCAAGCTCGGTGTCGCTCTCCCAGATGCACAGAGTTCCATCTTGGCTCACTGTGTACAGCTACAGTAACATGACAAATTGTCAAATTACGGCTCAACTCAAATACTTGTAAGTAGAAAATACAGAAATTAACTCACATCTAAGCTATCCTTCTCAAAGAAGCAGCCCACAATGACGTCCTTATGTCCACCCAGGGAGTAGTAGATCAGATTAGCCCAGCGCTCTGCTCCAAACACCCAAGTTGACATGTCTTTGCTTCCAACCACAAAACACCTGAAGAGAAAAAATATATAACTTAGCTTGTTTTTGGTTAAACATTAAATTTATCAAACTTCTCCTGGTAGAACTCACTTTGAGTCAGTTGTCCAATCGATGCAGGTGGTCTCATCATACGGACCGTAGTAGCTCTTGTCTAAAGCGAAAGCGTTAAATTCTCGCTGCTTCCCAGGGGCGTGGTACATCAGTGCTACATTCTCTTTTGTGACAATAAACTTCCTAAGATTTAGAAAAAAACCCAGTCGTTATTAACTTCATAGCTAATTAAAGTTGCTCACACACTCCATACCATGGCACTCTCGCTCCATGCCTATTCAATAAATGAACGAAAAACAAAAAGCACAGAAACAAACAATCCTGACACCTCACTGGTGAGGTGTTTCAGGCACGTCCCACCAGGAGGACACCAAGAGGTGGACCCTGGACCCACTAAAGAGACGTCTCACAGCTGGACAGGGAACACCTCGGGATCTTCCTAGGTGAGCTGGAGGATGCAGCAGGGGTGAGCTAAGCCTGGGTTTCGCGTCTGAGGCTGTTGCCCCCTCAACACGACCCCAGATAAGCGGAAGACGAATGTATAACTAAGCTAATCAGTCCAAATCTTGATGCTACCTGCCATCTGGAGAGAAGGAGATACTGCTGACTGGTTTATGGAAGTGAAAGTGATGAAGGATTGCTCTGGTGATGATGCTGACCAGCAAAGCTGCCCCATCTGTGTGACATAAAAAAATAAAAATCACGCTTTTTTATTGGAGTTTGAAAAAGACAAAATAAAACCAACCAACTTGCCTTCGTCAACGACCACAGCCAGACGTCCATCAGGAGACAAACCCACACATGTGATGTTCTTTGTGGTAGAAACAGGAAGTGTTTCAGATCGGTTGCTGTAAAGAGATTCAAAATAAGCAGCAAATAAAGATTTAAATTTAAAAGGAAGGTTTATTTTGACTTACTTTTTCAGGTCAAAGATTGAGATCCTGTTTCCAACAGGACTGATCACACTGTTTCCATCTTTTGAGAAGTTTAAATTCCCTTGACGATAAACTGCTCCAAGTAAATTAGAAAACTACGAATAGAGAAGAATTTTGATTAAAACACGAGCAAAAATCACAGTTTTTATTTAATATATTTGAACAGTTTTTACTTACTTTGTAATTAAATTTCATTTTATCTGAAATATCTTCAAATTAAAGAGCATTGATTTTGCTTTTACGCCTTAAATCGCAGCAAAAAGGAGAAAAAATGAATGACTTAAGCAGCATGCGCGTTTCCTTCTCACGTGGCTGTTGTGTTGACACTTAGCACTTCCGGATTTGATTGGAAGAAATGCAAACAGCGCCTCCTGCGACGTGGAGGACTGAACAAAATCTAATATAAACAGCAGCCATTTTTTACCAGATGAAAATACTGAGTAAATAAGTTCCTTAATTGAATTTGCATCAATAATAATAATAAAAAAACGTTGGAAATTATAATTAAAATGGTTTTGTTTTATGAAATAAACACAAATCCAAGAATTTTTCTATAATTTTTTATTAGCCTTATTTCAGAAAAAACTTCAAATTTGCTTAAGTATGTAGTCATTTTATAAAACATTAAATAAGTTTTTTTTGTAGGTGTCTTGTAAGGGTGTCTTATACAGGTCAAAAGGTGATTAGCCCGTATAAGGACAAAGAAAATACTTAGATTCATAGATACAGAGAAGGAAGACATGATGATAGTTGGCATGACCAAAGAAGATGCAGCAGATAGGGTTAGATGGAAGAAACCCATTTGCTGTGGTGACCCCTGAAGGGAAATGCCAGATGGAGAAGTAGAAGATACTTACATTTAATAATTTGCTACTTAAAGTTTTGTATTACACGTGACCAACTTCTAAGCACATGCCCATTGCTTCCGTTCTGTTGTTCTCCGCTCATCCAGGTCCGGGCCATAGGGGGCAACAGCCTCAGACGGGAAGCCAAGGTTTCATAGTCTCTCAAGTAGGTCCGAGGTCTACCCTTCGGTCTTCTTCCGATGGGAAATGCCTGGAGGCATCCTAAACCAGATCCCCAAACCCCACCGTCTGGCTTCTATCGACCTGGGGGAGCAACGGCTCTACTCCGAGCTCCTCCTAGATGGCACAAGTACTATCCACAATTAATGGTATGAAACTGAACTCTCTCGCAAGGAGACAGGTAACAGACAGTTCACCAGTGTCTTGAAAGGTCACATGCAGGACAGGAAATTCAAGATTCCCGATGGATCCTCTGTGATCCTGTCCTGGGCGTCACAGACTGAGGAGGCCTCTGTGCTTGATCTGTCATCCTGTTATATTATCATCAGCAGAAAGCCCATATACTGATTTCTTCAGATATAAAGCTGTAGAATATAATAAGCTAATATTTAATTAACAGTCTTAAACACATTGACTGCTCATTTCAGAGGATGGATCTCTCTTTAGTGTGGATCCCCATGAGGTTTCTTCTTTTTTTCCCCACTGTTTTTGGAGTTTTTCCTCACCTTGAAAGTGAATCTAAGGGCAGGAAGGTGCTGAAATGTTTAGCTAGCTTTGGTTTAGTTAACTTTTTGCTGTGTATTTGTGTGTCTACTTTTTTTTTTTTTCACTTTTTTATTATTTGTTTGTTTTTGTACTTTTTTCCAATATCCAATGTGAAGCCCATTGAGAAAATGTTTTATAATTTTGGGCTATACAAATATAATTGAATCCAGGTGTTCATAGTTGCTTCAAGTATGTGCTGCTATTTTTGTTCAGTGAAATTGTTTCCAAAATTTTTATTATGCAGTAAATTACAAGATAATCACTACGAGTATAGTTTATTCTAAGCAAATCTAGTTTGAGCAACATTTGTTTAATATGTTATTTTGGGGCTGAATTTGAATATTTTCTTGGACAAAGATGTCTGACTCCAGGTGTTTGAACCCATTGTTTGAACCGATTGTTTTCTAAGAAACCTATAGTTTTATGAAATGTACTTTTCAAATTACTAAACGTACAGAAAGCCAAAAGCTGATAAAAAAAACAGTGATAACAAAATTTTGCATCAATGACCCAGTTGGACTGAACAAAACCAGGTTGATCTTTCTGACTGGTCTTCTCACAATCCATTCCTGAATAATTGATTCGGTGGCATCTACTTTACACAAAGCACACGCGAGAGAATGAACCAGTGCCAAAAATCAACATGTCACAATACACCACAAAGCAAGATAAAGCAACAACCTTTTGTTTACTATCCTCTTTAATGACAACCGTTGAGGTATCTACTTCACAGTTTTGCCTCTACTTTAAAACAGCTTTATATGTACATTGTCTCTTTGAAAAGTTCATCTTTATCACCTTAAAGTTTTGTGCCAAAGATCAAAACAGGGCACCACATGCAGTCGAACGTATTTCTGGCTCCCGTTTGGACATTCCAAACAGCCATAGACTGTTTCCCGCTTTTGATTGCCCATTCCGCACAAAGCACAGGGGCCTTTAGGGATGTTGTGTTTGAGAAGGTTGACCCGTGTGTGCGAAGTTTCTCTCATGTAGGAAGTAGATACATCAGTCATGCTAGCAGCCTTCTCATAGTAGTCGTTCACCATGTCGTCCGTGTAGGTGTCGGAATGAGTGAGCTCCTCGAACGTTCTGGTTCGGTCCTCTATGTGAATTGAAAAAATAGACAAATCAGTAAAGTCCAACAACAAGTAATGAGTGTTTTTTTAATTTTTTTTAGTGTGTCAGGTATTTGTGTGATCATACCAACTCTGAAAGGGTTTCCATAGATGATCCCAGATAGGAACCGGCGGAGGCGACCAAATGAGAAGCGGCCGATGAAACCACCTAGTTGCTCCCTGATCTGCTCCCGTTCAAATCCCCCTTGAGACTCCGGAGCTACACAAATGTCTAACAAGAAGAGATGAAACAACAAAAAATTATTGTTTTCTGATTCTTAAACTTGAGCTTTTGGGTTCTTGGTTTAATTTGTTGAAAATTACCCTCAAATGTTAGCTTGGTTGCTTAACTTATTTCTCACTTTTGACTATTATTTCGACAGAGACTTGTTAAAACCAAACTCTAAAAAGGACTATGTTAGGTAATTTAATTGTGACCCTCAGCAATCCCCAAAAGTATCCGGTGAGCTTTCAAAGTTTTCTTGCCTCAGGAGACCTTACTCCGCTCTCCGCACAAAGTAAGTGCGGAGAGCATTGGTGACGTTACAATGGTGACGTGAGGCCTAACACAACCACAAAAAGTGTCAATGCTTTTTGAAATGTTGCTACAAACATAGTACTTATTCAATGTGTATATAAAAATGGTGATTGTGATTTTTGAATAGGTTTGGAAATTAAATGAAACCTAGTTGCAACCTTAAATTTGATTATTTTTATGTGCGCCTTACGGTCGTGAAAATACGGTAGATATATGCCAAAAATGTTCGTAAAAGTACAAGGGACTCGGACCAAGCAATTGGATGACGAATAAAAAACATGCATGGGGACTAGAAGTATCATTAACCAGGGTGTTCGGCCAATCATGGTTGGTACAGTAAATGAATCTGTACTGACATTTTAACAGATGAGACAGATTTGCGTAGGTTCAAAATCGCAAGTGAAGTCAGGGATCATCCTTTAAAAACCCAACGGAATTCTTCAATTGAATTATGTGAAAAACAGTGAAACATTGGAACTCTTTCTACAAGCAATAAATGTAACCCCCCCTAAAACTTTTAGTGCCAAATGTGGTGTTTGTCTTTTTATGTGCAATTTATTTGTAACCCATAAATTTCTAAAACTCCTACCCTTTTCCAAATTACTAAATTAAGCAAAGAGAAGCAGAAACGTTTTGATCCGAAAGCAAAGAAATGGGTATGAGTGGTCCTCTTACCAAGTCGCCCATCTAGGCGAAAGTAGAGCTCACAGGTGCTGAAGGCAATGGTAGTGTGAGCGGGTATGACAATGGCTTTGTCACGACCTTTTGGATTTCTGCCATCATCAATCTGGAACTGAACCAAAACAAAGTTCTTTTCAGGAGTCTTTAGGACAAAAACTAAACTCATTTTAAAAATTCGCATTGATAACTTTAGCCTCAGTTGATTATCTAAATTCAATTCTGTAATATGGCTTTGTTTTTACTCTCATGGTTGTCCCTCGCATGCCGGCATGAACAGTCAGCGAACATTGGCGTGTCGTACGAATGCTTTCAACAACAACACAAAGGACGGTACGTCCACTTTCCTTGGACTGTCGTACCAAGCAGTGATCCAGGTCCACTTTCCTAGAACGAGATAAAAGACAACATCTCTGATCTTTTTTTGTTTTGTTTCACATGTTGCCCTCCTATAATTGTCGGTATTGAATGACAATCATTTATTCATCCTTGCAGGGAAATCTTCTCACGTTCCACAAAGAAGAACTCGGTCAAATATCAAGCCAATGAGAAACAGTACAGCTATGCAGTAGAATGAAAAAACAAATAATAATTTTCAAAGTTTATATACTAAAATGCCACAAAATTATGTTTTTTTTAAAAAAGGCCAACAATATTACTCCTCATTGAATCCTAAATTAAAATATTTGCACGTTAAGATTAACGACACATTAATTGTTGCACCAGGTCATTATTTGTTTAAGTTAAGGTAAAGAAAAATAGAAAAGGAACATATAAAGATTACTGGTAAATATTTTTTCTGTGTAGGGTTAACATTTTCTGACGTTTCTTACCAAACATAAATTTTAAGTAGTACGTTGGTTTTTGGTCAGCACGGTGGCGTAATGGTCTCACAGCAAGAAGGTCGGGGGTTTGAGTCCCAGGTGGGACGAGGCTTGGAACACTGGCTTTTCTGTGTGGAGTTTGCATGTTCTCCCTATGTACATGTGGGTTATCACCAGTTTCCTAACCCCCTCCAAAAATATATACTGTATGTTAGGTTGATTGGCTGCTGTGGAATTGCCCCTAGGAATGAGTGTGTGTTCGAATAGTTGTCTTTGTATGTGTGGCCCATGACAGATTGGCGACTTGCTCGTGGTGTACCCTGGCTGTTGCCTCGAATCAACCGGAATAGGCTCCAGCACCCTTAAATAATTCTCAATCCAGTTCTAAATAATGTACTTTCATCAAGTGGATTAACTCAGAATGCAAGAGAGTTTTTCTCACAAGTTACCATCGAGGAAAACATGGAGACTAGAACATGCAAGTTTTTTTATATGAAAAATAAACAAAAATTTTCTCTCAACGATATGTCAAAGTGATGGCCTTTCCATGTAAAGCAACTATTGTGGCAATATTACGTCTTTTGAAATTTCAAGGGAGTGACGTCAGACATGCGAGAGGGTAGTGTTATTTGGTTGCTGTGGTTACATTAAACAAGTCAACGAGCTCTGCCCAACCTTTATGTAAATAATATGACTAAATTTTGTACTGTTGGTAAATAGGATGGGTTTTTGCTTATGTTTGTTCTTCACCGCTTGAGAATCATAATAAGAAATATATGTATACCTGGAGGTTAGTTCTCGCAGTAACGTCGGAACTTCAAGCTCATGTTTGGTTACAATGCCAAACGAGGCTTTGACGGCTACAGAGTCCGAACCACTGATGTTAAATCCCACATCGTTGATAAGATGATTTCCCAATCGACCATTAAGCGCAACGTCAGATTTGTCTTCATAGTTAAGAAGCTGATAAGATGACACACCTGAAAGAGGAAATTCAATTTAGTCCGGAAATGTTATCAAGCCTTGTAAAAACAAGATATGGATGTTTGAAACTCATGCTATATGCAGATGATAACTTTTTGTTTCAATTATTTTAATTGAAATGTTTCTATGTTTCAGTGTAAATTCACTAGCCTTTGCTTTGAAGTTGGCTAACGAGTTCATCCAGCATTCGGAAATCTCAAAACTTTTGCTAACTTTGCTCAATACCGGGCGAAATTTCTGATGATCGATTTAGTTTTCTTGCTAACATCGAGCCAAGACAACATAGCTTGGCTAAGCCAAGCATTATTTGGGAATAGAGCTTAAATAAATACTAACAAACAAAGAAGTTAGACAATATCTAAAATGTTTGTTTTACACATTATGGACATCCTGTTTAAAACGTAACTATCAACATAACCCTTGTAACACCATAAACGGTCTTTGAAATGATTGTTTAACATTTGATTCTCTGCAAACAAATTATTCTTTTTTAAGACGTTTTTACCTGCTGTTATTTCTTTTTCTCCCACTAGGATGTCTTTCAGCGAGAAAGGAGTTGAGGCAAATTTATTCTTCTTCCAGAAATGCTTTTTCCTTTTTCTCGTAACCAGGCTGAGGGGTTGGTAACGGTCCGCCTCACTCAGGCTGGGAACTGGAATGAGTCTCCCTGTATCTCCAACTTGTTTCACAAAGTTTTTAGTAGCAGCAGCGAACATTTCCGACAAGGCATGAATGGACTCTAATTTGTCTTTTTTGATGGTCTTGTTTGCAGAACGATTCTCTTCTGCACTGCGAGGCTAATCCGGGAGTGTTCTTTTAGACCTGTGAAATGATAAATAATGCAAGTGTTACGAAAGAAGATACAGGGCAAGGTGTGTGTTACCCTGGCAGATGGAAGACCTTCAACTTCCTATCATTTGATTATGAAGCTGAAAGTTTTTAATCTTTACTTCTGAAGCTTAGAGATGTTTCTATGGTTACATTGATCTTCCTGACCACAGGCTTCTGTTCACAGTGTTCAATCAGTATCAAGCAGGCTGAGGGGAACAGAGAGATCCAGTGAGAGGCCACAGAGACCCACAAACAGCAAAAAAGCCAGTCTGTCACTGCTCCCCCCATGGCTCATACCCCCATCATATGAGCACTAAGTGTGGTAGGAGCTGCAGCTCCCGCATCGGCTTAATCAGCCAAAGCCAACACTGGACGAGTAAAAATTTCAATCAACTTTTTAAAAATTTAATTTTTTTTTTTTTTAACCAAAGTTAAATGTTTAGTGTTTTTCTGACATTGATATATATATATATATATATATTATTTTAGGTATTTTTGTGAGGTTTTAAAAAAATATATTTTTAGTTGCTATTTGTGTTTTTTTTTTTTTTTAGTTGTGTCATATTTCAGGATTTTTGAGAATTTATCTAAATGTGTATTTTTATTTATATTTTTAAAATTTAAGACAATTTTTGTGAAACTTTCTCAAAGAAAAAAAAAGGAAATACATGTATATTTGTCGTCCTCATGTGGCTGAGTTATGAGTTACAACTGTTTAAATATTTTTTAGATGACGACAAATCTTGAAGGTTTTGTAAAGAAATGTTAAACATTTTAATCCGCATTTATTAAAAAAATTAACAATTTTTTAGACATTTTTGTGATTGAAAAAAAAAATATTTTTGTCGGCTTAAAGCTTCATACAAAAGATGGCTCATGTAAAGGATTTTTTATTAAATATTTTTTTAAACAACATAATTCATTACTGACCACAAGAAGACGACAAAAATACATGATATTTTAACTAAATAATTTATTTTGTTTGAGAAGAATTTTTTCATTTTCACTAAGATTTTATAATTTGTTATTTTTCTGAAATTTTCTCATTAAAACAAAAAAGGTTTTGTGTTTTTGTCGCCCTCCTGTGGCAGACTCGTGATTTTACAATTTTACAAAAATTTTCACTAAAGAAGAAAAAATTCTTTTTAAGATTAACTTTAAACATTTGTAATATGCAGTTTAACCATATGAGGGCGACAAATATACATGTTTTAAATCTAATCATGTTTTGTTTCTTTTTTGAGAAAAATGAATGATTGAATTATTATTAACGAATTACGATTAAAATGCTCAATTTTTTGGACAAAACCTTCAGATGTTTTAATAATTTTAAAAAGTCAGATATGACCTACAAATATACATTTTCTTAAAGAAATCAGAAAAAAATATCTTATAAATTATTTATTTTCTCCAAAATTTTGAGGTATTTTTTTGTTTCTATTTAAGTTTTTTGTCAATTATTTTATATGATGATACATCAAAAATGATCTTTTATTTTTATCTTTTTTTTTTTTTTTAATTTTTTTTTTTAAAACTAGGAAATTCTTAGAAAATTTCTCATAGAAACAAAAAATGAAATATTTGTATTTATGTGTATTTGTCGCCCTCCTGTGGCTTAATTTTGATTTACAACTGTTTGATTTTTTTAAAATGAAAGAAAGTCATGAAGGTTTTTGTGGAAAATTTGAAGCATTTTAATTATGAATTAATATTTGATCTTTTTTGAGACTTTTTTAAGAAACCGCCATTTTTAAAGCTATAAACAATTGTTTATAGCTTTAAACTATAAACTATTTAAATTGTTTATTAGCTTGACCCCTGCGGGTCAGGGACAGGGTCCTGCCCCAAGTGGAGGAGTTTAAGTATCTCGGGGTCTTGTTCACGAGTGGGGGAAAGATGGAGCGGGAGATCGACAGGCGGATCGGTGCGGCATCAGCAATAACTAGAACGCTGCATCGGTCCGTCGTGGTAAAGAGAAAGCTGAGCCGAAAAGCAAAGCTCTCGATTAACAAGTCGATCTACGTTCCAACCCTCACCTATGGTCACCAGCTGTGGGTGGTGACCGAAAGAATGAGATCGCGGGTACAAGCGGCCGAAATGAGCTTCCTCCGCAGGGTGGCTGGGCTCTCACTCAGAGATCGGGTGAGGAGCTCGGTGTCGCGCCGCTCCTCCTCCAGGTCGAGAGGAGCCAGATGGGGTGGTTCGGACATCTGGTCAGGTTGCCCCCCGAGCGCCTCGCAGGCAAGGTGTTTCGGACACGGCCCACTGGGAGGAGACCAAGGGGCAGACTCCGGACCCGCTGGAGAGACTATGTCTCACAGCTGGCCGGGGAACGACTTGGGATCCTTCCAGGTGAGCTAGAGGATGCAGCCGGGGAGAGAGAGGCTTGGGCTACCCGTTTGAGGCTGTTGCCCCCGCGACCCGACCCCGGAACAAGCGGAAGATGACGGAACGGAACAGAACAATTGAAAACATTTCATCGAGAAATTATCGAGAATTTTGATTTTGAACTTTAAAAACTTTAAAGTATTTTAAAACATTGTAATTCATAACTCGGCCACAGGAGGACGACTAAAACATTGATCATATTTAATTATTTTTTTACTTTTAAGATTTTGTTCCAATTTTTTTTAATATATTTTTAACGGACACGTAATTTTTTATACTAAGAAAATTTTTGAAGTTTTTGTGGAATTTTTATTTTGAATACAATGTTTTTTTTTTAAAAAATTAATTAAAATTTTTGAAGGTTTTTCTTTTTAACGCCTCAAAATTTTTTAGATTCTTTTGTGGATTTTTTAAAAAAATATTTTTAGTTGTTATTTCTTTTTTGTTTTTAATGATGTCACATTTGAGGATTTTGGAGATTTTTTTCAAAATTGTTTTATCTAAGTGTCTTTTCATTATTAATATTTTTACAGTTTGAGACGTTTTTTGTGAAATTTGTCATAATATAAAATATTAGGTAAAAACTTCAGAAAAAATGTCACAAAAATTAGGCAAATTATTACTTTTAGCTATTATTCTTTTTTTTTTGTAAATATATTATTTTATTTGATGACTTTTGAAAATGTAACAATTATTTGTTTTATCTTTTGATTGTTTACCTTAATAAAAACTGACAAAAAACGGTTCGCTTTTTCCTTTTATCATTACTTGGGAATTAAAATCCCGAAAATTTCGCCAAAAACCGAAATCATTTTGTAAAATAGTACTTCATATTTCAGCCACAGGAGGGCGACAGAAATACATTCTTCTTACTATACATTTTTTTTATTTTTGTTCTTATTTTTTAAAATAAGCTTAAAAAGCAAAAATAAGACAAATAATTATGATTTTTTTTATATTTCATTGTTAAAAAAAAATAAAGAACGAGCTGAGCCGAAAAGCAATTTACCAGTCGATCTACGTTGGACTCTCACCTATGGTCACCAGATGTGGGTGGAGTTTGAAAGAACAAGATCACGGATACCAGCACCCTATGAGCTTCCTCCGGAGGGTGGGCTCTCATTCAGATATAAGGTGAATAGCGTTCCCAAACTTTTGAAGACAATTTTTTTTTTCTGTTATTTTGAAAATAAAAATGATGGAAATAAAATCTAACTTTTGTGACTTATCATAAGACCATCTCATGAAAGATTAAATTTCTTTTGGAGATTTTATCATCTTTTCCTATTTTTACTTATTTTTGCACATTTTTACCAGGGGTGCCTAAACTTTCGATCCCCTCTCTATGGCGTTTAGTCGAGAGGGAAATAACAATGTTTGAAATTCACAAAGCCGAAGATGATTGGACGTTTGAAACTAAACGGTACGAGTTTGACCAAATATTATGAATGAGACGTTAAATCCACTGCTCTGAAGAGTGTGAGCAGATAGCTCAGTGGAAAACACACTCGGCTGGAAATCAACAAGTTGGTAGTTCAAGTCCCTGGAAAGCTCCAGGTCTTCAGATCAAGTTTTGTCTCTTCAAGGAATTTGTTTCCAGATAAATAGAAGAAACGCTGAAGTAGAATAAGTCTAGGACTAGCTCAAGCTGTTAGGAAGTTGAACACAAGTTTTGATGTTCTGGGTTCAAATCTTATGACTTATCATTTGTTTGATCAAATAATTCTTGACTTGAGATCAAATAAGAGGTTAGATTAAAGTGTGTGTAGTGTGTGAGCAGATAGCTCAGAGGAATACATAACTGCTTTCACATCAACAAGTTGTGAGTTCAAATCCCAGTAAAACTCTAGTTCCTCAAATTTTATCTCTTCAAGAAATTTGATTCTGAATAAATAGAAGAAACGACTTTTTAAAATAGAGTGAAGGAATAGCTCAGGCTGTTAGGATGGTGTTCTCCAGTCCTGATGTTCTGGGATCAAATCTTATCATTTGTTTTCATATCGATCTTTAAAAACAGAAAAGATAAAAGCACGATGAGAACAGGTGAGAGTGTGAAGGGCCACTGGTGGTGCAGTGGGATAGTTCTCCAGTGGATGTTTGTGGATTCCACGGTTTGAGTGAGTTCGATCCTTGCCTGCTGGCTCAGCCCGGATCAAAAAAAATCCTTCCAAAGGGTTGTGGGAAGGTGGGAGGGGGCCGTGTCCCCTCCGTGAAAAATTGAAGTCCATAAAGAGGGGGTTATGCCACGCAAGGTTAGAAACGGCTAGAATTTTACTGCAGAAAGATCTTGAAGAATGTAATTTAGTTGGTTAGTTTCATGATTATTGCATAACTATAATATGTTGATATAGAAGAACAAGACTATACTAACTATAATTTAGTTGCTATATACATGTTGATATAGAAGAATGAGACTATAGTTGGTATTCTTGAAGGAGTAACTTATTTAGATACTCAAACTAGAAGGTCATCTAGAAGTAACCATGAAAGGAAACAACATTTATCACAAGATATTTTATTTCGTTGACTTGTTTACAACAGTTCAGTCATTCAACAATGGAAAAACATCAGTGTTTCAAAATCTTGAGTAAGTTAACATTATTATGTTCAAATTAATTTAGTTGGAACAAGATGGTCATTCGTAGAAGTTTGAGAACGAAACAGTTTTATTTTGTTGAGTTCTTGGTGAGGGTGCTCCGATGTTCACCTGAAGAGAGATAAATAATGAGGCGATACATGGGAAAAAATATTCAATTACTCTATTCATCCTAATTTGTAGGATGCCCTTGATTATTTAAACAATAATCTTTTACACATTGGTTGCTCGTCCCAGGGGCGGGATCTCTATTTCACGTGGATCCCCACGAGGTTTCTTATTTTTTCCCCACTGATGGAGTTTTTCCTCACCATGAAGGTCTTCTCCAAGGACCCTAGACGTGCTCTCTGAACCCGCGAAACTACTATTTATAAGTAAGGAAAATTGTGTTTTGGATTAATTTGAAGTAAGTCTTAATTTGAGAAACTTTCCCAATTTTGATAAAAAAAATAATTAAAAAATAGATTTAAAAATATCTTCTGCTGGAACTACGATTGATAAATTTTCGTAAATATTAAAAAAATATATAAATATGAGTTCTTTCAATAAAAAACATTTTTTTGTTCAATGTTTATGTTTTAAATTCCAAACTTTCCCCCATTTTGTTCGAAAAAAACCCCAAGTCATTTTATTTATTTTTGTGAAAAAGCGAGTAAAACTTATTTCTATGTTTAAACTTTTAATTATAACTAATTAACCATTTAATTGATGTAAATCACCTGAAATTATTGTTTTATGATAATGTTTTGATAAAAAGCTAAAGACGCTAATGCTAATTAGCAAAACTTCAGAACGAAGAATAGTTGCCATTTTTATTTAAGATAAACATTTAACATTTTTATTTAAGATAAACATTTAAACGGTTAGAAATAACTTGAACGTGAAACTAGCTTTGATATTAAGTCTAAAAACTCAAATAAAAGTTACCTTTGCGTGATTGTTTGGCTGGAAACAGGAAGTAGAAGCATTTCTTCTTCCTCCTTGAATTGCATCCAATTTGTCGCACTACTGCATTCTACAGGTCAAACCGAAAAAACAATCCTAAAACAATCCTCCCTCATCCCAAATCCCCAACATGACCTCTCCTTCTGTTCCATACTGTTCATAATGTCCTCCACAGTGACATCTTCCATTAGCGTGTAGGCATAGCCAAACATGTGGCCCGTTAAACATTTTAATCCGGCCCACCGATCTTTTTTTTTTTTTTCATTTTAATTTCTTTATTTCGGTCACATTGTAAACATCTTGAAAAAAAAATGAAACAAATTAACCTTGCTAGTGTTTTATTTCCCCTTCAATTCTGATGTTTTCTCACTAGATGGCGCACTCCATGATATGGGGCCCAATACATGCACGTAAACAAGCGTGTTAGATGTTAAAACAAGCAAAATGTTACATCAAGGGCTTAGATTTCAAACCTTCCATCTACAAGTATAGTGATGCAAGTTTGTTAGTCATGAAACTAACCAACTAAATTAACTTAGTTCAAGATTTACGTCTCGTTCCGCGTTAAAATTCTAGCTGTTTCTAGCCCTGCATGGCATAACCCCCTATTCATGGACTCCGATTTTGATTTATCTCAATGTATGTTTTTTAAGCGCTATCGCACTAGATTTAAGACCTAGTGCCGCTAGATTTTAAATTTTCCGCTCTTGGTGTAACATCCAGTGCGCTTGGGGCACCATTCTATCGGTCTAATCTAGCGGTTACCAAAACATGCCATCCAGCTGCTCCTGTTATGTCAAATGTCCAAGGCTTGGAACACTGTCCTTTCTGTGTGGAGTTCGCACGTTCTCCTCATGTTTGCGTGGGTTTCCTCCGGGTACTCCGGTTTCCTCCCACCCTCCAAAGACATGCATGCTAGGTTGATTGGTCGTTGCCAAATTGCAGTAGTGAGTGTGTGTGTGTATGTTTGTGAGTGTGTGGCCCCGCGACAGACTGGCAACCTGTTCGGGATGTACCCTGCTCTTCGCCTTAAATCAGCCGGGATGGGCTCCGGCACCCCCTGCAACCTCGAAAGGGATAGACAGATAAGAAGATGACTGACTGATCTCATACTTATTTTATGACTGATTTTGACCCAAATGGTTGTCTTGATGCTCATTTCAGTTTCCTCTTTTCTTTTTTTCAGATGTGCTAATTTGTCTGCCCTGAGGGATGAAGATGGAACACCTGAGAAAACGGTATCTGAGCCGTGGCACACCTGCGATCATCGGCCATGATCCAAGGCCCCGAATAAAAGACGAGGCCGCAGCCAGATCTCCACCAGGGTTAGGGCCCAGCAGCCAAGGACCAGCAACCACCGATGACCGCAGGCTCCCGCTGCAGAGGCTCCCCCCAGAGGAAACACTGGAGATGAAGCCCATTGAGACGGAAATTCTGCGATTTTGGGCTATACAAAAAAAATTGAATTGAAAGTAACCTCAAAAACCAAATGAGACGTTACATCCGCTGTTGTGGTATGTGTTATTTCTTTAAGTTTTTTCTTATTTATCTTAATTTTTTAAAAAAGAAAGTATTAGTAAAAAAAATGATAAAAACAAAAGAAAATATTTATATTAAAAAGAACTTATATCTTTGTCGCCCTCATGTGGCTGAATTATGGTATGACGTGTTTTTAAAATTTAATAGAAATTTTGAAGGTTTTTCTTTTTAATGCCTAAAATTTTAAGGAAAAACACATTTTTTAAGATAATTTTGTCAGTATTCACATACTTATTTTTTGTTTTTAATTATGTCATATTTAAAGATTTTTGGAGATTTTTTCTAGTTTGTTTTATGTAAATGCATTTTTTTTATTGATCTTTTTGAGTTTGAGACTTTTTTGAAAAAAAATTAATATTTCATAATAGAAATTATTAGTTAAAAAATTCAGAAAAATGCCAATAAAATTTAGGAAAAATATAAATATTTTTAAAGTATTTTCATGTTTATTTTTTCATCTTCTTTTATATCATGAATCTTGAAAATGTAACAATTACTTTTTAAAAAAAAATGTTTTTCTCATATAAAAAAAATTGACAAAAACTGTTCCCTTTTTTAAAATTATGATTTGTGGATTAAAGTGCTTAAAATTTCGACAAAAAACCTTCAAGATTTTTATTAAATTTTTTTTAAAAAACTTTTTAATTCATAATTCAGCCACAGGAGGGCGACAAAAATACACATTCTCTTTGATCTGTATATTTTCTTTTTATTTTATAAAAACATTTTCTCGGAATTTTCAATTTTTAAAGTAAGTTTCATCATTTAAAAATAAAAAAAGTCAAGCCGTAAAGCAACGCTCTTGATTCACCTTCGTTCCTACCCTCACCAACGGTCACCAGATGTGGGTGGAGTTTGCAAGAACAAGATCACGGATACAAGCGGCTGAATTGATCTTCCTCTGCAGGGTGGCTGAACTCTTACTCAAAAATAGGGTGAACAGGGTTCCCGAACTTTAGCAGACACCTTTTTTTCTGTTAATTTGAAAGTGAAAATGACAAAAAAAAAAATCTAACTTTTTTTACTTAACATAAGACCGTCTCATTGGGATTAAATGCCTTTTGGAAATTTTTTCAACTTAACGTATTTTGGCACATTTTTACGAACTTTTACCCGGGGTCCCTAAACTTTCAATCCCCACTGGATTGTTACGGCATTTAGTCAAAGATGTTTGAAATTCACTAACCCAAAAATGATTGGACGTTTGAAACTAAACAGTTTGATCAAATGCTTAAATATTATGACCTTAGAAACCAAATGAGACGCTAGCTCTGCTGGTGTGGAGTGTGTTTGAAGATAGCTAATTGGAAAACGCACCTGATTTCACTTCAACAAGTTGTGAGTTCAAGTCCCTGCAAACCTCCAGTTCCTCATCTTGGTCCAAATTTTATCTTATCAAGGATTTTGATTTTAAATAAAAAGAAGAAACGTTAACGAGGGAACCCCAGAGGAACAGCTCAGACTGTTAAGAGCTTGTTCTCCAGATCTGAGGCTCAGGGATCAGATCTGAGGCTCAGGGATCCAGGCCTGGATATTCCTGATCATTTGTTTTCATTTTGATCGTTAAAAGCACTACGAGAACAGGTCTGAGTGTGAAGGAAAGTGCCATGTGGTGCAGCGGGCTGAACTCAAGAAGATGATTGGACAGTTTTTATTTGATCAAATATTTCTTGACTTTAGAAGCAAATCTTTAAAGATTCTTCTTTTCTTCGGCTCTTCGATGTGTGCAGATAGCTCAGTGGAAAACACACCTGCCTTGAAATCAACAAACTGGGAGTTCACGTCCCGGAAAAGCTGTGGTTCTTCTGATTAGATTTTATCTCTTAAAGGAATTTATTTCCAAATAAAAAGAAGAAATGTCGATGTTTAATGAGTGGAGGATTAGCTCAGGTTGTTAGGACGTTGCACTCCAGTTTTGATGTTCTGGGTTCACATTGAGAACTGGGCAGAGTGTGAAGGCCAGTAGGTGGCGGGGTAAGACGACTTTACATTTGATCAAATATTTCTTGACTTGATATCAAACAAGAGGTTAGCTTAAAGTGTGTGAAGTGTGTGAGCAGATAGCTCAGAGGGATAGATAACTGCTTTCACATCAACAAGTTGTGAGTTCAAATCCCAGTAAAACTCTAGTTCCTCAAATTTTATCTCTTCAAGAAATTTGATTCTGAATAAATAGAAGAAACGACTTTTTAAAATAGAGTGGAGGAATAGCTCAGGCTGTTAGGATGGTGTTCTCCACTCCTGATGTTCTGGGATCAAATCTTATCATTTGTTTTCATGTCGATCTTTAAAAACAGAAAAGATAAAAGCACGATGAGAACAGGTGAGAGTGTGAAGGGCCACTGGTGGTGCAGTGGGATAGTTCTCCAGTGGATGTTTGTGGATTCCACGGTTTGAGTGAGTTCGATCCTTGCCTGCTGGCTCAGCCCGGATCAAAAAAAATCCTTCCAAAGGGTTGTGGGAAGGTGGGAGGGGGCCGTGTCCCCTCCGTGAAAAATTGAAGTCCATAAAGAGGGGGTTATGCCACGCAAGGGTAGCAACGGCTAGAATTTTACTGCAGAAAGATCTTGAAGAATGTAATTTAGTTGGTTAGTTTCATGATTATTGCATAACTATAATATGTTGATATAGAAGAAGACAGTTGGTATTCTTGAATGAGTAACTCACTTAAATACTGAAACTAGTTGGTTACCAACTTGAAGATGTAACTTATTTAGATACTAGAAGGAAACAACATTTATCACAAGATCTTTTATTTAGTTGACTTGTTTACAACAGTTCAGTCATTCAACAATGGAAAAACATCAGTGTTTCAAAATCTTGAGTAAGTTAACATTATTATGTTCAAATTAATTTAGTTGGAACAAGATGGTCATTCGTAGAAGTTTGAGAACGAAACAGTTTTATTTTGTTGAGTTCTTGGTGAGGGTGCTCCGATGTTCACCTGAAAAGAGATTAATAATGAGGTGATGGTAACACGATACATCAAAAGAGGACACAAACAATTCCAAAAAAAAAAAAAAGATTTAATAATATTATTGTTTTTATATTAATATTTATTAATAATGTTAAATATTATTTATTATTAATAATATAATAAATAAATATATCCTCCTGTGGTGGAACTATGATTGAAATTTTTTTTCGTACATTTTTTTTTAAAAATATGAGAAATTTTGAAGTTTTTTCTATTTAATCAACAAAAAATGCTCACAGTTTTTTTTAGCCTAAAAAAACCAAAAATTTTTTCAATTGTAAGCTTTTTTTTCCTCTATTTCTTTATATGATGACACCTAAAAATTTATCTTTGATTGGAGATTTTTTTAAGATCTTAGTTTAAAAATGAGGAAATACTTGGATTGATTCATTTTCTTAAATATGTATTTAATTATTTGTAAATATGTATTTGATATATAGATAATAGTTTTGACAGTTTGAAGTTTTTTCTATTTACTCAACAAAAAATGCTCACAGTTTTTTTAACCTAAAAAAACAAACTTTTTTCCAATTGTAAGTTTTTTTTTTCTCTATCTTTTTATATGACGACACCTAAAAATTTAACTTTGATTTCAGATTTTTTAAAATCTTAGTTTAAAAATGAGGAAATACTTGGAAATTATTCCTGATTGATTCATTTTCTTAAATATGTATTTATTTATTTGTAAATATTTATTTGATGTGTAGATAATAGTTTTGAAATTAAATAAAATAGATAAAATAAATTATTATTACAATTTTTATGTTGCATCACATAAAAATTTAAAAGAAAAATAAAGGACTTAAAGAATCTGACTTTTTTTAAAAAAATATTTGAGCATTTTAATAAAATATATTTTTAAGAATTTTTTCTTAATTTGAGATAATTTTCTGAATTATTTCAGAAAGAGAATCTAAGTCATTTTAAAACTGCTGTTAATTAAATTTTAAAAAAATTACAAAATATTTTTATATGTCCCTTTCATGATAAAATAATTATTTTTGTAGATTTTTTTCTTAGAATATTATAAATTATTATTATCATTTTAGAAATTATAGTTTTTACATTACTGATTTTTTTTTACATTTTTTAATAGTTAAAACTTTAAAACTAGTCCTATGTTTAAAATTTTAATTAGAACTAATTAACCATTTAATTCATGTAAATGACTGTTTTATGAAGTTATTTTTTGATAAAAAGCTAGATGCTAATGCTAACTTTAGATGCTAATGCTAACTTTAGAATGCAGAATAGTTTCTAATTTTACTTAAATATTTAAATTTTTATTTAAGATAAACATTTAAACAGTTAGAAATAACTTGAACGTGAAACTAATTTTGATATTAAGTCTAAAAAACAAAAATAAAAGTTACCTGAGTGTTTGTTTGGCCGGAAGTAGAAGCATTTCTTCTTCTTCTTTGAATTGCATCCAACTTGTTGCACTACTGCCCCCTACAGGTGAAATTAATAAATATATTTTGTAGAGTTGTAATGTATAACATTGCCCACTGGAGGGAGACAAACACACCTAATATTTTAAATCCATTTTTTGTTGCTTTAATGAGAAAACTTTAGTAAAAAAA
This sequence comes from Neostethus bicornis, assembly GCA_902685375.1. Lineage (NCBI taxonomy): Eukaryota > Metazoa > Chordata > Actinopteri > Atheriniformes > Phallostethidae > Neostethus > Neostethus bicornis. Next base: position 9,392,859 of record LR738563.1, read on the forward strand.
TTGAAATTATAAAAATATAAATAAAAACTAGATTTTTAGGATTAAAATACACAAAATTATTTCATATGTTGTACTAATAAAAAATAAAAAGCTGCTAAAAATATATTATATAAAAAAATAGAAAAATAGACACTATTTATTTTTCAACATTTGGAGGAAGTTTTTCTCAATTATTTTATATAAAAATAGATAAAAAATTAAATTTTTATTTCTCATAGTTTTTTCGTATTTATCTTAGTTTAAAAAAAAAAAAAAATCTGAGAAAAATCTCTCATAAACACAAAAGAAAATATTCAGATTTTAAGAGAACATTTATCTTTGTCGCCCTCCTGTGGCTTTTCTTTGAATTACAATGTTTTTAAAAATGAATGGAAATTATGAAAATTTTTCTTTTGGAAAATTTTTAACGTGTAATAACAGAAAAGGTTAGGTAAAAAAAAATTGAGAAAAATGCCATAAAAATTAAGAAAATATAATTTATAAAAATTTTTCTGTTTTTTTTTTTTTTTTTTTAATCCTTTTGAACATATTCAAGGAATATGTTTCCAGATAAATAGAAGAAACGACATTGTAAAATGGAGTGGAGGAATAGCTCAGGCTGTTAGGACGGTGTTCTCCAGTCCTGATGTTCTGGGATCAAATCTTATCATTTGTTTTCAAGTTGATCTTTAAAAACAGAAAAGATAAAAGCACGATGAGAAATGGTGTTAGTGTGAAGGGCGACTGTTGGCATCCTTCACCAGCGTGGTGCGATAGACTTCTATGCCAATGTCCATAGATGCAAATTCTGATAATAGTACGATTCTGGATCAACAACCTTCCCACTGGTGGTGACAGTGGGTAGGGGGCTGTTGCCCCTCCCTAAAAAATCAGAGTCCATAAACAGGGGTCAAAAGATGGAGTTCATCAAAATCTTGAATGAGTTTTGATCATGTTGGAACTAGATGGTCATTCTTAATTGCCACATTACTATGATTGAGAAAACAAAGTTTAAACAAGATGTTTTACTTAGTTGACTTTATTTACAACAGAAAGAATTCAATTGATCAAGAAGTTCAACAACAGTTTGCATGAGCTTGATCTCGAAGAAGGTGTAGAGAATCACAGATGGGCAGTTTGTTCAGTCACTATCACTTGAAATTGAAAGTATTGCTCCTTCAGTCAGTCTGCTGTCTACGATTACCTCCTCACCCAGAATGCAGAGACATCAATCAGCATCTCTGGGTTGGTCCACGTAGTGTGATTCCACCTAAGAAGAGATTAATAATGATGACTCTCGTAGTGGTAGCGAAACTGTTGAAATTGTAATAATAATTTAAAAAGCTGGGAAAAAAAACATGAAGTTTTAATTTTAATCCCCTCACAATGCAGAAAGGGTTCATACGAAGTCTGTTCCAATCTGCAGGGCGTGGCCCAATCACATCATCATCCCTGGACAGCACATATTAGAGGTTTTGGAGATAAAGTCAGAGAGACCAGACTGAGATGGTTTGGACATGTGCAGAGAAGAGAGCGCGAGTACATCGGCAGAAGGATGCTGGGTTTGGAACCACCAGGAAAGAGGACTAGAGGAAGACCCTCCTTCACGGTGAGGAAAAACTCCTAAAAAACCCATCAGTGGGGAAGAAAAATAAGAAACCTTGTGGGGATCCACATGAAAGAGAGATCCCTCCCCCGGGACGAGCAACCAATGTGTCAAAGATTATTGTTTAAATATTAGCTTATTCTACTCTACAGCTAAATATCTAAAGAAGTCAATAGATGTTTTTCATCCTGATGGAAACATGGGGACTCCTCAGCCCGGAGATGTCCAGGAAGGGGATGAGTAGATGTTCTTCATCCTGATGGCAAATACTGCATCTGTAGTGCTCATTTTAGGCATAAAACCATACTGCTGCTCATAAATTCTTACTCCCTGTACACCCGCCTACTCTCCTCAGTCCTATCATCTCCTGCCTGTCTGAACTCCTTTATAAAATTCAAGGTGCCTTCACAAACATCCTTTAGTCTTCTGCACTCCATCCTCTTAAACTTTCTCACTGCCAGGGTCATCATACACACCACCATCAACACCATTGTAGCCAAATATTACACAAATGTAATCTACCAGTGTAGAATGTAATCCACCTTTGACACCCAAGTAATGTTTTGATGAAATGCTAAAGATGCTAATGCTAATTAGCAAAACTTCAGAATGTCAGAGAATAGTGACTAATTTCCCTTTAAGTAAACAACAAAATGATGCCATTTTTACTGAACACAAGTATTTAGCAAGTTAGAAATAACTTTAGTGAAACTAACATTGATATTTAGTCTAAAAATGAAAATAAAAGTTACCTGTGTGTGTTTTGCTGGAAACAATTCCTTCAATTGCATCCAAATAGTTGCACTACTGCACCCTACAGGTCTTCCAATCGCACTGCGGAATCCCCTTTCACACCAATGTCTTTGCTTCCCCCAAAACCACACCCATGTTGCTGTTGTTTTCATGGGGATCAACCTAACATGGATGTTTTTGGATACAGGAGGACAACATGCAAACTCCACACAGAAAGGCCAGTGTTCCAAGTGCTCTCAAGTACTTCTTAGCCTTCAGCACCTGTGAGCACTACTTTCACCCAGATGGGCAACTTGGTAAGAAGACCACCCATACCCATATTTTTGCCTTCAGATCAAAACATTTTTGCTTCTCTTTGCTTCATATACAGTAGTCGTTTGGAAATGAATGGGAATTTTAGAAAATTGACGGGTTACAAATAAATTGCTCATGAAAAGGCAGAGTGTGTGATTGTGGTTAGCACCTCGGGCTACTTTGTGTAGACAGATTCATACTATGCATTCCTGACTTCAATTAAAGTCAGATTCACTTACCGTAATTGGCCTAACACCCTGGCTTCTAATATTTCTCGTCCACACAACTGCTTTTTTTTTGTCAGTTAATTGTTTAGTACCTATACCGTGAACCCAGAAAAAGTTTGAGCACGTCTCTAATCAAACAAAATTCAAGGTTGCAATTAAGCTTTCATTTAATTTCCAAACACAAAAAACAACACAATCTGGACCGTTTTCAATTTTACGTTGAATAAGTATTTTTGTCACCAAACTGGATCCCTCCAAAGCCTCTGCTTTTTGCGGATGATGTGGTCCTGTTGGCTTCATCGGACCGTGATCTCCAGCTCTCGCTGGATCGATTTGCTGCAGAGTGTGAAGCGGCCGGGATGGGAATTAGCGCCTCCAAATCCGAGACCATGGTCCCCGCCCGGAAAAGGGTGGAATGCCCCCTGCGGGTCAGGGACATGGTCCTGCCCCAAGTGGAGGAGTTTAAGTATCTCGGGGTCTTGTTCACGAGTGGGGGAAGGATGGAGCGGGAGATCGGCAGGTGGATCGGTGCGGCATCAGCAATAGCTAGGACGCTGCATCGGTCCGTCGTGGTGAAGAGAGAGCTGAGCCGAAAAGTAAAGCTCTCGATTTACAAGTCGATCTACGTTCCCACCTCACCTATGGTCACCAGCTGTGGGTGGTGACCGAAAGAATGAGATCACGGGTACAAGCGGCCGAAATGAGCTTCCTTCGCAGGGTGGCTGGGCTCTCACTCAGAGATTGGGTGAAGAGCTCTACCATCCGGGAGGAGCTCGGTGTCGAGCTGCTCCTCCTCCAGGTCAAGAGGAGCCAGATGGGGTGGTTCGCCCCCCGAGCGCCTCGCAGGCGAGGTGTTTCGGGCACGTCCCACCGGGAGGAGACCAAGGGGCAGACCCCGGACCCGCTGGAGAGACTATGTCTCACAGCTGGCCGGGGAACGACTTGGGATCCTTCCAGGTGAGCTAGAGGATGCAGCCAGGGAGAGAGAGGCCTGGGCTGCCCGTTTGAGGCTGTTGCCCCCACGACCCGACCCCGGAACAAGCGGAAGATGACGGAACAGAAGTATTTTTGTAGCAACATTGAAGAAAGGGCGGCATTGTGGCGCAGTGGGTAGCACAGTTGCATCACAGCAAGTAGGTTATGGTTAGAAGTGCCGGGTTGGGACGAGGCTTGGAACACTGGCCTTTTTGTATGGAGTTTGCATGTTCCGTCTGCGTGGGTTTTCTCCAGGTATTCCGGAGAAACTCCAAAAACGTGCATGTTGCGGTTGATTGGCCGGTACCAAAATTGCCCCTAGGAATGAGTGTGTATGTATGGTTGTATTTGTGTGTGGCCCTGAAGAGGCTGGCAACCTGTTCGGGGTATAGCCTGCCCCTTGCCTTGAATCAGCCGGGATGGGCTCTGGCATCCCCCACGACCCCAAAAGGAATAGAAGGCTAAGATGGTGGCTGACATTTCAGAAAGCATTGACACCTTCTTGTGGTAAAAATAATATAAGTCGTACAAAAGACTATACGGGGCAAGGTGTGTCTTACCCTGGCAGATGGAAGACCTTAAACTTCCTGTTAGCTGATTATGAAGCTAAACATTTCTACCCTTAGTTCTGAAGCTCACAGTTGTCTCCATGGTTACATTGGGACGGTGTTCATCTTCTTGACCACAGGCCTGTGCTCACCGGGTGGAACTTACTTCAAAGGATCTCATAATTACAACCATGTAGTTCATACGACCAGAAATAGCCTTAAATGCTTGTAGGCACCGAGGATTGTTCTAGTTTTCGATACACAGACATGGTCAAGACGGGTCACCAAAAGTTAAACTGAACTTGAGAATTAGAAAAAGTAAAAAATTCTGACATTACTTGAGTTGTTCCGCATCTCTTAACATGGGTATTGTTGGTGCCCATTCTTTTGTATTTATACCTATCCACAAAACTTGGCTCTTGACATGTCACGTGTGTTTTTTATGATACAAATAAAGACTTTATGAATCAAGTTTAGTGAACAGAAAGAGTTTGGTAGGTAAAATGTTTGCTTGTCTGAGGACTAAACGCACAGACAGATGTTCTATTTTGGGATTTTGCCTTCTTGACCTCTGGTTTCTGTGACATGACTTTCTAAGCATGAGTCCATCCCGGTGCGAAACATCAAGAATTTGCAGCAAAGTTTGAGCCCGACACAGGAACTGTCTTCCCATCTGTCTCAGACTCTGTCCCTGGGTGGTTCTCTGAGTCCTTGATGAGAAATCAGTCTGTTCTCAAAGCACCTGAAAGACTTCCTGACTTGTTCACAAAAGGAAATAAACTAAATTCACCTCATCCACAATAAGACCATCCGGCCTCTTGACGACTGCTAAAACTAAATTTAAAAATATATTTGTTACTGGCGATCTTTGGACGAAAAATTCGCGATGTGTGTTTAGATGCTTACCTCTGAGACATCACCGTGGGGACTGACGACTGGCTGGATCTACAGAGCTTTGCCCTGGAAATCACATTAAATGGATGTTAAATACACTCTGCAAACAGTTTTCGTGCAGATGTAGGTCAGCAATATACAGCGTTGGAAATTTCAAGTTCTTCAACACAAATCAACGGAACGAGCCAGAAGAACACAAAAGTTTTTAAAGCATTTTTAATCCATCCTATTACACAAAACTAAGTTCATGTTAAAATCTTCTCAAAGGATAGCCTTTATTGGCTGTGGGCTTCCAATGCCACAAGAACATGTTTTAATTCAGCCTTAGCATCTTTGAAGCGACTTCTATTTCCAGAAACAGTGGACATCAGCCTTTTAAAAGAATACATTTTTACTCAGTCTGTAATTACTTCCATCTTTTAATCCAACGGCTAGCCCTCGAGGAGGAGGCTGTTCTTGGGGGGAAAAAGAAGAAAGGATGTGAGAGGAGATGGAAGGGAGGGAGGTGAAGAGAGAGTTTAGAGGAGGGACTGGTGGGGGGTTGAAGGGTAAGCTTGTTGCAGTTTATAGGAATCGCTCATCCAGGAGCTTGTTGCACTCAGGGATATTTGGATTTTTTTTTTTCTGCCTGGATGCTATAGAACGGGTTGTCTTTGGCTTCCCGTCTGCTTTCGAAGCAGCTGTAAATAAGGACGCTGCATGTCCAGCGTGCCGACATGAGCCCCTCGTTTCGCTCTAGGATTACCTTATGCCTGGCTATCACCTTGGCTCAGGTGATTGCTGTGACCTGCCAAGGCGACAAGAATGGTGAGTAAAAATCTAGTGGAACTCAACAACTTTTCTGAACCGTAGACATTGTCTCAACTTCAAAGAAAGATGTAGGTATTTAACTTTTCCATGTTTTCAAAATATATTGACTTACATTTGGATTTGTTGGGATTCATTTTTACGGTTTGTCAAATTAATGGTTGTTTTGACTCTATGTTTGGACAATATTCCATAAAACAATACAAATTGTCATGTTTGACGATGATCAGAATAATGTGGAAATTGAAGGCTTTGTCAGGCAAAATAAAAAAAAATCTAACAAAAATATTAATTTACAAAAATGCTAGGATTTTTTTTTTGTAAAATACGTCTTTGTACGCCATTCTGAATCCAAGCTATTTTCATTCCATATACATGCTGGAGATCACTCCAAAGAGCTTGTAGGTTGGCTGGTCTATTTCAGTGCAAGGGAGAGTCTGAATGAGGGGGTTCTAGATATCCCAGCTATAATAATGTGGCCTTGTGGATGGGATGGACAGAAGCAAGGCACTAATTTTGGTCAGACGTCAGGCCAAGAGCAGACAAGACACACCCAAAGTGAAAAGATGCAGGATGAGAAGCTCCTTTTGAAAATACCACCTGTTTCAAAATGGTTGTCTTTGACATTTTTTAGACTAATCCTAATGAGTCATTTAAAAACAACACAACCTAATTTATTAATTGAACTGAATTTTTTTGAATGCATTAATAACGATTAATGAGTGGGTGTGACTAGTTTAGAAAATAAACACAATTTCTGACCTAAATAACATTTTTTTATTGTACTTTTCAATTGTTTTTGGACACACATTGTTTATTTCTTTAATAAAAAATATGACATGATGGGGTTTTTTCAAATATTTTTAAAAATGTTGTATTATTGTAGTTTATTGTTTTAAACTGTCCAACGACTTATAAAAAAAATGAGGTAATTGGATTAGATTTGTTTACTGTGGTAGTTATTGTTAACTAGTTTTCATTTATTAGCAGTTGTTACTTATGTTAAATGTTCTTTTTGATTATCAAAGGAATTTTCTTCTTGAATAGCCCAAATTCAAAATATTAGTTTGAACCGTTTTTAACATATTTGGAGACCAATTTTGTAGTTTTTCAAATAAGCTTTTCAAATGTTAATATAATTGTTTGTACAATGTTGTTCCCCCATTTTCAATGATTTTATCACAAATTTGAACCAATACCTTTCAAATTCAAAATTTTGTTTCAATGTACTGTTTTTTGGCTCTGTTTTAATAAGAAATCTTGTTGGGATCAAAGTAGTTTATACAAAACACACCAGGGGGCATGACGGTTGTTTTTTTTTTTTTTTTTTGGGAGGGGGGGGGCGGGGGGGGGGGTATTTGAATATAAGGGGATTAATCTTGAAAGCTGGTTTTTGGACAGTTTATGCAAGTTTAACATGTGATAAATAAATTCAGCTTTTATTTTGAAAATTTGCACCACTGTTTTTTTTTGTTTGTTTGTTTGTTTTTTTTACTCACCATGCCACCTTTTTTAATGTCATTTCTCCCAAACCAATGGAAGCCTTTCAATTGAATAGCCCATAGTTTCTTAATAACAACTGTGGATGAACTGATCAGGTATACACAGTGTTTTTCACAAGTACAAGACAGAGAGACCATTGTTACTCGCTGCAGCAACTATTTAACAGTTTGGCGGAGGTTCATTGTCCGACGCCTTGGTGTCGACTTATTGCTTAAGTTTGTTGTGTAAGACAAATAAAATAGATTACAGAAAGTGACTCCTGGATCAAACTTTTTCAGTTTTAGTCACTTCTTGCCAGGGTGAAGCAGGTCTCATGGCAGGAGGTTTCTTCGGGTGTGGCACATTATTGCTCTTCCAAATAAAGTCAAACCACAAGTTCAATCCAAGCCAAACGTATAATACAGCAGCTGTGGTTTCCCCTGAAATAACTACTGCTTCTGAAAGGCATCCTTTTTTCGTGGGGAGAGGCTCCACCACATAATTAGTGCTTAGCGATGTTGCTAAAATGTCTGGATTAAAATGTACTCTCTGAGTTTAGAGAAGTAGCAGGTGGCAAATTTTCTTCTTTTTCCCAACATTTCGGGTAGATTTACGGGACGTCAAATATAAAATATGATAAAGCGTTCATAGATCTTGACATCCTTATTGGTGGGTTTTTTCCTTTTGTTTTGTGCTTCAGTTTATTCTCAAATAAACCAGAGTCTAGTCGCTAGCTAGCTCATAAAAAACATCCCCCCAGGTGAGCTGTAGAGCTGTAATTTGCATAAAAATGTCAGTCAAAGTAAAACGATCAAGTTGTCTTCTTTTGAGAAGATATTTTACGACCTTCAAATGCAAAAAATATTTGACAGTAGTTGGAATTAGAAGGTTATTTTAAGGTAGCAATTAAATTTATATGAGGCTTTATAAATTTATATGGCCTTCAAAACGTTTCAAAGAGACAAACTGAAATGTTTTCGAGGTTTCTACCATGTTTGACTGTTTTTCGCACATGAAAAACATGCGTGAAGTGGTTTTCTTTTCATTCATGAATATTTGAGTCATTCCCAAGCTCTCATTTCCAGCCCAAAATTTTGATTGCTAATCAAACACCAGGTTGTTTTTGGCCAGTCTATACATTACATTTAAGGGTTTTAACCATAAACTTTGGTCGACCTATTGATCTAGTCCAGGGATGGGCCCATTAAACGTTTTAATCCGGCCTGCCGTACTTGAAAAAATTCAACAAATAAACCATGTTAATGTTTTATTTCCCCTCCAATTCTGATATTTCCTCACTAGATGGCGCACTCTCAATATAGCGACTTTGTCCAGAACACAACTACACAGCTCCAATCAAAATGTGTGTGTGCCAAATTAAAAAGTGCACATAGATATGGACAGCCATCGGGGCCAATACACACACAGAAACAAGCGGGCTTGTAATGCTTCCCCTTGTTTCATTGGAAATTAAAGCACATACAGTATGTCACATGTATAGTGTCATATCCCAAGTTGTGAATTTTCTCTCCAATAAAGGGAGGTTAACAAAGCGTGGCATCCATTTGTTCCTGTTCCGGCCCCTTTGTCAAATGTTAGAACTAAGTATGGCACGCAAATCAAAAAGTTTGCCCACCCCTGATCTAGTCTTAACATTCGAGGACCATCAATTGGCGTCAGTTTTTTGCCAAAGAAAGCCTGAAGTATTGACTGTTGCTTTACTTGCACAGATAGCTGTACAGAAAATGGAAAAATCTACCTCAACAGAGAAATCTGGAGCCCAGAGCCGTGTCAAACCTGTGTGTGTGACAATGGGGTTGTTGTATGTGAGGACGAAGTGTGCGAGGAACTCATTAACTGCCCAGTGGCAGTGACTCCAGAGGGCGAGTGTTGCCCCGTGTGCTCCACAACAATACCGACTCACATGACAAACAGTAATGCAGGTAAATAGAAGCAACTATTTTAGCTTACACTGCTAGCTAAATGTAAGCTAACATGACTCTTTTTACCTCTCCGGCTCCCTTGCTTCATGTCATTATGGAGTTTCAGTTCACGTTGATATCCAAATACATCATGCAGATTAAGAGTGAATTAATACATGTTGATAGTTTTGTCAAAATTGGTACTATTCTAGCGAGTTGAGGAGAATAGAGAGAGCCAGTGCGAAGCCACAAAGAACAGCAAAAACTGGGTTGCGGTTGCGTATACGGCAGGCTTGGCAGGAAATCCTCCACACCTCCCTAAGTGGGTCTACGTCCCTTCCAAAGTGGTTTGGTATATACACCTTACCAGTGAGGCATCTTTAACAGGTGCCCAAACCTCTCTATCTGGCTTCTCGCAACTCGAAAGAGCAACTGGTCTACCCTGAGCCCTTATGGAATGGCAGAGCTACGCGTCCTATTTGTGAGCTTTTTTCAGCTCCTTGTCGTTTTGTCCTTGTCCTTTTGGTCACTACCTACAGCTGGTGACCATAGATGAGGATAGGAACGTAGATCAACTGGTAAATTGAGAGCTTTGCTTTTTGGCTCAGCTTTTCCTTCACCAAAATGGACCAATGCAACATCCTGGTTACTCCGGACACAGCACTGATCCGCCACAAATAACTTGAATGCTAACCGTGATGAAGCATAGAAAGGACAAGTGACGTCATGTTTCTGCAACGCTTGAAATGCCCATTGCGTTCTGCAAGGGCACTGCTCTACCTGTCCTGCTATACTTATGTACCATAAGCTTGCTTAGGTACAAATGCCAAAACTAATTGTGAGTGCAGGCAAGAGGCAGAGTGGCAACATGGGGCAATAAAACTCAGGCTAGGTTCACAGCTTCTTGCCTACTGTAGTACGAGTACACCTTTACAATTAGATGAAGATTGAATACAATTTTTGTGTCAAACTTCTTTAGTGTGATACTTTTCAGATACCTGCCATGAAAATGCAATAATTTGTTAACTTAGAGTAAAAGCACCAGAACACTTTGTTGTTGTGGAGAAAGCTTATTTTGGATCATTTTAAAGAACGATATGAAACAATATGGCTGACAACTCCATAATGACACGCACATTGTAACGGAGTCACCCACATTTCTCATGCGGTTGCTGTTCTGTCTCATAAAGATACCTGCACACAAAATGGCACAACCTACTCCCAAAATCAAATATGGAGCCCAGAGCCATGTCGAATCTGTATGTGCGACACTGGAATTGTGGTGTGTGAGGAAGTGGTGTGTGAGGAGCTAGGGGACTGCCAAGAAACCAAAGCCCCTGTGGGCGAGTGTTGCTCCGTGTGCTCAACTACCACACCACACGTTCCTGACATGGACAATAAAACTGGTAATAAATATTTTTAACTTAGTGTCTAAACGAGGAGATTATACACCAGGGTGTGTGTTTTATGTTTATTGAGTTTCTTACTCATTGGTTGCAGATTCAGTTTGTTTTTTCCGCATTTTCACCAGAAAGGTTTACGCATTTTTGATGTTGTATCTTTAACTTTTTAGATGAAAGTAATGTTTAAAATGACACTTAAAGAAATAATAACAATACAATCTGAAACATTTTTTTGTATTTTAAATTAGACAATAATATTTAGAATAATATTGCTTTTTAAGTTGAGTCCACAAACTTTTTTGTTTGTTTCAGCAATTAAAATCTCAGGTTTTGTTTAATTTGTTAAAAGCTATGTTGAAAGTAATTATTTTCTCTTCTTGTATATTTATGTACAAAAACAAACAAAATTTGAGTTTTGTGTGTTATTTTTTGAAAAAGCTGTTTAAGCAATAGATATGTTTAAAATAAATAAAAACATTCAAAATAAACATATTTTGAGTGTCAATATGAACATGTTAAAATCACATTAAAATTACTTTTAACTTGTTCAAACACTTTTTTTGTTTTGTGTCAGTTTGATATTTTTTAGATGACTTCAGAAATGATGGGGGTATTAAAAAAGGGCTCCATTTTTTATGTTTTTAATGACGTCAAATGAGTTCTTGCAATTATTTGTCTTGTTCTTTTTTCGGCATTTCCCTTCAGGGGTTGCCACAGCAAGTCAGTTTCTTTCACGAAACCCCATCGGCTGCATCTGCTTCGGTCACACCAACTAGTATCTTCATGTCTTCCTTCGCTGCATCCATGAACCTCCTCTTTGGTCTTCCTCTAGGTCTCTTTCCTGGTGGTTCCAACCAAGCATCCTTCTTCCAAAGTACTCTCTCTCTCCTCTGCACACGTCCAAACCATGTCAGTCTTGCCTCTCTGGCTTTCTCTCAAAATCCTCTAACATGAGCTGTTCCTCTGATCCTGTCCATCCTGGTCACTCCCAGAGAGATCCTCAGCATCTTCATCTCTGCTACCTCCATCTCTGTTTCTTGTCTTTTCCTCAGTGCCACTGTCTCTAGACCAAACAGCATGGCCGGTCTCACCATGGTTTTGTACACTTTCCCTTTCATTTTAACTGAAACTCTTCTATCACCTCTGATACTTTTCTCCACTTGTTCCAGCCTGCCTGCACATGTTTCTTCACCTCTTTTCCACACTCTCGATTGCTCTGGACTGTTGATCCTAAATACTTAAAATCTTCTACCTTCTTTATCTCTTCTCCCTGTAATTATGTCTTGTAAATATGTGTGAAATGTGTAAATAGAGTTTTTAAACCGTTAAGTATCATTGATATAAATTCATATCCACCTGACATCGTGTCACTATATGTTCTGATCCCAGTTGATGTTCTTTGTTTTACTAAGATTCCTGTACAGAAGGCGGCAAACTGTTCTCCAATGATCAGATATGGAATCCAGAGCCTTGCAGAGTCTGTATGTGCGATAAGGGCACAGTGTTTTGTGAGGACGTGGTTTGTGAAGATTTAGGTGCCTGCAAGACTCCCCACATCCCACAAGGGGAATGCTGCCCTGTGTGTTTAGCTGCCGAACTGCAGCCTCTTGCAGAATCTGGTAAACTGAAAAAAAAAAAATCTGCACATCTTCCACCAACTTGATCTTGACATTGCTCCATTCAAGTTGTCTTGATTCTAAACTCAACAGCTGGTGGTGCTCTTCGTCCTTTTTCTTTACCATGTGCACACCACTGTTAAATGATCTCGATTTAAAAACGTTGTGTTTTGTAACAAATTTGCATTACGGGTGTTTTTCAGTTTGAAGATGGGATACATTAAAGTTTTGCAAAGTAAGTTCACTCGTCAATCTGACTGTGTGGACAAAAAAGACACACAATATGAGGACGAGTAAGAAACTTATGGACCAAATAAGGTGTATTCCTCTTGGAAATCATTGTTGTTAAAATGTATTTTCAAATTTTATTTCATCTTCTGAATTGTTTTTCCCTCTTGTTGAAAAGTCTCCACAAAAAAAGAGGGAAACTGATTAGCATGCTAGCTGCTGCTAAATGCATGCTTACAATTTTTCCTTTTTTACTTTTGGGTGAATTTTGCTTTTATTTTTTTCTCCCACTTTTTGGGCAGACGACAATCTGAATTTGAAGTTCAACTGTTTACACATTTTTGATAGGTTTATATTAAAATTATGAAGAAAAAATGGCTGTCCAGAAATATGGGGGGAAAACTAATCTGTGGGCAATGGCATCCAGTTGTCTTGTTAAGTGTGTGTGTTCTTGAGAAAGAATTTTATGTGAAATGTTTTTCATTTTTAAGGTATCTTATTTTAGATTTGCGTTGTCACAATTGCCTAATTTAGGTGCTTTGTTTCTGTTTTATGAAGATACCTGTACAGAAAATGGAAACGTTTACGCCAATAAAGACATGTGGAGTCCAGAGCCGTGTCGGGTGTGTGTTTGCGATTTGGGGACCACTGTGTGTGAAGACGTGGTGTGTGAGGACCTCGGTGACTGTAAGGAAACGGAGACCCCAGAGGGCGAGTGTTGCCCTGTGTGCTTAACTGCTGTTTCAACACAAACTCCCAACACAGACCCAAATACAGGTAATAAGTATTTTTATTCATATGGATAACGTTCCGTTGTCTTCCGCTTATCCTGGGCCAGGTTGCGGGGGCAACAGCCAACCCACCGAGGAGAATCCCAAAGCGTTCCCCGGCCAGCTATGAGCCCTAGTCTGTCCAGTGGGTTCAGGGCCTTCCTCTGGGTCTCGTCGCAGTGGGTTGTGCCCAAAACACCTTACCACCGAGGTGTTTGAGAGGCACCCTAACCAGATGCACAAACCACCACATTTGGCTTCTCTCAACCCGGACGAGCAACGGCTCAACTTTGAGCTCTTTCCCGGATGGCAGAGCTCGTCACTCTATCTCTGAGTGAGAGCCCACCAGTCCTGCATAGGAAGCTCATTCTGGCCACTTATATCCGCGACCTGATTTTTTTTTTTTGCAAATTGATCTTTTTTTTGGTTATTGTCACTAGTTTTTCTAAAGTTACAGAGGTGTTCGTGTATTTGCGTTCTGTTCATTCTTCAGTTGCAGTTCTTCAATTTATTTTCACCAAATTTAGCCAAATTTTTAACAATAAGTTAAGGAATCGTAAAGAATTAAAAAGCAATTAATTTGACCAAGTTGGGACTTTATGGCCAGAAAGTGAAGGATATTTATTTAAAAATGATCTTTATATTGTGTTTGTATCTTTAGCTGTAGATGATAGTAAAAAGAGCTGCACAGTGGAAGACGAGGTGTACCATCACAACGACATCTGGAAACCCGCGCCTTGTCGAATGTGTGCCTGCGATAACGGTGTCGCCGTCTGCGATGACATTCAATGTGAAATTCTAAACAACTGCGAGAAGGTGGTCACACCTGAGGGAGAATGCTGCCCCGTGTGTGAAAACTTTGCAAGTGCAAGCAGGAAGATAGGTAAGAAAAAATTTAGTTTGTGTTTCAAAGTTTTGTTTTGGTCAAGATTGTTTTTATCGATTGAATATTGTACAAATATTTTTCAAAGCGATACCTAATTGTCACCTTTTTGTTTCATGTTTACCAAAGAAATAATGGCTTTTAGAGTAAGTGACAAAATTTCACTAAGCGTAAATTCTGATTTTTATCAAGGACAATAGAATGTTGACTGAAATTTCTTTATTCTCCAATTTAAGGGCCAGAAAGGTGAACCGGGTGATATTCCTTATGTGAGTTCATCAAAATCACAATGGCTGCCATTTTAATCCTTCACATTTTGATCTAGGACAGAGATAGTGATTGTGTCAATGTTTATTTTTAGGTTGTTGGCAGTCCTGGACTTCCTGGACCAATGGTATGTCAAAAGATAGAAATTTTGAGGAATCTACGACCTAGAATTTGTCTAACTTTCTCTGCTTTGTGGGTTTGTTTTTGTAAAGCCCATTTTTTCATCAGTTGGACAAAGGTTAATTATTTAATCTGAGTATGTTTTTTTTTTCCTTAGGGTCCTCCAGGAGGACAGGGACCTACTGGACCAAGAGGTTTTAAAGGCAGACGGGTGAGTCTGAGCCAAAAAAAAAAAAAAGAGTCTTATGTGAAGAAAACGATCTCGAGTTATTAGACCTCAGGAAGACAGGATGTTGAAATTAAATATGTTACAATGTATTTTAGGAGGCGCAAAATACAACCCCAATTACTCTGTAGTGAAACCTTCATAGCATACCGCTCGCTTTTGAATTGAGTAAAAAGGTTCAAAGTAAAGTGTGTTTGAGAGATGATCGAAGATTGGAGGCAATTTGGTTACGTTCCGCCCCACTCTGCTGCTGTGGGATTGAGGTGATGTCTTGTTAATTCTAACTACCCGTTGAGATACGTCTGAAAATAATAACCAAGCAAATACATACTAGTCTTTTCTGGCATTTCCTATACAGGAGGATCATTATTTAATTAATTTAAGTGTCCAGTTATGCTACAGTTGTCATGCTATGGTCTCGAAAAAAGTGTCTATAAAAATGTATGTAATCTAATATTGATATTTCTCAAGTAAAATAAAGTGTACCTTATTTAGTACTCAGTAGCATTTTTGACAACAAAGCATGTGTTGTATCCTATTTTCTATCTACTTTTAAAGTTTTTATAGATGTTATTGGTTTTTTTTGACATGCTGTTGCAACTCTTTTTAACGTTTGTTAACAAACAAAAAATGTTATTTTTATTTGTAAGAAATATTAATCTGGCCGAGTCAACCATTGCAATGACAACTAAAAAATTACCTTTCTCAATTTTTTTAAGTTGTAGAAAGTTAAAGAATTCACTTTTAAAATTTTAAGTGTCTGTGTTTCATAGGGATTCCCAGGACCTCCAGGATTTGATGGTGAGCCCGGTGTGCCAGGAAATCCAGGAGAACCAGGACCTCCTGGTCAGAATTCTCCACCTGGGGTGAGTTGTTTTCAATTGTAGATTGCTTTTTCTCCCAATTCAATTCAATTTTATTTGTATAGCCAAAAAATGCAAAATTTTTGTCTTAACAAAAATTAAGACAAAAAAACTGTGAAAAACTAACTAACAAATACCAGCTAGACAATTTTAACACATTCCTGCCCTTAGACTCTCCTTCATGGTGAGGAAAAACTCCTAAAAACCCATCGGTGGGGGAAAATAAGAAACCTCATGGGGATCCACACGAAAGAGAGATCCCTGCCCCGGGACGAGCAATCAATGTGTCTATGACTATTGTTTAAAAATTAGCTTATTCTACTCTACAGTTTGATATCTGAAGAAGTCCGGCCACAATCTTTCAGTCCAATACAGCCATTTTTAACCCCTTACCCACACACTTAAATCACATTATGTTAATTTTTTGTGCAAATATATTTTCTTTGAAGGGAAACCTGGCATCACAGATGGTCTTGGGTTTTACTGAAAAGTCTGCTCCGACTGGGATGGTATCAGAAACAAGGGTGAGTCCATCTAAACTGTAAGGACAATGAACTGTAAAGTAGATTTTTAATGAGAGACTATGGAAATGATTTTACAGGGTGAACCAGGACCACGTGGACTTCCAGGACCAAGTGGGTCCCCAGTAAGTTTTACGCTCCTTGCAAATGTGAATGTTGGGAAGGAAACAACACTAAATTGACGTCTTGTGTCTTTTTAGGGGGCTACTGGTGGTCAAGGTATTCCAGGAGAGGCTGGCGAGCCAGGACCAATGGTTGGTTTCCTATATATTTCCTAGACACGAAATGGGCTTTGAAACTTGATCAAACTTAAATTTTACAGGGGGAGCCAGGTCATCGAGGACCTGATGGACCACCAGGAAAACCTGGAGCTGATGTGAGTCAAATAAAATATTTTGCAGGTTTAACAATCAGAAAGAAAATTTGATGGTAATTGTTTTTAATTATTAAAAAGGGAGGTCCAGGTCCAGCAGGTGCAACAGGAGAACAAGGATATCCAGGATCCCCAGTAAGTTATACATGATTAACATGTGTAACCTTTCATTGGGCTTCTCTTTAACTGGGTTTGAAATTGTATCAATTCAGGGTGCGAGGGGATTCCCAGGTCTTCCAGGTCTTCCGGGATTAAAAGGACCAAAAGTATGTTTTTGCATTTTTTTATTCACTTTATTGATTCATTTTAATGGAATTGTATGAAATGAATTACTCTCTCTCAAACAGGGGCATGCTGGACTTCTTGGACCCAAAGGAGAATCTGGACCTGTTGGACTTAAGGTATGACACAAAATCCCAAATTTGGGTTTTAATTGGGAATCACCAAAGATACAATTCAGGCTGATAAAAGCATCTTTAAATAATGCTTTCATTAACTATGTTTTTGTGTTTTGAAGGGTAAATCTGGTACCCCTGGTCAGATGGGTGCTCCTGGTGCAATTGTAAGCAGCATACACAGTAAATATTTTTAAAGAGTCCAAACTCTTTGTGTATGGATATAAATTTATATTTTGTTACAGGGTCCAGCAGGTCTGCAGGGAGAACGAGGCCGAATTGGACAAACTGGTCCACCAGTATGAAACATAAACACTTGTTTGTACATTTTTCATGTCATAAAGTGTTGTTTCATTTTGATTTATTTCTCTAACAGGGCAAACGTGGTCCTTCAGGTCATGTTGGTAAACCAGGACCTTTGGTAAGATCTCAGTTTACATTCAAACTTAATCATTTGAATTATTGTTTTAACTATTGATGGAAATAAAAGTTTTCATGACCCTTAAAAGTAATGCTTATCTTACAGGGTCCAATAGGAATTCCAGGTGTATCAGGATTTCCGGGTAACCCTGGAATGAAGGTGACAACATATAGCTGCTGTTTTGTTTAATTCCATAGTATCATAAATTCATGTAATTGACTTTGTCAGGAAGAACTGTAAGTCTAGTTGACTCGTAAATGTTCATTATCTTTGAATAATATACACCTCAGAAAGATGTTCCGGTTTAATAACATCAGCGTTCTGTATTATCGCACCTGCCTAAATGTTGGGTGGTAAACAAAAAACAACAAAAGCTCAAACAAAATATTACCATAAATTATTTTGGTTATTTATTTCAATAAACATATAATAAAAACAAGAGTAATTTTTTTTAAATCTTATTTCAAACTTTAAAAACAAACAATTTCCCTTTTGAACGCTACACATACAGATAAGTATCCAGGTGCAGACTCCATTGTCTCTAGAGACAGAAGGATGCCAAAATACAAGTACTCTTATTAGGTTTTGAAAACAGGAGCAACCCTATCTACAAGTACTTGCTTCATGCCAAACGGTGGTCATTCTTTTGGTTTTTCAATCACCATTTTCATTTTCGAGAGCCGGAATCTTTGTTACTTATGACTTGTCATGATAGACTTGACCAAAGGAAGAGAGGAGAGAAAGTGACAAAAACATCAAAGTAAACACTAGTTAAATTTAAGTTGAAATTTATAAATGCTGTACGTTCACATACACACAATAAGCTACCCCATGCTATGTCTTAAACAACACCATGACGTTATGAACTTTTAAAACTCATAGACTATAACTTGAAGGTGTTTCCTAATCCAGGGCGAAGCTGGACCAACAGGACCAAGAGGAAGTCGGGGACCACAAGGAGC